>JAPQVY010000068.1:60438763-61066263 GCA_028535165.1 Quercus tomentella | reverse complement strand
TTATCAATCAAAGCTATCAACCATTGCATTGAATATCCCACCTACTCTTTTGACTTTCCAGAAAGGCATCTTCCATTTGTAGCTAAAGTAAAATACTTTTTTGAGTTATAATGGCCAAATTAAAATAAACCTCTGCCCAATGAACTCTTTTTGGTTCTTGTCAGAGGACATGGTTTTACCCAACAGACCAAGGACGTCCTCACCTAGGAGTCACAGACCATGTCCACTATAAAAGAACACCAAAGCATAGCAGAAGACCAATAGGCCCTGAATAGGTAGAAGACCATGAGTAGACAAAGAAACTCATGAATAGGTGCAAGAGCCCACTAACGAGTATGAAAGCCCATTAATGAGTGTACAAGCCCATAATTGCAAAAGCTCACTAATGGGCAAACCCAACTCTATCCATTACTCTATCGGCCTTGGAAACCCAATATCTAGCAAGGCCTAAACCTAATAGCAAAACTTAGGCCTAACAAATTGCAAAAAATAGGTCAGACTCATCAATTAACAAGGTCGCTTAAGTCTTATATTCAGCTTGCTAAGGAGTCCTGTAGCTTAATGACATTGATTAGCAAATCTTTAATATAAGAGAATTTGCGTTTAAATCGCTCATCTTCCACTTTTAACTGATGAGGGAGGGGGGGGGGGGGGGGGGGGGGAGTCCCATATTCTACTTGTCCCTAACTAACAAGCAAGTGGTCACACTTGTAACCACCAAGTCAACCCAAGCATTTAAGGAAAGACAATAACTGTCAATTTCAGAATTCTCTTCAAAGAATGATTGTTATCTCAACTTAACCATAAAACTAATAACTTAAAATCTTTTAGCAAAAATTGGGTTCCATGCATCAATTATGGTAAAAGAGTGATTAATCTCCTATTCCTTGAGTTTCATTCTAAAAATAAAGGAATAAAGTTTTCCTACAAGCCAGTATAAAGGAAAGTTCCTCCAAACCCCACTATGTGACAAGTGACAACTCAAAAGATTATTCACATGTATTTTTAGTCACATAAATTTTGTTCATATAAAATTATGTCATTTTAACTAGAGGGTCTCTAACGGCACAAATTTGACGAAAATAAATGGGAGGATTGAACTGAACAAAGTTGAAAGTTAGGAGATTGAATTGAATGAAAGTGAAAATTAGATGACTATATTGAATTTTAAAGAAAGTTGTACATTATGTTCAATTTGTAATTTAGCTTTATTTTTCTAAAAATTGCAACTTACATATAGTAGGTTTTTAATAAATATTTATTGTTCAATTATGATATTATTAATACAATTTTTCTTTAATGTACATATAATCTCTAATTAATGCGTATATCACACAAATATTCTATCAAAATTTTGGCCGGCATTGAAAAAATACGTCAAACAAATGACGAGTACTTTTTTTTTATTTTTTGAGTAAAGAGAGGAATACTTTTTAATAAAAGAAATTTAAGGTTGACATTCAAAATTGATTCCTCCAAGCTTATAAAGTTATAATAACAAGACAAGATGAGAAAATACAAGTACAGTATAAAAAATTTATTTAAAACTCTAGTAGTTGCTTTAGTGTTTTCTAAGCTTTTATGATATTCATGACATTTTGAGTTCGAAATTTATTGCTAGTATTTTAGGGTCATTAGTGCATGTGTGTGAGATAGGAGCTGACTGCACACGCTCAAGAGAATAATCATATACTTAAAGAGGTTCAGATACCATTGTTTCTCAAAAGAAAAGAAAATATTTACAATTAATTTCTTCTTAACATGTGTATTATTCAAGTTGTATTAGTATCTTACAAGTTTGTGGAATAAGTATAAATAATAATCCCAAGTTTCGGTATTCCCAACCCTTTTGTACCATAAGGTCAAAGTAAAACACATGATAAGGCAAATAAGGTCAAAGTGTAAAGTGTTTACAAAATCAATCTTTGCCGTCCATCCTAACGCGTAAAAATAATCAACGGGTAGGGGTGCATTGGATGACAGCATGGGGAAGTCTCTTGTGAAACTCAATCTCTGCTGTCATTCTAACATGTAAGAATAATCAACGGTTTGGAATCGTAGGATGACAACATAAGAAAAGTCATGGAATATGGAAAATTTGGAAAACTGAACTTTGAACGATGCATGAACTGAACATGCAGCTGTCCATTCTAACATGTAAGAATAATCAACGGTTTGGAATCGTAGGATGACAACATAAGAAAAGTCATGGAATATGGAAAATTTGGAAAACTGAACTTTGAACGATGCATGAACTGAACGTGCAGCTGTCCATTCTAACATGTAAGAATAATCAACGGTTTGGAATCGTAGGATGACAACATAAGAAAAGTCATGGAATATGGAAAATTTGGAAAACTGAACTTTGAACGACGCATGAACTGAACATGCAGTTCCTTAGCTGGAAAGCTTCCCCTAATAAATATTTTATATATATATATATATATATTGAGATACACTGCTCCATGTTCCTTACACAAATTCGATCCAGATATTTTACGAGCAAATATTTTCTACCATTGCGTTTGCCTTCGTCTTAACTTGAAAAATGGTGAGTTACTTCTTTTTTTGTTGAACATTGTGTTATTTGTGGTTTTCTTTTTTCTTTTTCTTTTTTAAAAAAATTTTATTATTATTATTTAATTTTTTTTTTCTATTTCATGATGATGATTATTTATGATTAAGTCAAAATACCAATTAGTTTTTGGTATTAGTAGAGTTTGAATCCCTAATTTCTTTTTTGAGAGACAAGAGACGTTATCAATTAAATAAATCGGAACCCACTTATGAGCTGTCTTTCAATAAACCTCATTTTTTAAGTCATACAATGTTCCATTCTTGAAAAGAAAAAATCAATTACTTTGTGAAATATGCATTTGCATTTTTTGAAAAGGTACAAAGCTAGTTTTGAAGCTATTACCATATTTAGTTCGTTGAAGATTCTCTAAATATAGTTAATTAGAATGTCCTTTAATTCACATTAGTGGGTGACCAATAGGCATAATTGAATCTCTAGGCAAGATGCCTATGGCATATGGAAAGAACATAGTTTTAATTTTTGTAAACTTTTTAAGTGTAATTGAGAATCAAATTTTAGTGCTGAACTGAGAAGTTTGTCCTTGTGGTATACAGGCACAAGCACAACAATCTCTCTCGCTCAAAATTGAGGTATTGTAATGCTTTACATAACTCATTATTGACTTTTACAACCAGGTAAATTCTTTGTTATATTAATTTCTTCAAATTGTTTGACTAACTTGCCGATTGAATATTTCTGCATCAGAAAGAATATGTTCAAAATTCAGAACGAGCAAAATCTGTGGATCTACATCCAACTGAGCCATGGTAGTTACATATCTTTTCAGTGGAAATTAAAATTTAATTAAATGGTTTACACCTCATAATTTAAATAGTTCATTTTTCTATACTTGAAAATATATAGTATTCATTATATGGATGATACAACTAATGTATGTTGCATACTACTTTCTGATGTAGGATTCTAGCAAGTTTGTATTCTGGAACTATATGTATCTGGAACTACCAATCACAGGTAAAGCAATATTATGTTAAAGACCTACACCTTCTATCTTTATCAAATAGTACAATATGTCGATTAATCTAGACTAACTAAAAATTTTATGAATATTACATGAATAAGAGAATGCAAGTGGGTATTCAGAAATTTAGTTATAAGTTCTTTGAAACTTTATGTAATTGATTTTTCTCCAAGCGTTTGGTTCTAATTTGGTTATACAATTCCAGACTGTGGAGAAATCTTTTAAGGACACCAAGTTACCAGGTAAATGACATATATTTGCCTTCCCCAATTGATAATGTCACAAAACATATCTTTCTTGCATTCCAATTTTCTTCAGAAGTGGTCTTATTTATGTTCTACACATCCCTTTATGTGCTTGCAGTCAGATCAGCAAAATTCATAGCACGCGAAAACTGGATAGTTGCTGCAGCAGATGACACATTTATTCGTGTCTACAATTATAACACACTAGAAAAGGTTAAAGAGTTTGAGGCACATAAAGACTACATTCGGTGTGTGGCTGTCCATCCTACCCTTCCATATGTACTGACAGCGTCCGATGACATGGTTATAAAGCTTTGGGATTGGGAGAAAGATTGGATATGTACTCAAATCTTTGAGGGACATTCACATTATGTGATGCAAGTTGCATTTAACCCAAAGGATAACCTTAATTTTGCAAGTGCATCACTTGATGGTACCATAAAGGTATTATAAGGTTCATTGGTCACTACCTTGTTAACTGCATTTTAAGGTTTCAATACTTGTGTGACACCCAATGATTTGGTAATGGTTAATCCTGTAGATATGGGATATTTACTCCCCTGCTCCAAATTTTACATTGGATGGCCATTTGAAAGGTGTGAACTGCGTTGAGTATTTCACAAGCGGCGATGAACCAAAAATCTTAAGTGGTTCTGATGATTTTTCTGCTAAGGTTTGCAACCTATTGCTCTTCATTTTGAGTTATGCAGACAGTTTAATTTCATATGCCTGTGTCGGTGTGGGTAAAGATTTGAATCCATTCATTGAAAAATTCTCTATGAACAGGTGTGGGACTCTCAAAGCAAAAGTTGTTTGCAAACACTAGAGGGCCACACACACAATGTTACCTCAGTATGTGTTCATCCCGAGCTTCCCATAATTATTTCTGGTTCCGAGGACGGGACTATTCACATATGGCATGCAACAACCTATAGGTAAGATCTGTATGATTCAAAATTTCCACATTCTATGTTCAGTAGACTGACAGATTTTTCCATCAAATTGTCTTCCTTATATTGCTTTCGAAGAAGACTTATGTTATGAACTTGCCTTTTATCTCGACTAGAGCGCTGGTAGTTGTTGCACATGTCCCTATAAATTTCTTTGAATTTTATTTGAAACTTTAGTAAGACTTCAGTTAATTCTTCTTCGTTTTGGTTTCAAAGCTTCTATATAAATCTGATTAATTTGCAGGCTTGAGAACACATTAAACTATGATCTTGGAAGAGTTTGGGCAATTGGATACAAGAAAGGATCAAACCAGTAAGATTCTTGATTTTTCTTCATTTATTTTGTGTGTGTGTGTGTGTTCAGAGTTGCAGGAGATGTTTAGATCACTATTAGATAATGTAAACATGTGAATGAGTCATTGTATTATCAAGTTTGTGCCTACAGCATATTGAAATTTATTTATTTTCTAGAAGAATTAGAAGGAACAAAGGATTTCTATGTTTTCTTAAAGGTGTTGGTTTTTGTATGCAAGTGTAAGAAAAACTGTTTTCTGCATGCCAGTTTTAAAATTAAATACTACTACATTCCTTTTATTCCTTACTGATATTCCTACTCCCTACAGGATTGTATTTGGTTGTGACAATGGAACTATTATGGTCAATATGAAAAGTACTTGAGGTTTTCTGAACCTACAAGTTGAGGAGGAAGAGTTGGAGGAATTGATTCATCTACTATTGCTGCTACAAATAGTATATGGGGTGTTTTGTATGAATAATTCTATCTTCAAGTCGAAGAGGAAGACTAGAAAAGGAAGAATTTGAATAATCACTAGTGTTGTTTTACTACTTACTATTATGGTTTTATGTTCTGGCTTGATTATAGCTATGTAATGTCACTAGAATAAACTTCAATGGCATGGATCTATCTTTGTCTTTAGAGTGGAATAGTACAGATTGTGAAAATTATTCAGTCACATATATACTTTCATCTAATTAAATAAGTCCTCTAGCTAACATCTGCAAGTTAAAAAAAAAAGGAATCACATTAAAAGCTGATGGAAGACTTCTTAGTGGAAACATGGTAGGCACCTTATGAGCATTGCTATTATCAGAATTTTTTTCTGGAACAACTTGCTCAAATTACATGAATTCACTCTTCATTTAAACTCAGATGCACTATTTTCCACCTACACACACAGACAAATACCAACAAAAAGAAACGTTGTCAATGTATAACAATTAATTAATCAGCGAGCCTGTTCTTAATAAATAAAATGGAAGAATTGATTAATGCTGCATACACTAAATGTTATTGGTTGCTTTGAAGAAATCAAGGCCTCTAAGTTTGATAAAATGGGTAAATTTGAAGGGAGTCCTAACCTCCTGCACCTAAGTGCTTCTTTGGAGAATAAAAGATGGTTAAGATTCTGCAGACTGTAGTGGAGCATTCGACATAAGCCCCAAACCTTATTTGTTTTAGCTAAAATATCTTAAAAGACTGTTATATTAGGTCTATATAATTCCCAATCCTAAAATATTACCTTTACAAACATAAAAGTTTCCAACTATAACTGCATATGGATATTAAAAATTTCCAAGTTGTAAATGGTAATAGTAAACTGTCCACATTTTAACAATAGATCTCAAAATTGAAATTCAAAAATATTTTGGTATAATATGGAGATCATCATTCACTCATACACCTAATTAGCTATAGATTTATATCATCATGAAAAACAAAAAATCCTATAGGTCTACTTGAATTTCAAATAATGCTAGTAATATGCCAATTCTCATCCTTCTATCTGCTTGCTTTTAACTATGACAATCAATTGTGTTATCTACAAACTAAAAATGTTGCCGTTGAAATTAATGGATCAAATAGTTACCTCCTCATTGTCTGTCTCCTTAACATGCGTTCTAGCAACAAAAATAACAAACATATGCCTAGTCAACTCCGAACGAATGCTTAGTTAGCCGTGAATGAGAACTCTTCTTGCTTGTTGGCAGGTAGCTCCATGTAAGGTTAGCTCGAAAGCGAGTTCTTACTCTTTGACCTGAGGGGAAGAAAGCTGTGATTACCTGGGGCGAGGTTGACCTTCTTTCTGCGGTACGGCTATTAGTCTTATTAGAGTCAGTAGCTGGGAAGAGCTTATTTCAAGCCTTCTTCCCTTCTTCCTCAACCTAGGATAGATCAATTGACTGTGTAAGCTCTCTAAGGTAGCTATCTATCTTTAATGAGGTTCCTTGTGAGGTCATTCTAATCTTCCCATGGAAAAAACCGGACGCTTATCCTAGTGACATTCTATCATCCTGTGTCACTATATCAAGATTAGTAATACCTTTCATCCTAGTTCTTCTCTTTCCTCTAGGCTAGAGAATATCTTCTTTCTAAATGTATTTATTACTTACTGCACTGGGAGAGGAAAAAGGACTGTAAGCATCTAGTTTGTGATAGCTAGTATGCGAATGTCTCTTTCCTGCCTTGACAGTGGTTAGCCTAGCCTTTTGCCTGTTAGATCTATCCTTTCCTGATTGATAGACTCTTTTCATTAGCTTTCTCAATAAGTCTAATCCTAAACCATCTTCCCTGGATTGACTAGTTTTATCTCTCCTAGCAGACGGAAGACGCAACAACAACAATTAGCAATCGGTCTACCCTTGATGAAAAGTGTTCTGGTATTGTCTCCTAATTCTTTTTCATTCTGCTGGTCTTTTTCGCGCCTTTTTGGGTTGTACTATGTAAGAAAGTATCGTTCCCGCAGGGCCGGGGCTGCTTTTCAATCCAGCTGCAGTAGTAAACTAAAAGGCTAGTTCAGTCACTTCCGGGCAAAGGCAGGTGAAATCTATCATTACTTTTCTTTTTTCCTAGCTAGAGCTAGTAGGGAGTGAGCATAGTAGAGCTATTGAGTGCCATCCCTGCCCAAACCCAATAATCTTTCCCTTAAAGCTCTTCCTTAGCACAAGCGCTAAGCGAGAATAATTCCTTGTGGAAAGTCTTTTTTTAGTACTTGTTAGCGTCCCTTCCCCCCTTTCTATGTACCCAGTCTACGAACCTGGCCTAATCTAATAGGCCTGGAAGGCCCTGAAAACACCGATGCAGCATGGTTTCATAGTGTAGGATGGCTCTTACCGGAACTTCTTCACTCAATTATCAAGATTAGAGAACAACGCCAGCCCCTGCCCCTTTCACTAAAAAAATGCAATGATCTACGACCATCTTTGCTTTGGCATAGATGTCAAGCGAAAGTTATGCCTACGCCAGTCTTGCCCGTAGCTCGGAACCAACCACGCCCTACCGACCAAATCCATAGTCATACTTATGCTAGTCGTACTGAGCTTGATGATTGGTCAAATATATTGGCCTCACTTAAGCTTGAGAAGGTAGCCGCTGTGAGCCAACTCAAAGTGAGCATGCCCGATCGTATACGAGAGGGACTTGATAAGGATCCCATAGCCAATGGCCTAATGGACTTAGCACGAGAAGGCTAAGTAAGCTCCGCCCTACTTTCAACCTGTTTCCAGCGTCCTTTACAGATAGATAAACTTCTTTCCTGGGTGCACCTTGTCTGCACAATACCACACCACAAAGTGATGCGAAAATGAAAACAACGGCCAAGATGAGAGGCCGCGTCTGGTTCGTTTTGCACAGGCTCAGCTCCGGACAACCTCGCTGCTTGTTGTGCATGGGATGGCCCAGCAGATCTGCTAACGGCCAAACTAAACTCGAGTGACTAGTTGAAAGCTTCGCTTGAGTTGGTGTTCACAAGGAGGATCCAGCCTGAAGAACTAGGGCTCAAGAGCCACTTCCTCACTAAAGTTTCGCATCTTGTCCCGCAGCTCATAGGCTAACCTTGTACCCTCCTGGTGTGATCGACGTCACTCACATCTTTGATCGGCCTACTCTTAGAAGGGCCTTAAAAGAAAAGGCTTCTTTAGTTTTAGGCGAACAAAAGCTGACTTGAGGGTGGCCCGTCCCCCCTTTACTAATAAGGGGGGAGTGCGCTATTTCTTTTTTTATTATAGGAAAGAGTCTTTTTGGTGCTTTCTATGAGCCTACTTCAATTAAGGCGCGCACTGCCTACCAAATGCGAAGTCAAGCATCCTACTGAGGTTTGATTTCTGAATCCATACCCTGGGAAAAAGAGTTCATCTTACTCAACAAGCTAAGATCTTGGAGTAAGGGCTGCTTTTGTTGGGGTCGGTTAAAGGTAGGCTTGAAAGGCTTTTCCAAATCCATAGGATGAAGAAGAAGTTCTTCCACCGGTTTGACTCCGTTCCTAGATCTTTAAAGGGAAATAGCCCTATATCTTTAGCTTCCATTTCCCCATCAGATGCTGTTCTAGTTTCTGGGAAGAGGTATGACTCCTGGTGCCTACTAAGCTCATAATTCCTGGTTTTGTGTATGAATGCTTCTAGATTAGTGTTTTGATTTAGTGGTAAGTGAGCCTGAAGTGACTCTACTATTCCGGTCTCCGAGGAGAAGTTTGCTTACTGGGGTGCTTGGGCATGCTTTGTCTGCTCTGAGACGTGCTCCTCCAAGTGCCCACGTTGGATAGGTCCATCACTTTAAGCTTAAGCTCGTAGGTCCCCCTTAATTAAAGTAGGCTCATAGAATGGGATCACAGATCAAAATTCCTATCCGTCTTTCATTGACGAGTTGGAAAAATGCTTTCGACGCAAGTCAGGAGCCTTATTACTAGATTAGGGGAGAGGTAATCGGCAAAAGAACCCTCCCCTCTCATTGGTTGAAGACCAAGGTCAGTCTTCGATGTCTTTCGGGATGCTAGTTTTCTGGTCTTCTGGAAGAGTTTTCCGCTGTGCATCTATCTCCTTCGCTGAGATAGGGTATATTCAAAGAGAGCGCAACTCCTGCTCATCAGTAGTCACCCAATTATGCAATCCGAACTACTGTCCAAGCCCTATTAAATAAGGGGTGGGTGGGCTTGGAAGGAGGAATCCGCTAAGGCTAGGCACCTTATTCAATCAAAAGGTAGAGATTCATCTTTCAAGTGGCTAGTGGAAGAATGCCCTGTGGCACTTTCAGAATAGAGTAGGGTGTTAGGGAGGAATTGGACAAAGCAAATGCCTTTTTATTTACATGGGATTGATGCCCGGAAGAAAGTAAGCACCGTAGATAGATATAGTGTAAGCAAGCAAGGGGGCGAAGCGGTAAGCAAAGATCAATTGAGAATATAAGGATAGGTTGTAAGCTACGAATCACGAGTTATGGGTTCAGCTATTTCTTCCCTACACGTAAGAGGCGGGATTCTATCCCTTCAAACCTACTTGTGCTCAAGTCAAGTAGAAATAGGGTGGTTAAGGAGGGTTGATCCATCAACGGATCCAACAACAGATCAATCCTCACTCAAGGAATCCCCCTTTACTAATAAGAGAAAGAAAATAGTATATGACTAAGATCTGTCTTTTGATGCGGGAAAATGAGGCAAAGAAGCCTTCTATAATAGGGGTAGGCTCTTATGATTAGTAAAAGGAAGGTAAGTTTACGCTCTTACGACCGGAAGCGAAAAATGACTTGACCTTTAGACTTTATCAGAGGAAGGAAAACGAAAGCTTCGAGGAAGCCCTTGTAGCTAACCGGGGAATTCGATCTTTTGGGAATAGGGGAGTTAATTCAAGTAAGAGTTCATTCCGGCATAACTTGGCGCAAGGAATTTGCTCGTTCCAAGCGGGGTTCGACGTTAGTTGAAGTTGACATTGAGTTGTGCACTTCCTGGAGTGGGGAGTGAATTCATGCGTACCTCAACGCAAGGATTGAATTAGCTCATCTCGAGTTACGTGAGTGAACTTTCGCTTCTTCTTACTTTGGTTGAAATCTTGCATATTCCCTCTTTGGTCGATCAATCAATCTGCCCCCCCTATCATCTAAGGCTTTGGGCAGCTCCAACTGCAAGATCTGGACTGGGACCATAGCTTTAGAATTGTGATTGGATTGACGTTCGGCTCAACCCCTTTTACTATAGAACTAGAAGATCAGCTCTCCCCTTGCCTTTTCCCTTTCTCTATCTCTAGGCTCAAAGCCCAATCCTTTCATTCATTTAACGGAACACATTCCATTGTTGTTACCATTCCATCCCTGTTTTGGTTGAATACCGTACCAATCCATTTAGGTTACAGAAAAAGAAGACTTCCACCTATTACCAAGAAAGAGAATCATGCCTTTTTGATGACATGACAAGAAATCCTTAAATGAAAGCAAAATCGTGGATCCACAAATCCGTTATCTCCTCGTGCCACTTCTGGGCGAAAATCCAATCTTTTAAGTGAGAAAGTCGTTATCAATACAATTATGCCGCCGAATGCAATCACTTTGAAGAAGTCGCAAGTGCGGGTTCAGTTCAAATGGGAAGTACGAAACACTCAAGGGAGAATAGGGATTGCTATGCCGAAGAAAATAGAGAGGTTGCACCAAGAAATGGAGAGATAAGGTCATACCAAGGGAAATTCTTTCTATAAGCCCTTTAAATCAATGATTTTATCACGCTTTGAAAGGAATGTATCCAGCCTAAACACAAAGATGGGCCTATAGGCAGAAGCTGTTAACCTATCCGACTAGTAGAAAGCGTGAGGAGGAAGACATCGATTCGGCCCACTGAATTTGACTTCTTTGATGAGCTCGAACCATGAGCCTTAGAACTAGATTTCTTTGATGATGTTGATCCAATGAGATGAAGATGTTCCCATCCTGGTGGTTGCAAATCAAATTCCAAACGAAATCTTAAATAGCGAGCCTTATTAGTTTAGTAATTAGGCCGGGGTTGTCAATGAACTTCTTTTTCAATTCGACTTAAGAGAGGTGGGGAATGCGACGTTTATCCACGCTACTACAAGAAAGGCTGATACTTGACTAAATAGATATGGATACAAAAAGAGGGACTAATGGTAACGTATATAAGAGTTGGGCTTTCAGAGAGCCTCAACCTCAAAGGAATCGTCCACATGGCTACAATCACACTTGTGCTAAACAAGATGGTACTGGTGACGTATATATAAGAAGTGAGTTGGTGGTCATAGTTGCTGTTTCTTTGAGATTGGGTTGGTGTTCCGTGTACCTTAATACAAGATCGAAAAGAATGCTTTGCATTCCAAGTGAGATGCCCAACAAGTCCCATTTCTTTCCTGGTTGGACAAACCCAACCGGCGATTTCCGACAAGTCTTTTTGCTTTTTGAGAGCAAGAAGCAGAGCAGTTAAAGAATAAACCAAACGGAAGATGAAAGAGCTTGCTAATAGATTAATTGCTTTTTTTGAGAGTGAGAGGCGTTTTATCATGCGCTTTTTGGCTCTTTATGTCTTTTTATGTTTTGGGCAATATGGGCGGGCTTTGTATAAGGTCATCGAGTATAACAAAGGGCTAGGGCTTCCTATCCAACAATCTTATGGATGGCTGGAAGGAGTCCGCTTAAGTACAGGCTCTAAGCCTCTGGGTTCCACTCCGGATTCTTCTCACGAGTCTATTTCGGAAAATGTTAAGAAAGACGGAGTAGACGGTCAAGCCAATAAGGATGCCCTGGATCTAGCGGGGGTGGAACCCCCGAGCCCACTTGAACAATTTGAAATAATCCCATTGATTCCTATGAATATAGGAGACTTGTATTTCTCATTCACAAATCCATCTTTGTTTGTGTTGCTAACTCTCAGTTTGGTCCTACTTCTAGTTCATTTGGTTACTAAAAATGGAGGAGGAAACTCAGTACCAAATGCTTGGCAATCCTTGGTAGAGCTTATTTATGATTTCGTGCCGAACCTGGTAAACGAACAAATAGGCAGTCTTTCCGGAAATGTTAAAGAAAAGTTTTTCCCTCGCATCTCGGTCACTTTTACTTTTTCATTATTTCGTAATCCCCAGGGTAAGATACCTTATAGCTTCACAGTTACAAGTCATTTTCTCATTACTTTGGGTCTCTCATTTTCTATTTTTATTGGCATTACTATAGTGGGATTTCAAAGAAATGGGCTTCATTTTTTAAGCTTCTCATTACCCGCAGGAGTCCCACTGCCGTTAGCACCTTTTTTAGTACTCCTTGAGCTAATCCCTCATTGTTTTCGCGGATTAAGCTTAAGAATACGTTTATTTGCTAATATGATGGCTAGTCATAGTTTAGTAAAGATTTTAAGTGGGTCCGCTTGGACTATGCTATGTATGAACGATCTTTTATATTTCATAGGAGATCTTGGTCCTTTATTTATAGTTCTTGCATTAACCGGCCCGGAATTAGGTGTAGCTATATTACAAGCTCATGTTTCTACGATCTCAATCTGTATTTACTTGAATGACGCTACAAATCTCCATCAAAGTGGGTATTTTTTTATAATTGAACAAAAGCGAGGAGCAAAGCGAAGCCGCTTTACTAAGTTTACGAGGTGAAGGAGCGAGAACTTCCCCCAGATTGAAAAAATAAAATAAAAAGAAATGCACATCCCGAAGTTGAAAAGGATAGGCAAATTGAAAACGAAAAGGATGCAATGATGAATACACAGGAGGATCAGACGAAGAATCGCGATCTATGGCAATTTTAGTTTCAACAGAAGGCCAGTTCAAGCCATCTCATTGATGTTCATCACCTGTCACAACTCTCGATAAATGGCCTTATTTTCATATGTGTGTAAGTATGCAAGACCGCTTCTGTAGTTCAAGGCAAGTAAGGGCTGGCGCATAGAGGCGGGCTGGCGCATAGAGGCGGGCTGGCTGTTCATGAGGGGGAGGCACCATCACTCTGTCTCGAAGGCAGGTTAAGTCAAGTGTCAAGTCAGGGTAGTGCATTAAAGAGGTGCAAAATCAAATGGGGACTGGAGCTGCAACTATCGCATCAGCTGGAGCGGCATTAGGCATTGGAAAGGTGCTTAGTTCCGAGAGCTATTTTAGGCTTTCAGAGCGGGAGAGGGAAAGCAAGATGATGGACCGTCTACAGGAGTTGCAGAGGCTCTTGAACTTTCTGTGATCACTATATGATGATTGTGAAATTGGGATCTTGAGGGTTTACAACTCCTTAAAGCTTCCCACAAAGAGGCTATCTCGGTCACTAACTACACTCTTGGGCACACCCCAGTACTTGAACTAGACATTATGGTCAACCGTAAGCATCAAACTCACCTGGTCACGAGGATACGAAATCCTCCCGATGGAAGGCGCTTGGTTTGGTACCAAGTCGTACCAATATTTGGGAATCACTCAGAACACCAGTACGTGTGGTAACGTATATCGAGAAACCTATTAGGTTTATCAAACCCAACCTCTGCATGCGCCACATGGCGGATGACAGATCAGTGTTTTACCACTGAGCGATTAGCCCAGGAGGTTACCAAGCCTCCAGCTTGTGGGATTACTCCTACCGACGCCCATAGCACTCGCTTTAGCTACAATCGCAGCATAGCGCATTAGAGATCATAATGGAGAAGGTAATAGTCGAAATTCGCTTTGGCTAGAGCGCCCAAATCTCGTTCGAGAACTTGTATAGAGAAAGATTTCAAAAACCTTGTCCCTGCCCTGTAATGGTTGAATTGCGTATTGCTCTTTCATTCATGCAGTCGCATGCCTGTCAGTTTGACGCCATCAGCCGAAACATTTAGGCAAGCTAGATTCCAGGGATTGTCTCCCACCAAGAACTTCCGTGTGTCTTAGCTAAAGGAACGAAGTTTTTGTCATTACAATACGTCAATTTGAATTGGACATTGAAACCTTTATGGAACTGAAAGCCTCAAAAAGAAGCAGTTCATTTGGAGACGGAGGAACGGAAAACAAGGCTTCGCCGCTTGAGAATAGGGGATTCTTAAGGGCGGCGAGACCCCTTAAGACAGGTCAAAGTCGGAGAACGAAGAGCGGCTAGGCAACTCCAATCTCTAGGTGGGTATAGCGTCGACAGTCGGCACAATGCGAAGAGGCAAGTCTAATCTCCTTCCCTTAAAAAAGGGAGTGGCAGAGGACCAAAAAGATATCGAGGCTGAAGAGGGAAGCTTGTCTTTTAGATGCTTAGTGGGCTGTGTTATAGCAATGGAAGGTTTGATAAAGCACTCTGTTCCTTTTGCTTGCTAAGCCTCATACATTCTTTTCTTTCGCTTCTTGATTCAAACTAAATAGACCTTGGATCTCCTTCAACCATCGGAATCCTTGCCCGACTGACATATTAGCTCAATCAAATCAATAGTTCATATATGGAGATAAAGATTCTTATATGGGGAAAGATAGCGAGCCCAGGTCTTGTCTTCTCTTTCAAGAGGATGAGCAAGACTCAAAATAGAATGCTTGAAGAAAAGGATGAGTATTCTCGAGGAGCAGGCTTCCTAGTTCAGAAAAGACAAGATAGGGGGGACTCAAAAGATGGAGAAAGAGGAAAGGTCACTCTTTCTTTTCCAGTCTCAGGAATTCGCTAAACTAAAGATTCCCGATTCGAGATAAGCTCCAAAGCCTTCATAAAGTAGGGGGCATGGTGTTAAACAAGGTTAAAAGCGGGTTCTTTGCTTCATATTCATTCAGTCATCGCCCACTTCGTATTCTTTATGGTTGAGTTTGTTCCACCTTCTTAGAATGTGGACTTTCTCCTGGGTATCCCAATTAGAAGAGATGTTTATTCACTTTTAGCTTGTAAAGCCAGCTTCTTTCATAACTGGATCCTAGGTTGCAACTTTAGAGAAAGTCTTTCTTCTGTAATAGGAGTTTACTACTTTTTCCATTTGCAAATCAAAAAGAAGATGCTCGGGGTTCGATAGCGTTACCAAAGAGTTGAGTGGTAAAAAATAAAATGAATTTGGGTGTTCAAAGTTCAAACAATATGTGGTTTGGGTTTAACAATAGTTTGGTTTTTGCTTTGCCAATTTAGGAAGCTAAAGTCTGCATTGTTTTAAATAGATGGCTACTTGGAGGACCACTTTCGCAATTCTCCTGTGTTGAGAGATTCGAGTGTCATTATTGTTGTCTTCTTGAATTTTGTGTCAGGTGTTAATGCATCATTCATTTTTGGTGCAAAAATTTAAAAAAATTTAGATGGACATGTAGTGGAAAATTAGCTATCCAATTTAGAATTTAATTGGATTTTTTCTTGGTTTTAACTTTAAATATAGATATATAATGAGACTAGTTTAGAACTGTTCATATGCATGTGTACAATTTTTTTTTTTTTAAAAAGTAGTAAACACTAAACACACACTATCCATATAAGTTTCTACTAAATAAATAACAACTGTTCATAGTATTATGTAAAAAGTTGATAAATTTGAATTATTTTTAGTTAGACAAACAAATGGCATTGTAAAACATAATCTTTCAAACTATCTCTTCTTTTATATATATATATATATATATATATATATATATATATAATTAGATATATGATTGAGTTTCTTATGGTTTATCTATATATAACTCTTCGTATTTTGCACTAGATTATCTCATTTACATATGACACTAAATTAGATTTTAATAGAAATCCAATTTGAATTCTAAATGGATTTCCTCTTAGCTTTGGTTACATATATATGAAGGCCCTATATATACTTAAAACGTCTAGTGCTAGCGAGATCAAGGCCTAAGCTTTCTTCAAAGTCCATATGCCATCAAATTTCGAAAGGGAGAAAGAGATTTAGCCATGGAAGGAACTGAATTTAGAAGGGTTGGGCTACTGATTAAGGGGATGATTTTGCTTTCAGTGATAGAAGTGCAAGCCCAATCCTTCCAATGCCAAGTGAAATGTGAGCTCCAATGTGCTTTGGTCATAAAACTTAGGTCCGTTTGTGTTACCAATTGTTTGAGAAAACGTGAGTCATCGCTCTCAAAGGTTTCACATGACTCAGCTGTGCATCTTCATGGTGCACAAACTTGAGCTATGGTATGTAATCCTTAAATTGCTACACATATCTTATCTTTTCTCTATTAAAGAAAAACGCTACACATTCATATAACACTTTTAGCTTTCAAAATGCTATAATTTCCCGTTCATTTCTCCCTCTTACGACAATTCATCCAATTTATTTATATTTAGGTTAAAAAACAAACTACCACACACCTTTGGTGCAGTGATCACTGCACAAGTATAAATACTTGTGGGGTGTGGGGGGAAAGGGCTAGGGTTCAAGTCTCCAGAAGGGAGCTTCACACACATATACACTTAGACTAGTCGCTAACCCATGCAATGCACGGGAAAACTATTGTGTAAGTAGATGTTAACAACTATTTGTCTCTTCCACTTTGATTGTACATAGTCGCTAACCCGTGCAATGCATGGAATAATTTGAGAAAAAAAATATATATTTTCTTTGCTCAAAAACTCACTTTAAAATGAATAGGCTGGCTTTCTACTCATAATATGACTCAACATACTCAAAAACTGGAATCACGTTTGATTAAAGGAAAATTGAACAATATCAACTATTGCAAAAATGGTAAAAGAACAAAAATATATAACAAATGAAAGTTTTCCATTATGTTTCTTCTTTCTTTTACTTATTAGGAAAAAAAATAGCAATAAAAAAGCATATCAATCAATTTATTGAATTTGATTTGAATACAGTTTAGAATATAAAAAAAAAAAAAAAAAGGGACTCTCTCCTATAATTGAAACACTTCAATTTGGACTCTTTAAATATGCTCTGCACTGAAATCCTGGCTATTGTAGATAATAAACACCATTTCCCCTTGGATCATGACAATAGAAAGAACCTGCAACATCTAACATTCAGTGAGGTAAAAGAGATGACAATCCAACTACAAAGAAAGACAACTCAAAACAAAATGGTATATAATTGATATTAAGATATGGTTGTTACTTAATGTCACCGATCACAAATATATAAAGAGATGTATATAGGTTGCTAATCCAAGTATACTTTGTTATCCATTAGAAACTGTTTGTTGAAATAGACACATCCATCATCAAAAGTTTAGGTAACATATTAATAACATAAAACTACCTGTCAAGCATTAGTTTTAAAACCAACACATGGTATGTAATAAACTAATATATATATATATATATATATATATATATATATATATATATATATATATATATATATTTTTAAATGGTCTTCAAAGTGGGATAAGCAAATAAAAGTAGCATTAAATAGAGACACAACTACTAAGATGGCTTTCACATCAATATCTAAAAATTCCTAAGGAAATAATATTCTCACTAACTACACACATGACATATCATGTAATTTACACACTTAGCTTTGAACTCATCATTGATACAATTCTCCTAGATAAAACTTTAAAAGATATATGAATTTATACATGAATCATAAATATGATTGGAGAGAACAAAGCAAACCATTTTTAGTGTTGAATGGGTGAGCATTGAACCGCAGTCCATAGTGGTTCCCCTGCAATGCTTGTGCAGAAATAGCCTAAACAATAGAGGATATGACGAAAACAAATTAGACTATGAAACATGGAACCACTAATCAGATTGAAAAAGAATACATAAATCCCAATTAAGTCCTCAGGATAATAATATCAATTTCCCGGTGAAAAAATAATATATAAATATGTGTGTGTGTGTGTGTGTGTGTGTGTGAGAGAGAGAGAGAGAGAGATGAAAGAATTGACAGTAATAGTGGAGACAGCAAGAACACTCTGCTCACACCAAGCATGATACTTAAGCAGAAAACAGAAACCAAAGAAAATTAAAAAACTCCCATTTGAAAAACCAAATATCAAATAAATAATCACGACTTCAATTAAATCAAAGGGAGCCTAGCAGTTACCTAAAAGCTTCAATCAAGAGTTCAAAACATAGTTCCATAGAATTTGGGAGTAACAGTGGCAACTGTCAGTATATATACTGCCCTACATAGTTCCTTACTTCTTTTTTTATATATAGGTTATAAAAATTCATTGAAACAAAAAGGAAAATGGTTTTACCTTATGGAAGAATAAATCCAAAAATACAAATTCAAAATGTTAACTCCTAAAATCTAACTTATGATATTTGTGAATCCATGAAAACTCAAAGGAGAATTTGAGGTCACAACTTGTACCCACTCAATAAGAGTCTTTCAAAACAGAAGATTTTCTAAAACAAAACCCAATAACTATATAGCATCAAATCAACCATGCCTAAAATTATTATTAAACCCCATAACTATCTGCAACACACAGCTTATACATATCACTGAAAATTCTAAAACCACAATCTACATCAATCATCAGGCCGACTCTTAGGCCTTTCAAAAACACACAAAAAAAAAAAAACCATTAATTCTTACAAAACCTGTAGAATTTGAAATCCCTAAATCGATAGAAAACCTAATTGAAGACATATAATTAAAACATAACTTTGAGGCTTTGCTCCTTTTAAACCAATTTCAATCTGAATTTTAACCCATATCAATCAAATAAAATTGAAACTTGAAAAAGATTAGATTGGAATTCTTCATACCTGAAAAATCGTCCAACATCAGAAACAGAAAAGGATCCAAAATTTTCAAGTCAGTCCTAAAAATCAAATAACTTTGAGGCTCTGTTCCATTAAACCAATTTCAATCTGAATTTTAACCCATATCAATCAAATAAAATTGAAACTTGAAAAAGATCAGATTAGAATTCTTCATACCTGAAAATTGTCCAACATCAAAAACGGAAAAGGATCCAAATTTGTCCAACATCAGAAACGGAAAAGGATCCAAATTCTTCAAGTCAGTCTTGAAAATTAAATGCCCAGAAAGGGGGTCAAAAAATAATCAATGCCCAGATGATAAAAACTCAAGAATAAAATAACCATGAATCAAAATTGACATTAGCCAGAGGAGTTGTGGCTGAGAAAAGAATGAGGGAACTGCATTGAATAAGAGAGTTAAAGAAGAAGAAGGAGATGGGAGTGAGTTTGATCGAGGGTTTTGTTAGGGCTGAGTTTGCGTTTGAGAGATAGTGTTGAGAGAGTAGGAAGAAAAAATTTACTTGGTATGGGTAGGGTTTTTTATATATATATATATATATAGATAATAAAACGTTAAAAAGAATTTAAAAAAAAAAAAAAAAAAAAAAAGTGACGTGAAGGCTAATGGGAGAGTTGTATTATTGTATACTGTTGGGAGAGTTAAATTGAAAAATTCTAACATAACAAAACGTTAAAAAAAAAAAAAAAAGGTGACGTGGAAAATTGTGGAGCTAGGAAAGGCTTCGGTTTTATATATATATATATATATATATATATATATATATATATATATATAGATTAGGTTAGAGTATAAATTCTATCTTGTATAAAAAAAAAAAAATAGAAAAATAAAAAATAAAAAAAGTTAAAAAACAAGTGACACCATTTAAATTTGGGTAAATTGGTATTTTTGTCCCTAAAATTTTCTTCTTCTTTTTTGGTCAATTATTTTAGGAATATTTTAGCAATAAACTTGAATACTAAAGAGTAAAATGATCAAAAATTAAATTATGCACAAAAATGACAGTTCATCCCAATTTAAAGGTTTTAATTGAATTTGAATTTATAAATATTGAATAATTAAAATCAGAACCTACTAAAGAATTATACTAATGCTCTTTGAGTTTTTGCTAATTATGTGTCCCAAATTAAATTTCAAATCTTTGGGACAGCATTCCAAGATCATAGAAACATTCCTCATCTTTTTAAGTTTATCTTGGTAATATTAGTCTAACATATATTGTTATTTCATATGCAGAAAACATTGAAGGTTGTGTTGATTCTTGCTCAAAGATCTGCAAAAAGTCTAATTGTGTTCGTCATTAGCGTTTCTACACCATAGATCAGATCCTCCATCCCTTGTCGAATTATCCAAAACTATCTATTGCGTCTTTGTTTTTTCTTCTTTTGAAAAGTGAACGTTCAAATTGTGTATAAAACACCTTGAACGTTTAGACCCCCAAAATACAAATTACCAATTCAAGCTTAATATCAAACAATGTATGTGCGGAATATGAAAATAAGCTAAACCAAAATTGATAAAACAATCTAAACCAAATAAAATTACAACCACAGTAGAAATTAAATGGCAAAGATTAAGGGAAGAGAGATGCAAACACAAAGACAACACAGCGATGTGTTATCGAAGAGGAAACCGAAGTCCTCGGCTTAAAACCTCTCCGCCGCCCTCCAAACGGTCAATAATCCATTAGAGAATGAAGTTGGGATACATGAACAGCAGAAATCCCTCCAAGCCTAATCTATCCAATGTACCTAAGCCCTCCAAGCTTCTTGCTCCAACGAGGTTACGCCGAACCTTTGTCTTCTCTAGCTTATCAGATCCCGCTATAACCCATAGCAACAACCAATATCAATTGCTCCATTCCTAACTACTTCCCAAGCACCAAATAGCCTCCTCACAAATATGGGTATGGTAAGAAAAGGTTTTGGCTAATGTACCTCTCAAGGATGTAACAATGGAAAGGGTGAGAGTAGAAGAATTTGAAGAATCAAATGATGAAGATTGTGGATGAGTCAATCTTGTTTTTCTCTAGGGTTTCTCTCTCAAAATTCTCTCTGGAAGCTCTCTACAATATGTGGGTATAAGGGGTATTTATACTGGTGTGTGTTTGGAATGCGAAAGGTCAGTTTTTTCCAAACAGAGTGGTCTAGCGACTTGACCTCGCAACTTGACTGAGTTGCGAGTTTGAGTCGCAAGCTAACTGCTTAGCCAGACTAGAAGTTTTGTTATGTAGTACTCCAGCTGGCGTGACTCTTCAGCTCCTCTGTATGCTTCACATGTGTACCAGTTTTGGTGACTTACTAGCCACAAGCCAATTGCGAGATCCAGTCGTGAGGCCCTGCTGAGTGCACACTCTTGAGCTTTTTCTTCACACTCTCTCACACACTACCCTTACATGATTCCCACCTAAATACACGGTTTCTAAATGCTGAATTACAAGCAAATTTGGCACGGAATAAAGCCAACAAGATGGTTGATTAAATTCAACCTTACAAAAGGTATTGTCTTTACTACCCTTTATTACTTAACAACCCTCTTTGAATTGTGTTGTAAAATCTTTATCAAATATGTTCAGGAGTATTCAACTGAAAATTAGTGGACATAATATTGATATGTCATCATAAAGTTTGAAGTTGGGGTAATTTTTAATATAAAAAGTTGCCATATAGACAACAAAATACTATATCCTTACTCCATTAGACTGATAGGCTAGTTAAGTAATGAAAATTAATAGAATGACCAATTGTGCTCACATTTGAAACTTCAGAGATCAATAAAACTTAAAACATCGAAGACCAAATGTGTACAATATGTAAATTTTAGGAACCACTAATGTATTTTTTGGCAAAAGAAATTTAAAAATTGACATCCAGCATTGCTTCCTCCAAGTTTATAATGACAATATGAGAAAATACACTCACACTATTAAAAAATTATTTACAATTAATTTCATGGAACTTCCTGTAAAAATAAAAATAAAAATAAAAAAAATTGGTGGAACTTGCTTAATAAAAAAAAAAAAAATCTTGCTACAAACTCGAAATCATCGACAGGAAATTATATTGAATTGTAGTGATAGTATTTTACACGTTTGTCTGACTTAATCTATATATATATATATATATATATATAACCAAAACCTCTGAAGCTCCCACAATTTTCCACATCACCACAATATTAAAAAAAAAATAAAACTTTTCTAAAACCCAAAAATAAACTTAAACACAAAATCAGAGAAGCCCTAAGCCCCTAACACGCTCTACCTTCTCCTTCCTCCAAAACACAAACCACGCTATGCCGTTTATCCACACGCAAATCGCAACTCAAAGGCTCAACGGCTCCACCTTCTCCGGCACTACCCTTCTCCAGGTCTATATTTGTCGGCCACCCATAAACATTCTGTTCCTAAACATTCTATTTTTGAAGCCCCACCGTTTGATTATATCTTCAGCCTCAAGTATACTCATCCAAAACCTTCTTCTCTCTAACCATTTCACCCCTTCCTAACGCAGACCTCTGGGTTTCACCAAGAAAAAAACATGCAATACACAAATAGTGAGAGAGCTGATCTGATCTGCTAGCTTTTTCTTTTTTTGTGAGCTTTGTAGAATTGGGATTGAAGGAGCAAAATCAAGATGCCGTGGATGTCCTCTTTTGATTCAAATTCGTAAAAGCTTTCTTACTCTCTTTCTCTCTCCATGAGGTGTGAGGTCAAATATTTGCTTTCTCTGTTCTATTTTTAAAATTTTAAATACTGTATCTGTATGTTTTCTCTTTTCATATTTCCCTTTCATCTTCAATTTACCCTCTTTGTTTGTTTGTTTATTAGTTTTTCAAGAGATTGCTTTACAACTCTGTGTTAATTTGTGCTAAGTAATTTGTGTTAATTTGGAATTCTTGTAGGTTATGTGGGTTAATTTACAACTCTGTGTGAATTCTTTAATTCTTCTGAGTTCCAATTGGTAGAGCATTGCTTTTTAGTTATGAGTGATATAACATTTTTGTTTCTAAGAATGTATTGAATTCCTTGGCAGAAGGATTTGCCTGCATGGCCCCCAACCCGTGATTGGTTGCCTAAAAGAACTGTATGTATCGTGGTAAGTTTCTTATGAAAGTAGGTGCATTAGATTTTTCTTAACAATGATTTATGAACATTATGTGTCATGTTAAGTTTATGTTGCATGATACTTATTTAAAATATGCAAATTGATGATTGTTGAAGTACTGTTAAGTGCTCACGTCTCTTAATGGTTACTTTTGAAGCAGATATCATATTCAAGGGGAGTCACTATCCAATGTAGAAACAAAAAGAGAGCAAGGCCTTCCATTGTGTATTTGAGCAATGGAAAAAGCAAGTTCTTCAAGTTGTTGCTTTGAAATAGTTGAACTGCTAAACGAATAGATAAGAAATAACTAAATGAAAGGAGTAGCAAAAATTGGTTTGTCTTATAACCCCAGTTATTTCTTTGTGATTTGGTTGAAGTTTGCATACAGAATGCTATGTATATGCTCTAACTTGATTTCAATATTATAAAACTAGGAATTAGATAATGCATTGTCTTTTATTTGAGAATGGAAATTGATTTGCATAAATACCTCTAATAATCTAATATAGGACACTTAGCTTTTGACGTAATCATTGCTTAGATTGTGAAAATTAGTTGGATATGTGGATTTAGATAGATGTGTTTGGCAGATTGTCACTTGAAGATATAATTTATAAAAAATTATAACACTAATTATTCTTTAATTTTATGGAGGCTTTGAGGTTGATTAAAATGCAAAGACATTCAGTGGCCATTTGCCAATTATTTCACTATAAGGGACATTTGGATCCTCAGAAAAGGGATGCACTTAATAAGGCTGTGTAGGACACTGCCCATGAAGATGTCTCTTCTATCGTTTTGAGTTTTGTTATTGCATTTACATAGCTGCCAAATATGTGTTGATGGACTTAATGGTTGTGTCTTTAATTTATTTAACAAGAGATTTGAAATACAGATTAATAAAAATTTATAGAACTCAATGTTTTATGTTGAATACATATATGATGTACTCTTCTATATAATGCAGATGTGTTGTATTATGTTTTCTACTCTTTTTGAGTCAAAGCAAAAGAATTTGACATTGGTAACTATATTCTATTTATTTATTATGAAAATAAGGTTGCGATCATTATTGCAAATTGTTTATTTGTTTATTCACAGTATATATGTAACTATGAAAATAATTACATTGTCAATGGACTTATGGTAGTGGTATTAATCTTATCGGCATGTTTGTATTTTTATGGAGCTAATATACAGGATTTCTTTATCCCTTATTTGTCTTTATAATTTTTTATTGGGCACAAGCACATTGTGTACTAGGTTTGGCAATGTTTAATATTTGAATTAGTGAAGATTTTATGTTATGCTTGGGTCTTCTCCATTTAGTTGTATTATTTGATTAGTGAGTCTTGAGACATTCTGATTTAGTGCAGCAAATGATAATTGCAATATTGTTTTTTTCTTTTTAATGAATATTGTGCATCGCACAGGTTAGCGACTAATTTGTGGAATATATAAGTATAGTCCCAAGTAGAATGGTCAAAGAACGAACGGTGCCCAAAATCAATCTCTGTCGTTCATCCTGACGTGTTAGAATAATCAACGGGTAGAGTGCATTGAATGACAACATAGGGAAGAGTCTTGTGAAACTCAAATCTCTGCCGTCCATTCTAACAATATAAGAATAATCAACGGTTTGGAACACATAGGATGACAACATTAGATAAATATAGGAAATGGAAATTTGGTAAACTGAGACTTCAGACTTGAACAATGCATGAACATGTCGATTATAATATAGAGATATGCTTCTCCATATTCTTACTCAAATTCTATCCAGTATTTTACAAGCAAATATTTTCTATCATTGCCTTCCCTGGTATCAACTTGAAAAATAATGGTGAGTTACTTTTTTCAGTGCAAATTAAAATTTTATTATATGCATGGTCTAAATATTTTCAACCATAGCCTTCTTTTGGGATATATATGAATCTCTTGGAATCAAAAGTCTTGTAACTTAATTGACACATTTTAATGCACAAAATGTTCGAGAGTCTAGGGTGGAAAGGTTCAAGCGGCATGGTAAGCAGCATATTGTAACAATTTCAAAAAAAAAAAAAAAAAAAAAAAGATCTCTTGAGAAGCTGCCTATAACATATGGGGCACAGTTCTAACATTTGTTAACTTTTTAAGTTTATTTGAGAATCTAATTTTAGTGTTAGACTGACAAGTTTGTGATTGTGGTATACAGGCACATCAATCTCTTTCACTGAAAATTGAGGTATTGTAATGATTTACTTATCATACTTAATTTTACAAGTAGATAAATTCCTTGTTGATTAAGTAATTTCAAACTGTTTAACTAATCGTGGATTGATTTCTATATCAGCAAGAATATGTTCAGAATTCAGAACGTGTAAAATCTGTTGATATACATCCAACTGAGCCATGGTAGACACATATAAGTGCACACTTGGACACTTCAAGTCTAAGTTTTGCATGTGCACATAGGTATGATTCCCATCCATACACAACACAAAAATTAATTATTATGTATTCTAGGAATCGTGTTTCCTCATTTTAAATAATAGTGATTGTTAAGTAAATTTATGCATTATTATATGAGATAATGAAACACTGCTTCATGAATGTTAAATAATTTTTCCTATTTAATTAAAATATAATGTTGGCCAAGTTAAAGTTAGTGTGATACCCCAAATTGTGCATTTACATATATGTAATGCAGCCACGAGCGTTGTACTTATTGATGCATTTTGAACTGCGAAGTTAACAGCATATTGTAATTATCTCTTAAAAATATATATATATATATATATATATATATATATATATATATATATATATAATGTAATTTTTTAAAACTTAGGAGGCACTATTTAAATTTAATATATATTTTTAAAAAATATGAAGGGAAGGCAGATTTTTAAGCCACCCCCCCCCCCCCCTTCTATGGTATTTTTTGCATGTAACAATAAGTTTTTTTTTTTTTTTTTTTTTTTTTTTTTTTCCTTTCACATATTGGTGAGTCTCATGCTTGTGGGGTCTATCTTCATGTGAGTGGGATAGCAACTAGCATGTAACATATGCAAACGCATTGATATATTTAAAATTAAACAATTTTTTATTATAAAAATATAAATAATTAGATGCCGTTTGGATTCAACATTTACGTTTTGCGTTTGCGTTTTTTGGCTTCTTCTTTTTTCTTTTTCTTCTTTTCTTTTTTGTTTTGTTTTCACGCGTTTCAGGGAGTAATGCGGCTACTGTTCATGCACTGTTCATGAACAGTAGCCGCAAATGTTGACTTTTCAACCGTGAATAGTGCACCTGTGCACTGTTCACGGACCCATAAATATCATTTTTCAGTAACTTTTTCATTAAAAATGGGTCTCACTAAAAATGGGTCTCACGGTACTATTCACACATTTAAAAATTATTTTGCTACAGTGTTTTCAATTTCAACAAAAATAAGCTCAATCCAAACGGACCCTTAGTCAATTTTTTTTTAAAGTAAACGTAATTAGTCACATACTAAAATTCTTACCTAAATTTAATACTACTTATGATCAATTTTTTTTTTTTTAATTTTTAATAACATAAAATGTGGTGATTTTTATTGAGTATATGTAATTGTTTTTTTTTTTTTGTTTTAATTTTATAGTTTATTAATATTAGATTCATACTATTTTGTACTCATTAACTCACTTGGCACAAAGATTAAAAAACTTAAGTGGATAATTATGATGTGATTCCTACATAAATTTAGACATATAGTGTAAAATTGGATTATAATTTCAAATTTTAATTGAATTTTTTCTGAGTTTTACCTATTAATATATATATATATATATATATATATATATATATATATATATATATATATATATAAATTGTATTTTTTTTAATTTTATAGTTTATTAATATTAGATTCTTATTATTTTATACTCATTGACTCACTTGATACAAAGATTAAAAAAAAAAAAAAAAAAAACTTAAAAGGATAATTATGGTGTGGTTCCCACATAAATTTAGACACATGACACAAAATTGGATTATAATTTCAAATTTTAATTAAACTTTCTATGAGTTTTATTTATTAATATATATATATATATATATATATATTCATAAAATCATTAATGTGTAATTTTAATCCAAATAATAATAGTATAATAAATTCACTCCAAGACAAAATATAAAGACCAGAATTTTGAACAGGATGGAACAAAGAGATAGGCAAACATAATTAATAACCTGTAAACATTATTTTGTCCATTTCAATTGGAATTGATCGAAATTGACAACTTTGAATTCTAGTCCTAAAACTAATCTGACCACGCTGCAAGGCTGGCCTGTGAAAACAAGTGCTAACAATTAAATTCATAGAACAATTTCACCCAAAAAATAAAAATAAAGGAAAAAAAATTATAGAATAAATAGACTGTAAGAGGTTTTCCTTGACATGCTTGAAGAAGATACATATTTCCTTTGTAGCCCTATTTGCATATACACGTAAAAGTTTCGTTACCCTCTGAAGTTAAATGTTTTGCACACTTTGATCGTTCAATTCTCATCATACGAGAATATAATGTTTGATCAATCCCCCATTCCAATACCACAGGAACGTGGACTTCAGGTTTAATTGGGTATCTTAATAAATTGGCATTGAACTCGCGTTCCAGTAAAAATGCATAGTTGCATGCTTGGTCGTTAGAGTTGGGGCTGGAGATATATTTTGGCTCTATAGTTGCATTGAATAGACCAATATATGGGGGGATCGGGGTAGGGCAGCAATTGATGCCAATGCAACTACTTCCAGCAATTTCAGTACTGTTTATCCCACACCCGAACATGCACCCAGCGATAACTGAGCCATCTAGGGACTTCATTGAGGCAAAGATATTGCAACCTATGGCGATGAAACTGTTTTTGGGCGTTTTGTGTAGTCCACAATTTCTGTGGTCTTTGTAACACTATTAGGACAGCTTGAAAATGTGGGATGGTTGACGCGAACTGTGCCTTGTAATGAAATCTCCAGAACCTCCAGGTTGAATCTCCTCAAGAAAGGCTTGGGATAGTTGAAATAAGTGGTGGTGTCATTGCAAGATATTTCAAACCAATCTTCATAGTAGCAATCAGCTCCTACTCCGAAAGGGTATGGAATGCTAATATTCCCACAGTTTGCTTGACATGAAGGCTTTGCTAAATCCACTGCTTGTACGAATGTATTAATTGACCCCAACAACACAATTGCCTGAAACACTATTAACGGACAATGATATTGGATCTACACACTCCCGAGATTTCCGTCATGTCTTTTCTACGCAATTACATCAAGTTATATTTGCCTAGAACATCATTTTACTTCTGTTGGAAAAGGACTTATATGGACAATTTACATCTAAACATTATCGACCAATGATGCTAATAAATACTAAATTGGAAAAAAATGCCCACACATCCCCCCTGAATTTTAAGCTGGTGGTTATCTCTAAACTTTTATTTTAACCAATTTACTTCTTAAACTATACACGTGCCAAATCACCATATCTGCTAGCTTGCTAATAAAATTCTGACGGAATATGCATGCGTGTGACATGCACATAGTGCATGTGAGACACACATGATGTTTAAAATACCAAATCTGAAATCTTAACTGAGTGGAAGGAGAAAGAAAAGTTTTTGAGAGAGAGACGATCAGTCAGAACAACCGTGGCATCCCTCCCTTCGGCGCCGGAAGTCCATCTTTCTGTTCATGTCCCACAATGCCGTTCAATCATGTATTTGGTTCCGCACCTTACACCAAAAAAAAAAAAAAAAAAACAAGTCTCAAAAGTCAAATCTCTCTAAAACCAATTAGTTTCAATTTGAGAAGGTTATAATGGATCTCGATATAGGGGATTACGCCTACGAAGATCCTCAGACTTTGATCTCAAAGAAACCCTAACAAAAAGAGGTTTTGAAATTAAAAAAAAAAAATTATTTATTTAGTTTTTGATTGAATGATTTTATATTTAATTGTTTATTTTTTTACACAAAAAAAATCTGGGTTTTGAGATGAATTCAGTGGAATTTAATTATTTGTATTGTTGGAATCTAGAATTGGATTGTACCGGTTGGTGGGTTTTGGTAGTTTTCTTTGTTGGGTTGGTAAAGATTATTAATATATATGGAGGACTTTGCTAATCACTATTGGGGTTGGAAAAATAGTACCTACTTCGGTATTTTGGATGTCAGAAACTTGAAAGAAAGCATTGATTTTTTCATTCATCAAGTAAAATTTGCACCGATATATTTCTCAGCTTAACAACATGTCCAGCCAATACTAAACTAACAATATCATTTCACATCACAGAAATTATTCTCATATACACAAATATGCACTTCCACAGAAATGTATTGCACATCTATACACATAGCTCTTAGTTCCCACTATTTTCTTTAAGTGCAGGCAAATGAAGGCTGGTGGACTCTTTTTATAAAGGATGAGGCAACTTGTGGTACACATAGATGCAAAACTCACAATAAATTCAAATGAAATGGCATAAATGGCCCCCTTATAACTCAAAAAAAGAAAAAAAAAAGAAAAAAAAAAAAAGAACTTAGTTTTGATAATAAAATGAAGTAAACAGTGTTTTATTAAATTGTGAACTCACATTACAAATATCACATGGCATATTGCAAAAGAGAGTACACTAAAGTAAAAACAGAATTCACTAATTAAATACAATGCTTGTTTTGCAATTTTTAAATAACTTGCAATTGTACAAAATAATTTGAATGTATTCAACATCTTAAGTCCTACTGCCTATTCAATCTAACACGTCTTTCTGCCGTTCGAAATGGTTGAGCTGCAAATCACTTTATTTCTCAAGACGCTTGAAATGGTTGAGCTGCAAATCACTTTATGTCTCCATGTTGTATAAATCTTTCGTCCAAACAATGCATATATTTTTGGATATTATAATTGTTTCTTTCAGTTCTCCTACTAGGCTTAACACTGATGCATCTTGATACTAAGATATTCTTTCCAATCAATGAGGAGATATAACAGGATTAGTCCGATCAATAAACTCGATCAACTCATTTTGGTGAATGAGAATAGATTTTCTGGGCAGGCTTTAATAGACCAGGAATGAATGGTCAATCCTTGAGATGCATCTCTCATAAATCCTGAAGTGGCAAACTTTGCCAATCTATCTGCCTATACACAAGTTAGAACTAAGGCAAAATGAGAAATATTAACAAAAATAGTCAAAAGATGATAAAATTTCATTTCTAAATAATCAAACAAAGTGAAAAACTATACACACAATATTTCAAGAATAATAAGTGCCAACAAAAATTTTGAACCATGTTTTGAACTTTAGCTTGTAAACAATTAAACCTCCAGTTGGAAAAGAACATATAATTGTGAATCTTGAGATCCATTGTCATTCTTTAATTTTTGGTCAGAGGATGAATTAGATTTATTCAGCCAACTCAAACTGGCTTCACCAATAAAATATAAAAGTTATAAATGAACGAATAGGTGCATACCCTAAATCAGCAATGACAATGCTGACATTATCTTCTGATCGTTGATCCTGCAGGGCATATGCATTTTTAGGTCATTATAACTTCCCAAGTAAAATACCTAACCAATCTATGTAGATTAAAAAAAATGATCATTTAATTCATTACCAGAACTGCTTGAGCCAGTGCTTCACAAATCACAAGCTAGCTGAAATCAGAACAAGAGGAAAGTTAACACTGCCCATGTTTGGAATATAAATGAAAAGAAAAGAATATGCAATTTATACTGGCTTTAAGGTTGTATGGGACCAATTTACTAAGTACTAACACAACACCTGAACATCTCCATGCTGTTGAAGTTGATTTCTAACAAAAGCAACTGCATTTGAGCTGAAAAGCAATATCAAAAATGTTAAGCAACTGCAAACCAGCCAAGAAAGACTACAATTTAAAGGACTGTCAAATTCATTATCGACAAGAAAGACTATATTTCTATAATCATCAAGGAAACATTCTTATCATTAAAATGGTGTTCAAGTAACATTGAACACCATTTTAATTATTTGGGGAGTTTTTCACATCTGATAGTGATAACTATAATTTTTATTTTTACATTGAACATAAAATATGTAACCACTTTAAGAATCAAATCACTAAGATTTTAAAAGCAGTCAATACAAACAATTGAAATCAACAGCAAAGCTTTTGTCTTGTTCCTAAAATACATCACAGCAGACATGGAATACGTGATGCTATTGGGAGACAATCCTAGTCCCTTCATATCAGATAGAACTTCCATAGCCTTTTGCAATTGATCCCCATCACCTGCAATGAAGTTTCACTATGTGATTTCTAGAAAATCCTCACCATACTCACAATTTGAATATCACAAACCCAGTAGCTAGAATTGAAAACCCAAATCAAATCAAACCAAAGCAATAATAACACAGACCCAATAACAAAAATCGATACCCAGATCATAATCAACAAAGAAAAACTCTACCAAACCTCAAAATAACACAAACCCAGCAACTAGAATTGAAAACCTATAATGAGATTTAGCCAATACATACCAACAAATTTTCTTAGTGCCAGCCAACCAACCTGCGAAATCCGAGCGAGATTGAGTTATTTTCAGAGCTGGATTCGTCTATTTCATCTAATCTGAGTGAGAGAGAAGGAAAGAAAGAGAGAAAGAGAAGAACAGAGAGAGAGAGAGGGAACGATAGGAGCTTGGGGTTTTGGGGTTTTCAGTTTTCTCGTGTGAAGTCTTTAGCCTGAAACAGAGGAGAAGAAAAAGAAGAAGGAAAAGAAATAAACGGAGAAGCAAACGGCAGTATCACTGTTAAGTAAGTGGATAGGTGTTTTAATTTTAAAAGGGATACCTTATATACTGTACCTAAGGTACTGTATCTAAGTTTTGCCCTTCTTCAAATCTAAAAGGCTTTGCAAATGAAGGGATTTCTAAGCCTTCGAGTGTGATCCATAATGGACTATGATCAGATGAATCAGAGTGGAGATGATGGACCTTTGTACCTGAAAACTTTAAGAACCACTCATGGTTAGCAAGCCCACGATCCAATCGTTCCCATATGGAATGTCCGTCAGCAAAATGCTTACTCCAAGTGAAATGAGAGCCAACAAACCCGAGGTCAATGAACCCACATTCGTCGATGACATCTCTGAAGAGTTGCATTTGAGCTTGGCTTCTATTGCTACCTCCCATCTTTTCCGACATACGGGTCAATTCATTGAAATCCCCAGCACAAAGCCAAGCTGAAAACTACTATTTAATAGTCGAAGATGATTCCATGCTTCACTCCTCCTGTGCGTGGCTGGTTCACCGTAAAAACCAGTGAACCTCCAAGCCTCAACCCTTCCCTTATTGATGATGAAGTCTATATGATTCTTGGAAGAAGACTCAACATGTAGATCAAGAGAATTCTTCCAATAAAGGGCTAAACCACCTCCTTTGGTATTTCTCTCCACAAAAAATGGGTTCTCAAAATTAATATTCCACTGAATTTCTTTTAGCCTAGCTTCATCCGCCTCTGTTTCGACTAAGAACACGATAGAGGGATCTTTGGCTCAAATTAACACTTCGAGCTCATTTCCTGTACGCAGGTAACCAAGCCCGTGACAGTTTCACACTAGTAGACTCATTGTGGACGGCAGGGTTGCTGTACAGCCTCCACTGATGATATATTGTGTACATCCTCCCTTGAAACCTGATGCTTTTTTGTAGGTAACTCGGGCTGGGTTTCTTCCTCTTCATCTCTACCACGCTTAGCACCTGTATTGAGAGATAATGGGTCATTCTGCATGGGAATATCACGTGCCAACTTTTTCCACTTTCGTAAAGTCATGCACTCTGAAGAGGGAGGGTCATTAAAGTCTGTCACGTGAGGGATGAGATCCTGAGGAGTGGCTTCACGTGCATTCAAGGAAATCTCCAACTCTTTCTCTGGAAAGGCCGAGATATGTGGGATGTTGGCTGTCTTGGTAATCAGCTCAGAGTGTTGGTGGTCAAATTTTCCAAGCTCCGTGTCTATTTCCTGGATTTGAGTTTCAAAATCTCGAAGATTAGTATGGTAAGGAAATAAATTTGGAACGTAATCATTTACCTCATGATTTGGTGCATTAGAAATATCATTAGGCTGCGGTAAATCCTCCCTAACTTCCGTAGTTTCCATATTTGATGCATGAGGAAAGTCCACACCGCTGCCACCCTTTGTGGATAGAATTAGAACAATAATAATTTACCACTTAGGATTTATTGTAAAAATATTGTAAAAATATTTTGAACGTAGCATTAGTTCTCTAAACATTTTAGTAAAGAAATGTTTAATATCATCTTCCTTCTAAAAATTAGGACTCAAAATATAGAACTTTACATCTTCAAAATAGCAACTTTTATGTAACATCATATCGTACATGAATTGGGAAGCTAATAACTCCTTCTTACACCTTGTATTGCATATATTGTAAAGGAATCTAGAATTGAATTAAATAATATCTCCTCACACCTACTACAAGGCATTTCCTATAAATAACATTTCTTTTTATGAACAAAATAAGGCACTATATATAGTTCAAACGTCCAGTGCTAGCGAGGTCAAGGCTTGAGTTTGCTTTAAATTTTTGTAACATCAAATTTCAAGAAAGGAAGAAAGGGTGTTAACCATGGAAGGAACTGCTTTTAAAAGGGTTGGGCTAATGCTTATGGTTCTGGTTTTGCTTTCAGCGACGGAAGTGCAAGCAGACTTCGCTTGCGATTTTAAATGTGAGTTTAAGTGTCTTTTAGTTAGAAAACTTAGGTCAGTTTGTGTTGATAATTGTTTGAAAAAATGTGAGAAACCGCCAAGGACAAAGGATTTACATGACTCGACTGTGCGTCTTCGTGGCATTCAAACTTGAGCTCTGGTATGTAATCGTTAATACTTTTAAATTGCTACACATACATATTCCACATTTAGCATTCAAAATGCTCTAGTCTCCCGTTCATTTTCCCCCTTAAAAGAACATCAATTCGCCCAATTTATTTATATTTAAGTTAAACTTAATTTACACTCTTTAAATTTGGATAAATTGTTATTTTCGTTTCTAAAATTTACCTTATTTGTCAATTTTAGTAAGAAAACTTCAAGAATGAACGTGAATATTAAGGACTAAAATGATAAAAGAATAAATTTTATGGATGAAAATGACTATTCAGACAAATATAAAGATTTTAATTTGAATTCTAATATTTATATTTATACTTAATTATTAAAACCTACTCAAATGCATTGAAACATTCGTTATGTTTTTTAGTTTATTTTCGTGGTATTAATCTAACATATGTTTCTATTTCATATGCAGAAAAAGTGGGAGACGCTGATTTTTGGTCAAAGATCTACAGAAAGTCAAATTATATATGTTCGTCATTATTGTTTTTTTTTTTTTTCAAAAAAGAATTGTATCTTTTCTACCTTGAATTACTTAATAACCCTCCGCTCCCTCTCCAGTAAAATTTGTTTGTGGTGAATCTACTTTGAGTGAGTTATTTGAATTATGTCATGTACCCTTTGAATTGTATTGTAAAATCTTAGAATTGAATAAAACATTTGTATCAAATAAGTATCGGAGTATTCAACTAAAAAAATGGACATATATAATGTCTGATTTGCCATCATCAAGTTTGAAAGTTAGGGAACTGTATTTATTTCTGCTAAAATATCATGGTATCTATATGTTTTAATGCCAAAGATTGTTTTTTATGTATTGCTTTTATTTAAATAGTAATGATCTTTTCTTGCTATATTTCCAAATATAATTTTTAGCATAATTTGGTTTATTGTAGCATAATTTCCTAAATGATACTAATAGTGAAAATACTTTCCATCCAAATGAAGGTTAGAATGATGATAAAATAATTGGACTTTACAAAAAAGGAATAACTCTAATAATAATATTTTCCATAGTGAAAGTCAAATTGTTGTTTAAAAAAGTTTTTATTTCGATCCAAATTATACCAAGGATCTTATTTATTATTGGAAAATATATTTCCAAACTAAGCCCTAGTGCTGATGTAAACAAAAATGGTAAAATTTATTTTCTCATTCAATGAGAATCTGGTCAAGATGTACACAAGGAAAAAAAATTGTAAAAGTTTGTTGCCTAATCAAGAAATCACGACCATTAAGCCTATTTGACAATAAATAAATTATTGAATTTAATTTTTCACATTAATGTCAATCACTAAATTAGAAAAAAAAAAAAATCAAAAAACATTGCCTAAACACATACATACATTAACTTGATAAAGAAAAAGACATTAATATTTATCATCATAAAAATTGGAGATCCTTCCAACATGGAGGTTTAAAAATAATAATAAAACCATGACAACTTTTAAATGGTAAGTCTGAGAAATAGAGTAAGTAATTTTTCTGGGTTGAGTATAAAAATTTGTCCAACTTGTCAAAAAAAAAAAAAAAAAAAAACTGTCCAACCCGAGACCCAACCTGAAACCCGATAAAATCGACCCGAATTTTCGGGTTGGGTCGAGTTTTAGCTAGGAAAACCCGATTTCTATTGGGTTGGGTTGCGGGTCATAGTGAACCCGACTCGACCTGCCAATACCACTCTTACTTTGTGGGTGCGGGGGGCAAAGACCAAGGTTTAAGTCTCTAAAAAGGAGTTTCACATACATATACACTTAGATTGGGTTAGAGTAGTATTCTATTTGAGAGCAAAGAAAAAAAAAATGTTATGTCACAACATTTTCACAATTTCTCCTTTAATTTGACGTTGATTAAATCCAAGATTTTAAAAGGTTTGAGTACAACCATAAACTTTTAAAAATGTTTCAATTTATCTGGTCATGAGTGTGTTATTTATTTTTATTTATTTTTAGAGAGCTTTCAACTTATGACGTCCGCTTCTAACGACAGTTTTTTATTATCAAACAAAAACACTAATCAGTTTTTGGTGTAGATAGGGATTGAACCTCAAATCTTTTATTCAACCACAAGAAACTTTACCAGTAGTACTAACTAAAACTCAAAAGTTATGAGTGCGTTATTATTAACAAAAAGTAGTGGAAATCCATCTAAATTGTAATTATAACTTATCTTGAACAAAATGCTTTCAAATAACAATTTGGCACAACAAAAAAAGTTCACAAAATAATTGTAAAAATCTAATGGATAAATAAATTTTTAACTTTAATCTTTTGGGGATATTTAAAAAATAAAAAATAAAAATACAACTTTATATTTATATGACAAGTCTTTTAATGCCCAAATAAGTACTTTCGTTAACAATATCTTGCTGAAGAGAAAATTTAACTAATGTTAGTGTTTTATCTAAAACTTTTTAAAAGTTTGTGATGTACTCCCTTCTCACATATTGTAATGTCTCTATTTCATTTTGAAAATCTGTACACTTTTATGTAAAAAAAAAAAAAAAAAAGTGCCGTAAATAATGTTTGCTTAAAATGTTGGATATTGTTTTGGAGAAAATGTTAGATTTTCTAAACATTCCTAACAAAATGGGATGGAGAGAATAATTTGAAACCACTCACAAATCAACAAAGGGAATTATATAATCTGCTAAAATAAAAACTTCTAAAACTGTAACAACTGAATAAAGGGAAGTTTTATATAAGTACGAGTAAAAAGGGTATTGCTTTGTGAAATATTTTTATAAATTCTTCATGGGATAAGAAAAAAGAAACAATTGACTTTTTTAATAGCCTTTTATGTTTCCCATTAATGTGTTGTTAAAAGTTTCTAAAAATAGTCCATTAACAAATGCCCTAAGAGCATTCGTACCCTAATAATTGTTAGGTGCACGTTCACCATAATCCAACCCATGATGCAAAGCCCATATATGGGCTTGTCTTGTTTTGTCCATGACTAGCAAAGAATCCTAATTCAAACAATGAGAAAGAAAGAGCAACTTAGGGTTGACAATTTTGCCTCATCTCGCTTGACATGCCCCGCAAAGGTGGTGGGGTGGGAATTGGTGAGATTTTAGCCCTATACCATGGGGTAGGGTGGGGATGTGTTTAGACTTTTTAGACCCAATCCGCCTTGCCCCATGGTGATAAGGTTTATAATTGTAAATTTTTTATATCCCAAAAATGCTATTTAAACAACTATATCAATATTAGCTTATTTTATTCTACCCAATGTGACTCTCTATCTCCCTTTTCTTTCTAGGAAGGTTGGAAATAAGATACTAATTTTGGACTCTTATGCATCACAAATCTTTGATTTTTTGAAGTTTTCTTTTGTCTTTATTAGAAACAAATTTGTATACTATTGAATAATGATGGAAGAAAGTGGAAATTATTTTTGAAGGACTAGGCAATTTTTATTTTGCCATGTTCAGGAGTTTGGATTATTTTGTTATGTGTTATACTATGAGTTTTTTTTTTTTATTATTATGATATTGTCTTGTTAAATACTTGGATAATATTATTTAGTTTTTGCTAAAAATTAATTTGATTTGATAGGATAAATTTAGTTGTAATTTCAAATATATTTTTATTAATAAAACAGGTTTTATTGAAAAAAAAAATTGTAATAGTTGTGGGGGCAAATTTACAAGAAGTAGAATTTTATGGGGTGAGGCAAGGTTTCACAAGACCCCAAGTGGCAGCGATGGGGCAAGAAAATTTTCCCCGTCATACAGGGAAGGGCCGAGATGGGACAAGATAAAACCATGCGAGGCAAGGATAAAGACCCCATTCTTCAGCCCTACCCCGTTCCATTGCCATCCTTATAAGAGAAACTATCAAATATTCTTTTCCTCCTCATGGAAAAGAAAAGAAACTATCAAAACATCAGGTAAGACTAACAAAATACAACAAATCAAAACATATAATGAAATTACCATTTGAAAATCTCACTTAGTATATCGAGCCCGACAACTATTAAATTACTAACACAATTCAACTGCATCAAACCGATCTAGCTTTCCCAGCCAAATTTTATTATGTAAATAGTCTCTCTGATTATTTGATCTACATTGATGTAACTTTATAAGAGTTAAACCTTTTTTAAACCGTAGATCTATATAAGATCTAAAGGTGAAAAATACACAAATGCCACATCATCAATATTCTATTTATTCAGTCAAATATATATATATATATATATAAATATATATATATATATATATATTCTGTCTAAAAATTAATGAGTCACTTGCCTCCACATTAATTTCCCTAAAATCAATGCTTCTCTCTTTAAAGTCTAAATCTTTTTTTCTTTTTCTTTGAGAATCAAGACCATGAAACTTTATTAAGTAAAATCAGCCATGATCGGCAAAAAGTTCATGATAAAGGTGTGGAGGAACATCCTCTGTCCACACCGAAAAGCCTCTAACATGTCTAGCATGTTTAGCTAGGTTGTGCGCTACATCATTACCAGTTCGACCCACATGCGAGTACTTAATGCTGCTTCCTGCTACCACCATGGATTTTGCCAAGCTGAGGATATGACCATATGGAGAAAGGGATTCAACATTAGACTGTAATGCTTTTATAATATTCACAGAATCCCTCTCTAGTATGAAGGAGGTGAAGCCAAGTCCCTGTGCAAAGGAGATAGCTCTATCTACTGCCATAGCTTCGACAATTTCTGGAGAGAAAGGGAGACTTGCTTGCTCAGACAGAGAAGCAAGTGCTTCTCCTTTGCTATCCCAAATGACGACTCCCAAACCTACTTTGCCCATATCTCTGAACTGAGCTCCATCAAAATTTACTTTAATTTCACCCTTTGTTGGTGGAGACCATTGAATCCGGGATTGGCTAAAGCTTTTGGGTTGTGGAGTATCAGAGGAATTAGCCCGTTGGAAGTCAGTCAGTGCTTGCAACGCTGTTGGAACTACCAGCGATAGCAGATACTCCTTGGGAGATGTTCGTACTTGGTTTCTACGATGCCAAAGTGACCACATAACTGATGCTAGCAGCTCTGGATTTTTCTGTTCTTTGTGTGTATAAGTGAGCACTTCTTGGATGGAGGAAAAAGCTTGTGTCTGCCGAAACAAAAATGATGGAATTAAGCCCCACACCTGTGTGAGCTGTGAGCATCCCCAGAGAGCATGGACAACTGATTCGAACTCGAGCTTGCCCAGATCGCATACATCTTCATTCAGGATATGCCGTCGTTTCAAATTTTGTTTCACCAGAATAGCATTGTGGCAGGACCTCCATAGGAAATTTCTGACTTTGTTTTGCACGTTAAAACTCCAAATCAATTTCCACACGTCATTCTCAGACTTGGTAGTCACAATGGGTTGATATGGAGCTTGGTCAGAGGTGAGGAACCGTGTACCAGATCTCACCGTGTAAGTACCTAATGGGCTAAAGGGCCAAACAACAACATCCTCCACTGCATTGGGACACAAAGGAATGCTTGAGATCAACTTTACCTCCTGGGTAGTGAAGAGTCCATTCAACATGTTGAAGTCCCACTTCTTCGTGGCTGCGTCAATGAAGGCAGAAATGTTCATATCTTTGAAACCTGGTACCACTTGAGCTTCAATTCTCGGATGAGCAGTGGACGGCAACCAAGCACCGTTCCACACACTTATGGCCTCACCACTTCCCACTCTCCACCGAGCACCCTTCAACAATAAGTCTCGCCCTTTCAATATGCTATGCCATTTGTATGATCCTGAGCTTGAATAAGGGGCTTCTAAGATAGAACAATGTGGAAAAAACCTCGCCTTAAAAACCCTATAAAATAGAGAATTTTTTTGGTGAAGTAATCGCCATGCTTGTTTGGCTAAGAGAGCATCATTGAAATTTTCCAAGTCTTTAAACCCCATGCCCCCTTCCAATTTGGGTTTACAAAGTGTGTCCCACTTAACCCAATGTACCTTTCTTCGGTCTCCTTTTTGGCCCCACCAGAATTTCCTTATAAGACTTTCGATATCTCCACAAAGACCCAAGGGGAGTTTAAAGCAACTCATTGTGTAAGTTGGGATTGCTTGAACTACGGCCTTGATAAGGATTTCTCTACCTGCTTGGGATAAAAGCTTCTCCTTCCACCCTTGAATTTTTTTTCCAAACTCTCTCCTTAATGTAATTAAAACTGGCCTTTTTATTTTTCCTCGCCAAGGATGGTAACCCCAAGTACTTCTCATATTGTAAGATCATTGGAACATCCAAGGCAGATTTGATGTGGTTTTTGACTTCCTCAGAAGTAGACTTGTTGAAAAAAAATGGTGGTTTTTGTTTTATTGATTTGTTGACCCAAACACCTGCCATAAGTCTCAAGAATATTCAAAACTTGTTGGCACTCCCGGATTGTAGCCCTGCAAAATAAGAGACTATCATCTGCAAAAAGGAGATGGGTTAGTCTGGGGCTATTTCTACAAAGGGCATAACCCTTAATATCACCTTTATCCGCTGCCTTATTAATGAGACCATTTAATCCTTCTGTGCAAAGTAGAAAAAGGAATGGTGACAATGGGTCTCCTTGACGGATGCCTCGTGTAGGATAAATCATCCCTTTTGGCTTTCCATTCACCAAAATAGAATAAGAGATCGTCTTAACACATAGAATCAAAAGAGTAATCCATCTTTCAGTAAAACCCACACGTCTCATGACTGATTCCAGATATGACCATTCTACCCTGTCATATGCTTTGCTCATGTCTAATTTGATGGCCATATAATCTTCCTTTCCACATGTTTCTCCATACTATGGAGAGATTCAAAAGCAACTAGAATATTGTCAGAAATTAATCTGCTTTTGGTAAATGCACTTCGATGTTCCGAAATGATCTTTGGAAGAATTTTTTTAATTCTATTGGCCAGGACCTTTGAAAATATTTTATATAAAACATTGCAAAGGCTGATGGGTCTAAAATCAAAAGCATATTCGGGAGAATTCTTTTTTGGGATGAGGGTAATAAAAGTGTGATTGAGATTTTCAGGAAGACATGCTGAATTAAGGAAATGTAAAATAGATTGTGTAACATCATTACCAATTGTGTTCCAATAATGTTGATAAAACAATGGAGGCATTCCGTCCGGACCTGGGCTTTGTGAGGGGCCATTTCTTTTATTGCTTTCTGAACCTCCCACGCAGTAAATTCCTGTTCAAGCTAGTTGTTCAAATCTGAGTTGATAATCTTTTCAATGGACACTGTGGCTGCATCACATGGGGTCTGGTTGGCCGAAGTGTACAGCTCCTGGAAGTAGCCTATGAGAATCTCGACTACCTCTGCATTACTAGACTTCCATTGTCCACTTGATGACCGAAGCTTCTGGATGGTATTCTTGCGCCATCGTTGAGTGGCCCAACTGTGAAAGTATTTTGAGTTTCGGTCTCCCTGTTTTGCCCAAAGCACCTTGGACCTTTGAAACCATAACCTGTTCTCTTTGTCCACCAAAACTGTAATCTCCTTCTTTAGTTCCTATATTCGAAAATTTCGTCCTATGCATAAAGCCTCTTTTTCTGCTTCAGCCAACTCCTTCCTTTTCTCCTTCAATGTTTTCCTGATGTTGCCGAAGTGATCTCTCTCCCATCTCTTTAATTCTCGACCACACTTGTCAATTTTTCGAATGACTCTAGCTGCTGGATCGTCCACTTCCCTTGTTTCCCAGATTGCTTCAACAACCTCCGAGCATGTGTGATCAAACAGCCACGCCTCTTCGAATCGGAAAGGTTTAGAGATGGACTGAAAATTAAGGCCCTCCATATCAATCCATAGTGAGCTATGATCCGAAGTATTTGACTTGAGGTGGTGGACATTTGTACCTGCAAATCTCAACAGCCAATCGTTAGTAGCCAGAGCACGATCAAGTCTCTCCCATATTGAGTGACCTGCAGAAAAGTGTTTCTGCCATGTATACCAGGGACCTGAAAAACCAAGGTAGATAAATCCGCACTCACCCACTACATCCTGGAATAGTTGCATCTGTGTTTGGCCTCTGCTACTCCCTCCCAATTTTCCAGAGCTTCTAATGATCTCATTAAAGTCCCTGGCGCACAGCCAAGGGAGATTAAATTTGTTATGTAGGTGTCGAAGCTTATTCCATGATTCCATTCTTTTATGCGTCACTGGCTCACAATAAAAGCTTGTGAACCTCCATACCTCTTCCTTCCCTTTATTTATGATGGAGTCTATATGGTTTGGTGAGAAAGAATCAACACTCAAATCAACTGAATTTCACCAAAAGAGTGCTAGACCCCTACCCCTGTTATTTCTCTCGACAAAAAATAAATTATCAAATTCAATGTTCTGTTTGATCTCTTGTAGCTTTGCTTCATCCGCCCACGTTTCGGCTATAAACACGACGGAGGGATCTTTTGCTCGAATCACTACTTCAAGCTATTTTCCTGTCCGCAAGTTTCCAAGCCCACAGCAGTTCCAAACTATAATGCTCATGGCTCTTGGCGGGGCTGCTCAGCAGCCTCCACCAATAAATTTTCAGTATCATCTTTCGAAACCAAGAACTTCTTGGTTGGTAACTTAGGATGGGCACACTCATCAGACTCTTTGTTTCTTTTGTGTGAAACAGAGTGGTTAATTGGAGTCTCAGGTGGTATGTTATTTCGTGCTAATCTCTTCCACGTGCGAAGTGCATGGGTATCATGTCAAGTATTATGGTTGATCACGTGAGGGGAGTTACTATTTGCCGCATCTCCTTGAATATCTATAATATCCCCTGATTTGTGTCCAACGAGATTTGCATGTGTGGGGGTGACAGTTGGCTTATTGATTATAGGAGGTGTGTGGGAGTCAAATTTCTTTAAAGCCAAATCAATTTCTTCTATTTGGTTTTCAAAATCTTGTGAACGGATATGGGAGGGAGAAGAGTTTGGAATGGAATTTATTACTTGAGTAATTGGAGATAAATTCTGACATGAAATCTGCACCAAATCCTCCGTAAAATCCACAATATCCATATGAGAAACTTGATGGAGATCAACATTGACTTGGACGTTACTGGATTGTACCGGGGCAGGTCCGCCCTGTGGTGTCACCGGTGATGGCTCCTCTACCTCACTAGTCTTGTTTGCATAAGGTTGCGTTGTGAAGCCTCCAAGCCCATCGCCCAGACCTGGCATAGTCGTGTAAGGAGACTTCCCCAGGTTGTAAGGGGTAGCCCGCAACCATGCTCCATATTCTTGCTTTGCATGAGAGTTTGATTCTTTCCCAACAAGCCATTTCTCGCACTCTTTCTCATCGTGAGACACCATACCACACCAGTAACAGAAGTTGGTGAGCTTTTCGTATTTGAAAGATACCCAAGTCTCAATGTCTTCATCCAAGACAATTCTTTGACCTCGGCTTAATGGCTTTGAGAAATCTATTTTCACCCTAAACCGGACAAAGTCACCCCCCACCATCTCCTTCTCGGCTTCCTTGGTTGACACCTCCCCAAGGGTTTCTCCTAATTCAATGGCAGTCTCGGGGTCTAACATTCTCATAGGCCGACCATGTATTTGCACCCAGAACATGATCTTTGTAAAGCGTAGGTGTTTGGCCGGGATCAAATAATCATATCGTTGGAACAGAACGAGATGCTTATCAAACGACCATGGTTCTTGGGCTAATACTTGTTCCGCATCTGTCTTAAGTTCTAAAACAAATAATAAAATGTGGTCTCCTACTTCTCTAATCTTGAGCTCGTTCCTGGCCCTCCATAAGGGTTTGAAAGTTCTTCCAATAGCATCCATGTTTAGGGCACATTTTATTAGAAACTTCGCTGCAAGAACATATTCTTTTCTTCTCAGATTTTTTGATTTTTTCAGGCTAAGTTTTGTACTTTCCTCGGTAGTAAGGGACAATTTTTTCCATGCACTGAGTACTTCGTCCATGGTTTGAGTAAAGAGGATAGTGTAGAAGGGATGGAAAGAGGAAGAAAGAAAAAGTGAGATGTGTTTCCCTAAACCCACGAAAAAATAAAACCAACGAGCCCTACTGCTAAGAGTGTTAACAGAGGGAGAGGGATATCATTCCGGAGAGGATAATCGAGTTTCTACTAGCCTAGTTTCTTAGAGAGAAAGCGAGGCCGAGAAAAAACCTAACAACTTGAGTCCTTAATTCATCAATTTACCTAGTAAAGTCTAAATCTGAAAAGCTTCTCTCTCTAAACTCATTTACGTTCTCTTTGGCTCCAATGCTCATATCAATTTCTGGTTCTTGCTATTTTCAAGTTATCATGTGATAATCTCGGCTCTTTTATGCTAAGGTAGAAAAAAAAAACCATATACCTCTTTTCTTCACTTATGAGTTTTCCAACGGTGAAAGCTGGTGCCTTAAAATCCATAATTTAATTATTTTCCTTAAGTCATAGCATCTTTGATTCAACAATCCAATTATAAGTACTTTTCCTTATGCAAATCCTTAAATATGGAAGCTCAAGCCAAAGAATGTCATCATGGCCCTTTTCAATCTCTTAACACGCCCAAATAATCTTCATATCATTTTTGAAACAAAACCAACCCATTCAATACTTAATTTCCTTTTAACAGAGAGAGAGAGAGAGAGAGAGAGAGAGAGAGAGAGAGAGAGAGAGAGAGTTCAAAAACTATTGAAAAATGCAATGCTCTCATGTAGTAGGTCTCAATGAAAAAAGAATTTCCTTGACATCAGAAGAAGGTGGAATGCTTGCAGAAAAGGGGTAATACTGCCAATGGGCTAAGCATGGAAATATTTTTTTGATCTTTCCCCTTTTTAACCTTATCTATTCGAAAATTTATACATTTACAAAAAAAGAAAAAAGAAAAAAGAAAAAAAAAAAAGACCCAAAAAGACCAAGAATTATTAATGGAGAAAAAAAACCAATTTTCACACAAAACTATTCCACCACGGCCTCATCATGGTTTTGGATCCTCCACCACAAGCACAAGCATCTTCTCCCTTTGCACCCAGCTGGCTTTATCATAGCTTGGGCAACTCAGCTGTTAGCAAGGTGTTGGAGAGTGTGGACTAGAGTCGTGGAGAAGAAGGTGAGTTTAGAGAGAGAAGCTGTTCAAGTTTAGACTTTATAGGGAGAAGTGTTGATTTTAGGGAAATTAATGTGGGGGCAAGTGACTCGTTTATTTTTAGACAGAATATTGATGAGGTGGCATTTGTGTATTTTTCAACCTTAGATCCTATATAGATTTACGGTTTAAAAAATGTGTAACTCTTATAGAGTTACACTTAGTGTAACTCTTATAAACTTACACCTTTTTTACACCATAGATTTCTAAGAGATCTAACGGTTAAAAGAATACCATTAAATGCTATTGTTTTCCACCTTATTATCTAATTAATACTAGCATTCTCTCTCTCCTTATTTATTGCTTTCCACCAAATAATATTTTCTTCAACACAATCTAACAAAAAAAAAATGAAAAATAATCCCATTTTCATTGATTTCACAAAACTACCCAAAACAAGAGTCAACAAATGACTTTCAACATGCTCCTTAAAATAAATAAATAAAGGAACTTAAAAAAAAAAAAAAAAAAAAAAAAAAAAAAAAAAAAAACCCTCAAATCTTCCTATCATAGACTAGACAATCAAACCTCCCATTTCATCAAAAAGCAATTGAAAGGTAGACCTATATATAGTCTCTTACAAATAATAATATAATAATTGGGAAAAATAAATATGTATATGTTTTGAACCCATGTGACTGTTATGTTTCCAAGGGTAGGTGTTTGTGTTTGTATCATCGGCGAAAAATACAAAAAGATTCATACAATCTCTTACAAAAATAGTAATTGGAAAATTAATTAAGAAATCTCTGTAAAATAAGAGAAAAAAAGGATCAGTATTTGTTAGCTTTGGACAGATTTGAATTAAACAAAGTTCCTAGAGGACAAGCAAAAAAGATCAATAAAATATAATTCACTCCAACTAGAATATTGACCTGCTATATATTTCCGTAGCAGTTAAGTTTAAGCTTGGTCACTTACTAAAAAAACTTTTAAGCATTCCCAACCGATTTGATTGTTTAGTGTGTGATAGTCTCAAATTTTGAAGTTTTTTTAAGTTCCTTTATTTATTTATTTTAAGGAGCAAATTGAAAGTCATTTGACTCTTGTTATGGGTAGTTTTATGAAATCAATGATTATGGGATTATTTTTCAATTTTTTTTGTTAGATTGTATTGAAGAAAATATTATATGGTGGAAAGCAATAAATAGGGAGAGAGAGAGACAGACAGAAGATGCTAGTATTAATTAGGTAATAAGGTGGAAAACAATAGCATTTAATGATTTTTTTTAACCGTTAGATTTCTTAAAAATCTAGGGTATAAAAATGTGTAAATTTATAAGAGTTACATAGGTGTAACTTGAACCCATCTCATATATATATATATATATATATATATATATATATATATATATATATATATATATATATATATATATAGGGTTGGGTGTAACTCTAAGTAATGTTACACTAATCAATATTTTTTAATTAGATGTGAATTTTGACAAATCAACCATTAGATTATATTATCTTTGTATATTCTTTATGCTTGCAAAATTTCAAAGTGATCAAAGATAAATAGTCATTTTATCAATTGATTGTTTAAATGCAAGTTTTTGTAGTTTAAAATAATACATAAAAAATGAGTTTATGGATTAATTAGTAAATAACATTCAATTGACATGAAAATTGGCATGAGGGTTAAGAAGATATAGAACCTGTAATTTAACGGTGGAATTTTTAAAGTATGAATTCTATAACAAGTTATTGGGTAGTATAGCATTGCTTAGAGTTACACATTTTTTAAAATGTTGGATTTAAATAAATCCTACAGTAAAAAAAAAAAAAAAAAAAAAAAAAAAAAAAAAAAAAAAAAAAAAAAAAACTTATTAATGCTTATATTTTGATTAGGATCTCATTAAATGTCTCTTATTTATGACATTATATTTCTCTTTCTCCTCCACAACATATTATTAAATAAAGTAATTAAATTTTAAGTGAAACTCTATTACCTAGATTTCAATATGATTAAATTACTACATAAAAATTATTGTTTATTTTGAATTATTTAAATATAGACTATAATTTTTTTTATTTTTTATTTTTACTTTTGACATAATGTGTTCTTATAAGAAAAACAGAGAGCTATGGAAGGGAGATTAACAGCTAGAGAGAAAAGATTGAAGAGTGAAAAATTCTGTAATTAATTGTATTAAATCATCCAGAACTAACTATACAATGTATATATATATATACTACAATTCACAGAGGAGAGCTCAACTGCTAAAACTAACTAACTCCGCAATATCTGGATCCATTCTAAACTACCTATCCATCCAATTCTAGTAGCACACGTGTCCATATATACATCTGCTAATTCACTTAAGCTAAACTACAAGTCGTATATTAAAAGACTCAATCATTTCAGTCGTTTAGCAAGTCTTGTATAAATTCTTTCAATGCCCTGTTTCATTACTCTTCCTCTCTGCCTGAGCTGATCCTTCAAACATCCTTCTCATCAATGCTTGCATCTGTCTTCTTTTTCTTGTTCTTATTAATGCTTTCATCCAAATTTTGACATTCCCCCTCAAGATGAGAAGCTGAACTATGTATGTTCACTATACTCATCTTGCCTAACAAGTACCTCAATTGTTGACTGTTGAGAGCTTTCATAAGTAGATCAGCCAACTGAGAATGTGTAGGAGTAAAAAGCAACCTAACAATATTGTCTTGCACCTTATCTCTTACTACATGACAGTCTACTTCTATGTGCTTGGTCCTCTCATGAAACACTGGGTTTGCCCCAACATAAATTGCATCTTGGTTATCACAAAATAATAGAGCAGGTTGAGGATGATGAATCTCCAAATCCTTCAACAATGCTAATAGCCGAGTCAACTCACAAATGGTAACAGCCATTGCCCTGTATTCTACTTCAGCAGAAGATCTAGATACTATGGATTGTTTCTTGGACTTCCATGATATGAGAGAATCACCCAAAAAAATGCAGTAACCTGTGGTTGATCTCCTGGTATCAATGCAAGAGGCCCAATCAGCATCTATGTAGGCCTTCAAATGAAATTCTGATGCAGCTGACAAGAAAACACCTTGACTAGGACAACTTTTGATGTATTGTAACACTTTATATGCAGCATCTAAGTGAGGTTTCCTAGGTTTTGACATGAACTGACTAAGTTTATGAACAAGATAAGCTATGTCTGGCCTAGTGATAGTCAGATAAAGCAACCTGCCCACCAACCTTCTGTACTCTCCCGGATCAGCTAGCAATTTTCCTTGAAAGTTGCTTAGCTTCAAATTCTACTCCATTGGCACCTTGCTAGGCTTACAAGCTGACATTCCAACATCCTTCAAGACTTCCAAAGCATATTTTCTTTGACACAAAGTGATACCCTTGTTTGATCTAGCTATTTCAAGTCCAAGAAAATACTTCAAGCCTCCAAGATCTTTAAGTTTGAAGTGCTGATTCAGAGAAATCTTAAGCTCCTCAACTACTTGAACATTATTGCTGGCTATGAGAATATCATCAACATAAACTAGTAAAGCTATGAAGGAATCATTGAACTTCTTTGTGAACAAAGAGTAGTCAGCTTTGGATTGTTTGAAACCATGATGCTTAATGACAGAACAAAATTTTTCATTCCATTGCCTTGAAGCCTGTTTAAGCCATATAAAGACTTATTCAATTTGCAAACAACATTCCCCCCTTTGCTGTGGAAGCCTTGAGGGAGTTGCATGTACACCTCCTCATTTAGATCACCATTCAAAAAAGCATTATTGACATCTAATTGAACCAAATGCCAACCTTTCACAGCAGAGATGGCCAGAAGTGTCTTCACAGTAGTCAACTTGGCAACTGGTGAGAAAGTGTCAGTAAAATCCAGCCCCTCTTGTTGAGTGAATCCCTTAGCAACTAACCTTGCTTTATACCTCTCTACAGAGCCATCAGCTTTGTATTTGACCCTATAAACCCATTTGCATCCAATGGCCTTTTTATTTGAAGGCAAAGGGGTAAGGGTCTAGGTATTGTTTGAAACTAAAGCATCAATCTTAGAACTCATGGCTTCTTGCCATTTAGGATCCTTAATAGCCTCATGATAGAACCTTGGTTCAGGAATAGAGGTAATGACAGAACAAAAATGGGCATATGAAGAGGAGAGGAGGGGATCATCAATATAATCAGAAAGAGGATATCTGGTAGTGACCAAGGAAGTACCTAACTTGCTGAGTGGATCGGATTGGGAAAGCTCAGTAGACATGATACTGCTGCATGTGTAATCTTGTCAGTATGGAGGAGGTTTGGTAGTCCTAGAGGATCTTCTCAGGGAAGGGACTATATCTGGTTGAACTATATTAGGATCTTGAGGAAGAGGTAAAGAGTCAGGAGCTATAGATCCTGGTGAGACATAATCAGGAGCACCAAAAGGTGGAATGATGGATTCTGGTATGCTGGAATTTGATATAACAGGAACAGTAGGATTTAAGGTAGAATCAGAGACATTTTGAGGACCAGAATTAGAGAAAGGAACTTGTAAAGAAGGTGTAAGAAGGTCTGAAAACATAGGATCATGTGGAATAGCCACATTTGGACAGATATGAGGAAGGGAAATAGAAATATGTGAAGAATAGGTTGGAGAAATGAAAGGGAAAACAGTCTCATGAAAAGAGACATCCCTTGAAATGAAAATTTGTTTTGTAAGCAAGTTTAATAACTTGTAACCCTTAACACCAAATGGATACCCAAGAAAAACACAAGGAATAGATCTAGGTGAGAACTTAGACCTATTGTGGGCCAATGTGGAAGCAAAACAAAGGATGCCAAAAACTTTTAAATGATGATAAGAAGGAACCTTGCCATAAAGCTTCTCAAAAGGTGTTTTATGATCTAAAACAACACTAGGCAGCCTATTGATGATGTAAACTGCTGTCAAAACACAGTCTCCCCAATAGCAAAGTGGTATGTTAGACTGAAATTTCAATGCTCTTGCAATGTTTAAGATATGTTGATGCTTCCTTTCCACTATTGAATTTTGTTGTGGAGTGGCAACACAAGAATGTTGATGAACAATCCCATGTTGACCATAAAAATCTTTAAGGAAAAACTCTTGAGCATTGTCAGTTCTAAACACTTTGATATTAGTTTGAAATTGAGTTTGTATCATTTTGTAAAATGAAATCAATAAGGGCCTAGTTTCTGATTTAGATTGCATAAGATAAACCCATGTTGACCTTGTAGCATCATCTACAATGGTAAGAAAATATTTAAAACCATCATGAGTTGCTTTGGCAAAAGGTCCCCATACATCAAGGTGAATCAAATCAAAGGCATGTGTAGATAAGTGATTAGAATTGGGAAAGGGTAAACGTTTATGCTTTGCAATTGGACACACAACACAATCTTTATTTGAATGAAAAGAGGAAGACATATCAGATATACAGTGTTGAAGTTTTTCATCAGAAGCATGTCCTAGTCTAAGATGCCATAAGTAAGGCTTGGTTACAATTGAATCATGAAAGACAGAACTAACAAAAGACTTCAAAACTGACTCTAGGATAGTAGAAGCCTCTGAAATGGATTTGCAATTGTTTGAAGCTTGCAGTAGGTAAAAATTGTTATGAAGCTTACCCAATCCAATCATTTTCTAGCAAGTAAGGTCCTGTATGCAACAATAATTGGAAAGAAAAACCAAACAACATGATAATGATTTGGTTAATTTGCTTACTGAAATTAGATTGAAGGAAAAGGCTGGAACACAAATGACATCCTCAAGAATTAAGGATGTAGTAACCTGGACTGTGCCTATGTGTGTGGCAAGGACTTTTTCACCATTAGGTAAATGGACAAATGAAGATATTGAACTAGTGATTTTAGTAAACAATGAAAGTGAATGAATAATGTGATCAGTAGCCCCTGTATCAAGAACCCAAGTTTCATCATTATAGGCTGTTTTGTTTGAAGGATTTTCATTAAAGATTGAATTCTTCAAACTTAGGCAAGTATGATCCTGGAAAGAAGCACATGAAATACCTGAAAATGCTGAGTTTGCTGAGTGAATGGCATCAGGAGTGACAGAAGATGATGCTTGAGAACTCAGCAAAGATAGCAGCTACTGGCATTGTTCAGACGTGAAAGGAAAAGACCCTGACTGTGATGCATCCTCATACTGACCAGAATCACCACTAAGACTGACTTGATTGGCCATGTTGACTTTGCCTTTTTGCTTATATCCTGGTGGAAAGCCAATCAACTTGTAGCATTTCTCCTTGAAATGACCAGGTTTACCACAGTGACTACACATAGGCCTACCCTTTCCACTTGTGTTCTTCCTAACTTGATTAAATGCTTGAGTCTTGACTGCAAGAGCAGTTGAATCAACTGAATATCCTCCATTGAAACCTAAAGCCCTCTGTCTCTCCTCTTGTATTACCAAAGAGAAAGCCTTGTCAATAGAGGGACTTGGCTCCATCATTAAAATCTGAGTTCGAACTTGTGAATAAAACTCATTCAAACCATTAAGGAACTGCATCAAAGAATCTTGATGATGAAACAGTGTAATTTTGTCATTCACATCACAGATACACTTGCCACAAGAACAGCATGGTAGAGGCCTGAGATTAAGCAATTGATCCCAAGAAGTTTGAAGATCAGTGAAGAAAGTAGTCACTGTTGCATCTCCTTGCATGATTGCTGAAATCTGTTTTTGAAGTTGTGAAATCTGTGGACCATTTGCTTGCAAGAAATGATTCTTCAGTGAATTCCAAACCTCCATTGCAATGTTTCTGTAAATCACACTACCAGAAATGTGAGGTGAAACTGAATTCAATATCCATGAAGAAATCATAGAATTGTTCTTTGACCAAGCAATCTTTTCCAGAGGAGTGATGGCCATGGAAGCTGTTATAGAGCCATCCACAAAACCTAGCTTACTCTTCGCATCCAATGCCATACGCATAGCCCTAGCCCAATTGGGGTAATTGTGTTCTGTCAAGGGCTGAGTGACAAGAATCGCACCTGGTGACTCTCCATGGTGCAGAAAAAATGGACTCCTCAGGTCCTCCATTGGAGAGAGCTCACGATGAGCAACAGATGGAGAAGATGAAGTTTGAGAAGTTTGATCTTGGTTAGCCATTGACAGAGAAATCAAGCTCTGATACCATATAAGAAAAACAGAGAGCTATGGAAGGGAGATTAACAGCTAGAGAGAAAAGATTGAAGAGTGAAAAATTCTGTAATTGTATTAAATCATCCAGAACTAACTATACAATGTATATATATACTACAATTCACAGAGGAGATCTCAACTGCTAAAACTAACTAACTCCGCAATATTCGGATCCATTCTAAACTACCTATCCATCCAATTCTAGTAGCACACGTGTCCATATATACATCTGCTAATTCACTTAAGCTAAACTACAAGTCGTATATTAAAAGACTCAATCATTTCAGTCGTTTAGCAAGTCCTGTATAAATTCTTTCAATGCCCTGTTTCATTGCTCTGCCTCTCTGCCTGAGTTGATCCTTCAAACATCCTTCTCATCAATGCTTGCATTTGTCTTCTTTTTCTTGTTCTTATTAATGCTTTCATCCAAATTTTGACAGTCCTTGAGCGCAATATCTGTTTGTCAGGTGGTAAAATCATTTTGGTTATATATATATGTGTGTGTGTGTGTGTGTGTGTGTGTGTGTGTCCTTTATTGTTTATCAGTTTCTTATTGACTTGTAGTCTTGTAGATAACTTTTACGTACAAATTCATATATTGTGAGCTAGATACCATACGTTATAATATTAAGTACAAAATTTTTATCAATGCTTTGCGGGAACAGAACCAATCTATTAAAATTTGATAATAAACAACTTTGAGGGAGTCCTACTCAAACAACATATGAATACAATGCTCCATTTGTTTCATTATAAACGTTTTTTTTATAGAAAATTGGTAATTTTCAAGAAAATCATATCATTTTCCTGTGTTTGGTATTGACCTTGAAAATGAGTTAAAAATGTTTTCTAATGTTTGGTATTTGCAAAAAAAAAATCACTAACATTTCTTGTATAATTCAAAACATGTATAACATGTATATTGTGTAAACTAACTACATGATCAATATAAAATAGTACATAACCAAGAGTCTTATAGTTCAATTGGTAGATACTTCCTAGTGTTTCTAACAGAATCATTCATAATTCAATCCCCTCTTATTATAACCCTTAAATTATCAAATATATATATAAAATAGTATTATAGCACATAAACATTATAAAAATTATAAAAAGTTTGTATAATTTTTTATAGTTATATGTGTGGTAGCCAAAGGTATTCAGGTAGGTAAAAAAAAATTGTTGTCCTCAATTTAACATAACATTATGAGATTGAAATAATTTTTTTACTCAATAACCCTTTGGGATGCCATTTCCTTGGTAGTTGTAGAAACTATCTAGACTAACCTAAAGTGGTAGAAATTATAAGGTCCTCATGGTGGATAAGTGATGTGACCCACCATTCCACTAAAAGACTCCTACCTATTTAAAATTGCTAAGTTAGAAAAAAATTTTAAACAGAAACTAATAACTGACTTAGCAATTTTAAACAAGTGAGAGTCTTTTAGTGGAATGATGGACAAGGGACGTGGTCCACCAGAGGACTGTATAATTTCTCCTAAAGTGGCCTTATAGAGAAAGGCAGATAGATTGCTTTCCAAAAACTTTTTAGTTAAAACCAACCTCTGAAAAAAAAAAAAAAAAAACACGAAGCCACAGACTGAGCTCTCGACTCTCTCTCGTTCTCCTCTCTCATGATCAAACCACTTCTCTTCTCACCGGTGAAGGTTTCTCAAAAAGATCAAAATCACTTTGATATGGTGGAACTGGAACGTTAGGATCAAAACCCTAATTCCATAAAATATGCGAAATCTCTTAATTGCCGTGTTTGTTTTGTTTCCCCAAATTCTTTGTTTATTTTTTCGGAAGCAACACAGAAATCGAAGATGGTAGACATTGAGAGTTCATGTATTATCTACACTTTATAAGTTTGAACCGATTTGCTCTCTTCTTGTTTGTTTTTTCAAATGGCTAGTCATGTTTATCATATTTGGATTTTTTAGGATTGGCGTCAAATATGTTGATCATGTAGCAATTAGACTTTGCAAGCTCAATTTTGTGCTTGGCAATAACATTAATTACCTCTCCATTATAGAGGAAATATAATTATAGCCAATAGGATGGGTTTCTAATGGTCTATTAAGAGTACGTATTTGTTAGTATTGTTATCTTTTCAGTATAATGCTTTTCCCCGCCTCTCTTCACATCGCCTTAAATCTAGTCACCATAATTGTAGCTAATTTGGTTGGGTATAGTATGTTAGAGCCTCTGTTTGTTTTTTCTAAGTACAAGTTAACTATAATTTTAGTCCTTATTTTTTAGAAGAGTAAATTTCATCTTAAATTGGGTTTGACTTCTGAATGGAAATATATATATATATATATATATGTATATATTGCATGGCCAGGGCTCTTCCCTTCAAGGGAATATATATAGTTCAGTTGGAGAATTCATGCTTCAATGTAAAATTATGCTTCAGGCTATATTTGGTGTGACGTGCTTTTATGTTGGTCAATGAAATGAATTTCTTTGGGTAATGATTGTTTATTAACAACTTGAATCTAGCTATAAAGAACCTAGTTTAATCTTTTGATCTTATTTGATACAAATAGGTATTTTAGGCTTGAACTTGTTGTCCATATATGCTATTGAATTCTTGATAATTAAGCAGGTCGTCGTAGAACAATTGATGATTATGCATGAAGAATACTTGCATAGAAATCAATAGGTCTCAGCTGTAAGTTAAAAGCTTTTTTCTTAAAGCAGAGAGGTAACCATAGTTGTAGCCATCAGATTGAAATATTCTTTGCTTCATGTCTTTGCTATGCATCTTCTCATGTCATATGGAGCAACATTTCATTCTTTAAGGTTTCTTTTTGTTGAAAATTAAAAAAAAATTTGATGCCATGTTAGAAGATTCAAGTTACAATGTAAAATAAGAGGTTGAGACTAATTATGTTTTGAAAGTATCAAATTTCTTATGGAAACAAGGTCGATTGGGTTACACACATATTTGGACGGTAAGTCCAACTTTTTTGATGTCTTAATGATTAATTACATGTTTTTCTTGATTAATTGTCCTCGTTTAGTTGATGTGTTTTTCATCATCCTCTCATTCTATTTATTTATTTATTTATTTTTTTCTCTCTTTGTGTTGTATATCATTTTCATTAGACAACAACACTAGTATTTATAGAGGTAGAGAGTTAATATGCACTAAAGTTTCATATTGTTCAACCAATTTTTGGGTTCATTTTGATGATAGTAGGTTCTAAAATAAATTTGCTATAGGCCACCTTTAGTGCATAATTTGGTATATCCTATGTCACTATGAAACTTGCTTATTGGAAGGCCAAAGTTAAGTTTTACTTTGTGTTTTTGTTCTTGCAAATAAACTAGTTATACTATTGTTCTTTTTTTTTTTTTTTAAGAAAAGAAAAAAGAAAAGGGGGCTAGTTATATTTGTCCTCTATGGCATGAGAGGTATGTTTAATTTTTTATTCTGCTATGTTGTTTATTGTTTGTGTGTGGGCTGTTGTAATAGCCCGACGAACTATATTGTTAATTAACGAGGATTATGTACTTATTCAATCTTTGGAAATCTAATTTGCTTGTTTTTATACATAATTCCTTGAAGTTAATAGGATTTTCCTATTTTTATACATAATTCCTTGAACTTATAAGATTCAGCTTTGAAGAGTGTGAATATTAATTTCCATGTGTTGATTGAAGCTAAATCTATGTTTTAAGTTTTAAGTTAACCCTAAATGACTACACAAATTTGTAATTGCAATGACTGAGTTCTATGCTGCCTAGGGCTATTTTGGTTACTTAATTAACAATGTTAATGCAAGTAAGAAAATCAAAGAATAGCTTGTTAATACTCTGCCATTTGGTTATTTAGAAAATGTCATTTTGGAAAAATTCATTTACTTTGCATATGGTTGACAAGCTGTAAAAACCTAATGAATTATTAAACCCTTGCAATTGAATTGAATGTGTTTACTTTGTAATATGATTGAATATGAACGTGAATATAATGATTTTTCTTTGGTTATGTGAATCATGTTTTTTGATATATGTATCTTGTGTTTGGGGAACCTCTTTGAGGTAGGATTAGGATTTCCTTGATTTTGAGAGCTAGGTTTTCGAGATGTATGTATAAGTTTATGCTAAGGTAGAATTAATAGTAATAAGCTTTGATATTTGGTATAGGTATTATCAGCGCCCAAGTCTGAGCTCTTTCGACCTTAGGCTCTTGGTTCCTCTGCTTTCGGGTAAGGGATAAGTGATATGAGCATTTGGTAAGTCATGAGGTTAATTAAAAAATATTATTCTGCAATAAAAGGTTTTGAATAGAGATATTGCATACAATCATGTTTTAGACAAAGATATGTTCGTGATGCTTACAAAATCTAAAGTATATAAAATAATATGCATGAAATTAAAAGATGTTCTCCTATCTAAATATTTTTAAAATGAAATGCTTTGGTTTACATGCATTCTTATTAAATTCTCATGTAACTTACCCTTCTTGAGTTGTGTAGCTCACTCCTTCCACTCTTTCTGTCAACAGGTTTTATTCTGGAGCAGAGGGAGCCTTAGTCGAGTTTTGGAAGGAGTTGGTTTTAGTTTTAAAAGTATAGCCCCTGTTTTGGAAGTTTGATGCTTAGTTTTGTAGTATTGTGTATTTTAGGATCTAATGAAAGTTGTGTACTTTAATATATTAAGAGATGTATTATGTGAAATTTCGAAATTGAATAACTGGTGGATTAAGTTATCCCTTGGAGTACAATGTAGATGCTCTGAATATCAAGTGAAAAATTATATATTAAAGTAAAGAAACAACAATGAAAAGAAAGAGGAAAGCTTTTGTTTAAAATTTTAGTTGGTTCTTGTTAATATTATGTACAAGCTTGATATTAACATGCTAGTCATGGTCACAAATCCAAGTATCAAGTTTGAGTCATGACAGCTGGTCTTACTTCATTCACATTTTTTCAGGTTTAGTATCAGTCAAATCAACTTCTGGACAAAAACAAAGAATACGTTGTCGCTAAACATCAAAATTTGTTGAGTTCTTCCAATTTTCTGTTTGTAGCAAGCCTTTTCCTTCTCCTTCTAAAGAGGCAGCCAAATCATCCAAATTCCAACAATAGTGTTTAGCAGTTTGAACTTCAAAAAATAAGCTTCTAGGGTTTAATGATTGCCTTGGTTGTTTTAATGAGTTGGAATGCTCTTTGCAAGGATAACTCTGTTTGGGGCATAAAAAGAAGGCATGGCAAGTGCTTGAGGAAATTTCTCATAGAATTTCAAATAGGGATTTCTCAATTCAATTAGTTATATGATAATTCCTATTTTGCAAGCCCAAGTTGTTACTAATAGCAAATTTTTAGTTGGCAATGATGACAGATTTTTAGTCATCATTTTGTCAATTGGATTATCAATGGCTTTTTCATTACCTCATGTATTTATTAAAAATGTTACTAGAGAATTAAAATGTAGAAGGTTTAAGAAAAAAAAAAAGGAAAAAATATTTTATGATCTTAAATCCAAATTTAGGTATTCCAACAATGGAATTTCAAATAATGAATATCAAATCCTTCGTTGTATAAAATGAATCAATCAAGGAATTAAAATCAATGGATTTCAAATCAAGGCATTTAAATCCATTGATTTAAAATCCAAATCCATATGTTGCCATCTAAACACAACCCTAAGTTCTTTTGTAGGAATTTCAAAATAAAACTTAAAACAATTTAAAATCATAAGGTTTAGGTCAACACTAGGGCACTAAATTGTGGTAGTAACTACTAAATATATTAGTTAAGACAACCTCTCTCACACATGCATAAATGCATGTGTGTGTGTACAAGATGATTTTTTTTTATAGATAATTTATCATATTTTAAATTTCAATAAGAATACAACAAAATACAACAACTTAATGACAAAAGAAATTTTAAAAGTTCCACCAAGACTTTTAGGGGGTGGGAGCAAGTAGAGTGGTTATATAAAATTTTATTATCATTTTGGTCTTGCAAATAAAGGTTTTAGGTGGTATTTTGGTCATTTTTTAGATTCCAAGGGTCTTTTGGTCATTTTATAGGTTCTAAAGGCAATTTGGTAATTTTTTAGGTTTCGGGGGCATTATAGTCATTTTTAGGTTCTAAGGGTTTTTCAATCATTTTTTAAGTTTCAGCCTTTAGGGTCATTTTCGTCATTTTTAGGTTTCAGGGTCAATTATGTCATTTTGTAGGGCACTAAGGGTATTTCAGTAATTTTAGAGGGTTTTAGGGGGGTATTTTGGTCATTTTATAGGTTTCAAGGGTATTTCGGTAATTTTTAGGTTTCAAATGCGTTACAGTTATTTTTTATGTCCTAGAGGATATTTCGGTCATTTGTTAGGTTTTAGGGTCATTTTAGTCATTTTATAGGTTCTAAGGGTATATTAGTCATTTTTTAGGTTTTAAGAGTATCATAGTAATTTTTAAGAGTTTCGAGGGGGGGGTATTTTTGTCACATATGATGTTGGTACTGTCCAATGTGACAATGAAACCGTTAAATGTGAGAAGAAAAAAAAAAGGAATCATTGAATGTGATAAAAGTACAGTCACATGAGATGTTGGTACTACTCAATGTGACAATGAAATTGTCAAATGTAAGAAAAAAATAGGGTAGTACAGAATGTGACAAAAGTATGGCCAGATGTGATATTGGTACTGCCTAATGTGATAATGGAAACATCAAATGTGAGAAAAAAAAAATGGAACCACCAAATGTTTCAAAAGAACAGTCACATGAGATATTGGAACTACACAATGTGAGGATGGAATCAATAAATGTGAGAAAAAATAAAGGAACCACCAAATGTGAAAGAAGTACAGTCACATATGATGTTAGTACTACATAATGTAAGGATGAAACCGTCAAATGTGGAAAAAAAATAAGGGAACCACCAAATGTGACAAAAATACTGTCAAATATGATGTTGGAACTGCATAATGTGAGGATAGAACCATCAAATGTGGAAAAAAAATTAAGGGAATCAACAAATGTGACAAAAAAATTGTCACATGTGATGTTAGAACTACACAATATAAGGATGGAACTATCAAAAGTGAGGAAAAAAAAAAAAAGAACCACCAAATGTGACAAAAGTACTGTCAAATGTGATGTTAGAACTACACAATGTGAGAATGGAACCATCAAATGTTAGAAAACATAAGAGAACCACCAAATGTGACGAAAGTACTGTCAAATGTGATATTGGAACTGCACAATGTGAGGATGGAACCATCAAATGTGAAGAAAAAAAAAATAAGGGAACTACTAAATATGACAAAAGAACAATCACATGTGATGTTGGAACTGCACAATGTGAGGATAGAACTGTCAAATGTGAGAATTTGATAACCTGATATAGCAGGTTGCTTATTGGTGGGTACCGTACGGCCCAAAAAAGAGAGGGGGTATGGTAGAATCACCCTGAATTATGTTGCTTATTTAGACATCTCCCTCCAATCATTTAAGAGCTATGAAATAAGAACTAACACAAACTTTAAATACTAAAAAGTAGGAAAAAATTAATAAAATATAGACTCAACAATATCTAATCTAATCATATTTCTCCTAAACATTAGGACCTAAAAAATAGTAAAACTTTAAATCTGTAAAAAAAAAAAAAGAAAAAAAAAAAGAAGAAGAAGAAGAAGAAGAAGCTATTCTTAAGTAACACCGTACATGAAATGGGGGAACCTAATTAATAATCACTTCTTACACCTTGTACGGCATATAATAGTAAAGGAATTTAGAATTGAACCAAATAATATCTCCTTAATTACACCTTGTATAAGGAATCTCTCTTATAAATAACTGTAGGGACCTAGGGTCGGTGACAAATACTGGCCCTGCATTGTTGGGGTAGGCCCAGCCCAATGGCAAAAGTACAAGGGCATAGGATTAGTGCTTAGAGGTGGCCTATCGTAGTTGGGCTGGGCTAGGCTCTTTATCGACAAGTGGGCCAGGGATGGCCAAAGGGGGGACAATCAAGACTCTGGTCGATCCCCGAGCACAGTTAGTGCCTTGGGAAAATTTGCTACCGAGCACTATTCGGCATTAGGTGCAAGTTACAAGAGAATCCTCAGAAGGGATCAATTTACTTGGATTCTGGGTAGAAGTGGGATTACATGGGAATTGATGCAAATGTAATTATTTGGATCCCCATTAAGGGGAGAATGGAAAAGGGGTTGGGAAAAACAGAAAGGGGGGAAAAATTACGAGAGAAGAAGAAAGAGAGGGACAGAGGAGAATTTAGGGAAGGGTAAAAACTAGGCTTCGGAGTAGCAGGAGTTAGAGGGTTGGGTTGTCAAGGCAGCGTTTGAAGCTATACCTAGTAGGAGACATAGGAAACCTACCAACAAATAAATTGGGAGCCTAAATTCTCCCTCCCTATAGGTAGAACCACCGAATTTGGGCACCACAATAACATTTCTTTTTATGAACAAAAGAAGGCACTATATATACCTCAAAAGCCCAATACTGGTGAGATCAAGGCCTGAGTTTGCTTCAAATTCCAAATACCATAAAATTTTAAGAAAGGGAGAAAGGGAGTTAGCCATGTGTTGAGGACCAAAATGTGACATGGAAGCCCATTCCATGAAAAGCAAGGAAAGACCATGGGCCTTAACAAAAGAAGGCCCAGTTCATGAAGTTAAGAAGGACCATAAGGGCCTAAAGGCCCAAAAAGAAGGAAAGAAGAGGACCCAGACTTAAGCCACGAATGGGATCTCTCCATCCTCCAGGAAGCGGGTCCTTTGAGAGAAATCCTGAAGATCTTGAGGACATAGACAACCTAGAAGATTCTAAGAAGGACATAGGCGACCTAGATGATAGAAAAAGTCACTCACATGTATCCTTGAAAGAAGGAAAAGAATAAAAGATTCGTTAGATGTCTTGTCGTAATCAAGAGGTAGAGAGAAGCGAAAGGGACAAGTGATGTCCTCAAGTTCAGTACTTGACAAAGGAAACAAGGGATCTCAGTCAAGTAGAGGACATGCAGCAAAGGGCAGTATGGTCAGAGGCTTTCCAAGCTTACCCATTGTAAGTGGCCACACTTGTAACCATCAAGTCAACCCAAGCATTTAAGGAAAGACAATAACTGTCAATTTAAGAATTCTCGCCAAAGAATGATTGTTATCTCAACTTTACTATAAAACTAATAACTAAAAATCAAGAAACGTTTAGTGTTTTAGTATAAATTGGGTTCCATGCATCAATTATGGTAAAAGAGTGATTAATCTCCTATTCCTTGAGTTTCATTCTAAAAATAAAGGAGTAAAGTTTTCTTACAAGCCAGTATAAAGGAAAGTTCCTCCAACCCCACTATGTGACAAGTGACAACTCAAAAGATTATTCACATGTATTTTTAGTCACATAACTTTTGTTCATATAAAATTACGTCATTTTAACTAGAGGGTCCTTAACAGCTCAGTTTTGATGAAAATTAATGGGAGGATTGAATTGAACAAAGTTGAAAGTTAGGAGATTGAATTGAACGAAAGTGAAAATTAGATGACTATATTGAATTTTAAAGAAAGTTGTACATTATGTTCAATTTGTAATTTAGCTTTATTTTTCTAAAAATTGCAACTTACATATAGTAGGATTTTAATAAATATTTATTGTTCAATTATGATATTATTAATACAATTTTTCTTTAATGTACATATAATCTCTAATTAATGTGTATATCACACAAATATTCTATGAAAATTTTGGCTAGCATTGAAATAATACGTCAAACAAATGACGAGTACTTTTTTTTTTTTTTTTTTTTGAGTGAAGAAAGAGGAATACTTTTTGATAAAAGAAATTTAAGATTGACATCCAAAATTGCTTCCTCCAAGCTTATAAAGTTATAATAACAAGACAAGATGAGAAAATACAAGCACAGACAATATAAAAAATTTATTCAAAACTCTAGTAGTTGGTTTAGTGGTTTTTAAGCTTTTATGATATTCATGACATTCTGAGTTCGAAATTTATTGCTAGTATTTTAGGGTCATTAGTGCATGTGTGTGGGATAGAAGCTGATTTCACACACTCGAGAGAATAATCATATACTCAAAGAGGTTCAAATACCATTGTTTCCAGGGTTGGAACCAGGATTCGAACCTGGGGGGGCCAAAGCTTTAAAACCAAAAAAAATATTTATGAAAATAAAAATTAACATCTATTTTATATTCAACAAAATACTACACACAAAATAAGTATTTCTTAAACATTTCATATTATAAAATACATCAACAAAGTATAACATACAAAATAAGTGTTTCTTAAACATTTCAACACATTTATCAAAATGGAACTTAACGCTCTTTTAAATCTCTAAAGTCATCTATGATTGATTCTGTACTAAATTTTGCAGCAATCTCCTTCTTAATGTGCAAAATCAAAGACTTAAATCACAACCACACAAAGAATTAAATTAAATCACAAGAGACAAACACAATTTCATATATATAATATATTGGCCACACAGCCCACACCACACAAAGTGACAAAGACAAAATTTAATGACTCAGTATACACATAGAGTAATAAAGTTATGCCTTCATTACTAGCCAGCACAAACAAAGTTACGCAGTACTCACCAACTCAAACAAAGTTATGCCTTTATAGATAAAGTAATAAAAGTATAAAACCAAAACAACAACAAAAAGTCACAAACAGTCAAACACAACACAAACTACGGTCACAACTCACACCAATCCCTAAATTTAAATTTTTAGCTTATATGTATATACTAGTTTTTTCTTTTGGGGGGGGGGGGGGGGGGGGCATGGCCCCCCTCTGCCCTACTGTAGGTCCATCCCTGATTGTTTCTCAGAAGAAAAAAAAAAAAAAATACAATTAAGTTCTTCTTAACATGTGTATTATTCAAGTTGTATTAGTATCTTACAAGTTTGTCTGACTTAGGGGCTATTTGGGTTTTTTTTTTTTTCATCACTCATCACTTCTCACTTAATTTTCGTCACTCATCACTTAAAATTCCCCAATTTCCTAAACCCACCCGTTTGGCACATATCAATCAGTTATGTTTTCAACCAAAAAATCTAAAAAAACTGGGACCCATCCATTGACCCATGTCATTCCTCTTTCCTTTTTTTTTTTTTTTTTTTTTTTTTTTTTTTTTTTTTTTCCCTTACTCGGATTTTATTAAAAAATAACTATAAAACCCAAACTGTATTATTAGTTAGGCAACGTTTCAAATATATTTCAAAACTAACAATTCGAGTCCAGAGGACTCGATTTTCAGGTTATAAATCGAGTATATTATACTCGAGTTCCTATTTTGCCAGCAGCTGAGGTGGACAAAGTGTCCACGTACGCCCAGAAATCGAGTTCATTGGACTCGGTTTTTGTACATAGAAATCGGGTCCAATGGACTCGGTTTTTGTACATAGGAATCGGGTCCAATGGACTCGGTTTTTGTACATAGAAATCAAGTCCATTGGACTCGGTTTTTGTACATAGAAATCGAGTCCATTGGACTAGATTTCTTTTCGGCCATCCACGTGTCCTAAATCGTACTTAAAAAACTTTCAAAACACAACAGTCCTCACACAGATCGCACTCAAACTCTCGTTCCCTTCCACTCCTCACTCACTCTCACTCTCATTCCCTCTCACTCCGTCTCTCACTCTTATTTCCTCTCGCTCCGTCGCCATCCGTCGTTCGTCTCATCCCCTCTTGCTCTGTCGCCGTCCGTTGCTTGTCTGCCCTAAATCGAGTCCAGTAGGCTCGATTTCCAGCTCAGTACCCACGTGACCAGAAACTGTTGATGCTGTGGGATGAGACTAGTAAATCGAGTCTACTGGACTTGATTTCTATGAACCAAAAACGAGTCCAGTAGACTCGATTTCTATGAACAGAAATCAAGTCCAAAGGACTCGATTTCTATGTATAGAAACCGAGTTCAATGAACTCGATTTCTGGGCGTACATGGACACTTTGTCCACCTCAGCTGCTGGCAAAGTACTTGATTTATAACCCGGAAATCGAGTCCTCTGGACTCGAATTGTTAGTTTTGAAATATGTTTGAAACGTTGCCTAACTAATAATATAGTTTGGGTTTTATAGTTATTTTTTTAAAAAAACCCCCTTACTCTCCCCTTCGTTTTTCTTTGCTTTTCTCTTCGTTTTTCCCCTGTTTTTCTCCCTTCGTTTTTCCCCTGAAAAAGCCAACGAGCAACGAGCTTGACCAAACCCAACACTGGTTTTCAAAATTTTGAGGTGCCTCAATCTCAATCGCATAGATCCAGTTGCTTGATTAAAGGAAACGGCAGGATGGTCGTTGCTATGGCTTCCACTATTCCTTCTTCGATAGAACATGTCAATGAGGTTCAACAGAGCTTGACTGGTGACTCTTTTATTCAACCCCATTTGAGGAAATTGTCTCCTTATCAACCCATTTTGCCTTTTGAGGTATTTTTCTCAGTAACCCTTTAATGTTTTTTTGTCTGCTTTTGTGGGTATTGTTTGTGGGTATCAACCCATGGTGGCTATTAGCTGCACTTGGGGCAATAATGGCCTGGGCAGATTTGAGTTTGCTTTTTTATTTTATTTATTTATTTATTTATATTATGATTGAGAAATATGGGTTTGTTCTGGAATATAATTATGCATGTTTAATTTTGTTTTGGATTTCATTTTCACTTCTATTGGTTTTTTTTTTTTTTTTTTTTAAGATGGGGTTTTCAGTGTATTTTGAAGATCTCCATTGGTTTGCGAGAAAAATAGGAGAAAAACGAAGAGAAAAAGCATGGATGAATAGAAAAGCAGAGAAAAACAGGGGAAAAGGAAGAAAAAAAAAAAGAACAAATTGAGATGAGTGAGGCGAAAAGGAAGGAAAAAGAAAAAAAAGAAAAAAAAAAGAAAGAAAGAAAGAACGAAATGAGATGAGAAAGGCGAAAAGGAAGAAAAAAAGAAAGAAAGAAAGAACGAACTAAAGAACAGAGAAAGAAGAAAGACAAGTGAAAAAAAAAAAAAAAAAAAGTGAGTCAAAAGTTGCGGCTAGTGGGTCCCTTAGTGTGTGTTTTAATTAAGAAAATGTCATTGAAAACTGAGTTTTGGAAACTGAAAACATCTAAAATGTGTTTTCAGATTCCATAACTCATCATTCAAAAATCAGAAAATTGAATGATGGAAACATAAACCGGAAACAAAAACCAAACACACTTCTCAGCCGTGGGACCCATATATTTTGAATTATGGATGATGGAAACAAAAAGCCCATTAATACGTTGAATAAGTATAAATAATAATCCCAAGTATTCGGTATTCCCAACCCTTTTGTACCAAAAGGTCAAAGTAAAACACATGATAAGCAAATAAGGTCAAAGTGTAAAGTGTGTACAAAATCAATCTTTGCTGTCCATCCTAACGCGTAAGAATAATCAACGGGTAGGGGTGCATTGGATGACAACATGGGGAAGACTCTTGTGAAACTCAATCTCTGCCGTCCATTCTAACATGTGAGAATAATCAACGGTTTGGAATCGTAGGATGACAACATAAGAAAAGTCATAGAATATGAATGACAGCATGGGGAAGACTTTGAACGATGCATGAACTGAACATGCAGTTCCTTAGCTGGAAAGCTTCCCCTAATATATATATATATATATAGATACACTGCTCCATATTCTTACACACAAATTCGATCCAGCCAATATTTTACAAGCAAATATTTTCTACCATTGCCTTCGTCTTAACTTGAAAAATGGTGAGTTACTTCTTTTGTTGTTGAACATTGTGTTATTTGTGGTTTTCTTTTTTCTTTTTCTTTTTTTAAATTAAAATTTTTATTTTTATTATTATTTAATTTTTTTTCTATTTCATGATGATTATTATTTATCATAAAGTCAAAATACCAACTAGTTTTTGGTATTAGTGGAGTTTGAATCCCAAATTCCTTTTTCTAAAGACACGGGACGTTATCAACTAAATAAACCGGAACCCATGTATGAGCAGTCTTTCAATAAACCTTATTTTTTAAGTCATATAATGTTCCATTCTTGAAAAGAAAAAAATCAATTACTTTTTGAAATATGCATTTCCATTTTTTGAAAAGGTACAAAGCTAATTTTGAAGCTATTACCATATTTAGTTTGTTGAAGATTCTTTAAATATAGTTAATTAGAATGTCCTTTAATTTCACTTTAGTGGGTGACCAATAGGCATATTTGAATCTCTAGGCAAGATGCCTATGGCATAGGAAAGAACATAGTTTTAATTTTTGTCAACTTTTTAAGTGTAATTGAGAATCAAATTTTAGTGCTGAACTGACAAGTTTGTCCTTGTGGTATACAGGCACAAGCACAACAATCTCTCTCGCTCAAAATTGAGGTATTGTAATGCTTTACTTAACTCATTATTGACTTTTACAACCAGGTAAATTCTTTATTATATTAATTTCTTCAAACTATTTAACTAACTGGCCGATTGAATATTTCCACATCAGAAAGAATATGTTCAAAATTCAGAACGAGTAAAATCTGTGGATCTGCATCCAACTGAGCCATGGTAATTACATATCTTTTCAGTGCAAATTAAGATTTAATTAAATGGTTTACACCTCATAATTTAAATAGTTCATTTTTCTGTACTTGAAAATATATAGTATCCATTATAAGGATGATACAACTAATGTATGTTGCATACTACTTTCTGATGTAGGATTCTAGCAAGTTTGTATTCTGGAACTATATGTATCTGGAACTACCAATCACAGGTAAAGCAATATTATGTTAAAGACCTACACCTTCTATCTTTATCGAATAATACAATATGTCGATTAATCTAGACTAACTTAAAAATTTATGAATATTACAAAAATATGAGAATGCAAGTGGGTATTCAGAAATTTAGTTATAAGTTCTTTGAAATTTTATGCATTTGTAATTGATTTTTCTCCAAGCATTTGGTTCTAACTTGGTTATACAATTCCAGACTGTGGAGAAATCTTTCAAGGACACCGAGTTACCAGGTAAATGACATATACTTGCCTTCCCCAATTGATAATGTCACAAACCATATCTTTCTTGCATTTCAATTTTCTTCAGAAGTGGTCTTATTTATGTTCTACACATCCCTTTATGTGCTTGCAGTCAGGTCAGCAAAATTCATTGCACGCAAAAACTGGATAGTTGCTGCAGCAGACGACACATTTATTCGTGTCTACAATTATAACACACTAGAAAAGGTTAAAGAGTTTGAGGCACATAAAGACTACATTCGGTGTGTGGCTGTCCATCCAACCCTTCCATATGTACTGACAGCGTCCGATGACATGGTTATAAAGCTTTGGGATTGGGAGAAAGATTGGATATGTACTCAAATCTTTGAGGGACATTCACATTATGTGATGCAAGTTGCATTTAACCCAAAGGATAACCTTAATTTTGCAAGTGCATCACTTGATGGTACCATAAAGGTATTATAAGGTTCATTGGTCACTACCTTGTTAACTGCATTTCAAGGTTTCAATACTTGTGTGACACCTCATGATTTGGTAATGGTTAATCCTGTAGATATGGGATATTTCCTCCCCTGCTCCAAATTTTACATTGGATGGCCATTTGAAAGGTGTGAACTGCGTTGAGTACTTCACATGCGGCGATGAACCAAAAATCTTAAGTGGTTCTGATGATTTTTCTGCTAAGGTTTGCAACCTATTGCTCTTCATTTTGAGTTATGCAGACAGTTTAATTTCATATGCCTGTGTCAGTGTGGGTAAAGATTTGAATCCATTCATTGAAAAATTCTCTATGAACAGGTGTGGGACTCTCAAAGCAAAAGTTGTTTGCAAACACTAGAGGGCCACACACACAATGTTACCTCAGTATGTGTTCATCCCGAGCTTCCCATAATTATTACTGGTTCCGAGGACGGGTCTATTCACATATGGCATGCAACAACCTATAGGTAAGATCTGTATGATTCAAAATTTCCACATTCTATGTTCAGTAGACTGACAGATTTTTCCATCAAATTCTCTTCCTTATATTGCTTTCGAAGAAGACTTATGTTATGCACTTGCCTTTTATCTGGACTAGAGCCCTGGTAGTTGTTGCACATGTACCTATAAATTTCTTTGAATTTTATTTGAAACTTTAGTAAGACTTTGGTTAATTCTTCTACGTTTCGGTTTCAAAGCTTCTATATAAATCTGTTTAATTTGCAGGCTTGAGAACACATTAAACTATGATCTTGGAAGAGTTTGGGCAATTGGATACAAGAAAGGATCAAACCAGTAAGATTCTTGATTTTTCTTCATTTATTTTGTGTGTGTGTGTGTGTGTTCAGAGTTGCAGGAGATGTTTAGATCATTATTAGATAATGTAAACATGTGAATGAGTAATTGTAGAGGATTCTGGCCTTTTGCCCTTTCTGGGAAAAATATTTGGCATAATGCCCCTGTTTTGAAACTATATAGGGGCGTGCCCCTGTTTAGATACTCGATCACCGAAAAGGCGAGTTACTTAAGTAACTCGATTATGAAGAAAACGAGTTGTGGGCAGCTGCTAGCCACGCTGGTGTTCCAGCTTGGCTTTTGGGCAATAAAATATTCCCGCGTTACTGTTTGGAACTCGTCAATGGGGAAAACGAGTTATATGCGGAATATGAACCAGTTTTTAAATGTAACGTCTCTAAAACTGTTTGTCTTCCTTCCTCTGCAGTCTACAGTCTCTCTCCCTTCCTCAGTCCGATCAGTAGCCACCGCCAGTCTGTTTAGTAGCCACCGTCAGTAGCCACCGTCAGATTCTCCTATTTCTACCCTTACCCAAACCAAACCGTTCAGTAGACCCTTTCCGAAGTTGAATCGAAACCCATACCCATACCCACACTTTTTCAATCTCACCACAGCCGAAGCTCAACCCAATCTGTCTTCGGAGTTAAAGGATTACAAACGTATTAAGGTAATTTGTAAATGCTGAGTTCAAATTTTTATTTTGTTCCCTTTGCATGTAATCTGATTTGAGTGTGGCTTCCTAAGTTTTTCGCTGTTAGATTGTTGTCTATCTGTATTCATAATTATTGTTGCTGTTTTAGCTTTGTTGGGTTTGGTTTTGAAGTGGGTTTGGTTTTGAAGTGTTTTTTGACGCACATCTAGGGCAGAAATTCATGTAAAATACAGTTAGCATGACAACGGTGTTCATTGTTAGGGGAAATTGGTTTGTAATTCATATAGTTTGAAAGTGTATCAAAGCAATCTCTATTTTTTCCAGAAATTATGTCACAAGTTATGTCATGATTTTGAATTAGGGAAAATTTCTTTTTAATTCAATGCTGAATGATGTTGAATTGAGAAGCTATTGGTTTTACAAGCGTCAAAGTTATATGTGGAAAGGGGGTTTATTCACAGTAGCCTTGGAACATGCCTTCTCTTTGGATTTGGCCCATTCCCCTCTTCTATTTTTTCTGCATTGCCTAGCCCCTCACTGTCTCTTGATCCAGTTAACTGAGTGAGTGCTGTTTGAGCAGATTCTTGATCTCTCTCAGGAACTGTATAAGCTGGTACCACTTGACTTGACTTGGTCCAATTTCCAGCCTGGCTTTTGAAACCCAGATCTGGCTTAGTTTTCACTTAGATCACTACCTTCTTTTGCTCGGTTAATACTGGGTTGAGGCTTTGGATGATTATGAGTGCCTTTGTAGACAATTTCAATTATATGTCCTGCATGAGAGCGCTGAACCTTTTTATTGGCAGGGCAATTCGGATATGTACATTTGTAGTAGCTTCGTGGATATTCACTGCCTTTAACTTTCTTCTTCCCATATATACGCCACTTGTAGCCATCATTGGCAGGCTTATCAACAACAATAGTAGGCTAGTATGTCCTATCAGAATGAGAAACCTCTTCTCTTGTTTCTGCAACACCTTCCTCCTCACAGTCACTTTTTGTTTCCAATTGACTTAGAATGTTCATATTTCCGGCCAGATATTGCGAATCACTAATTTCCTTTGCAAGCTTGTTAGGCATTTCATGATTATGTTTGCCTTCGTACTTAATTTTAGGCATTTCTCCGGCAGGAGATTGCTCAACCCATTTTCTGACATTACAACCCACACATGTACATTTGTAGTAGCTTCGTGGATATTCATTGCCCTTAACCACCTTCTGCCCATATTTACGCCATCTGTACCCATCATCGGAATTGAAAGAATTAGCAACAACAATGGTAGGCTCACTATCCTGGTATTTCTTATCAGAATGAGATGCCTTTGATGATTCCATCCTGGAAAATCTTTGATAATTGATGCTAGTGTAGGGACTGAGTAGCTGTGAAAAGGAAATTTTTTGTTAGGATAAATTACACTGTTCGATCCTAAACTTTTACTCTGAGTACAATGTCCTCCATGCTTTCGAAATTCATTAATGACTCCCCAATTTTATAACCTTGCTACAATGTCCTGCTGTCTGTGTTGGTGTTATATTAACAAAAAAGTGACACACGTGCATCACACTTGACATGTGACCCCACTTAACTAGCTGAGCCACAAATTTCCATGTCTGTTTGTAAACTGTAAACATTTTGCAATAAAATCGATAGCAGTTTTTGATGCAGGAGCATCTAAGCTTGTAAATGTGAAATGCTGCTTTGTAGTTTTTGTAACAGGTTGCTGAATTTCCTTTTTTTAACTAGTTAGTTGTTAAGTCTTTTGTAACAGCACAAGATTGAGAGCTCTTTTTTAACCACTTAGTGAGGCTATTGATTAAACAATTAGAAGGCATTACCATGGGTGAATCAGATGAGAACAGTCAAAGATGAAAAATGATAAAAAATTAAAAACGTACGAGTCAGTGATGGGAATGTAATTGGCTTAGTCTATTGGGATGTTTCAGATGATGAAGAGTTCTATTGGGACCTTCCTTAGTCTAAACTTGAATGTACTGTTATTTGATTGCAGTTTTCTTTAAAGACCTTTTAATTTGGGAATTTTAGATGATGAAGAGTTATCTTGGGACCTTCGTTGGTCGATCTAAAGTTGAATTGACTTGACACTTATTTGATTGTTTGTTTTTGTTTTTCACTGTTGGATTGCTTTTAATTAAGTTCTCCCAGAATGAAGACAATTTGGTAAATTCTAGGTCTTCTGGAATGGGCTGGCCTTGGCTGCACCAAAGGCCTTGTCGCCTCACACCTTAGGGCGTCGGGCCGTATAAGGCCTTGGCACCTTAAGGTTGCCTTTCACCTTTAACTACCTTGACCCTATTTCTAGTTGACTTAGGAAAGCCAACTATTGATTTTAAAAAATCTGCTTGATTTGAAGAAAAGAAATGAATTACTAATAACCTAATTTACGACCAAGACTTGACCAATAAAAATATAATTGACTTCTAAGAGAAAAAATAATCAACTTCATAAAAACAAATGAAGGAAAAAAACCCAAAAGAGAAGAAAGCAAAGGTCTTGGACTGTTATAGTCACCAATTCAGTGTTCATTTGACACATAACTATGCACACACCATCATTTGATGGTATAGGTCTCACAGTTGTTTAATCCATTTAATAAAGCTCAATATTAATTTGACTATTATTAGTTGCCTCCAAAGCTGTGCTTGTGAGTGAGATGTCCATTGCAGTAGAGTCTATAATGGAACCTTTACCTATTTCCATGTTTGTCTCCCCCTTTTTTTTGTTGAAAACACACCTCAGTAGCCACTAAGTTACAATGAACCCTTTTCAGTTCTTGCTTTATTAAATAAAATTTCTTTTAGAGTGTGATGTCAAGTACGGGAACAAGCAAAAGCAAAAGGAAAGAACTTTACACTTTGATTAAAGAAGGGGAATTCTAGTACTGATGGGTGGTAGGGCTTGTTTAGGGGTAATTGGTAATTGGGTACCTTTTAATTTTAGAGCTATGTTTTAGTGTTCTAGAATGGTGTTTTTTGTGGTGCTTAATCGATTGTTTGGTTTGCATTATGCTTTGTTCATTTGTTGGTTTACTTTGTTTGATTTAGACATTGAATCTCACCTTGGTTGGTTGGTTAGGTTGCTTATACAATTTGCAACTATGTGTCTTTTATGTTTATGCCTTGCAGCCATGAACGTTAGGTTGTTTATATTTTAGTGTTTTACTTTAACTCTTCCTTGATATGATTAAATCGATTGAAAATCCGTGTATATAGATGCATGATGTATAATTCAGTTTAGCAATTATATGTTTTCAATTTTCTGTCAAATCTCTCTTTCACTCTGTCTCTCTGTATTTGTTTCTGTGAGTTTGTTGTAGAACATTCAATTACTTGCCTGTGTTTACTTGCAAAAAGCCAAGCTTTTCTTCACTATTACTTGCCTGTGTTTACGTGTCTAACATGATTGCATGTGTGTCAGATATGCAGCAAGTGGGAAATGTGGATCCTGGACCGACGGTTGGTACACAGTTGACGCGGCAGCCGGTTCATCGATCCACGCTGCTTTGGGAGACGCCAGCCGGTCAGGTGTGTAGTTGTACTGAACTTTGGACATGTCGAAATCATTTAATTTTATTTCTGTAGGGTTCTTTGATTCTTTGCAAATAGACGTTGGACATGGTAGAATGTTTTGGTTTACGTAGAATTGTATTTAATCCAAAGAGAAAATGGCATGAAGCATAAATAATCAAGAACATTGTATGGAGCAGAAATGTTCAAAGTCAGTACATGTCATTTAGAAGCTATAGTAATCAATAAAAAATTGAATCCGCTACTATTCTTTTTTCCAAACATGCGCACACAATTATGCGTGGCTACACATAAGACAACTAACGATTTGATTCCTAATTCCCTACTCCATTTGACATAGTGAGGCACTTTGTTCATTCATTTCAAAACTTGATGCCCATCACCTTAGTGCTAATTTTAAACAATGTCATTGATGTTGAATTTGATCCTATCTGCTATCGAGGTAGAGCGAATAAGCAATTAACATTGTAACTAACGTTTTGCAAAATGTTCGGGACTAACTAGTTAGCCTACTGTTTCTTGCATATTATTATTATGTAGCATTGTTATAGTTATTTCGTGTGCACTATCCTAAGACAATGCTCTTTCGTGTGCAGGTAGTGCCAGGCGTGCTAAACTGCAGACGCCGAAGTTGCAAGTTACCCGAGCATGGGCTTGACCCACGGATTGCTCAGTACATAACTGAGGCGGGTTTTGAAGGGTTATTCAAGGTTCCAAACTTGGAAGTGGATCATGCGTTGATCACAGCACTAGTTGAGCGTTGGCGTCCGGAGACGCACACATTCCACCTACCGCATGGAGAGATGAGCATCACCTTACAAGATATTGAGGTGATGCTAGGGGTTCCTGTTGATGGGTTGCCAATTACTGGGGCTGTGAAGATGGATTGGCCTACGTTGTGTCTTGAGTTATTGGGTCATCGTCCACCAGACCCGATACCGCATCCCCATGAGAACACCTCTATCCTTGCTGGGGCGAGGCTCAGATTCACGTGGCTGGATGCACTATTTAGTGGTCCCCTAGCTGCGGATGCTACTGATGAGGTAGTGCAGCAACATGCGCGCTATCACATACTCGATCGGTTGGGGACGATTTTGTTTATGGATAAGTCGGCAGACCGGGTGTCGGTGCTGCCTCTACAGTTCCTAAACCCAATCAACAACGCGAAGAGGTACAGTTGGGGTAGTGGGGCATTAGCCTGGTTGTACAGGCACTTATGCAAGGCATCGGAGTCGAAGGCGAAGCAAATTGGAGGAGCAGTGATTTTGGTGCAGCTGTGGGCGTATTCGAGGTTCCCATTGATATGCCCTATTATGAGGTTGCCACTACCGCCAGTGGAGGCAGGTCCCCTTGCCAATCGGTATGTTATTTGAGTAGTTTGATACAATTGTCAAGTACTATTACTTTTTTTCAATAAATGTTTGGTATGATTTGTGTTGCCTACGTATAGTTGTAAGACTGTGTTGCTTCTATGATTAAAGCATGCTATTTTGCGAAAGACAAATTTCTTCACCTTATGTCAATCATTATATTTGCATTATTATTATTTTGGTTAGTCTGATTCCAATTTAAATTCCAATATCTTACTGCATTTAGTTAATATTAGAAATGCTAAAATGTATTGGCAATGCTAAAGCATAGCTGTTTTGGCCAATGTCCTTTTCTGCCTGGTAGTAGTTCTGAATTTGCAAGATAATTAGGGCCATAACCTAGCCAAGAGCCTTGTAGTTTAATTGGCATCTCCTAGTGTTTCCGACGTAGACATCCAGGGTTCAAATCCCCCACTCCAACTATCAAATTATAAAGAAATAAAAAATAGAATCAGGGCCATAACTTAACTTTACCCTATGCTTAACTATTTTTATATGGTAAGACAAATAAGTATATATTACATGTATATCACACCTCTAATACAGAAGAGATTAAATCATATACTTTCAACAAATCCCTTAGTCAAGAATCTCTCTATCTCTAGATCTTTCTAATTTTTAGTAAAATAAGTGGTGGAAACCCATAATGATGGTTGGATATCATAGATAACCTTGGGTTTTCACTTCTCAGATGGTTTGGGTTTAATATTCCTCCTTCAAATTTCAATCTAATGTATTTTTGATAATTGTGTTTAGAAATGAAGTATTGGTTTTTTGGTTTTCAAAAATCATTCATCATAGAATATACATAAATTGATATATGAGATGTACATGAGTCAAGAGCTCCTTGGCACTAATTGTAGGACTTGGCTAACCAATATGCATCACGGTGGGTTAGTAAGAGCTTATAAATTAATTTAAATCCTCTTAGCTTTTCCATCGATGATTCTTATTCTTGGAATTCCTTTATCTCAGTCTCTAGATTGGGTGGTAGAATATTTTTCTGCTGTATGTCATTGTTGTTTAGTCTAAGGTTAAAGACCTCATGAATTATTTGGTCTCACTTTTGATGTGTAGCATAAACATTTTATGTGGATTGGTAGTTGCATACATTGCCTAGTAAATGGTTATGAAGGTAATGGAAGTTCTGGTAACTTTGATTTTTTTTTTTTTTTGTGTTGATGGTAACTTTGATATGTTAATGAAGCTATAGGCCTGTTTCAAATCAAAATTGCCTCTATTAGCTTAGGGACTGGCCTCTTGTCCTAAAAGGGTCCATGGTCATGAGATGCTTACTAATGCCATAGGTTCAATCTGCCTTTTGTAGCTTCTAATGCAGCATTTGAGGAGACAACTGCAAATAGATTTTAAACTTTGGTAGAATGAATTCAGTCCAAATCAATTTTTTTGACTACATTCTTTTGAGAAATAAATTTTGGTATCATGCTAAAACTCTTACTAGAAAGTAATTATACTAAATGAAATTATGTACGGTTATGTCATTGGAGAATTTATATTTTGTCAATAAATAATATAAAATATTATTCAATGTGACAATTTCTCCAATTTCTCTATAATGATCCACAATTTCTATAATTGCTCTACTACCCGGTGAAGGACAAATACCAGACCAACCCCAACCAAATTATCCAAATCCCAACTTTATCCACCACCGTGAACGACCCCAATTCCCTAATCACAAGTTGGTTTTGTGATTGTGGGGTTCCATTGTCGAATCAAGATGTTACAAACGAAAACGGTAAAGAAAATTCAAGAAATTGAAAATACATTCACATGGAGTTAGTCACCATTTCTATCTAGTTTCCAATATGCTGTCTTCTGTCCAAAGCTGAACCCATTGAGAATACAGTAAATCAAACAGGGCAGGGAGACAATAATTCCCAATCCTGCAATTGCCTAACATAGATAGGGTACTAATGCATTACTTTACCCCTAACATCCAAATAATCACTAACCCTAGCATGTTTGTTAGCTGCAATTTGGAAATGATCATAAACTAACGTAAACTAACCAATTAAAAGACTTGTTCCCACACCATGCATCAAGCCATATACCCTCACCCTCATGCCATCCCCAATTTTAAATCTAATAAATTTATAGGACTCCCAAAACCTGCTCTTATTCCTTTCAACAATCCCACTCCGTGTGGGAATTCTACTCCGTCTGTAGTCCACTGGGAATCTTGCTCATATTTAATTCTCAGAAGGCATCTCCAGAATTGGTCATTTCCCTGAGTAAAGCACCATATTCACTTATCCAACAATGCAAAGTTGAAGGAGCTTAAATTTTTTACAGCAGTCCAGAGCGGCCAGTGTGACGAGTTGAACAGTGAACTGGGACCTAGACTGGTATGGTCCACATTAAAAAACCAGGAAAAAATTGGACGGGCTCAAAACCAGTCAAACCGCTTCCTGGTTTTGAGCAGTTTGATTAGTTTTGGCCCCTTTTTTAATTACCAAATTTTTTTATTCTCTTACAAAAGAAAACCTTGTATATTATTTTTTTGATAAGTAACAATCTAATATATATATATATATATATATATATATATATATATATAAATAAATAACCCTTATATGTTAGGTTTACACATAAGCTAGCCCAACATTAAAAACTAAAGAATGTCAGGCCCTTGCAAAAAGTAAACAATGTATTCATGTTTGAAATTCTTGATGGAGAGGTATTTATTGAGGAGGAAGTATAGTATCCCCTTTCATTTGAATCTAGGACTTTGAATAAGTCTTTCTTACAAAACAATAAGTCCCTCATTGATTTTGACTTGTTTTTATTTTTATTTTTTTAAACTGGTAAGTTATAGGTGCACCCAATGGGAATCCAAGATTGAAAAAAGAAAAAGATATTAAGAATGTTTGTAGTAATAAAGGAGCCACTCTTTGTCTGTCTTTCATTCTAGAGAAGAAAAGTTCCAAATTTAGCATGATATTTTTTATTTTTTATTTTTTTGATATATAACGTTAGAGCTTTTTATTAAAGAATAGCCAACCCAAGTACACTGAAAATGTACTACAGTGCCATGAATATTTGCATGATAATTATTTGGAATTTATTATTTGCATGATAACTAATGAGCATTGTTTGAAATTATATGTTTACTAGATGGAAGGGGCCGAAGAGCACGACAGAGCATGCGACACATGTGCTAGTTGCGTATCGTGCGTCACTGTCGAGTATACGGGCACACCAGGTATTCTACCGCTTCATGTCACAAGGATATAATTCTCTATTTTATTTTGCTTTTGACTTTGTAGGGTTGTCAACTACTGCATGTGTATAGTTAATAATGTAACTTTGGTCGATTAGACCATAGATATACAAGGCATTAGTTACGAATTCCGGAAGAAGGTGGGCAATCACTATAAAGTACCTTCATTAGTAATTTTACACTAATTTGATTCCACATATATTTAGTTGTGTACGCTTAAATTTTCTTCCTCGGTTTTAGCTAGTGCAACCAGTAGTATCCGGGTGCATCTTACCATGTGAAATCCAATAAGAGGGAGAAATAGAATAAGAGGGGGAAATAGGTCAAGACTGTCTTACGCTTTTTAGTGAAGTGGTTCTTCAATGGTCTCATACATGTGTGCTCACATTGAGGATTGACACAAATAAGTACATATTTCACTTGTTAAGAAAAAGTATCGGCACACCCAAATATGCTTTAACATATGATCATTTGCTACTAATTAAATAGCTGCATCCTGAATTAGCTAGACTTTGTGAAACAATTAAAATTTTGAATGCTACTGCAACTCTAGGCTTATGTCGACACTGCCTCAACAAGTCAAACATGGTGGTCAAGTAAAATTCATCAAGACCAAGACAGGATAGCTGTAAAGAAAAGTAAACAACTTCAAAACTTTTGCTCATCAGAAACCAAACACCCACTACCCATGTCTTGTGAACCAACACAAAAGAAACATTTTTCGATAGGATGACTCTGCTAAAAGCATCAATCAGAGAGTAGTGAGCAGTGCTCCTTCTCTAGTTGTCGCGAGAATAGCATTAGCTTGATTCGTCAGCAACCTCCAAACATATTACTTAAATACAGTTAATCAGTGAAGAAGTGGTTTCAATAATACACAATTTGATTATTTGATGAGGTCATGACATAATCTAGTGGGGCAATGGATCATAAAGTCTCAACATTAGGTCCTTCTGAAAAGTACATTTGGGTGCAGCTAAGAAAGCATGGGAAGAGAGAAAAAAAAAAAAGTGATTCTGATCTAACTATTTATTAGTATATATATTTATATATAGTCATATCCTTAATTTGGTAACCAGAATCTTCTTAATTGCCAATCTTAATTAAGGTTCTAAAGACAACTTAATTTCTCACCTCCTAACCACTGGTGTTTTCTTGCTTCCACCAGCAATTGTTGCTAATATAACTTCAAAAAGAAGTTAAGACCACCCTTTTCATTTGTTCAATGCTTGTGGTTTCAACAAGATCAATCTGTTCTAGTCCTTTTTAATCCTTTTTCCTTTTACAAAAACAACAATCAAGCATTAGTTTCAAAATTTTTGGGTCGGTTCTAGATATACTCAACAAATTAGTCAGGTCGACCATATGAACTCTTTTTTGCTGGTCATTTTATTGAATCGAAATCATACTATTTGTTACCTTACTTCCTTAATGGACATATCAAAGTTTACAACTTCTATTAATGTCATTTTTGTCTTCCTCTATGTTTTTTTACTTCCCAACTTGAAACAAGTCACTTGTTGTAATTAGTGCATTGATCATTTTCCTCTAAAATAATCAAAGTATCTCAAACGACTTCCTCTCATATTTAAATACAAGAAAATTTCTCATGTTATTATGTGTGCAGATTTTGAATGATGTCCTTACTAGCTAGCTTTAAACCACAGTTTTATATGATCAAAATCTTCAAAAAGGTGTAAGGAAAAATACAGTTTCTCAACAAATGAGTGCAGTTTGTTCTATAGGAAACCTAGATAACTGTGTATCTGCTATCCACTGAAAAAGTTGGATGTCATTGATAGAAATTTACAACCTTGACTGGTAACATAACATAATCACTGTGGTGAGTTCATATGGACTCACAACATCAGCAGAATCTAATTCATGATAAATTGTACTCCGACATATGACCAATTTCTTCATGGATACCTTGTCTTTTATCTTTTATTTGGTTACAATCATAGAAATGCAAGAACCATCAATTCTTTCAGAAAGTTGAAGTGCATGATAAAGATGTAGGACACACTAGCTGAGTTATCAAAGTAGTCATCATGACAAGTACAACTAATTTGTCTTTTTTCACGTTGTCCACATATGATCGTCGAGTGATACTGTTTGTTCTAATTGAAGTGCAAAGAATAATATGTTAACTCATAAATCCAGCACTATAAGAAATCCTTGGAGAAGAATTACGTTAATTTTGATTGTGAATCACTGTTTGAGAGTCTAAATTATATATCAGGATTTTCTCAAGTCACCTTCACTTTATCCGACAAACCAATCTTTGCCAAACTCAGAGATAATTAGTGGGGAACCACATTCATGCATATCGTGATTCATGACCATAAATATAAAATTATTGGAAATTCAATGATACATAAAAAGTTAGCATGCATGCTATAATTGTAGACAGATTACTGATGCCAAGTTATAGCTCGAGCCAATAAAGGAATACGTATACAGATGAGAAAATGTTTTCGATGACATGAAATAACAACTCTATCTAAGAAAGAACTCAAATCATACATAGGTATGAGGTGACAGCCATAATTAATAAGTAATTCTCTCCTTGATCATATTTTCTGATTCAAGCATCATAGCTTTTTATTATGTGGCTGCCACACTGGTAGCACTCTGAGGTTCTCTTATTGTTGGCAGGCATCTTATTGTTGACCATTTCTGCAGGTTGTCTGGGAGCCCTACAGCGATGTCCTAGAGTTGTTGCCCCCATATTGCACTGCCGGCCGACAAATATGGAGGGCCGATGTGCCATTGATCTATTTTTGGATAGTAGAGGATCATCATCCCGAACATGTCTTTCGTCAGTTCGGGATGAAGCAAGTGCCACCGGATATTGTAGATACGTCCATTCATCTCCACAAAATCTCCCTCCAAGGTAAACTAGATAAGGATTGGGTGCAAGAGCATGCTGTCTACATTGACCGATGGGCCCATAGAGGGGAACATATTGCTGACGCACCGGCATTGGATGGGGACACGACATACCTTGCTGCTTACATGGAGTCGTACCGAAAGATGACGAGACTGTACATTACACGCGACTCGGCGTATTGGGAAATCATGGTAAGGCAACAATTCGATGCTTCTTTTATGGATTGACAATATATGTGTGTTGCTGCATGCATTATGAGAATTTAAGTTTTATGGAGCCATTGGATCAATATTTTGATATTCATTTTAGAGAACATTTTCATATTCATTAGGGTATATTTATTTATTTTATGGTTTGACAAATTGTTTTTGAACATGCGGTAATGAGTACCAATTAGTTATGGATACTTTAAAGTACCGTCCCTAGCTAGCATGGTGTTTTCCTCGGAAAACCCAGTCCATATCTTGCAAAAGTTGATTGAATTACAGAGAATTGTAGAATTTTTTTTATCATAATGGGCTTCCTAAACAAGTTCTTGAGAGAGAGAAGAGGAAGAAAGTAACCTAATCTTTTTTCCCCCTTCTTTTGAGATAAAAATTCTACATGAACCTAATTTAAGTGTAGTAAATTTGTGGAGTGACCATCACACCAAGAGTGTGTAGTGGTAAGTTACTTGGTCATGTTAATTTACTTAAATTTTGTCAAATAACAGTGAATCAAAGTTGCATTTTAAGTTAGTGACTCATGGTAGAATTTAAGAATTAATCATTGGCTTTTTCCTAGCTAGCAGCTCATTGATGTGGTTGTTGTAATATCACCCCACTTAGTTTTCCATATGAAATTTGCCCTAAAACTGAGATTGTTAGAGGCATGGTATGGTCACAACAGTATTGAGCCACACTATATAAGTGGAGCAGTCTCATTGAATTAGTATAACCGGGTTGGGTTTAGCACATCTATGGATTATCATAAATTTGGGTTTGGTCCATAGAGAAAGAGAATATGATATTGCAACACGATTGGGATTATGGCCAGCCCTGTTCCTCATAGTTAGGGCCCAACCCATTATTAGTTAATTTACATTTATTTAGGAAAACAAATGTAATAATGATATTGTTTGTACCTCTGATTCTTTAAAAAGACTAGACAAATATTTAACAAAGGAACTAGCCAAATACTTTATACTGCAAACTTTGTTGCACATTTTATAACATTGGGTTCCATTGCAATGTCTACTTTTACTCCAACCTATTATATATTCTTTTTACGACTTATGTTAGTAGGTCCATAGACTAGAAGGGTTCTCTTGTCGGGTACCCATTTTATACAATTCATATATTGCTCATCAAATAGAAGAAAAGTAATTAAGGGACTCTTTTTCTACAAATTTTGATATCATATAATTAGGTTATGCCAAATTCGTTATATAAAAAATACTAATCAGTGTATGACTCAGCAGTTGGTAGAATACTTAATAATCGCATAACATTGCATGATTTGCACTTTGAAATAAACTAACATAAACCTTTTTATTCACTTTTATAGTCTCATTTTAGTGGGGCAAGCATAAGATGACACAACTCTCAAGACTCAAGCAAATCCAAACTCGCATTTGATCGAACACTATAATTCTTGGTGAAAGACCATCTTATATAGTATCTTACTAAATTATTGACATGACCTTCGCCAATAATATGCAAACAAAATGTTAATGCTGTCGTCAAACAAGTAAAGCCTTCTCTGGTTCCTTAAGATTGTCTTTTGTCTTGTTTCTTCTTTTAGTTTTTAAAGACATTGCAATAGTGTGCGATACCTTGGAATATTGTAAAAATGATAATTGCAAGTAGGATTAGCTCTTTCAATATCTTATAGATCGCAATGCTTTTTTCACGGGTATGCATAACCCCACATTTGGTTCGTGTTAGTCTCATTAAATATTAATAGTATATAATTTCAACGACAACCTCTTTGGGGGACAATAAAAATTATATATATATATAAATTATTTGTTAAAAAAAAAAAAAAGATAAAACAGATTTAGTGCTGTGGACTTAAAGGCCTAGTGTTGCACAACACAAAACTAAACAAAGAAGTTTTAACGGGACTCCTTTATTTCGCAGGTTGAGTCCACTGTGGAATTACTATTGCAATGCGAACCAAACTCCATAGTGTACAACCACTTGAAGAGGACACTGGATCTTGTCGGAGAGATGAGCCGAGCGGCATTGGAGAATGCGCGTGCCACGGTGAGTGAGGCGAGCACACAGGCCACAGGCCGTGGTGGGGGAGGTCGTGGGTCTAGAGGGTGTGGACGCAGTGGAGGTCGTGGAGGTGGTCACGAGGATGACGATGTCTTGGGTAACTTCCAACTCTAATACCTTCAATTTTTACTGACTTTAACTTCTACTACTTTCAGTTGTAATTTATTTAGAGGACATATTATAGTAGCAAAGTATATATTGTTTGGTAACTAGTTTTTAGTGTTAATTTTCACTTCCTTCTCATAATGATGGTATAATTAGTAGCGTTACAATGTTCTTGGCATGCTTGAAATATTAAGACTAAGCACTTTAAATATTAACCAATGGGAATAAGCACTTTTTTCTTCCAAGCGATATATATATATATATATGTATTGAAATGTAAGACATGCAAACTTGTTTCATTCATTCCTTATCAACTACAATCACAATACTATTATCCACTTTTAACATATACACATCAATGCTAATATATTATGCTTATGTATGAAAACAATCTAGCATTTTACAGTATTTTCCAAATTAATTAGGAAATGCTCCTCTGTTTAAACTCGATTTTCTGAAAATCAAGTTAAGCTCTATAGTGACGTTTTTTAGGATTCTATAGTGACGTTTTAAGGACCTATAGTGGCGTTTTGTAATCCGATTTCCATGAAGTCGAGTTATAGGTAACAAAAAGAGGAAAAAATTGCATGTAACTTGACTTCATGGAGATTGGATTATAAACTGCCACTATAGTTCCTTAAAACGTCACTATAGGATCCTTAAAAATGTCACTATAGGGCTTAACTTTGTTTTAGAGAAAATCGAGTTTAAAAAGAGGAGTATTTCCCTAATTAATTTGGGAAAGACGGCAAAATGCTAGATTGTTTTTTTGGAATGGGCATTTGCCCATTTTCTCTAGCTTGGGGCAAAATATGATACTGCCACTGCAAATGGAAAAGCATTCAATCAGAATACAGAGTAAGAACACTGGACCGGAGAAGAAAGCAACCATGAGGCTTCATTTTGTATGATTGGTTGTATGCATGTGAGTGTGTATATGAGAGGTCTCATGCACCCAAATTAAGCGAGTTTAAAGGGTCAAATGCCATTGAATCATATCTAGGCTGCAAATAGTAAGACATTTTATGACTCAATCCCTTGTGGTTATCTTAATAAATGCAACTGTTTTTCTGCAGATGATGAGGCGTTGGAGGGCGACTGGGGCATGTACATGGATGGTGTCGGGTCATCGCGATGCACGTCTGACGCTGCTGCCCAGCCATCCCACCCCCCTGGCCATGATAATAGTGCAGAACACACATCCTGTGCCCAAGCTGGCCCTCGGTCCCCACCAGCCACTCGGCTGTCTCCCCTATTGTTTGCCGACTCTGCCCACGACGGTGGCTGTATATTTGTACCCACCCCTGGCCGACCGACACCACCTGTAGTTCAAGCTGAGCCCACCCAGGACCCTTCACTTCCTAACCCTGACGAACCGGCTGCACAGATCGAACAGATATGGGGTGAGAATATAGTGTCGGTACATGGGTTGCGAAGATCACTCCGCACTGACATACATCCCCCTGGTTGTGGGACCGGTGACGGTAAATAACATGATATATGGAAACATGGAAGCTATCCATAGACTGCGCATAATTATAAAAGACATATAAAACTCATAAAGGAATTATTACTATGTCCTTATATGTCCTAGTCTTCTATTTTCATAATGATAAAGTAATTATTTGCATAGCTAGGAAGGCATCTTTCTTAACTGCTACATGTTCATCAGATTGTTCAGATTAACAATCCTGTGCTCAGTTTGCATTATATTTTATTATTTAGGCAGTGCACCTCCATGCTATGTAAACTGTTTATCATTTACCTTAATAGAATGTCACAGGACTTGCATATGATGTTGTGTGCTTTAAGTGATGATCATGCTCAGATCAAACATTTTCTGATACTTAAATTAAGCATAGGGAATGTGTGCATTCAAGTAATGTGTGATCCTTTTGAATTTCAGGTAAGACGAGACCGGCGAAGGCAGTTGTGAGGAAACGAAAAGATCGTTGAGCCGTTGATGATGTGGAGCTTATGGGGGTAAAACCTTGCCCAATATCTGGACTTTTTAATTTATTTTAGTTTTTGAGGTTCAATTTCGATAATTACAATTCACAACAAAAAAAAAAAAAAAAAAAAAAAAAAAAAAGATAACAGAAATGTCCTCATTATTAGACAGTTGGGATTTATCTTCGCTATAAAAGGAAGATGTTACTTTTAAGCAACTGAATTATGCTTCTCCTCTGTCTAGATATACATAAGTCCTGCATGGCTTGGAAATTGAATTTGCTTAGTTATGTTTATGCTTCTCCTCTGTCTAGATATACATAAGTCCAGCATGTTTATGACGTACAGAATTTGGTTAGTTATGTTTCTGTTTATAAATTTCCTTCCTTGCTTTAAGCTTTCTTTGATTTGCAAGAAAGTGATGGAAAAAAGGTGTCCTGCACATGACATTATTATTATTAAAATCTGCCCTGCACATCAAATTAGACCTATGATATTTGGACACAAACACAACACAACTGTCTTGTTTCAACTTTGACATAGCATGTTAGACACAGCTGTTAGAGACAGCAACTTGTTAATTTCAGACCATGCATATGTCGCTAGACCAGCATACTTGGTACAAAGACAAGGCATTTCTTTTTCGTGATTGGGTCAATTCGAAATGGTATTGTCTGTGGTTTTAGATTCATGACGGGAACGTCATTTGAATGATTTTAGGGGACGAGCATGTTGAGTGAGGATGAGATGCATGTAGGTGAACCATTTTGTGTACAGAAATTGTTCTTGAGTCAGACCATAAATAACTTCCTTGCTTTAGGGAAGAGGAAAAGAGTTGATGTAGGATGGCGTACGAGTAAGCGGAAACATAAACTGAATCCTTCCACACTCTGCCTAAACACTAAACCCTCAATGAATTGAACCAAAACCCACACAAACGACCACCCATAAAGTAAAGAAAACTTATTAATAAAAATACCATGATTGGCCATTAGCTATGTCCCCATACTCAATAATTCTATAATGGACAGTGATTTCCTCCATACCCAAGGAAATAGTGTCGGAATCTTGTGATTGTGGATTCTTGCTTGGACAAGATCATGTTGTGATTGTGGATTCTTACTCGGCTTCAGTATAATCGAGGTATTTATAACTCGATTTACAGAATGTCGAGTACTGTCCAACCATAACACACCCCCCACCCGCCCAACTTTCTGGGACCACTTACCAAATATATTTGACACTGTCGTTCTGAAGTCTGGACGTGGACCGGTCTGAGCTTGCAACCATTGTGTCACAGCTAGTGAGAGGTTTCAACTTTCAACTTCAATTAACCATCTGCACAAAGCACGCTAATTCAAGAAAGTGCACTTCATCTTTGTTCTGTCAACATCTCAGTTGATAGGTAAATAATACTTGATAACACTTTACAACAACACAAATATTTTTATTGCTGTTGTGGGTGTTGAATTGGGGTATCTGAACAAAATTATGTAGTACAAATTTTGAGAACAGAAATTATTTCAATGTTGTGGGTCTTCAATGCTAAGTATCTGAACATAATAATGTGGTACATGTTGCATGCTAGGAATTATATAACTGATATTTGCAATGCTTTTGCATGCTAGGAATTATTTCAATGCTTATGAATTATCTCCCTTACAGCAACACGAATTTTTTCAATGTTGTGGGTATTGAATGGGGACATCTGAACATAATACTGTTGTGGACAATTTTTGAGAACACAAATAATATGAATGTTGTGGGTCTTTAATAGGGGGTATTTGAACATAATAATGTGATACAATTTTTGAGAACACAAATAATATGAATGCTGTGGGTCTTCAATAGGGGGTATTTGAACATAATAATGTGGATGCATTTTTGAGAACATAAATTAGTTGAATGTTGTGGGTCTTCAATGGGAGGTATATGACCATAATAATGTGGTCCATATTGCATGGTATGAATTATCTCGCTTATTTGCAATGCTTTTGAGTTCTCATTTGTTGAACAATAGCCAGCATGAAACCCGACCACATTGAATTTCATTTTCGTTATCGAAATGAAGTCTGATGGAGTAGACGATATAATTATTCAATAGTAATTTTTAGCATGTTTAGCACAATTTGCTTAGGTTTGTTTACCTCCATGAACACCCACACATAGGGCATGTATAGTTAGCCTATGCTTTCACAATATTACGCAGCATGATACAATTATTACTATTTGTGGTTTAGGTCCGTTATGAGTCCACATTACTTCTATGTTTACTATGACGGGGAGGCATATATTAATGATTTGCACGGGCTATCATACCGAGGTCCGAACCAAAAGCAGACGCTTATTGAAGTGAAACGTGGGATACACACGAGAAAACTTAAACGGAAGATAATGTCAACTATGGGGTTAGACAAGGATACCCACGACATCTCCATTGTATTTCGGGCTCCGTAGCAACTAGTAGGTACCCAAGTGTTCTACAATTCAATTCTGTTACAATGCGACAATGATGCAAATATAATGTGGGGAGTGATAAAGCGGGTAGGGAAATTCATAGGTTCTGACTTGTATGTAACTGTCCACACTGTTGGGTTCAATGTCGACGGGGGTTCGCAATATGGCAGTAGAGTTGGAGAGCAAGAATCAGTTCCTGTAACCGTTGTGTACCCGTCAGTTACACCCGAGACATCTTTGCCCTACAACTGTCAACCATGGAATGGGGTTGCTATGGAAAATACTGAAGACGCCGAAGTGTTAGGGTCTATCCATACCCATGAGGATGAAGGATATACTCACCGAAATGAAGATATCCAAACCTACTTGGACGAGGCAACCGAAATGGATGAGACTCGAGATGTGTATGAGGAGTTCATTGATAACAATGGACCGGTAGAGAATCCAGAATTGTTAGATGAACTACAACCAGAAAATAATCCGAACCCTAACCCCGAATGGTTCACGTCAAACACATGGGATGACATTAATGACCCATCACCTTCCCTGGAAACAGGTCTGCTGAGTTGGCGACCAGGGGACGAACCGAGCAAGGGGATGCTATTCAAGAATAAAGCTGCGGTTCAGCACGCGCTAACCATGTTCTCCGTTGGGCTCAATAAAAAATTTAAGTACATGAAGTCAGACCCCGAGAGACTGGTTGTAACGTGTGTACACGATGCATGTCTGTGGTCAATTCGAGCTATCTACAGCAAAAGGCACAAGCTGTGGATGATCACAACATCTAAGGGTCCCCACACTTGCTCGACACTCCAAGTGGATCATGATGGAAGGATGATGGATTCGAAGTTCATTGCCATCACACTTGAGTCATACGTACGGGAAGACATTTCAAGAACAGTAGCAACCCTGCGTAGTGTTCTTCATGCGAAGCACGGCCATTGGGCGTCTCACTATAAGGTTTGGGATGCAAAACAGAAAGCCGTTGCAGCCATCTACGGTGATTTCGATGAGTCATACGCAGAATTGCCTCGGTTCCTGGCAGCGTTAAAAGATGCAGATCCAACCACAGTGACACAGTTGAAGTGCGACCACTGTAGTGTGCCGGGAACGTGCACATTTAACTGTGCCTTTTGGGCTTTTGGTCCGTGTATAGAAGGGTTCAAGTATTGTAGGCCGGTGATAAGCATCGATGCAACGCACTTCTATGGCAAGTACAAGGGGAAGTTGTTGATAGCAATGGCAACGGATGCTAACAACGAGGTTTATCCACTCGCGTTTGCCGTTGTTGAGAGTGAGAGCAAGGAAACATGGGGATGGTTCTTGGCATGCCTGAAACGATATGTTACGGACCGGACAAATCTTTGCATCATCTCTGACCGACATTCGGGTATAAAAGCTTGCTTTGATGACACAAGGATGACTTGGTTACAGCCTCCCCAGGCCCATCACCGGTATTGCCTCCGCCATGTAGTTAGCAATGTTAACACAAAATGGAAAATTCCGGAGTTGAAGAACATGGTATGGAGGGCAGCAAGTGCGAATCAAGTTAGAAAGTTTCAGGCCACATTGGATTTAATTCGCAATTTCAAACCGGCTGCACACAGGTACTTGGAAAATGAAAACAAAGAAAAGTGGACACTTGCACATGACGGAGGGCGTCGATATGGAGCAATGACAACCAACCTATCGGAGTGTTTTAATGGAGTACTGAAAGGTGCACGCAGCTTGCCAATCACGGCAATGGTGAGGTACACCTTCTTCAAAGTGAACTCCTACCTTGACGCTCGTCGTAATCTCGCTCTAGAGCAATTGGAAGCAGGTCAAGAATGGTGCAAGTATGCCATGGACAAGTTCGAAAAAAACCAAGCGAAGGCAAAGGACCATATGGTGACACGGATGTGCACACAAGCGCGGTTATATCAGGTTGACACACCAGGTAATCCTCTAACTAATGGGGGCGGACAACACACGCACAGGGTTGATCTTCGGGGTATGACATGCACATGTGGAAAATGGGAAGCATACAAGATGCCGTGTTCACATGTAATAGCAATTTCTGCTAAGTATAAGCACGATGCGCAGCAGTTTATTGATTCTTGCTATAGCGTGAGTCATAGGTACCATAGCTATGAACCGGTATTCCAACCGTTGAAAGACAGATTAGCATGGCCGGATCCGGAAGAAACTAGAGTAGTGATGCCCAATCCGCAACTGATCCGGAACAAAGGTTGGCCAAAGTCCACACGAATCCGCAATGAGATGGACGAGAATGATAGGGAGTTGACGACCTCCCTATGGATCGAGAATGGACCCAAGTCAAGATGTGGGTTGTGTCGCCAAGAGGGGCACAACCGTAGAACATGTCCTACTCGAAATGCGGAGTCAACTAGCGGTGGAGCTGCATCATAGGTAAAGGTCATATATCTCCTACAACTTTTGTCATATAAATTGGCACTATTTCTCAGTAGTAGTGTCTTTGTTCTCTATTGCCATAGTAAGTATTTGGACTAGTCATGAAACAAACAATGGTGTTCATATAGCCAAATGAGGTTGTTCAGTTGTTTTGTTACAGTATTCGTCGTAAGTCATGTAAATTTTTCCTGTTCTGCCTATGTTGCGTGTTAATAACTTATATAACTCCAGTGTACATAACATTTTTTAACTACTTACCCTAGGTACGGCAGCCAAGGTGGATGGGGGTGCTAACGGACATACGTTGCGCAGCCAGGATGATCCCTACCTCTTTAATTGGAAGCAACCGAACGTCACCATTTGAACAGGCCCATGATGAGAAGACAAATGATATTGGTCATTTTTTGCTTAGAAGTTGATACTAAAGTTTGTACTTATGTAGTCATGCACTTTGTTAGTGGCATTAATGTTAGTACTGGATGGGGGTTTTACTAAGCCGGTCAAGCGAACAATTCAGTTACATGTAAAAACGAAGTTATTGCAATGGGGTTTCACTAACCTGTTTTAGTATGATTTCCAACTTGTCCAACTTTGTTGCATTCATATTTAATATAGCAGGGGCAATCTCGAAAGCAACAAGTGTGTTGCATGCCATGCACTTGTTGCTTCATGAACATTGTAATATACAGAACATACCTGGTGTATATAAAACTGACTGAGCTGCAATAGGAAAAAATATGCAGGCCGAGTTGTGTAATATGTAGTGGAAGGCTTTTCTACAAAACTCGATTTTTCCAGGATCGAGTAAAATTAATAACTCGGTACTCGAAAAATTGAGTATTATGTAGTCGTTTCTGAATTATTACTACAACAAGATATTACTCGCTTTCTTATCAAGCAAGTTCAGTAAGTAACTCGATTTCAGTAAAATCGAGTATTTCTGAAGAATAATACCTGATCAGTCGAACTGGCTGCGACCCATCGAAATGCATAAGTCCAGCAATGTGTGTGACTGTAAGAATCGATTGTTATTCGATTGCTGCGCGACCAATCGAAGGAGTCATGAGTGGCCATGATTGTCTGAAAAAACCGACAACAAATTGGTCATAATATTAAACTCGGTTTTGCGGAAAGCGGGTTAATTAAAGTAACTCGATTACATAATTATCGAGTTCAACTGGTTTCTGAAATAATTAACCAGCAAGTACTCGCTATCCGAGAAAGCGAGTTATTTAAAGCAACTCGATTTCTAAATTATCGAGTACATAGTAATTACTCGCTGTCCGTGAAAGTGAGTAAAATTGAAGTACTCGCTTTCCCAGAAACCGAGTAGCTCTGCAGTCCATCACAAAGTCCAGCCAAAGTTGTCTGTAAGAATCGATTCTTACTTGATAGGTGTGCGATCGGTCCAAATTATGTAAGTCGGTTTTATATTAAGCGAGTAATATTGAGGTACTCGCTCTCCCAGAAACCGAGTAGCTCTGCGATCCATCCCAACTCCAGCCAAAGTTGTCTGTAAGAATCGATTCTTACTTTGATTGGTGCGCGATCGGTCCAAATTATGTAACTCGGTTTTATATTAAGCGAGTAATATTGAGGTACTCGCTCTCCCAGAAACCGAGTAGCTCGGCGATCCATCCCAACTCCAGCCAAAGTTGTCTGTAAGAATCGATTCTTACTTGATTGGTGCGCGATCGGTCCAAATTATGTAACTCGATCCTTACATTATCGAGTTATGTGGTTCCTTATTTACACAGTTCAGTGTTAACTGTTGTTTTCATAAAATGAAAAAAAAACATACCTGTTGGATTGCTGCACTGGACTCCCCACAGTAGCAGCAGTCGATTGCTCTCGATTCCTCAAGCTCGAAAGCGACTTCCCCAGGTTCCAAACATCGATCCTTAACTGTAGTATGACTCTTTTACCCTTGCTTCCCATTGAAATTAAATTTCAAATCCTGCATTAATCTCCCTGTGAAAGCTGAAATTTCGAACTATGCAAGTGTGGGGATTTTCATGATTTTCGGTGTTGTGGTTTGAAATGGGTCATGGGTTTTTATATATGCACGTTGTTCACACGATTTGTAGACTTTAATTACATAAACATAGCTGATTTCTACAAGCCCATTCAATTTAGGGTTCATGTGTTAATATGGATTTTGGGGATTTTCATGGGTGTTGGTGTTTTGACGTGAAATAGGTAATGGATTTTTTTGTATGGATGTTATACACACGTTTTCTACCCTTTAATTGCAAAGAATGCATGATTTCTGAGAAATGAAAAATTAGAGTTCATGTCTTCATATTGGGAATTTCAGGATTTTGATGTATTGCTTCATTTGATCTGAACTGGTTCATGGGTTGCTGTGTATGCATGTTGGCAAGATGTTTATCGTTTGTATTCAAAATTTTCACATCTTGGTATGCATGTTGGTTCATTCGCCAATCTTGTTCTTCGTGGAATTTGGGGTTTTGTTGAATTGGGTATAATTGCCTGAAATTGATGACATCGTAAGTTTGATGGATGGTAGTGACTGGTTTTACACCCGCTGCACAATGTACACTGTGAGTTTGCATGGTTTTCAAAAAACTTGATTGTATGGGTCAATGTTCATGTACATACAGAAAATTTTTCATTTCAATGCATTCATTCATTGACGCTTATTGTGCATCAATAACATGCAGTCTTTTTGTCATGCATATGTACATTGTGTTTATGTATCTCTAACGCAGTTCTAAATATTGGTTATCTGTTGTGCTTTCATTCCCACCTGTAGATCCTAGTTATGGCTCCTAAGAAGTCTAAAACCATTAAAACCAAAGCCAAAAGAGTGTCTGCCTCCTCATCTAAGCCTGCCAAAAGAGTGTCCGCCTCCTCATCTAAGCCTGCCAAAAGAGTGTCTGCCTCCTCATCTAAGCCTGCAATTGTGTTTGATGAAACAACGTTTGAAATGGTTACAAAGGCGCAAAGGTTTGAAAATGTAATTCAGTATTGGAAAATTTGGCCGGAACGAGAAATCAATCTAGATGAATTACCACTTGCTGTCCATAGGAATCTACAGTGTAGGAACTGGTTGTCTTTATGTAAAGATTTACAACCCCCTCCAGTTGCACTGATTAGAGAGTTCTATTCCAATCTCGAAATTCGTGATGATGGTGATTTGGCTACTTGGATTCGAGGTCGATACTTTGTCATAACTAAGAATGATATATCCAGTGCTCTTGATGTACCTCGTGTTAAAGCACCTACTTATCCATACTCGTACCGTCCTCCTATATCTGATGTTCTGACTCTTCTTTGCGGAAGATCAATGACATTGGGATTTGAGCCAAGAATTAACTCGAGTGACTTAACCGAGCTTAATTATATCTTATTTAGGATAGCTTGTCACAACATCTTCCCCATCTCCCATGTCCATACTATTCCTAGAGAGAGGTGTTTCTTTTTGTACGCCCTCATCACTGATGCCTCCATTTGTTTTCCTTCCCTTTTCTATCAAACGCTTGTTGGGGCGCTGAGGAGTAAGAGTAAGAAGCATGGTCTATTCTTCCCAGTTTTCATCTATAGGGTTCTATGCCATGTAGGGGTAAAGAACTTTCCTCCCCTAGAGTTGATCCACATCACAGCCCCTATAGGAGCCACCTTTCTCAAACAGCGGACTACACAAAAGAGGAATGTTGGACCGAGTGTTGGGTCATCAAAAAGGCCACGAGTACAGTCCACCACTGGAGACGATCATGCTGAGCAGAGTCCTGTTGATCCTACAGGTACTGTTGCTGACATTGGTGACAATGGGGTACATGCTCACAGCACAGCTGCAGACCCCACCGTTCCTCCTCCCCTATCTCTTCGTGCTATGATGGAGACATTTATGACGACTCAAGCAGCTCATGGACAGCTTTTAGATGGGCTTATTGCTGAGGTTACTGCGTTGAGAGCAGATTTTTCAGAGTACAGCAGTGCTTTTCCACCTCCGCCACCGTCTGACTCTTGATGATTGCCTTTGGCAATACATAACAGACAGGGGAAGTAGGGATTGTAGCGTAGGAGCTTTACGGTTAATTTGTAGCTTCCATAGAGTATATGAAAGTTTTTTAATGTGATTCTCAAGTATTTGTATATTATTATATGTACTCTTCAAGGTCCACAAACATGGTTTTAATTTTATGATAATATGACCATATTCACAATGTGTGATGACGTTTATATAGAATGATCATTTTCTTTCTTTTTTTCCTTCAACTGGAATGTTGATAAGGTAACCTCACTGATAACATATGCATATTTGAAGAAAAACTACAATCATTGAAATGATAACGGAAAGGAACCTACCTCGTGATTTTTGTATCGATTAGTTATGCAATGGCTACACCAAAAAAATAAAAAGAGATCATAAAAGTAGATTAAACACATACTAGCCTCTGAGCACACACGTGCACAGAGGTTGTTCTAATTTTATGGATAAGGATTAATTTAAAGCATTGATTATAATTTGGGATTACTACATTAAACAAATAAAAAAAAAGTACGGCATTGTGATTCACCGCACATAATACTCATCACACCCATACTTTTTTTTTATTTGTTTCATTTTATTTAATTATTATTATTTTTTTTTATGATTGGGAAATATAGTAATCCAAAATTACAATAAATGCTGTAAATTAACCCTTACCCAAAAAATTGAAGAGACTCTGAGCACGCGCGTGCTGAAAGCCTAGTGTATAGTTGTATTTGATAGATTAAATTTGCCGTACTCATACACGTTTATAGTTTTGGATGAACGTTATATACATTTTTTTTTCATAATTAATACCTACGTTTCCTGTTTCCGGTCACTAATTTGTTTTGTGTTTCCACTTCTCCATCCATATCCTTATATTTAGGGAAATTTTTAAGATTACAGTGTGGAATTCGTGTGACCCTATCCTTATTTAAAAGTTTATGAAAATAAGAAAAACTACACGTTTTAAAAAATCCCACTTACTACACATCCATAACAAAAGTGAAAAATAGTTGAAATTCGAAATATACTGATTTCACCGGTGACGTTCTCAATAATGGTTAGCCACTTACTACACCGCCATAACAAAACTTAAAAAGAGATTAGATTTCAAAGATATCAATTACCCTTAAAACTGAGAAAATGCACGTAACATTCTTAATGGAGCAGTAAATTAATAGTCTATAAAAGAGGAAATGTAAATTGAATTTCACATAGAATTATACAAATGATAAATATAATTTATGTTACAAAATAAATATGTTTACAACAATTTCTTACATAACAACCACTTCAGGTGAGGGTTAAATTGGGTAACATTATCTAGTAGCTCAGATATATAATATAATAATACCCTCTAAAATAAAGTGGCATAAATTACATTTAAAAAAAAGAATACCGTAAATTACATGGAAAACTTGTTTACATAATACCCTCTAAATAAGAGTAGTGTAAATTACTTTAGGGAAAAAGTAGCGTAAATTACCACTTCAAGCAGCCTAATTCCCTTAAAACCAAACACGAAATTGGCCAATGATGAACACAATGCCTCCATAAATTCCTTTACATCCGGTCATACAGTGTCTTTTTTTTAATTTTTTTATTCCTGTTTAAATGAAATCCATTCTCAAATAAATTATGTAGAATTAAAAATTTTCTACAAAGTCTTTTAGGGTGAACGTTTTAGAATATATACTAATATTAACTCTTCTTGAGCAATTTGATATTAAAATAGATGGAGTTAAACTGAAAAAGTTTTCGTCCATGGAAATATGAAAATCAAAATCGTTTTCTTTCATGGGACAGATAATTGTTTTTGCAGATAATAGGAGAATAACAAAATAGAAATAAGTTCCCCCACAACCAGTTCTCGAAATTGTGTCACATTGAAAGGGTTTTTTTCCAAACCTACTTGTGAGGTGATATTTCCCCCAAAAACAGTTGCAACCCGAAATACTACAATCACAATGATTCAGACATCATGCATTGAAAACGTATATGAGAGACTCAGAAAACAGTAATTCCGAAAACATGGAGCGCAACTAAATCTATCAATAAATCTATCAATGAAGAGATGTGGCATGAGAAGGAGACCAGTTAAAAGAAAAGGGTACAGAACCAACTATGAGCACAACAATACTAACTACTCACTAGCCCATGCGATGCACGGGAAAACTATTGGAAAATAATAAAGCATGCATATATTAAAAGACAATTGAAGTTCATGTATGCTTGCAAGGGATACATACCTAAATAGTTCTTGCGGTAGAAATAGAAGCCTTATCTTTCAGATAAAGAACCGATGAAATGCTAGTGTGATCCACTATATGGCCAAACCTGTAATCCAAAACCAAGAAATGGCTAAATTTCAGACCACAAGTTCATATAAATAAAATAAATTTAAAAAGTTGAGACAAATCCCAATTCTTTCAAAACCGATTTGAAATCTACTATTTGAGAGTATATATAGAATATAATTGAAGTTGTGATCTCACAAGTCATGGAGTTCGTAGCAATAAGCTATTGATTATTTATAGGAGTTTTATTGTTGAATTTTAATTGTTTAGTACTTGATAATTGATATCCAAACCTGAAGAATAAATAACAAAGAAGCAATTGAAACATACAATAGTTGGTAACCCGTGCTATGCAGGGGAACTTACCTATTTCTGAGGTAAATTAAAATAATTTTATAAAATCTTAAATTGATTAAGAAACTATACCATTGCATGACTTGCTCTTGTATGACTTCTATAAGGTGACAGTTTGATGAAGAAGCCATTGTTTGAACTTGCAATGACTTATACAAAATGTGTTTGTTAGATAGTTTTGGATACTGCAAAAAAATAACTCAAAAATTCAGATATTAAAACTTTTGAAAAACCAAAAAATATTAACGAATTAGATGATTCATTGCTTACAATTTATTGAAACAAAACAAAATATGTATGACTAAATATGCAACAAATATAAGAGAAAGATGGGTTACATTGAAAAGAATAATCCATGACTATAACTATTGAAAGGAATCAAAAGATTCAAAGCCTATACACACACACACACACACACACACAACAAAGAAATATAAGAGAAAGACGGGTTACCATCAAAAGAATAATTCAGATGTTAAAACTTTTAAAAGACTACAAAATATTAAAGAATCAACAGATTTACTTCCTATAAATTTTTTAAACAAAAAAAAAAAAATAGGTATATGATTACACAATAGAGAAATATAAAAGAAAAATTCATTACCTTCAAAGAAATCATATTTGGTATAGTTATTGAAATCTGTTAAACATGTTCAGATATTGCAAAAACTAACACAAATTCAGATGTTAAAACTTCCAAAATGTGAAAACAGATATATAATTAAAGAATAAGTGATTGAAACAATTCAAAAGAGAAATATACGAAAAATAAATTAGTGGGGCAAGCATAAAACAATCAGTTTTAAATTTTAACAGGTCTAAACTTTAAACGATGAAAACCATAAAATAATTTTTTTTTAAACAAAGTAGAAGAGAAGAAAATAAAAGAAAAAGAGCTTATACCTATACTCAGCTTTCAAAAACAAATCAAAATAAATAAATAAATTAGGGTTTGCACTGCTTTTATAGTGTTCATGCTTAACCTTGCAAATTTGGAAATAAATGATCAACTTTTGAGTTTGAATTTAAACTTGACTCTCTCTCTCTCTCTCTTATGTATTTTTGTATAAAAGAATACACAAATTTGTATGATTCAAGAAAGTATGAAAATACTCTCAGAAAACCCAAACTCTAAAGACCTCTCTCACCACAAGGAGAAACCTTAATTACATTACAGAACCAATGTCAAGGCACAAAACATGTGTGTGTGTGTATATATATATATGCTCGACGGATATATATATATATATATATATATATATCCGTCGAGCATAATTATGGAATCCAACATTCAAGTAATTTATAAGCATCCAATTAGGACTTGGATTGCTTAAGTGGGCAAACGTATTTTCTACAGATTTCTAATCTATATATATATATATATATATATATATATATATATATATATAACCGAAGTCGTGCGATGCACCGTATAGTTAACAAATGTTAAATATTTTCACTTTATTCAATGTTACAATGAGTTAAAAAATTAAAAAAATGAACAGACGATCCAGAGTTAGAAATTAATGAAAGAAAACAAAAATATATAAAACCATACAACGAACAAAGATGGGCTACCCTAAAAAAAAAGTTACATGGCTATACTCTATAGTTGTTGAAATCTGCCAAATAGTTTTAGATATTACAAAAAATAATCCCAAAATTTAAAAGTTTAAACATTTGAAAGGCCAAACAATTTAAAGATTCATAAGGAAATCTAAATATCGCCCAAACGAATGTATTAATTCTCAAAAAGATGCCAACACAAAAAAAAGGGACATAAACTTCAATTCAAAAAGGAATTTCCATTGGAAGAAATTTTGAATGATATGAGACAAAAATCTGGAAAAATAAACAAAAGCCATATGCTAACCTCCATGACTATCATAGACACCAAAGAAAGGTGGAACTGTCCAAATTTGGATAAGCTACATGCTACAAAAGAAAAGAAAACACGGTAAAATAGCATAATCTATAGAAAATCATTGAGATTATGAGTCCACTCAATAGACCCATTGAAAAGGCGATCCAAAGAAGTCATAGAAAAATTCAGAACAGATTTTAATTCAGCCACCCAAGAAACAGGTTGTAATTCAAAACAGAAATCATTGAAGGCGATCCAAGAGACATTGATTATCATTGTTGACTTAAAAATAAAAAAATATATATAAAAATAAATAACGGATGCACAGGAAATTCAGCCACTAAGTAGTAATATATAAATGTCTTAAAACCTAAACCGAAACCTGAACGTAAGGACTAAATGGTTGAGAAACATTGTTTAATTTACCAATTCATAAAATATATACCTTTGAACTTCTCTCCGCAATCAACTTTGCTAGCATTCTGTGACCTGGATCCTGCTTTGCAAACGTAAGGACTAAGTGGTTGACAAACATTGTTTAAGTTACCAATTCATAAAATATATACCTTTAAACTTCTCTCCCCAATCAATTTTGTTAGCATTCTGTGACCTGGATCCTGCTTTGCAAAAGTTGTAAAGAAAAGTAAAATTGGAATAGATGGAGAACCTCTTCCTATATAAGATACATAAATAGCATTCGTTCAAAAAGAGGGGAGCTGTATGTTAAGGTGGCTTAATCATTGTGGTAACTACGACCATGCACCGTTAGTTGAGTAGGAGAGGAACAATCTTGGGTTTTGATTATTGTAGAAGGAGAGGTGAAGCTGAAAATACACGGGTGTGGGGGGAAAAAAATTAATAAAAAAGGAGCACAGCTAACTTTCACCTAACTTCTATATGAAAGTGAGCGTAATTACAATTAATCCCAGTTAAATGTAGACAGATGGAGGAAAATTAGACACCACTTTCATATTTAAATTGGTGTCGTCCCCACAAGAATCTAGACACATGACATTGGTAACAGTTATGACCCTCTTCATACAGTGTTTTTCTAGCCTGTATTGACATGACAAGCCCTACTAACTTTTGATTGTAATGCTTGAACCATGAAATGAGGTTATAAATGCACCACAATAATGACCTTCTTTCTACCCCCACTAAATTCGTAGATTGAGTAAGCTATGAGTCGCACGTCTCAATGTCAAATCGTAAAATGCGAAACAAGTTTGGATCTACTTCAACATATGGATCATCAGAAGCTCCAGCAGATCAACAACTACAGACATACACAGACCACTATGGAGGGAAATGGGTTGGAAAGAAGAGAGATTTCATTAATATGCCAATATACACGTACGAGAGTCTTGGAAGCGTCGGACACATCATGGTCGGCAAACCCACAAAACTAAGTACAGATACAACCGCAATAGAGTTCACCGTAGCAGAACCACCATGGTCAACCCTATACGAGAAGAGGTGTGAGTTGGAGGTGTATTGTCGATGGCACGGGTTACGAGTTCCTAAGGCGCGCTCAGCCGAGTTACCTAGAGATGAACCTGTCAACATACTTGCTCGTCTTGAACAAGAGAACAATCAAATGCAAAGGCGACTAGACCGTTTTCACGCAATCCAAAAAGCTAGGAAGCATCTAAAGGGGAAGGCGCAAGAGCGAGCCATGAAGCCTATTAATGAAATTACTGCGTTAGATGATGAAAGAGATATTTCAGACTTCTCAGATTCAAGCAATGATGACTTCCAGAAATTTCTACCTACGAACATTAGACGTTGTTGTTAATGTCTACACATTCTGCGCAATACAAAATGTTGTTCTTAACGTCTGACAAATGATGATTATGTACGTTCAACTTTTGCAAATCTAAAGAGAAACTGTTCATTAGTTTTCGCTAAGTTTAAATGAAATCAGTTTATCATTTTTTACCTGCTGTTCTTTGTTGCTACATATGAAAATTTAAACTAAAAATTTCATACATTCTACAATACAGACTCTTCCAAACCACACACACCAACCACTCTTTCACAGAAAAACCATATGGTTCCTAAAACAAGGACTCGCCGGAGTAGAGTGGGGCCCAACTGAGACCATCACCGTCGAGGTGTAAAAACACACATTTGTTCAAGATAATACTCCCTTTCAACATGCATTTTGTGAAACTGGTAATGTATTACATTGTTATGTCAGGATGTTGCAATGTTTTCAATGGATTAGCTAAGTGTATATGAAATCGTAATTCATTCTTTCCCTGTTGTTCTTTGTTGCTACATATGATTCTTGTGCTTTGGTTGGAAAATGTCCTCTGCTTAGATATGTTGATGTTTCCAATATTCTCTCTGTGTAAATTGAAATGTTACCCACATAACACTTATCACCCAACTTAGATTTATTGCACATTACTTGTAGGGAAATTTAATAGATCCAATACATACAGACTCATCCAAACCACACATACTAACCACACATATGATTCAATAATACGAATAATTCATATATATGACACCATCAGTCGCTGTATCATATACCTGTATCCGTGTATCTTAGTTCTGCTAGTGTACTACTTTATATAAATACATTACATACAAACTCATCCAAACCAGGCCAACCACTCATTTTGTCTTCCTCTTTATGTACAAGAAAGTTTTTTGTTACTTTCGTAACAAACTTTTGTCTGGCTTCATGTTTTATGGGCAAATCAGCTGAGGGATTGTTTCTATCATCTTCATATAAGTCTATTATTTCTATCTGATGATCTTCCAATTTACAGTTCTTATTGGGTGGATATTGAATCTTAGTGGTAGGCTTATCAAATATAAGAACATGGAAGCTTGAATTTCCTTCATATCTGAAAACTAGAAAATAAACATAACAGATAGAATGGTATTCAACGAAATTCTGCCAACCATTACAAAACCAAATGTTGTTATCAACTTTCTTCAATCCCACTTGCCAAATACCACCATAGGGAACAGTGAGTGTAGCTACCATGGATAGCTCAGCACTGTTGAACCCTGACCACAAGTATCCATCCATACTCACGTGAAAATACAGAGCATCCCTTCAAAGTTTATGCATTAATTTTGGGGGTGAGCTGTCCACCATTTCTACTTATACACTTTCCAGTGCTGCATGTGCTGCTCAACAGTGCGTCACACTGTTGAACCCTGTCCAGTCATATCACTTACACACACATGCGCACACAGATATGCATCCTTTTGCAATGCACCGATTTCAAGGATGCAGAGCATCCCTGAAAACTTTATGATACATTTAACACAGCTCGGCACTGTCTCGTCAAGTCATGTCAGACGAGGCACAGGAATGCTGAATAGTCATCACGTGAACCCTATCCAGTCATATAATCTACACGCTCGTCAATACACAAATATGCAGATTTTTACAATGCATCGTTTTCAACGATGCAGAGCATCCTTGAAAAGTTTATGAAACATTTAATGCAACTCGGCATTGTCTCGTCAAGTCATGTCAGATGAAGCATAGGAATGCTGAATAGTCTTCACGTGAATAAACACACAACCTCCTTTGCAGTACACATCACCTGCCTTCTACTGTAGCATCAGCTATAGCCATATCAAACAGTTGCCTCAGTGAACCACGTGCACCAACAGGTGCCACTGTATAGCCAAGTCATGTTCGCAGTTAGTATGTCCTCCTCAACACCTCACTAAACAATACAATGTCAGACATATCATCTTTATTCACGTGAATACTTACCCTTACATATAATCACATCCACGTGAATATTTACCCTTGCAAAACTCCTATATAAAGTCCCACTCCCATTTACATCTACCCTTGCAAAACATCTACAAATACCGACCATAAGTCACATTTTCCAATGTCAATGCGCAATTGGATGCTACCTCGTTTTCCAGATAACTATAGGAGGGAGAGAGATTCCGACGAGAGGGAATACTATGCCGGACTGCGGCGGGAGTGGGACTTTCGTGTGAACGAGTCCAACGCTCTGCACGATGATCTCGTGCGACTTGGAGCGCCTCTTGTTGATCGTGTCTCAGTCACACTATCACGACAAAATATGCACCAATATGAGCGTGCAGTGACAAAAATAAAAAAAGAGAATAATCTGATGATACTCCGTAGGTCCAGGTATCACATGCTACAGCTAGCGGAAGAGTTGGCCGCCGCCACGAACCGGCAACTCACTCCAACGGAACGTAACAATGTCCTCAACTACGAGGACTACCTGTCAGAGTGAATGCCTTTGTGGTATGTGTGTTATGTCTAGGTTAAGTCAATAATGTTAGTAGCATTAGTGTTCAATATGCAATGCATGCATATTGGTGACATCGTGTAAGTTACTTTAAGTTTTCTGTGTTATATTGTAGGTGCTTATTGTTATGTTCTAGGTGCTTATTGAAAAACATCATGTGTGGGAATATTTGACTTTTATGCGTTCTGTGGGAATAAACTAGATTACGAATAATGTGCATGGTCCTCACAATCAATAATAAGGTTTACATGGTACAAATGCAACAACAGTGACACACATACATTTAAAACATTGTTAACAAAAATAGTTAAATAACAAAGTCTAATTACGCCACGACACGATTAGTCTTCATCTGACATCTCCATGTCTGACTGATAAATGGGATCAGCAAGAAGTGATTGCATGAATTGTGCGTGCTCGTACCACCCTCCCTCCACTGACTCTCGAATCTCGACTTGGGTCCGATATCGATTAAGACGTATCTTCATTCTATTATTTTCTTCTCTTATGCGGTTCAATGCTTTACGAAGTTCGTCAATCGTGTCTCTAGGCATCTGCGATGCGAGTCGCCGAGGCACTGGCAACTTAAAACCAGTCAACTCATCATAAAACATTTGTTGTTCACGAAATAACCAATCCTACTCCTGTCTCATGGTATTGTGAATGTAAGCACTATTTCGCAGATTCGGATTGATTGGATAGCTAAACTCATCTTCCAATACCCAGCAACGACCCATAGCAGTGAACACATCGTGAGGCCTATAGAGTTGTGGGTTGCCAGAACCAGACATTGACACTGAATACAATAACATCAAATGATCAAGTTAACAGTGTGCATCAACTATTGGTAAATAATGTAATACTGCATAAAATGGTATATGACAGTGGCGGAGGTAGGATTTCAATTCAGGGGGGGCAAGCTTAGAAGTCAATATTACCACAAAAAAAAACAAAATATATATATATATATATATATATATATATATTAAAAAAAATTATAAAAACAACTATAAGTGTCATACAAAAACTATGTAAACTATATTTAGACATTTAAGTTAATACTATAAAATAAATTGTGGAAATAAATAAATTTTAAAAATATTTAAAATATAGCAATTTACTTGCAAAGTTGTATACACATCTCACTATCTTTTCTTGATTGTTTTTGAAACTATAGGAAAAGTTCGACTTTCTTTTCATTTTACAAACTAATTAAAATTTTAGTTCATAGCATAAACCCACAATTTAAAACTGAAATGTCAACAAAATTGAGGACCAAAAAAAAAAAAAAATTGTGTACAATATAGGACTATCGATTGAAATGTCATAAGAAAGACACTACAATGCATTATTATTATGCTAAGCTTAAGTGCATGATAATTAAAAGCTAACAGCTAACAAGTTAAAGCTCTTGGTGTGTGTTATTGTGTCTAACGGAAATTCTTCTAATTATTTTTGCTTCTGTCACGAAACTTTTTCCTTGTTTCCTATTTTTTTTCCTTACACGGTGTCATTGACTTAGGTAAGCTTGTCATTTTCCCTCTATTTCAGCAGGGCCAGGAAGCTTTTTTCCTGATTTGTGTTTATTTTCTACATCAAGGAGGGTAAAGCATTCTAAATATTCCCTAATAGTAGTACATATGGAATATTTTTGGACAAGTCAAGGAGGGCACTTGCCCCCTCTCGCCCCCCCCCCCCCCCCGGCTCCGCCTCTGGTACATGACAAAGACATTCATCAATTTGTGTACTATTACATGCTAAAAATTAAATACTAACACTCAAATTTTACCATAAGCATTACACACATAACACGCAATATAACCCAATGTACAAACATAACATTTATCACCGTTTCTATAGCTTATTGTACGTTTCTTGTAACATCAAACAACACCAAACAACTAATATACCTCTACAATATCATTCAAGAAAATACACATAACACTCATTCAATAAAATACCAAAGCATAAGTAATACAAATTATTAAATGAAAATTATACTCTAACAAAAAACATACATTATGATTGATAAACTTTTATAATATCTACAACTATGTTTACCAACACAATAATAAAATTCTCAATGTATTTCAAAGAAGAGAATGAGTTAGGTAAACCTGAGATGATGGAGAGATAACACCAACTTCTGACCGAAATTTCTTAGAATTAGGAGAATATCTGAAAATGATGAGGAGAATTGCCTGAGGAGCAGATATAGCAGAATAACTCGATTATATAAGAACCGAGTACTATTAATAACTTGATTTCCAATTAATCGGGTTCAGCTTCACGTGTGCACAACTGATGTGAAATGGCGTCAGAATAGCATAAAACTCGATTATAACAAAAGCGAGTAAAATTAGTAACTCGATTATCAGTTATTCGGGTTTTCAGTTCTCGTTTTCCCCATTGACGAGTTCCAAACAGTAACGCGGGAATATTTTATTGCCCAAAAGCCAAGCTGGAAGACCAGCGTGGCAAGCAGCTGCCCACAACTCGGTTTCTTCATAATCGAGTTACTTAAGTAACTCGCCTTTGTGGTGATCGAGTATCTAAACAGGGGCACGCCCCTATATAGTTACGAAACAGGGGCATTAGGCCAAATATTTTTCCCAGAAAGGGCAAAAGGCCAGAATGCCCAGTAATTGTATTATCAAGTTTGTGCCTATAGCATATAGAAATTTATTTATTTTCTAGAAGAATTAGAAGGAACAAAGGATTTCTATATTTTCTTAAAGGCATTGGTTTTTGTATGCAAGTGTAAGAAAAACTGTTTTCTGCATGCCAGTTTTAAAATTAAATACTACTACATTCCTTTTATTCCTTACTGATATTCCTACTCCCTACAGGATTGTATTTGGTTGTGACAATGGAACTATTATGGTCAATATGAAAAGTACTTGAGGTTTTCTGAACCTACAAGTTGAGGAGGAAGAGTTGGAGGAATTGATTCATCTACTATTGCTGCTACAAATAGTATATGGGGTGTTTTGTATGAATAATTCTATCTTCGAGTCAAAGAGGAAGACTAGAAAAGGAAGAATTTGAATAATCACTAGTGTTGTTTTACTACTTACTATTATGGTTTTATGTTCTGGCTTGATTATAGCTATGTAATGTCACTAGAATAAACTTCAATGGCATGGATCTATCTTTGTCTTTAGAGAGGAATAGTACAGATTGTGAAAATTATTCAGTCACATATATACTTTCATCTACTTAAATAAGTCCTCTAGCAAACATCTGCAAGTAAAAAAAAAAGAATCACATTAAAAGCTGATGGAAGACTTCTTAGTGGAAACATGGTAGGCACCTTATGAGCATTGCTATTATCAGAATTTTTTCTGGGACAACTTGCTCAAATTACATGAATTCGCTCTTCATTTAAACTCAAATGCACTATTTTCCACCTACACACAGACAAATACCAACAAAAAAAAAACGTTGTCAATGTATAACAATTAATTAATCAGCGAGCCTGTTCTTAATAAATAAAATGGAAGAATTGATTAATGCTGCATACACTAAATGTTATTGGTTGCTTCGAAGAAATCAAGGCCTCTAAGTTTGATAAAATGGGTAAATTTGAAGGGAGTCCTAACCTCCTGCACTTAAGTGCTTCTTTGGAGAATAAAAGATGGTTAAGATTCTGCAGACTGCAGTGGAGCATTCGACATAAGCTAAACCTTATTTGTTTCAGCTAAAATATCTTAAAAGACTGTTATATTAGGTCTATATAATTCTCAATCCTAAAATATTACCTTTACAAACATAGAAGTTTCCAACTATAACTGCATGTGGATATGAATAATTTCCAAGTTGTAAATGGTAAGAGTAAATTGTCCACATTTTAACAATAGATCTCAAAATTGAATTCAAAAATATTTTGGTATAATATGGAGATCATCATTCACTCACACCTAATTAGCTATAGATTTATATCATCACGACCAAAAAAAAAAAACCTGTAGGTCTACTTGAATTTCAAATAATACTAGTAATATGCCAATTCTCATCCTTCTATCTGCTTGCTTTTAACTATGACAATCAATTGTTACCTGCAAACCAAAAATGTTGCCGTTGAAATTAATGGATCAAATAGTTACGTCCTCATTGTCTCTCTCCTTAACATGCCTTCTAGCAGCAAAAATAACAAACATGTGCGTAGTCAATTATAGGTACTACTAATTAGAATTGAGATAATTAATATATCAAACTTTAAAATGTTTCACAGTTAAAGAATAAATGTGGAGAGAGGAAATCATTGTCAAGTTCCTAACTGGAGAATGGGTTTTAAAGGATAGTTAATCATGGGGAAGAGACTTGTTCCAAAAATGAAAGATCTACATACTTCACTTGAGACCAAACTTAACCAATGGGTTGGTTGGAGGTTCTCCTAAGAGAAAGTGAGATAATGTATTGATGAGAGAGAAAAATTCTATAGAGTAAAGGTTTATGATTTCAAACCTTAACCTAGAACAATGTTTGCCCCAATTAACATATATATAAGATGAAATGAGTTGCAAAGAATAAGAGCATAGGGTTGCGTGTGGAAAGTATTTAGCTTTTAGCACCTGGGCCCAGAGCGTAGTAAGATTGGTATAGAGGCGCCAAGCCTGGTTCATGAGAATCACACGATTTCTATGCCGGGTGGATGAGATTCCCAGCCCACCAACCTCTTTGGGTAAAGTGACAATCTCCCATTTAACCGTGTGACAACCTCTATATTGAGCGGTATCCCCCCATAGGAAGTTGCAACTAATTTTGTCAATCTATTGACTAATCTTTTGAGGAAGGAGCGTGGTTTGCATGGCGTAGATTGGGGAAGGGACTTGTTCCAAGAATGAAAGATCTACATACTTCACTTGAGACCAAACTTAACCAATGGGTTGGTTGGAGGTTCTCCTAAGAGTAAGTGAGATAATGTGTTGATGAGAGAGAAAAATTCTATAGAGTAAAGGTTTATGATTTCAAACCTTAACCTAGAACAATGTCTGCCATAATTAACATATATATATATATATATATATATATATATATAAAAGATGAAATGAGCTGCAAAGAATAAGAGCATAGGGTGGAGATACTGGCTTGGATTTCATGCCAAGCTAGTGGACATATACACAGTAGTACACTCATGGTAAACTTGATAGAGCTCTTAATTTATTTGCTTATTTTTGAAAACATGTTTTGAAAATATACTTTCAACTATTATTATTATTTTTAGCACATGTTGTGAATGATACTAGTAGCTATACTAATTTGCATATGGAAGAATATACATACTTTTGAGTACACATGTTGACTGACTCACCCTAGTCTTACATAATTCATTACCAGAAAATGCAAGGAAGTATGGGTAGATAATAAGTGCATGGTCCTACAACAAAATGTCAAAAAAAAAAAAAATCGTTTAATTTTTTTTTTTTATTAAATAGAATGATAAAATGTAGGATAAACTATGTATTTGGTCTCTATCCTCATTGGTGCTAATCTTTCATTTAGGAATTTTATCAAATATTTAGAGGGCACTTACATATAAACTAGATAGAGAAAAAACATAATAAGAACATAACTAGATAAAGATAAAATACAGCAAGAAAAGAATACATAGAAATAGAGTGAAATAAGCCTTTGTAGCATACCGTAATAAGTCATGCTTAGTTGCACTGGTGGTGCACCTCAACCAGCCTGACGAAGCAAAAGTAATGAGATGATTTGTGTTCTTGAAACTTCAGTTGAAGACGATCAAAATTAGAAGATGCCACTTAGAATGATTTGCATTGCGAGAAGGTAGAGAGGAGCTACTGGGTTTCTAAAAAAATTTGGGTTTAAAAGATGAAAGAGATATTGAGTGGTAAAAAATAAAATGAATTTGGGTGTTCAAAGTTCAAACAGCACGTAGTTTGGGTTTAACAATAGTTTGGTTTTTGCTTTGCCAATTTAGGAAGCTAAAGTCCACATTGTTTTAAAGAGGTGGCCTTTTATTATTGGTTAGGACTATTTGGAGAACCACTTTCGCAATCCTCTTGTGTTAAGAGATTCGAGTGTCATTATTGTTGTCTTCTTGACTTTTGTGTCAGGTATTAATGCATCATTCATTTTTGGCACAAAAATTTAAAAAAAATAAAAATTTGAGAGATAATTACAACATACTTCTAACCTCGTAGCTCAAATCCTTTCCCTCCTAGACCTCCAAGCACGTTGTACATGGGGAGGTGTCAATTTAGCTACAAGGTCTTTGGCGCAAAAATTAAAAAGTTTAGATGGACACGTAGTGGAAAATTAGCTATCCAATTTAGAATTTAATTGGATTTTGTCTTGGTTTTGACTTTAAATATAGATATATGATGAGACTAGTTTAGAACAATTCATATGCACGTGTACAATTTTTTTTAAAAAAATAGTAAACACTAAACACACTATCCATATAAGTTTCTACTAAATAAATAATGAATGTTCATAGTATTATGTAAAAAGTTGATAAATTTGAATTTTTTTTAGTTAGACAAACAAATGGCATTGTAAAGCATAATCTTTCAAACTATCTCTTCTTCTAATTATATATATAATTAGATATATGATTGAGTTTCTTATAGTGGACTCTTCGTATTTTGTATTGAATTAACTCACTTGACAAATGACACTAAATTAGATTTTAACGGAAATCCAATTTAGGTTCTAATTGGATTTCCTTTTAGCTTTGGTTACATATATATATATATGAAGGACCTATATATACTTAAAACAACAAGTGCTAGCGAGATCAAGGCCTAAGCTTTCTTCAAAGTCCATATGCCATCAAATTTCGAAAGGGAGAGAGATTTAGCCATGGAAGGAACTGGATTTAGAAGGGTTGGGCTACTGATTAAGGTGATGATTTTGTTTCAGTGATGGTAGTGCAAGCCCAATCCTTCCAATGCCAAGTGAAATGTGAGTTCCAATGTGCTTTGGTCATAAAACTTAGGTCAGTTTGTGTTGCCAATTGTTTGAGAAAATGTGAGTTGTCGCTCTCAAAGGTTTCACATGACTCAGCTGTGCATCTTCATGGTGCACAAACTTGAGCTATGGTATGTAATCCTTAAATTGCTACACATATCTTATCTTTTCTATATTAAAAAAAAAAAAAAAAGACTACACATTCATATAACACATTTAGCTTTCAAAATGCTATAATTTCCCGTTCATTTCTCCCTCTTATGTCAATTCATCCAATTTATTTATATTTAGGTTAAAAATCAAGTGACACCATTTAAATTTGGGTAAATTGGTATTTTTGTCCCTAAAATTTACTTCTTCTTTTTTGGTCATTTATAGTAGGAACATTTTAGCAATAAACTTGAATACTTAAGGGTAAAATGATCAAAAAAATAAATTATGCAAAAAAATGACAGTTCATCCAAATTTAAACGTTTTAATTGAATTTGAATTTATACATATTAAATAATTAAAATCAGAACCTACTAAAGAATTATACTAATGCTCTCTGAGTTTTTGCTAATTATGTGTCCCAAATTAAATTTCAAATCTTTGGGATAGCATTCCAAGATCATAGAAACATTCCTTATCTTTTTAAGTTTATCTTGGTAATATTAGTCTAACATATATTGTTATTCCAATCAAAAAAAAAAAAAAAACATATATTGTTATTTCATGTGCAGAAAATGTTGAAGATTGTGTTGATTCTAGCTCAAAGATCTGCAAAAAGTCTAATTGTGTTCATCATCAGCGTTTGTACGTACACCATAGATCAGATCCTCTATCCCTTGTCGAATAAACAAATGATGAGAATTATCCAAAACTATCTATTGTGTCTTTGTTTTTTCTTCTTTTGAAAGGTATTGCCCTCTTTGAATTCTGTTGTAAAATCTTTATCAAATATGTTCCGTAGTATTCAACTTAAAAAATGGACATATAATATTGATATGTTATCATAAAGTTTGAAGTTTGGGAATACAAATCATCTATATATCACTTTTTGTGTTTAACTTTACGGCAAAACTTAGGTACAGTACCTTAGGTGTAATACCTTAGGTTCCCCTCTTAAATTTAAGCCACGTGTAAAATATAAGCTTAGCAAACGGCGTTACAAGGAATTGCCTTCTTTTTTTCTTTTCTTTTCTTTTCCCCTATTTTTTCTCATCTTTTCCCTCACATGTGTGAAAACCAGATAACTTCAAACACGTTCACCCTTATTTTCCCAAGAAACAAACATATTTCAAACAAAAATTTTGGCTAAAACTCAACAAATTTCTGGCAAGACCCTTTCACAACCATGCCTCGCATTGATTCCAGCCACCATGTGTGGAGGCAGAGTGGTTTCACTTTTCACTCACATGAAACCCCATGCTTTTATAGAGAACCAGGCAAAGAGAATGAAGAAGACGGCGGGGCATGGCGGCTGCGGAGGGGTTCATGGTGGTCAGTTGAAAGGAACAACTCTCAGTCACTCTCTCTCATCGTGTTTCCGTTGATCTGGGTTCACTTTATCGATCCATGGCCTGAATTTTTGGTTAATGGCCTTGCCCCTTATTTCCTATGATTAGTTGATCAATAATGAGAAGAAACTTTTTTTGAGAGAGGAAGTGTGGATTGCCACTGCTGGGTAAGTAATAAAGAGGAGAGGGTTTGAATAAAAAGCCAAAGAAATATTAATCTTCAATTGGTGGGGCAGATCTGAATCTTAAAAAGCCCAAGAATAAAAAGCCAAAGAAATATTAATAACCTGATCATGTCTTTGAAGGAGGAGACTTAGCTGAAGAAGTTTGGTGGGGCAGATCTGAAATCTGAAACTGATGGTTCTTCGTAGCAAGCCAGTCAAAAAAAAAAAAAAAAAAAAGCAAAGTGACGGAGCAATATGTTTTAACGCCTGTTTGTTGAGCTATAGATTTTATACACATGGCTTAAATTTAAGGGGGAACCTAAGGTACTGTACCTAAATTTTGCCCTTAACTTTATATTCTCCCACCACTATCAGGTGTGGTACAACTGGTAGGTGACTGCTGAGGTTTCACCACATCCCAAGTTCGAGTTCCTACGGGTACTGTAATTGCAATTTTTGATAAGTCCCAAAAACCAATAGAGCCTAGGGTGTGTGTGAGTTCGGGGTCTCCGAGCTCCGATTCGAGTTAGTGGTACCCATGGGCTTATCCAAATGTACCGTGGGGCGTGGGACAATGACTACCACATGCGAATCCCCATTTTTTGTTTCTCAAAAAAAAAAAAAAAAATTATGTTCTCCCAATTACAACTTGTCATGTGTTTATTTTTTTTCCATTTTAAACTTTGGTTATTTTATATGGAAAATTAAACAAATACATGGCAAGTTGTAATTGATGGAATATAGAGTGAAACACAAAAAGTGGTACAGAAGATTTGTATTCGAAGTTTGGGATAATTTTTTTTAAACTTCAGAAATTAATAGAACTTACTTAAAACATGGGAGACCAAATATGCACAGTATGCAAATTTTAGGGACTACTAATGTATTTGTTTGGCTAAACAAATTTAAAAATTGACATCCAGCATTGCTTCCTCCAAGTTTATAATGACAATATGAGAAAATACACTCACAATATTTAAAAAATTCTTTACAATTAATTTCGTGGAACTTCCTATAAAAAAAAAATGGTGGAACTTGGTTAATAAAAACAAAATCTTGCTACAGACTCGAGATCATCGACAGCAGATTACATTGAATTGTAGTGATAGTATTTTACACGTTTGTCTGACTTAATTTGTAGAATATATAAGTATAGTCCCAAGTAGAATGGTCAAAGAACGAAAGGTGTCCAAAATCAATCTCTGCCGTTCATCCTGACGCGTTAGAATAATCAACGGGTAGAGTGCATTGAATGACAACATAGGGAAGACTATTGTGAAACTCAAATCTCTGCCGTCCATTCTAACAATGTAAGAATAATCAACGGTTTGGAACACATAGGATGACAACATAAGATAAATATAGGACATGGAAATTTGGTAAACTGAGACTTGAACAATGTATGAACATGTCAATTATAAATATAGAGATATGCTTCTCCATATTCTTACTCAAATTCTATCCAGTATTTTACAAGCAAATATTTTCTATCATTGCCTTCCCTGGTATCGACTTGAAAAATAATGGTGAGTTACTTTTTTCCAGTGCAAATCAAAATTTTATCATATGGTCTAAATATTTTCTATCATAGCCTTCCTTTGGGATATATATGAATCTCTTGGAGCCAAGAGTCTTGTAACTTAATTAGCATCTCTTAATACATAAAATGTTTAGGGGTCTAAGGAGGAAAAGTTCGAGCGGCATGATTAGCAATACATTGTAACTATTTCAAAATAATAATAAAAATCTCTTGGAAAGCTGCCTATAACAAATGGGGCACAATTCTAACATTTGTTAACTTTTTAAGTTTATTTGAGAATCTAATTTTAGTATTAGACTGACAAGTTTGAGATTGTGGTATACAGGCACATCAATCTCTTCCACTGAAAATTGAGGTATTGTAATGATTTACTTATCATACTTAAGTTTACAATTAGATGAATTCCTTGTTGATTTAGTAATTTCAAACTGTTTAACTAACCATGGATTGATTTCTGTATTAGAAAGAATATGTTCAGAATTCAAAACGAGTAAAATCTGTTGATCTACATCCAGCTGAGCCATGGTAGTCACATATCTTTTCAGTGCAAATTAAAAGATGATTATATGGTCTAAATCTCAAAACTTTATAATATCATTTCCATGTACATGAAAATATATGGTAGCTAGTCATTATAAGGATAATGCAACTAATGTATATTGCATAATGATTTCTGATGCAGGATTCTAGCAAGTTTGCATTCAGGAACTATATGTATTTGGAACTATCAGTCACAGGTAAGGCAATATTATGTTAGAGACCTTGAAAATTGATCCTCCCCCCCCCCCCCCCCCCCCCCCCAAAAAAAAAAAAAATATCAGTATTAAATAAATATGAGGAATTCTAGTGGGTATTCAGAAATTTATTGAATTTATAAGTTCTTTGAAACTTCTTGAATTTGTAATCTGTTTTTCTCTCCAAGCATTTGGTTCTAACTTGTTTATACAATTCCAGACTGTGGAGAAGTCTTTCAAGGTCACTGAATTACCAGGTAAAGGACATATTTAACACTACAAATATTTGCCATCTCCAATTGAGGATGCCACAAACTATATCTTTCTTGCATTCTACTCTTCTTCAGAAGTAGTCTTTTTGAGCTATAAACATCCATTTATGTGCTTGCAGTCAGGTCAGCAAAGTTCATAGCACACAAAAACTGGATAGTTGCTGCAGCAGACGACACATTTATTCGCGTCTACAATTATAACACACTAGAAAAGATTAAAGAGTTTGAGGCACATAAAGACTACATTCGGTGTGTGGCTGTCCATCCTACCCTTCCATATGTGCTGACAGCGTCTGATGACATGGTTATAAAGCTTTGGGATTGGGAGAAGGATTGGATATGTGCTCAAAGATTTGAGGGACATTCACATTATGTGATGCAGGTTGCATTTAACCCAAAAGATAGCATTACTTTTGCAAGTGCATCACTTGATGGTACCATAAAGGTATTATAAGGTTCATTGATCACTACCTTGTTAACTGCATTTTGTGGTTTCATTACTTGTGTGACAGTCTGATATGGTAATGGCTCATCTTGTAGATATGGAACATTTCCTCCCCTGCTCCAAATTTTACATTAGATGGCCATTTGAAAGGTGTGAACTGCGTTGAGTACTTCACAGGCAGTGATGAACCAAAATTATTGAGTGGTTCTGATGATTTTTCTGCTAAGGTTTGCATCCTATTGCTTTTTTTTAAAGTTATGCAGAAAGTTTAATTTCATATGCTTGTACCTGTGTGGGAAACAATTTTAATCCATCCATTGAAAAATTTTAAATGAACAGGTGTGGGACTCTCAAAGAAAAAGCTGTCTGCAAACACTAGAGGGCCACAGCCACAATGTTACCTCAGTATGTGCTCATCCGGAGCTTCCCATAATTATTACTGGATCTGAGGATGGGACTATTCGCATATGGCATGCAACAACCTATAGGTAACATTTGTATGATTTAAATTTTCCACATTCTAAGTTCAGTAACTGAGTGATTTGTCCATCCAATTCTTGCTCCTTATATTGCTTCCAAATAAGACTTATGTACTGGCCTTTTATCTCTACTAGAGCCATGGTAGTTGTTGCATATTTGGCTCTTTCTCTGAATTTTATTTAAAACTTTAGTTAGACTTTGGTTAATTCTGCTATGTTTTGGTTTCAAGGTCTTGATATAAATCTCATTAACTTGCAGGCTTGAGAACACATTAAACTATGGTCTTGGAAGAGTTTGGGCAGTTGGATACAAGAAAGGATCAAACCAGTAAAATTCTTGATTTTTCTTCCTTTATTTTGTGTTCGCGCGCACTCTGCATTGCAGGAGATGTTTGAATCACTATTAATATAGACAATGTAAACATGGGAATGTGTCATTGTATTATCAATCAATTTTGTGCCTATAGCATATGGAAATTTATTTATTTTCTCGAAACATGAGAAGGAACAAAGGATTTCTAAATTTTCTTTTTGGCATTGACTTTTGTATATAAGTGTAAGAAAAACTGTTTTTTGCATGCCATTTCTAATATTCAATAATACCATATTCCTTTTATTCCTTACTGATATCCTCACTCTCTACAGGGTTGTATTTGGTTGTGACAACGGAACAATTATGGCCAATATGAACAGTACTTGAGGTTTTCTGCACCTACAAGTTGAGGAGGAAGGGTTGGGAGGAATAAATTCATTTACTGCTGCTTCTACAAGTATTATATGGGGTGTTCTGTATGAATAAGTCTGTGTATCTTTGAGTTGAAGAGGAAGACTAGAAGGAAGAATTACAATTAGCATTAATTCTATTATGATAATATGTTCTGGACTGACAGCCACAATGGACCACTTCTAAACTTCTAGTGTCATGTATGTTCTAGTATGATTATCATCATTATGTAATCTCCAATAAAATAAACTTCAATGGCAAGTATCTAACTATGTCCTCAGAGAGTATAAGTCAATAGTACATATGGTGAAATTAATAAATTCAGTCAAATAAATATTTTCCCTTACTTAAATAAGTCCTTCTAACATCTGCAATTGAAAAAAATAATCACTGATAGGCCAAAAACAAATTGACCACTTGTGATAAATTTTCTCTTACTTAAATAAGTCCTTCTAACATCTGCAATTGAAAAAAATAATCACTGATAGGCCAAAAACGAATTGATCCCTTGTGATAAATTAACCAATTAATTTAGCCAAGTGAATTAATTAAGTTAATTAACATGCAAACGTGTGGTAGCACAAACAAATCTCCAATAAACTAAGTATGCAGCGGAAAATAAATTTGACACGGTAATTTGTTTACGAATGGGGAAAACCTAACGACAAAAACCCCACTGGATGATTTTCAGGTCACCCCTCCCAAAATTCCACTATTATCACAACAAGCAGTTACAAGTAAAGGAATCTCAGTACCTTATACTAACCTACAGTTGAACCCTTACCCCAATACCCAATTGGACTTGTTTTGTAGTGACAATTTCTCTTTTCGATGCACGGCTCCCAAGTACGTGACTAACCAATGTGCGGATCCCAGTACGCGACTTCAATCACCAACTAGATAAAGTTGTTGACTGCAAAGTTCTTCAGTTCATCCCAACAATGAAGATCAAGAAGATGCTTGGTCACAAAACCCTACGGTACACATACACAACAACTTCTTCAAGAACGATGAACTAGAGCAAATTCTGTCTCCGGTCACAATTTGTTTGAACAAACTTTGCTCAACACTTGTGCAACTTGTGAACTCTTTTATGGCCCTTAAAATAATCATTTTATATGTCTAGGGTTAGGAGAAAAGAAGGCCCTAAGACACATTCACGGATTCCAAGAAAATAGATTAGAATTTCTGTTTCTTTCTTAAACCTCGACAGATAGGAGGTGTCGAGTAGCTGTCGAGCAGGTGTCGAGAACACGGGCTGAAACAACTTTCTTAAGCTCGATAGATGCAACTGTTGAGCCAACTGTCGAGCTTTAATGAATTTGCACTATTCAGCTTGTTTTTTGGACAGACTTGAATGACTTCAATACTTGATCTTGAAACCTTGTTTCTTGAAGTATTAAAAACACCTAGATCTACCTAATTACAAGTAAAATGTGTTTTGTCAAAGGATTAGCCAATTACATAAAATAGTGACATATGTTCCTAACAAGTGAATCACATATGTCCTAACAATCACATTATAAGCTGATGGAAGACTTGTTAGTGGAAACATGATAGGAACCTTATGAGCAATGCTATTATCAGAAATTTTCCAGGAAAAATTGCTCAAATTACATGAATTTGCTCTTCACTTTAATTCAAAAGCATTATCTTTCCATTTATTTTCCACTTACACATGCAAACAAACGTGACAAAAAGTGTCATCAATGTATAACATTTAATCAATGAGTGAGCTTGTTCTAAGAAAAAATAAAATGAAAGTATAGAATCACTACAAAAAAACTAGGTTTAGGCGGCATTTATTTTTTATTTTTTATTTTTTGCGACGTATCCAAATTAAAAGAGGTATACTGCATACATTGATTGCTATTGGTTGATTGACACCTCCTGGTATGTTCATGACATTCAAGCTTCAAATCTCTCATCTTCGGTTGTTTTATAATTTTTTATAAAAAGAAAAAGGAAAAAAAATGTGCTTCTTTGGCAAATACCTTACTCCAACATTGTCGTCTCACTTGATCTTAACCTGTATGAGTTGGCAATGACAAGTGCATGGCCTTTCTATTTGCATGTAAAGAGATTTGGAAAGAGATTGAGTTGACAATGTATCTGGCCTTGAGCAAAATATTTGTGTGTCAGTCTTCACTAGAACATACTTGGTGGTAAAATCCTTTTTTTTTTTTTTTTTTTGAGAGAGGGTTTCAACTTATGACGTCTGCTCCTGATGATAGCTCTTAATCATCAGACTAAAATACCAATCAGTTTTTAGTGTAGGCGAAGATTGAATCCCAGATCTCTTATTCAACTATCAGAGACTTTACCAGTTGAGCTAGCTGGAACTCACAGTGGTAAAATCATTTTGATTCAATGGCTACTTAGACTTTTTATTATTTATTTATTTATTTGTTAGTTTCTACTTTGACTTGTAAATATATATATAACTTTTAAGCAAAAATTTATATTTGTTGTGAAGGTGGACATTGTATATTACGTACAAATTTTTTTTTTATGGATGTATGGAGACAACGGAACCAATGCCTCCAAAACAATCAATTAGTCAATAAATATAAATATAAATAGGGTTTGGTTAATGTATACCCTAAGGGCATACGTTAGTAAAATCCATATATATATATATATATGGATTTTACTATATATAAAGTCACGTTAAAGATGATAACAAATTAAAAAAATAGACTTTTTGCTTCTTTGGTTCAATGTTTCAATGTTTTTCTAATTAAAGAATAAAGATTCTTTATAGAATTCTTTGTTTCCTTTTTTTCTTTAGAGAAGGAACTCTTTGTTTCCTTAGTTCAATGTTTTTAAACTTTTTCAATTAAAAAAATAAGGATTATTTGTTTCATTTAGATCAATGTTCCAAAACTTTTCCTCTCTCACAAAAAAAAAAAAAAAAAAAAAAAAAAAAAAAAACTATCAATTTTTATTCACCATTTTCAACTTTTGCACTTTTACTCCTTTATATACACCTACCTATAACCTTTCATGTCATCTCATCTCAAATACACCAAACCAAGAAAGATTTCTTTTACCTTTTATGGCATCTAGCTAACTTTAACATTGTTATCCTACTTGATCTTTACTCGTATGAGTTGGCTATAACCAAGGAAGAGGGCGCTCGCATTTTTTATTCAGTGACAACGGCTTATGGTTTTGATATTGAGGTTAGATATTATGGGTTTTGTAAAATCTGTGATTTGTTTTAGGTTTTTGGGATTTTGGTGTGGGAAAGCCATAAATGTATTTTGTTTTAGAACTAAAGAAAGATAGAAAGAAACCTTCAAATTGATTACTGATGATATTAGTTGTTTTTTAACTACTATTTAGTTGGTATTAATACGAGCCATGACAATAAGACCAAAAGAAAATGATGATTTAAAAATGTTTTTCTTGTATTTTTTTTTAATTTTTTATGTGGAAGTCTAGTTAAAGGCAATTAAATCTTGATAAATGGAAGTGTTTTTAGCCATTTTTTTTTATCACATTTAATCTACTTGGCGGTACTTGCAAATGATTTTCTTTTGTTAAGATAATGAAATGGGTGTTTGAGATTTGAGGCTCGGTATCTGGTAGAGAAAATGGAGTAGTTGAGGAAGTGTAATTTTTTAAAATATGAAAGTATTTTATGCTTTGAATTTTAATTTATAGATTTCAAAATCATTTAATTAATTTAAAAAATAAAGTATAAAAATATTACTCTGTATAATATTTTAGTCTCCTAGAAATGTCAAAAAACTTGACAGATTATAACCTTAGAAATCTAGATTAGTACAACAATTCTACATAATATTCAGAAACCAATTCTATGCCAATTTTTTTAATATAAAATATGAATTAAGAAGAATGATTTTCAAAGAATTTAGAAATATTTTGAAAAAACATAAATATTATACAACAAAATGAGTATTATAAATAAGTCTAACAAGAAATAAAAATTATTTATTAAAAAATTTGTAAAGTTACATTGCATCACGCGGTATATTATCTAATCTGATAAAATAGACAACTTTGAGAAAGTCTAACCTCTAACAACATTTGAGCATTATATTTTTTGAACTAAATAATTAAGAGAAGTATTACGTCTACAAAATTTTTATACTTTTAAAACAAATTCTATGTGGTAGATTATTATTGGTTGTTATGGGTGGACAAAAATGTAATTTAAGTGTTGTGGATTCAAATTATTTTTTTTATTTTTATTTTTTTTAAGAAGGAAGACAACTTAATATTATTAGCTAGAATCGGCGAAAAGAACAGAGTAAAGGTGGGGAGGAGCATCCTTCATCCAAACAGTCAAACCTCTAACATGTCTAGCATGTCTAGCTAGGTTATGAGCAACCTTATTATCACTCCTATAAGAATGAGAAAAAGAAATACACTCGTTGGTAACTAAGGTGGATTTAGCCAAAGAGATGATGTGGCCGAATGAAGAAAGAGAGTCTTCTGCAGCTATGAAGGTTTTGATCACCACTTTTGAGTCTCCCTCAAGGATGAAAGGTCGGATACCAAGCTCCTGAGCAAATGAAATCGCCCTAGTAGCAGCTATAGCTTCAACAATATCGGGAGAGAAAGGAAGTGGGGCTTGTTTCGAGAGAGAAGCCATAACATTCCCTTGGCAGTTTCGGATTACAACACCCAGCCCAGCCTTGCCCATCTCAGGAAATGTGGCCCCATCAAAATTAACTTTGAAACAATCTGTGGGAGGTGGAGACCAGTGAGACCGAACCCGTGACTGCCCAAAGACACCTTGCTGCGATGGCAGCAAAATATTGTGCTGTTTGAAGTCAGACAAAGCTTGTGAAGCTTGAGGCACTTTAAAAACGGGGAAATCCAGGTACCTCGTTCTGATCTGATTCCTATGGTACCACAGTGTCCACATCACCATGACCATCAGCTCCACATTTTTATCCTCCGAAAAACCAAAGTCCATCAATTCTTGAATTGAAGAGAAGCTACGCACTTGCCGAAACTCACACCCCGGCATGGCTTCCCATACTTCAGATATTTTCAAACACTCCCATAAAGCGTGGCACGTTGTCTCAGGGGCTGAAAGGCAGTGCTCCGTGCTCGCATACATCATCTGTAAGGATTTTCCTCTTCCGTAAGTTCCATTTGACCGGTATCGCGCGACATGCACGCCAAAGGAAGTTCCAGACTTTATTTGGACCAGGGAGACTCCAAATTCTCTTCCAAATATCTTTATGTTGGTGCTGGTTGGCCTGCAAAGTTGGGAGGATGGCTTCATTAGCTAGGAGCCTTGAGCCCGATTTCACCAAGTAGACACTTGAGGAGTTAAAAGGCCACATAACCTTATCCTCTACGGGAAGTGGACTCAGTGGGATACTAAGAATAAGGTCAACCTCAGTGGGATGAAATAAGCCACGTAAGAGGTTTGTATCCCACCTTCTAGTTACCGGGTTGATAAACTTCGAGACCTTGGCTTCTTCAAAACCCGGTACAACCTATGATTTGATTCTAGGATAATCTAGAGATAGCAGCCAGGCGTCATTCCAAATGCTGATAGACTCTCCACAGCCAACCCTCTATCTTGCTCCGCTCAAGAGAACATCCCTTCCGTGAAGTATGCTTCTCCATGCATATGAGTCGAACACAGAATCTGTGGCCTCCATCATAGAACAATCCAGAAAGAACTTCGGTTTGAACACTTTATAAAACAGAGAATTCTTATTGTACAGTAACCTCCAGGTTTGTTTGGCCAATAAAGCATCATTAAAATTTGCTAGATCTTTGAAACCCATACCGCCTTCATTCTTGGGTTGGCAAAGAGTATCCCATTTGACCCAATGAATCTTCCTCCGCTCTCCATTCTGACCCCACCAAAATCTCCGAATAAGACTTTCAATTTCTAAGCAAAGACCCAATGGGAGTTTGAAACAACTCATTGTGTATGTTGGGATTGCTTGAACCACCGCCTTAATTAAAATTTCTCTTCCTGCCTGTAACAAAAGCTTTTCCTTCCACCCTTGAATTTTCTTCCAAACCCGTTCCTTGATATAGTTAGAACTAGCTTTTTTATTTCTTCCCACAAGAGAGGGCAACCCCAAATATTTCTCATATTGAATAATTTTCGAAACTCCCAAAGCCATCTTTATGCGATTCCGAGTATCCTCACTGGTAGCTTTACTGAAAAAGATTGTTGTTTTGTTTCGGTTAATCTGTTGGCCTGAGCAACTCCCATACACCTCTAGGATATCCAGAATTTTTTGACATTCCCGGATAGTGGCCCTGCAAAATAAGAGGCTATCGTCTGCAAATAAAAGATGAGTGAGTCTCAGGCCATTTCTGCAAAGAGAATAACCCTTAATATCTCCCTGTGTTGTGGCCTGAGTAATAAGCGCATGAAGACCTTCCATGCAAAGCAAAAAAAGAAAGGGAGAAAAAGGGTCACCCTGACGAATGCCTCTAGTAGGAGTGATCATATATGCCTTTTGGTTCGCCATTAACAAGGATTGAGTAAGAAATAGTTTTGACACATAGCATGAGCAATTTGACCCAATGATCTAAGAACCCCATCTTCACCATGACTGATTCAAGATAGTGCCACTCCACTCTGTCATAAGCCTTGCTCATGTCAAGTTTTATGGCCATAAAATCCTCTTTCCCCTTATGTTTCTACATGCTGTGAAGAGACTCAAAAGCTACCAAAATATTATCAGAAATAAGACGACTTTTAGTAAAAGCACTCTGATGTTCAGAAATAATATTAGGTAAAATTCTCTTAAGTCTATTTGCTAGGACTTTTGAGAAAATTTTGTAAAATACATTGCACAAACTGATGGGTCTGAAATCAAATGCAAATTCCAGATTCTTCTTTTTTGGAATGAGGGTGATGAAAGTATGATTAAGATTTTCAGGAAGAGATGCGGTGTTTAAAAAATGGAGAATAGAATGGGAGACATCATCACCAATTAAATCCCAATAATGCTGAAAAAATAGAGGAGGCATACCATCAAGACCTGGTGCCTTAAGAGGAGCCATCTGCTTTATGGCCTGCTTCACTTCCCATTCTGAGAAAGCTGTGGAAAGTTTGGAATTCATTTCGGCATTAATAACCTTCGGAATGGTATTTGTGGCTGAATCACAAGGCAATGTGTTGGCTGACGTGAATAAGTCTTCGTAGTAATGCATTAAAGCATCAGCTATTTTGTCCTTATCTGATATCCAATCACCATGGTTGTCTCGGATTTTATGGATCAAATTCTTCCTTTTTCTTTGTGAGGTGTAGCAATGGTAAAATTTGGAGTTTCTATCTCCAAACTTAGCCCATAAAACCTTGGATCTCTGAAACCATAATCTATTTTCTTTGTCAACCAACGTAGCAATCTCCTGTTTAAGGCAACGGACTCTCCCATTACACCCAGTCCGCATGGCTACCTTTTCAGCTTCAACAAGTTCTTTTCTTTTCCTGGTCAGCTCTTGTCTCACATTCCCAAAGTGGGTCCGATTCCATTGAGTTAGCTCTTTTCCACATTTTTTAATTTTATGAGTAACCTTCACTGCCGGATCAACCATCTCATCCCTTGAGCACCATATCACCTCCACCATATCAGAACAACTGCAATCCGAAAGCCACATTTCTTCAAAGGATAAAACTTAGATACAATACCTTAGGTACAGTACATAAGGTACCCCTTTTAAAATTAAAACACCTGTCCACTTACTTAACAGTGATAATGTCGTTTGCTTCTCCGTTTATTTCTTTTCCTTCTTCTTTTTCTTCTCCCCTGTTTCAGACTAAAGACTTCCCACGAGAAAACTGAAAACCCCAAAACCCCAAGCTCCTATCGTTCCCTCTCTCCCTCTCTGTTCTTCTCTTTCTCTCTTTCTTTCCTTCTCTCTCACTCAGATTGGATGAAATAGACGAATCCAGCTCTCTGAATTCTCTATCTCATTCTGTTTTCGCAGATTGGTTGGCTAGCACTAAGAAAATTCGTTGGTATGTATTGGCTGAATCTCATTATAGGTTTTCAATTCTAGTTGCTGGGTTTGTGTTATTTTGAGGTTTGGTATAGTTTTTCTTTGTTGATTATGATCTATGTATCAATTTTTGTTATTGGGTCTGTGTTATTATTGCTTTGGTTTGTTTTGATTTTGGTTTTCAATTATAGTTGCTGAGTTTGAGTTATTCTGAGGTTTGGAAGAGTTTTCCTATGGCTATTTCTGATGAAGGTTTCAATTTTGGTTAATGGGTTTGTCTTAGTATTGCTTTGGTTAATTTTAATTTGGGGTTTCAATTATAGTTTCTGGGTAAGAGCAACCTTAAACAATTTACATTGGCCAGAATTTTTTTATATATACAGTGAGGTAAACCAGAGGAACATAGCTTTAGCAATATTGCTACACTTTGGTCCAAACATGATATACCTGTTAATGTAAAATTCAAGATTCCAGAGTGATATTCTGTATCAACTAACGAAGGGAATATAATATATATATATATATATATATATATATATATATATATATATATATATATATATAAGCCGCAAAGGATTTCTGCACTCTGCATTGGTTTCTCTGCACTGGGTACTGCTGGATTTCTGCACTGGATAGCTGCTGCCTGCAGCGTGTGGGCTGCTGTTTTCTTAATGCAATTGCATCAATTGCACTCATTGAATAGGCTTGCTTGTGTATTTGATGGTGAAAGTGGTAATAAATACATGTGTACATAATATTACAAATTGCATCATTCATTTCTTTTGAGCTGAATATTGCCAATTGTTGTATGTGTACAATTTTTTTTTTTTTGTGGATTATTTAATTAGTGTACTTGAAAATCTTAGGGTCTTCTTGGTTTTGGATGAGGGCTGTACTTATTGGATCATAAATGAATGTAGCCAATTGCTTTACTAGTTATGTGCTTTGCCTTCAAGATCATATCTCCACTTCATGCAAGACCCACTTGGAAAAATAGTACCTACTTCGGTATTTTGGATGTCAGAAACTTGAAAGAAAGCATTGATTTTTTCATTCATCAAGTAAAATTTGCACCGATTTATTTCTCAGCTTAACAACATGTCCAGCCAATACTAAACTAACAATATCATTTCACACCACAGAAATTATTCTCATATACACAAATATGCACTTCCACACAAATGTACTGCACATCTATACACATAGCTCTTAGTTCCCACTATTTTCTTTAAGTGCAGGCAAATGAAGGCTGGTGGACTCTTTTTATAAAGGATGAGGCAACTTGTGGTACACATAGATGCAAAACTCACAATAAATTCAAATGAAATGGCATAAATGGCCCCCTTATAACTCAAAAAAAGAAAGAAAAAAAAAGAACTTAGTTTTGATAATAAAATGAAGTAAACAGTGTTTTATTAAATTGTGAACTCACATTACAAATATCACATGGCATATTGCAAAAGAGAGTACACTAAAGTAAAAACAGAATTCACTAATTAAATACAATGCTTGTTTTGCAATTTTTAAATAACTTGCAATTGTACAAAATAATTTGAATGTATTCAACATCTTAAGTCCTACTGCCTATTCAATCTAACACGTCTTTCTGCCGTTCGAAATGGTTGAGCTGCAAATCACTTTATTTCTCAAGACGCTTGAAATGGTTGAGCTGCAAATCACTTTATGTCTCCATGTTGTATAAATCTTTCGTCCAAACAATGCATATATTTTTGGATATTATAATTGTTTCTTTCAGTTCTCCTACTGGGCTTAACACTGATGCATCTTGATACTAAGATATTCTTTCCAATCAATGAGGAGATATAACAGGATTAGTCCGATTAATGAACTCGATCAACTCATTTTGGTGAATGAGAATAGATTTTCTGGGCAGGCTTTAATAGACCAGGAATGAATGGTCAATCCTTGAGATGCATCTCTCATAAATCCTAAAGTGGCAAAATTTTCCAATCTGTCTGCCTATACACAAGTTAGAACTAAGGCAAAATGAGAAATATTAACAAAAATAGTCAAAAGATGATAAAATTTCATTTCTAAATAATCAAACAAAGTGAAAAACTATACACACAATATTTCAAGAATAATAAGTGCCAACAAAAATTTTGAACCATGTTTTGAACTTTAGCTTGTAAACAATTAAACCTCCAGTTGGAAAAGAACATATAATTGTGAATCTTGAGATCCATTGTCATTCTTTAATTTTTGGTCAGAGGATGAATTAGATTTATTCAGCCAACTCAAACTGGCTTCACCAATAAAATATAAAAGTTATAAATGAACGAATAGGTGCATACCCTAAATCAGCAATGACAATGCTGACATTATCTTCTGATCGTTGATCCTGTAGGGCATATGCATTTTTAGGTCATTATAACTTCCCAAGTAAAATACCTAACCAATCTATGTAGATTAAAAAAAATGATCATTTAATTCATTACCAGAACTGCTTGAGCCAGTGCTTCACAAATCACAAGCTAGCTGAAATCAGAACAAGAGGAAAGTTAACACTGCCCATGTTTAGAATATAAATGAAAAGAAAAGAATATGCAACTTATACTGGCTTTAAGGTTGTATGGGACCAATTTACTAAGTACTAACACAACACCTGAACATCTCCATGCTGTTGAAGTTGATTTCTAACAAAAGCAACTGCATTTGAGCTGAAAAGCAATATCAAAAATGTTAAGCAACTGCAAACCAGCCAAGAAAGAATACAATTTAAAGGACTGTCAAATTCATTATCGACAAGAAAGACTATATTTGTATAATCATCAAGGAAACATTCTTATCATTAAAATGGTGTTCAAGTAACATTGAACACCATTTTAATTATTTGGGGAGTTTTTCACATCTGATAGTGATAACTATAATTTTTATTTTTACATTGAACATAAAATATGTAACCACTTTAAGAATCAAATCACTAAGATTTTAAAAGCAGTCAATACAAACAATTGAAATCAACACCAAAGCTTTTGTCTTGTTCCTAAAATACATCACAGCAGACATGGAATACGTGATGCTATTGGGAGACAATCCTAGTCCCTTCATATCAGATAGAACTTCACCTGCAATGAAGTTTCACTATGTGATTTCTAGAAAATCCTCACCATACTCACAATTTGAATATCACAAACCCAGTAGCTAGAATTGAAAACCCAAATCAAATCAAACCAAAGCAATAATAACACAGACCCAATAACAAAAATTGATACCCAGATCATAATCAACAAAGAAAAACTCTACCAAACCTCAAAATAACACAAACCCAACAACTAGAATTGAAAACCTATAATGAGATTTAGCCAATACATACCAACAAATTTTCTTAGTGCCAGCCAACCAACCTGCGAAATCTGAGCGAGATTGAGTTATTTTCATAGCTGGATTCGTCTATTTCATCTAATCTGAGTGAGAGAGAAGGAAAGAAAGAGAGAAAGAGAAGAACAGAGAGAGAGAGAGAGGGAATGATAGGAGCTTGGGGTTTTGGGGTTTTCAGTTTTCTCGTGGGAAGTCTTTAGCCTGAAACAGAGGAGAAGAAAAAGAAGAAGGAAAAGAAATAAACGAAGAAGCAAACGGCAGTATCACTGTTAAGTAAGTGGACAGGTGTTTTAATTTTAAAAGGAGTATCTTATATACTGTACCTAAGGTACTGTATCTAAGTTTTGTCCTTCTTCAAATCTAAAAGGCTTTGCAAATGAAGGGATTTCTAAGCCTTCGAGTGTGATCCATAATGGACTATGATCAGATGAATCAGAGTGGAGATGATGGACCTTTGTACCCGAAAACTTTAAGAACCACTCATGGTTAGCAAGCCCACGATCCAATCATTCCCATATGGAATGTCCATCAGCAAAATGCTTACTCCAAGTGAAATGAGAGCCAACAAACCTGAGGTCAATGAACCCACATTCGTTGATGACATCTCTGAAGAGTTGCATTTGAGCTTGGCTTCTATTGCTACCTCCCATCTTTTCCGACATACGGGTCAATTCATTGAAATCCCCAAAACAAAGCCAAGCTGAAAACTACTATTTAATAGTCGAAGATGATTCCATGCTTCACTCCTCCTGTGCGTGGCTGGTTCACCGTAAAAACCAGTGAACCTCCAAGCCTCATCCCTTCCCTTATTGATGATGAAGTCTATATGATTCTTGGAAGAAGACTCAACATGTAGATCAAGAGAATTCTTCCAATAAAGGGCTAAACCACCTCCTTTGGTATTTCTCTCCACAAAAAATGGGTTCTCAAAATTAATATTCCACTGAATTTCTTTTAGCCTAGCTTCATCCGCCTCTGTTTCGACTAAGAACACGATAGAGGGATCTTTGGCTCAAATTAAAACTTCGAGCTCATTTCCTGTACGCAGGTTCCCAAGCCCGTGACAGTTTCACACTAGTAGACTCATTGTGGACGGCAGGGTTGCTGTACAGCCTCCACTGATGATAAATTGTGTACATCCTCCCTTGAAACCTGATGCCTTTTTGTAGGTAACTCGGGCTGGGTTTCTTCCTCTTCATCTCTACCACGTTTAGCACCTGTATTTAGAGATAATGGGTCATTCTGCATGGGAATATCACGTGCCAACTTTTTCCACTTTCGTAAAGTCATGCACTCTGAAGAGGGAGGGTCATTAAAGTCTGTCACGTGAGGGATGAGATCCTGAGGAGTGGCTTCACGTGCATTCAAGGAAATCTCCAACTCTTTCTCTGGAAAGGCCGAGATATGTGGGATGTTGGCTGTCTTGGTAATCAGCTCAGAGTGTTGGTGGTCAAATTTTCCAAGCTCCGTGTCTATTTCCTGGATTTGAGTTTCAAAATCTCGAAGATTAGTATGGTAAGGAAATAAATTTGGAACGTAATCATTTACCTCATGATTTGGTGCATTAGAAATATCATTAGGCTGCGGTAAATCCTCCCTAACTTCCGTAGTTTCCATATTTGATGCATGAGGAAAGTCCACACCACTGCCACCCTTTGTGGATAGAATTAGAACAATAATAATTTATCACTTAGCATTTATTGTAAAAATGTTGTAAAAATATTTTGAATGTAGCATTAGTTCTCTAAACATTTTAGTAAAGAAATGTTTAATATCATCTTCCTTCTAAAAATTAGGACTCAAAATATAGAACTTTACATCTTCCAAATAGCAACTTTTATGTAACATCATATCGTACATGAATTGGGAAGCTAATAATTCCTTCTTACACCTTGTATTGCATATATTGTAAAGGAATCTAGAATTGAATCAAATAATATCTCCTCACACCTACTACAAGGCATTTCCTATAAATAACATTTCTTTTTATGAACAAAATAAGGCACTATATATAGTTCAAACGTCCAGTGCTAGCGAGGTCAAGGCTTGAGTTTGCTTTAAATTTTGTAACATCAAATTTCAAGAAAGGAAGAAAGGGTGTTAACCATGGAAGGAACTGCTTTTAAAAGGGTTGGGCTAATGCTTATGGTTCTGGTTTTGCTTTCAGCGACGGAAGTGCAAGCAGACTTCGCTTGCGATTTTAAATGTGAGTTAAAGTGTCTTTTAGTTAGAAAACTTAGGTCAGTTTGTGTTGATAATTGTTTGAAAAAATGTGAGAAACCGCCACGGACAAAGGATTTACATGACTCGACTGGGCATCTTCGTGGCATTCAAAAACTTGAGCACTGGTATGTAATCGTTAATACTTTTAAATTGCTACACATACATATTCCACATTTAGCATTCAAAATGCTCTAATCTCCCGTTCATTTTCCCCCTTAAAAGAACATCAATTCACCCAATTTATTTATATTTAAGTTAAACTTAATTTACACTCTTTAAATTTGGATAAATTGTTATTTTAGTTTCTAAAATTTACCTTATTTGTCAATTTTAGTAAGAAAATTTCAAGAATGAACGTGAATATTAAGGACTAAAATGATTAAAGAATAAATTTTACGGATGAAAATGACTATTCAGACAAATATAAAGATTTTAATTTGAATTCTAATATTTATATTTATACTTAATTATTAAAACCTACTCAAATGCATTGAAACATTCGTTATGTTTTTTAGTTTATTTTCGCGATCTTAATCTAACATATGTTTCTATTTCATATGCAGAAAAAGTGGGAGACTGCTGATTTTTGGTCAAAGATCTACAGAAAGTCAAATTATATATGTTCGTCATTATTGTGTTTTTTTTTTTTTCTTTTTCTTTTTCCTTCCCAGAAAAGAATTGTATCTTTTCTACCTTGAATTACTTAATAACCCTCCGCTCCCTTTCCAGTAAAATATGTTTGTGATGAATGTACTTTGAGTGAGTTATTTGAATTATGTCATGTACCCTTTGAATTGTATTGTAAAATCTTAGAATTGAATAAAACATTTTTATCAAATAAGTATCGGAGTATTCAACTAAAAAAATAGACATATATAATGTCTAATTTACAAGAAATTATTAGGTCCACTAAGAGGACTGCTAACGAGGTCCTCCCTAACCTCCCAACCAATAAAATGCTCTTATTTATGCAAATGTGACATCACCTGGTAATTTTAATTTTTAATTCGTTGTGCTGATTGGGAAGTTCACTCACACATTGGCATAAATGGCATTATCTCATTGATTGGGAGGACCACATTAACAGTCCTCCTGGTGGACCTAATAATTTCTCCTGACTTACCATCATCAAGTTTGAAAGTTAGAGAACTGTATTTATTTCTGCTAAAATATCGTGGTATTCAAATCTATATGTTTTAATGCCAAAGATTGTTTTTTATGTATTGCTTTTATTTAAATAGTTATGATCTTTTCTTGCTATATTTCCAAATATAATTTTTAGCATAATTGGGTTTATTGTAGCATAATTTCCTAAATGATACTAATAGTGAAAATACTTTCCATCCAAATGAAGGTTAGAATGATGATAAAATAATTGGACTTTACAAAGAATGAATAACTCTAATAATAATATTTTCCATAGTGAAAGTCAAATTGTTGCTTAAAAAAGTTTTTATTTCAATCCAAATTATACCAAGGATCTTATTTATTATTGGAAAATATATTTCCAAACTAAGCCCTAGTGCTGATGTAAACAAAAATGGTAAAATTTATTTTCTCATTCATTGAGAATTGGGTCAAGATGTACACAAGGAAAAAAAAATTGTAAAGGTTTGCTGCCAAATCAAGAAATCATGACCATTAAGCCTATATGACAATAAATATATTATTGAATTTAATTTTTCACATCAATGTCAATCACTAAATTAGAAAAATAATTTCAAAAAAAAAACATTGCCTAAACACATACATACATTAACTTGATAAAGAAAAAGACATTAATATTTATCATCATAAAAAGTGGAGATCCTTCCAACATGGACGTTTAAAAATAATAATAAAACCATGACAACTTTTAAAATGGTAAGTCTGAGAAATAGAGTAAGTAATTTTTCCGGGTTAAGTATAAAAATCTGTCCAACTTGTCAAAAAAAAAAAAAACTGTCCAACCCCAGACCCAACCTGAAACACGATAAAACCGACCCGAATTTTCGGGTTAGGTCGAGTTTCAGCTAGGAAAACCCAATTTCTATTGGATTGGGTTGCGGGTCACAGTGAACCCAACTCGACCCCACCCAATACCACTCTTACTTATGAGTGCGGGGGGCAAAGACCAAGGTTTAAGTCTCTAAGAAGCAGTTTCACATACATATACACTTAGATTAGGTTAAAATAGTATTCTATTTGTGAGCAAAAAAAAAAATGTTATGTCACAACATTTTATCAATTTCTCCTTTAATTTGATGTTGATTAAATCCAAGATTTTAAAAGGTTTGAGTACAACCATAAAATTTTAAAAATGTTTCAATTTATCTAGTCATGAGTGTGTTATTTATTGTTTTTTTTTTAGAGAGCTTTCAATTTATGACGTCCGCTTCTAATGAGAGCTTTTTATTATCAGACAAAGACACTAATCAGTTTTTGGTATAGATAGGGATTGAAGCCCAGATCTTTTATTTAACTACAAGAGATTCTACCAGTAGTGCTAACTAAAACTCACAAATTATGAGTATGTTATTATTAACAAAAAGTAGTGGAAATCCATCTAAATTGTAATTATAACTTATCTTGAGCAAAATGCTTTCAAATAACAATTTGGCACAACAAAAAAAAGTTCACAAAATAATTGGAAAAATCTAATGGATAAATAAATTTTTAACTTTAATCTTTTGGTGATATTTTTTTTAAATAAAATACAAATTTATATTTATATGACAAGTCTTTTAATGCCCAAATAAGTACTATCGTTAACAATATCTTGCTGAAGAGACAATTTAACTAATGTTAGTGTTTTATCTAAAACTTTTTAAAAGTTTGTGATGTACTCCCTTGTCCCATATTGTTATGTCTCTATTTCATTTTGAAAATTTGTACACTTTTATGTAAAAAAAAAAGTGCCGTAAATAACGTTTGCTTAAAATGTTGGATATTGTTTTGGAGAAAATGTTAGATTTTCTAAACATTCCTAACAAAATAGGATGGAGAGAATAATTTGAAACCACTCACAAATCAACAAAGGGAATTATATAATCTGCCAAAATAAAAACTTCTAAAATTGTAACAACTGAATAAAGGGAAGTTTTATATAAGTACGAGGGAATAAAGGGTATTGGCTTGTGAAATATTTTTAGAAATTCTTTATGGGATAAGAAAAAAAAAAAATTGACTTTTTTAATAGCCTTTTATGTTTCCCATTAATGTGGTGTTAAAAGTTTCCAAAAATAGTCCATTAACAAATGCTCTAAGAGCATTCGTACCCTAATAATTGTTAGGTGCATGTTCACCATAATCCAACCCATGATGCAAAGCCCATATATGGGCTTATCTTGTTTTGTCCATGGCTAGCAAAGAATCCTAATTCAAACAATGAGAAAGAGAGAGCAACTTAGGGTTGACAATTTTGTCTCGTCTCGCTTGATCTGCCCCGCAAAGGTGGTGGGGTGGGAGTTGGTGAGATTTTGGCCCTACACCATGGAGCAGGGTAGGGATGTGTTTAGACTTTTTAGACCCAGTCCTCCTTGCCCCGTGGTGATAAGGTTTATAATTGTAAATTTTTTATACCCCAAAAATGCTATTTAAACAAATATATCAATATTAGCTTATTTTATTCTACCCAATGTGGCTCTCTATCTCCCTTTTCTTTCTAGCAAGGTTGGAAATAATATACTAATTTTGGACTCTTATGCATCATTAATCTTTGATTTTTTGAAGTTTTCTTTTGTCTTTATTAGAAACAAATTTGTATACTATTGAATAATGATGGAAGAACGTGGAAATTATTTTTGAAGGACTAGGCAATTTTTATTTTGTCATGTTTAGGAGTTTGGATTATTTTGTTAACTTGAGTTTTTTTTCTTTTGTTATGATATTGTTTTGTTAAATACTTGGATAATATTATTTAGTTTTCGCTAAAAATTAATTTGATTTGATAGGATAAATTTAGTTGTAATTTCAAATATATTTTTATTAATAAAACAGGTTTTAGTGAAAAAAAATTGTAATAGTTGTGGGGGCAAATTAACAAGAAGTAGAATTTTATGGGGTGGGGCAAGGTTTCACAAGACCCCAAGTGGCGGGGATGGGGCAAGAAAATTTTCCCTGTCATACAGGAAGGGGCCGAGATGGGACAAGATAGAACCATGTGGGGCGAGGATAAAGACCCCATTCTTCGGTCCTACCCCGTTCCATTGCCATCCCTATAAGAGAAACTATCAAATATTCTTTTCCTCCTCATGGAAAAGAAAAGAAACTATCAAAACATCAGCTAAGACTAACAAAATACAACAAATCAAAACATATAATGTAATTACCATTTGAAAATCTCACTTAGTATATCGAGCCCCACAACTATTACATTACTAACACAATTCAACTACATCAAACCGATCTAGCTTTCCCAGCCAAATTTTATTATGTAGATAGTCTCTCTGATTATTTGATCTACACCATCTATATAAAAAGCAATGTGTTCTTGAGCGTAATATCTGTTTAATTGTCAGGTGTACTATTAACATACATGGTGGTAAAATCATTTTGATTATATATATATATATATATATATATATATATATATATATATATGAGATTGGTTCAAATTACACCTGGTGTAACTTTATAAGAGTTATACATTTTTTAAACTGTAGATCTATATAAGATCTAAGGGTGAAAAATACACAAATACCACATCATCAATATTCTATTTATTCAGTCAAATATATATATATATATATATATATATATATATATATATATATATATATATATATATATATATTCTGTCTAAAAATTAATGAGTCACTTGCCTCCACATTAATTTCCCTAAAATCAATGCTTCTCTCTTTAAAGTCTAAATCTGAAAAGTTTCTCTCTCTAAACTCATTTCCGTTCTCTATGGCTCCAACGCTCATATCAATTTCTGGTTCATGCTATTTTCAAGTTATCATGTGATAATCTCGGCTATTTTATGCTAAGGTAGAAAAAAAAAACCATATACCTCTCTTCTTCACTTACGAGTTTTCCAATGGTGAAAGCTGGTTCCTTAAAATCCATAATTTAATTATTTTCCTTAAGTCATAGCATCTCTAATTCAACAATCCAATTATAAGTACTTTTCCTTATGCATATCCTTAAATATGGAAGCTCAAGCCAAAAAATGTCATCATGGCCCTTTTCAATCTCTTAACACGCCCAAATAATCTTCATATCATTTTTGAAACAAAACCAACCCATTCAATACTTAATTTCCTTTTAACACACACACACATAAAGAGAGAGAGAGAGAGAGAGAGAGAGAGAGAGTTCAAAAACTGTTGAAAAATGCAATGCTCTCATGCAGTAGGTTTCAATGAAAGAAGAATTTCCTTGACATTAGAAAAAGGTGGAATGCTTGCAGAGAAGGGGTAATACTGCCAATGGGCTAAGCATGGAAAAAAAATTTTTTGATCTTTCCCCTTTTTAACCTTATTTGTTCGAAAATTTATACATTTACAAAAAAAAAAAAAAAAAAAAAAAAAAAAAAAAAAAAAAGGACCAAGAATTATTAATGAAGAAAAAACACCAAAACTATTCCACCACGGCCTCATCATGGCTTTGGATCCTCCACTACAAGCACAAGCATCTTCTCCCTTTGCACCCAGCTGGGTTTATCATAGCCTGGGCAACTCAGCTGTTAGTAGGGCGTTGGAGAGTGTGGACTGGAGTCGTGGAAAAGAAGGTGAGTTTAGAGAGAAGCTATTTAGGTTTAGACTTTAGAGGGAGAAGTGTTGATTTTAGGGAAATTAATGTGGGGGCAAGTGACTTGTTTATTTTTAGATAGAATATTGATGAGGTGGCATTTGTATATTTTTCACCCTTTGATCCAATATAGATCTATGGTTTAAAAAAAGTATAACTCTTATAAAGTTACGCCAGGTGTAACTCTTATAACTTACACCTTTTTTACACCATAGATTTCTAAAAGATCCAACGGTTAAAAAATCACCATTAAATGCTATTTTTTTCCACCTTATTACCTAATTAATACTAGCATTCTCTCTCTCCTTATTTATTTCTTTCCACCAAATAATATTTTCTTCAACACAATCTAACAAAAAAAAATTGAAAAATAATCCCATTTCCACTGATTTCACAAAACTACCCAAAACAAGAGTCAGCAAATGACTTTCAACATGCTACTTAAAATAAATAAATAAAGGATCTCAAAAAAAACTTCAAATCTTCCTATCATAAACTAGAAAATCAAACCTCCCATTTCATCAAAAAGCAATTGAAAGGTAGACCTATATATAGTCTCTTACAAATAATAATATAATAATTGGGAAAAATAAATATGTATATGTTTTGAACCCAAGTGACTGTTATGTTTCCAAGGGTAGGTGTTTGTGTTTGTATCATCGGCGAAAAATACAAAATACAATAAGATTCATACAATCTCTTACAAAAATAATAATTGGAAAATTAATGAAGGAGTCTCTGTAAAATAAAAGAAAAAAAGGGTTCGTATTTGTTAGCTTTGGACAGATTTCAATTAAACAAAGTTCCTAGAGGACAAGCAAAAAAGATAAATAAAATATAATTCACCCCAACTAGAATATTGACCCACTATATATTTCCATAGCAGTTAAGTTAAGCTTGGTCACTTACTAAAAAAACTTTTAAGCATTCCCAGCCGATTTGATTGTTTGGTGTGTGATAGGCTCAGATTTTGAAGTTTTTTTAAGTTCCTTTATTTATTTATTTGAAGGAGCAAATTGAAAGTCATTTGACTCTTGTTATGGGTAGTTTTGTGAATCAATGATTATGGGATTATTTTTCAATTTTTTTTGTTAGATTGTGTTGAAGAAAATATTATATGGTGGAAAGCAATAAATAGGGAGAGAGAGAGAGAGAGAGAGAGAGAGAGAGAGAGAGAGAGAGAGAGAGAGAGAGAGAGAGAGAGAGAGAGAGAGAGAGAGAATGCTAGTATTAATTAGGTAATAAGGTGGAAAACAATAGCATTTAATGATGTTTTTTTAACCATTAGATTTCTTAAAAATCTATGGTGTAAAAAATGTGAAAATTAATAAAAGTTACACTAGGTGCAACTTAAACCCATCTCATATATATATATAGGGTTGGGCTCAACTTATACTTGGTATAACTCTAAACAATGTTACACTAATCAATATTTTTTAATTAGATGTGAATTTTGACAAATCGGCCATTGGATTACATTATCTCTGTATATTCTCTATGTTTGCAAAATTTCAAAGTGATCAAAAATCAATAGTCATGTCATTAATTGATTGTTTAAATGCAAGTTTTTATAGTTTAAAATAATGCATAAAAAATGAGTTTATGGATTAAATGGTAAATAACATCCAATTGACATGAAAATTGGCATAAGTGTTAAGAAGATATAGAACTTGTAATTTAATGGTGGAATTTTTAAAATATGAATTCTATAACAAGTTATTGGGTAGTGTAGCATTGCTTAGAGCTACACATTTTTTAAAATATTGGATTTAAGTAGATCCTACAGTCAAAAAAAGACACTTATTAATGCTTATATTTTGATTAGGATCTCATTAAATGTCTCCTATTTATGACATTCTATTTCTCTCTCTTTCTCTTTCTCCTCCACAACATATTATTAAATAAACTAATTAAATTTTAAGTGAAACTCTATTACCTAGATTTCTATAAGATTAAATTACTACATAAAAATTATTATTTATTTTGAATTATTTAAATATAGACTATAATTTTTTTTTTTTTTTTAACTTTTGATATAATGTGTCCTTTTTTTTTTTTTTTGATACCAGCTGAATAACATTAAACACAAAGGAGGATACAAAGTTAAGCCTTAGCAGGCTAGTTCAGGTTACAAAATGACCAGGACAGTTAGCAGCTATTGATGCTATGTTAAGTACATTTGTCATGACTAGTCTAGGAACAAAATGGACAAAAATACACAAGCTTTGCTGCTTTAAATGCCAAAGGTCAGAAAGGAGAGCTTGATCTTGCCACGAGGGTTTGCTAGACAGGTTGCAGATTTGGACTAGTTTTTTATGGTTGCACAGAACAAGCATTCTGCAGAAACCATGATCCTTGGCTATGAAAAGGGCTTCCACCATTGCCTCCTGAGTCACCATATATACGGATTGTCTACTACTATTGGCTGCACCTCTGAACAAAGTGATCCCTTCCATAGTAGTAGCTTCAAAAGCATAGCCATATCTCCTAGTTCTTCTATTTCTGCTAGCTGCCATTTAATGATTAACTGCCAGTTTTGATGAGGGATTCTCTGTAAGGTCTGCTTCACTGTTGGTCTGATTTCTTGTATTTGATTGAAAGCTGTTTGATACCTACACACGAGAGATTGAGCTATTAGAATAACTTCAATGGGGTTAGGAGATATAACTTGATGCAGAACCATATTTCTGTGGTTCCAAATTGACCAAAGGGTGGTGAAGATGGTTTGCAGGAAACACATTCTATCCTGTTCCAAGTCTAAACTGGCCACAATACATTGACTAAGCCACTGTTCAAGTGAGATACATTCCATATCAGAGGTTCTCAAACCAGGATTTGAACCATGCCAGATTGCTCTTGCACAGTTACATTCCAAAAATAGATGAACAGCAGATTCTTCTAAATCGTTACACATTACACAAGTTCCTGCCACTGGGATACCTCTTTCCTTTAGCTTATCAAAAGTAGGCAGGCAATTGTGCAGCAACTTCCAAATGAACATAAGAACCTTCAAAGGTAATTTCATCTTCCAGAAAAAACTCCAAATAGAAGACTTTAGGATTGAAGAATTCTGAAGGGTAATGTTCTGCTCTTTGTAAATCAGATGGTATGCTGGACTAACATTATAATGTGTCCTTGAGCACAATATTTATTTGTCAGGTGGTAAAATCATTTTGGTTCTATATATATATATGTGTGTGTCCATTATTGTTTATCATTTTCTAATTGACTTGTAGTCTTGTAGATAACTTTTACGTACAAATTCATATACTGTGAGCTAGATATCATTCATTATAATATTAAGTACAAAAATTTTATCAATGCTTTGAGGGAACAGAACCAATCTATTAAAATTTGATAATAGACAACTTTGAGGGTGATGATGCCGAAAAATCAACAGTAAGCCACACGGTCCTCACGTGCTCAAAACAACACCTACACAACACAGAGAGAAGACCTCACAAAGGGCACTGGTGTGGTGCCGGCCAAATACTCTCCGAAGGTCAAGTTAGAATTATTCTCGCAACTCTAGAGTGCCAGAACTGGGGTAAATTATGCGTACGTTGGTTAGTGAGGCTATTGGGGTTTTTATAGTAGAAAAAGGTTGACATCTCTTTCCTTGGTTTAGAAGTCTTTTCCTTATAGGAATCCTCATGAGCGTATTTTTCGGAATCCTTTCCTTGTAGGAGTCTTTTTGACCAACATTGGGCGTGGGGTACAAGAAATTTCCTTATACGTATGTGTGGAGACCAAGTTAGGGTTATGTCAGAACTGTCAGTCTCGCTCATCCCTTCATCATTGGCGGCGTCAGCTTTCAATCTCCGTCCTAAGTTAATTCCGTCAGCTTTGTAGACTTACTGTTTGTCACGTGTTGATAGACGCAAGACTGACGGGTTGGTTTGGAACGTCACTCTACGCCTTGTCATGGGTAAGTTTCAATATTACAAAATTATCCTTATCAGAGGGCGTCCTACCTCAAACAACATATGAATACAATGCTCCATTTGTTTCATCATAAACGTTTTTTTTTTATTATAGAAAATTGGTAATTTTCAAGAAAATCATATCATTTTCCTGTGTTTGGTATTGACCTTGAAAATGAGTTTAAAATGTTTTCTAGTGTTTGGAATTTGCAAAAAAATCACTAACATTTCTTGTATAATTCAAAACATGTATAACATGTATATTGTGTAAACTAACTTCATGATCAATATAAAATAGTACATAACCAAGAGTCTTATAATTCAATTGGTAGATACTTCTTAGTGTTTCTAACAAAATCATTCATAATTCAATCCCCTCCTATTATAACTCTTAAATTATCATATATATATATATATAATAGTATTATAGCACATAAACATTATAAAAATTATAAAAAGTTTGTATAATTTTTTATAGTTATATGTGTGGTAGCCAAAGGTAATCCAGGTAGGTAAAAAAAAAAAAAAAATTGTTGTCCTCAATTTAACATAACATTATGAGATTGAAATAATTTTTTTACTTAATAACCCTTTGGGATGCCATTTCCTTGGTAGTTGTAGATACTATCTAGACTAGCCTAAAGTGGGAGAAATTATAAGGTCCTCATGGTAGACAAGTGATGTGGCCCACCATTCCACTAAAAGACTCCCACTTGTTTAAAATTGCTGAGTTAGAAAAAAATTTTAAACATAAACTAATTACTGACTCAACAATTTTAAATAAGTGAGAGTCTTTTAGTGGAATGGTGGACAAGTGGCAAAAAAACTTTATTTTCAATAGAGTTTTTCATTGATGAAAGATAGTTTTCTTTTGACCTTTTTTTTTTTTTTTTTTTTTTTAATGCTATCAAAAATTAGAAAATATGAAAAACTATCATGATATAAGGTTTTCCTCCTAAAAAAACAAAGCGTAAAAGTATTTTAATTTTGGACTAAAAAGTTGATGACTTATTGAATTATGTTGCTTATTTAGACATCTCCCTTCAATCATTTAAGAGCTACGAAATAAGAACTAACACAAACTTTAATTACTAAAAAGTAGGAAAAAATTAATAAAATATAGACTCAACAATACCTAATCTAATCATATATCTCCTAAACATTAGGACCTAAAAAATAGTAAAACTTTAAATCAGTAAAAAAAGAAGAAGAAGAAGAAGAAGAAGAAGCTATTGTTAAGTAACATCATTCTTGAAATGGGGGAACCTAATTAATAATCACTTCTTACACCTTGTACGGCATATAATAGTAAATGAATTTAGAATTGAACCAATTAATATATCCTTAATTACACCTTATATAAGGAATCTCTCTTATAAATAATTGTAGGGACCTGGGGTCAGTGACCAATACTAGCCCTGCATTGTTGGGGTAGGCCCAGCCCAATGGCAAAATTACAAGGGCATAGGATCAGCGCTCAGAGGTGGCCTACCGTAGTTGGGCTGGGCTAGGCCCTTTACCGACAAGTGAGCCAGGGATGGCCAAATGGGGGACAATCAAGACTCTGGTCAGTCCCTCGAGCACAGTTAGTGCCTTGGGGAAATCCACTGTTAAGTACTATTTGGCGTCAAGTGCAAGTTTCAAGAGAATCCTCAAAAGAGACCAATTTACTTGGATTCTGGGTAGAAGTGGGATTACGTGGGAAATGATGCAAATGTAATTATTTGGATCCCCACTAAGGGGAGATTGTAAAAGGGAAGGGATGATGAATGGAAAAGGGGTTGGGAAAAACAGAAAGGGGTGAAAAAATATGAGAGAAGAAGAAAGAGAGGGACAAAGGAGAATTTAAGGAAGGGTAAAAACTAGGCTTGGGAGTAGCAGGAGTTAGAGGGTTGGGTTGTCAAGGCAGCATTTGAAGCTATACCTAGTAGGAGTGCAAGGAAACCCACCAACAAATAAATTGGGAGCCCAAATTCTCCCTCCCTATAGGTAGAACCACCAAATTTGGGCAACACAATAACATTTCTTTTTATGAACAAAAGAAGGCACTATATATACCTCAAAAGCCCAATACTGGTGAGATCAAGGCTTGAGTTTGCTTCAAATTCTAAATACCATAAAATTTTAAGAAAGGGAGAAAGGGAGTTAGCCATGTGTTAAGGACCAAAATGTGACAAGGAAGCCCATTCCATGAAAAGCAAGGAAAGACCATGGAGCTTAACAAAAGAAGGCCCAGTTCATGAAGTTAAGAAGGACCATGAGGGCCCAAAGGCCTAAAAAGAAGGAAAGAGAAAGAAAAAAAGAAGAAGACGAAGAGGACCCAGACTTAGGCCACAAATGGGATCTCTCCATCCTCAAGGAAGTGGGTCCTTTGAGAGAAATCCTGAAGATCCTGAGAAAGATGTGGACAGTCTAGAAGATCTTGAGGACATAGACAGCCTAGAAGATTCTAAGAAGGACGTAGGCAACCTAGAAGATAGAAAAAGTCACTCACATGTATCCTTGAAAGAAGGAAAAGAATAAAATATGCGTTAGATGTCTTATCGAAATCAAGAGGTAGAGAGAAGCGAAAGGGACAAGTGATGTCCTCAGGTTCAGTACTTGACGAAGGAAACAAGGGATCTCGGTCAAGCAGAGGACATGCAGCAAAGGGGAGTATGGTCAAAGCCTTTCCAAGCTTAACCATTACTAGGAGGAATCTATTCCATTTCTGGGAAAATGTCAAACCAAGAAGAGTCAACATCAAGGCCCTAGGACCTTGATGTGTCCTTTTAAAGCCTTGAGAAGAGGACCTTGGCTGACACATGGAAAGCCAAGGTGTATGTTCGAATTCCCAGCAAATGTCATTAAATATCCAGCAAACAAGTATCATCTTTGTAACCCATGGTCTAAGCCCATGGGATCTCGAATTGGTAGTAAGGGAGAAGAGGTTTGGTCAGTAGGGGAGTGATTTCTGGTGAAAAGAGGAACCTGAAGTTTTCCCTTGGTTAATGTATTTGCCTGGAATGCATGAACCAATGGAAAACTCAGTTCTTCCATGTGCATGGCATCCCCCCACAACTTCCTCTTAGTTGTCCTTATCAATCAAAGCTATCAACCATTGCATTGAATATCCCACCTACTCTTTTGACTTTCCAGAAAGGCATCTTCCATTTGTAGCTAAAGTCAAATACTTTTTTGAGTTATAATGGCCAAATTAAAATAAACCTCTGCCCAATGAACTCTTTTTGGTTCTTGTCAGAGGACATGGTTTTACCCAACAGACCAAGGACGTCCTCACCTAGGAGTCACAGACCATGTACACTATAAAAGAACACCAAAGCATAGCAGAAGACCAATAGGCCCTGAATAGGTAGAAGACCATGAGTAGACAAAGAAACTCATGAATAGGTGCAAGAGCCCACTAACGAGTATGAAAGCCCATTAATGAGTGTACAAGCCCATAATTGCAAAAGCTCACTAATGGGCAAACCCAACTCTATCCATTACTCTATCGGCCTTGGAAACCCAATATCTAGCAAGGCCTAAACCTAATAGCAAAACTTAGGCCTAACAAATTGCAAAAAATAGGTCAGACTCATCAATTAACAAGGTCTCTTAAGTCTTATATTCAGCTTGCTAAGGAGTCCTGTAGCTTAATGACATTGATTAGCAAATCTTTAATATAAGAGAATTTGCGTTTAAATCGCTCATCTTCCACTTTTAACTGATGAGGGGGGGGGGGGGGGGGGGGGAGTCCCATATTCTACTTGTCCCTAACTAACAAGCAAGTGGTCACACTTGTAACCACCAAGTCAACCCAAGCATTTAAGGAAAGACAATAACTGTCAATTTCAGAATTCTCTTCAAAGAATGATTGTTATCTCAACTTAACCATAAAACTAATAACTTAAAATCTTTTAGCAAAAATTGGGTTCCATGCATCAATTATGGTAAAAGAGTGATTAATCTCCTATTCCTTGAGTTTCATTCTAAAAATAAAGGAATAAAGTTTTCCTACAAGCCAGTATAAAGGAAAGTTCCCCCAAACCCCACTATGTGACAAGTGACAACTCAAAAGATTATTCACATGTATTTTTAGTCACATAAATTTTGTTCATATAAAATTATGTCATTTTAACTAGAGGTTCTTTAACGGCACAAATTTGACGAAAATAAATGGGAGGATTGAACTGAACAAAGTTGAAAGTTAGGAGATTGAATTGAATGAAAGTGAAAATTAGATGACTATATTGAATTTTAAAGAAAGTTGTACATTATGTTCAATTTGTAATTTAGCTTTACTTTTCTAAAAATTGCAACTTACATATAGTAGGTTTTTAATAAATATTTATTGTTCACTTATGATATTATTAATACAATTTTTCTTTAATGTACATTGTAAGGTCCCAATTTAGGGTCCAGGCCCAACAGGTAGGAGACTCTGGCCCAAGGAATCCAAAACAATGAATTTTTAGAGAAGTGGGTTACAGAACTAGGCCTTAACTAAGTGCATGCTAACGAATGTTGGGCCACACAACACTTATAAACAGGAAAATCTTTTCCTGCTTGTTTTCTGTATGATCCGAGGAGACGTGGGAGATATATCTCAGTCCTTCTTCGTGATTCTGGTTTTTTTCTCCCCCCTTCTCCATGGGAAGTCCTCTCACTTATATAGCCCCTTTCATGTCACTGGAACCCTACACTTGTTGATCATCTGAGCCTCCTTCTGCGTGCCCGTCCCATCGGACATCTTCCCCGCCTTTCTGTGAGTTGCGGTAGCCAAGATAACATTGTTCACAAGTCCCCTCCCCATTAATGCGGCCGGAAAAGTAGCTATCATGCATTTAATGCAGCTGCCTGTAACCTCTCACTTGACCTCATACGATGTCACCCCTCTTACGGGTTTGGTGGACTCATCCCTGTTTCCAACATTTGCTGGAGTGAGTTCTCATAGCTGGCAGAAGACATGTTCGAGCCATATTTGCCACGTCCGAGGAGACCTTCCTCCTCTGATCGCCCCCTAGATGACTGGGCCCACGAAACTTGGGTCTGGAGCCCTTAGCGTACCTACACCTTCTTCTCGGACTAGTAAATCCTCCCATACTGGGCTCAAGGCCCATTGTATGACCTTGGGCCTCTGCCCCTACATACATATAATCTCTAATTAATGCGTATATCACACAAATATTCTATCAAAATTTTGGCCGGCATTGAAAAAATACGTCAAACAAATGACGAGTACTTTTTTTTTTTTTTTTTGAGTAAAGAGAGGAATACTTTTTAATAAAAGAAATTTAAGGTTGACATCCAAAATTGATTCCTCCAAGCTTATAAAGTTATAATAACAAGACAAGATGAGAAAATACAAGTACAGTATAAAAAATTTATTTAAAACTCTAGTAGTTGCTTTAGTGTTTTCTAAGCTTTTATGATATTCATGACATTTTGAGTTCGAAATTTATTGCTAGTATTTTAGGGTCATTAGTTCATGTGTGTGAGATAGAAGCTGACTGCACACGCTCAAGAGAATAATCATATACTTAAAGAGGTTCAGATACCATTGTTTCTCAAAAGAAAAGAAAAAATTTACAATTAATTTCTTCTTAACATGTGTATTATTCAAGTTGTATTAGTATCTTACAAGTTTGTGGAATAAGTATAAATAATAATCCCAAGTATTCGGTGTTCCCAACCCTTTTGTACCATAAGGTCAAAGTAAAACACATGATAAGGCAAATAAGGTCAAAGTGTAAAGTGTTTACAAAATCAATCTTTGCCGTCCATCCTAACGCGTAAAAATAATCAACGGGTAGGGGTGCATTGGATGACAGCATGGGGAAGTCTCTTGTGAAACTCAATCTCTGCTGTCCATTCTAACATGTAAGAATAATCAACGGTTTGGAATCGTAGGATGACAACATAAGAAAAGTCATGGAATATGGAAAATTTGGAAAACTGAACTTTGAACGATGCATGAACTGAACATGCAGCTGTCCATTCTAACATGTAAGAATAATCAACGGTTTGGAATCGTAGGATGACAACATAAGAAAAGTCATGGAATATGGAAAATTTGGAAAACTGAACTTTGAACGATGCATGAACTGAACATGCAGCTGTCCATTCTAACATGTAAGAATAATCAACGGTTTGGAATCGTAGGATGACAACATAAGAAAAGTCATGGAATATGGAAAATTTGGAAAACTGAACTTTGAACGATGCATGAACTGAACATGCAGTTCCTTAGCTGGAAAGCTTCCCCTAATAAATATTATATATATATATATATATATATATATATATATATATATATATTGAGATACACTGCTCCATGTTCCTTACACAAATTCGATCCAGCCAATATTTTACGAGCAAATATTTTCTACCATTGCGTTTGCCTTCGTCTTAACTTGAAAAATGGTGAGTTACTTCTTTTTTTGTTGAACATTGTGTTATTTGTGGTTTTCTTTTTTCTTTCTCTTTTTAAAAAAAATTTTATTATTATTATTTAATTTTTTTTTTCTATTTCATGATGATTATTATTTATGATTAAGTCAAAATACCAATTAGTTTTTGGTATTAGTAGAGTTTGAATCCCTAATTTCTTTTTCGAGAGACGAGAGACGTTATCAATTAAATAAATCGGAACCCACTTATGAGCTGTCTTTCAATAAACCTCATTGTTTAAGTCATACAATGTTCCATTCTTGAAAAGAAAAAATCAATTACTTTGTGAAATATGCATTTGCATTTTTTGAAAAGGTACAAAGCTAATTTTGAAGCTATTACCATATTTAGTTCGTTGAAGATTCTCTAAATATAGTTAATTAGAATGTCCTTTAATTTCACATTAGTGGGTGACCAATAGGCATAATTGAATTTCTAGGCAAGATGCCTATGGCATATGGAAAGAACATAGTTTTAATTTTTGTAAACTTTTTAAGTGTAATTGAGAATCAAATTTTAGTGCTGAACTGAGAAGTTTGTCCTTGTGGTATACAGGCACAAGCACAACAATCTCTCTCGCTCAAAATTGAGGTATTGTAATGCTTTACATAACTTATTATTGACTTTTACAACCAGGTAAATTCTTTGTTATATTAATTTCTTCAAATTGTTTGACTAACTTGCCGATTGAATATTTCTGCATCAGAAAGAATATGTTCAAAATTCAGAACGAGCAAAATCTGTGGATCTACATCCAACTGAGCCATGGTAGTTACATATCTTTTCAGTGGAAATTAAAATTTAATTAAATGGTTTACACCTCATAATTTAAATAGTTCATTTTTCTATACTTGAAAATATATAGTATTCATTATATGGATGATACAACTAATGTATGTTGCATACTACTTTCTGATGTAGGATTCTAGCAAGTTTGCATTCTGGAACTATATGTATCTGGAACTACCAATCACAGGTAAAGCAATATTATGTTAAAGACCTACACCTTCTATCTTTATCAAATAGTACAATATGTCGATTAATCTAGACTAACTAAAAATTTTATGAATATTACATGAATATGAGAATGCAAGTGGGTATTCAGAAATTTAGTTATAAGTTCTTTGAAACTTCATGTAATTGATTTTTCTCCAAGCATTTGGTTCTAACTTGGTTATACAATTCCAGACTGTGGAGAAATCTTTTAAGGACACCAAGTTACCAGGTAAATGACATATATTTGCCTTCCCCAATCGATAATGTCACAAAACATATCTTTCTTGCATTCCAATTTTCTTCAGAAGTGGTCTTATTTATGTTCTACACATCCCTTTATGTGCTTGCAGTCAGATCAGCAAAATTCATAGCACGCGAAAACTGGATAGTTGCTGCAGCAGATGACACATTTATTCGTGTCTACAATTATAACACACTAGAAAAGGTTAAAGAGTTTGAGGCACATAAAGACTACATTCGGTGTGTGGCTGTCCATCCTACCCTTCCATATGTACTGACAGCGTCCGATGACATGGTTATAAAGCTTTGGGATTGGGAGAAAGATTGGATATGTACTCAAATCTTTGAGGGACATTCACATTATGTGATGCAAGTTGCATTTAACCCAAAGGATAACCTTAATTTTGCAAGTGCGTCACTTGATGGTACCATAAAGGTATTATAAGGTTCATTGGTCACTACCTTGTTAACTGCATTTTAAGGTTTCAATACTTGTGTGACACCCAATGATTTGGTAATGGTTAATCCTGTAGATATGGGATATTTACTCCCCTGCTCCAAATTTTACATTGGATGGCCATTTGAAAGGTGTGAACTGCGTTGAGTATTTCACAAGCGGCGATGAACCAAAAATCTTAAGTGGTTCTGATGATTTTTCTGCTAAGGTTTGCAACCTATTTCTCTTCATTTTGAGTTATGCAGACAGTTTAATTTCATATGCCTGTGTCAGTGTGGGTAAAGATTTGAATCCATTCATTGAAAAATTCTCTATGAACAGGTGTGGGACTCTCAAAGCAAAAGTTGTTTGCAAACACTAGAGGGCCACACACACAATGTTACCTCAGTATGTGTTCATCCCGAGCTTCCCATAATTATTTCTGGTTCCGAGGACGGGACTATTCACATATGGCATGCAACAACCTATAAGTAAGATCTGTATGATTCAAAATTTCCACATTCTATGTTCAGTAGACTGACAGATTTTTCCATCAAATTGTCTTCCTTATATTGCTTTCGAAGAAGACTTATGTTATGAACTTGCCTTTTATCTCGACTAGAGCCCTGGTAGTTGTTGCACATGTCCCTATAAATTTCTTTGAATTTTATTTGAAACTTTAGTAAGACTTTGGTTAATTCTTCTTCGTTTTGGTTTCAAAGCTTCTATATAAATCTGATTAATTTGCAGGCTTGAGAACACATTAAACTATGATCTTGGAAGAGTTTGGGCAATTGGATACAAGAAAGGATCAAACCAGTAAGATTCTTGATTTTTCTTCATTTATTTTGTGTGTGTGTGTGTGTTCAGAGTTGCAGGAGATGTTTAGATCACTATTAGATAATGTAAACATGTGAATGAGTCATTGTATTATCAAGTTTGTGCCTACAGCATATTGAAATTTATTTATTTTCTAGAAGAATTAGAAGGAACAAAGGATTTCTATGTTTTCTTAAAGGTGTTGGTTTTTGTATGCAAGTGTAAGAAAAACTGTTTTCTGCATGCCAGTTTTAAAATTAAATAAGAAAAACTGTTTTCTGCATGCCAGTTTTAAAATTAAATACTACTACATTCCTTTTATTCCTTACTGATATTCCTACTCCCTACAGGATTGTATTTGGTTGTGACAATGGAACTATTATGGTCAATATGAAAAGTACTTGAGGTTTTCTGAACCTACAAGTTGAGGAGGAAGAGTTGGAGGAATTGATTCATCTACTATTGCTGCTACAAATAGTATATGGGGTGTTTTGTATGAATAATTCTATCTTCAAGTCGAAGAGGAAGACTAGAAAAGGAAGAATTTGAATAATCACTAGTGTTGTTTTACTACTTACTATTATGGTTTTATGTTCTGGCTTGATTATAGCTATGTAATGTCACTAGAATAAACTTCAATGGCATGGATCTATCTTTGTCTTTAGAGTGGAATAGTACAGATTGTGAAAATTATTCAGTCACATATATACTTTCATCTAATTAAATAAGTCCTCTAGCTAACATCTGCAAGTAAAAAAAAAAAGAATCACATTAAAAGCTGATGGAAGACTTCTTAGTGGAAACATGGTAGGCACCTTATGAGCATTGCTATTATCAGAATTTTTTTCTGGAACAACTTGCTCAAATTACATGAATTCACTCTTCATTTAAACTCAGATGCACTATTTTCCACCTACACACACAGACAAATACCAACAAAAAGAAACGTTGTCAATGTATAACAATTAATTAATCAGCAAGCCTGTTCTTAATAAATAAAATGGAAGAATTGATTAATGCTGCATACACTAAATGTTATTGGTTGCTTTGAAGAAATCAAGGCCTCTAAGTTTGATAAAATGGGTAAATTTGAAGGGAGTCCTAACCTCCTGCACCTAAGTGCTTCTTTGGAGAATAAAAGATGGTTAAGATTCTGCAGACTGTAGTGGAGCATTCGACATAAGCCCCAAACCTTATTTGTTTTAGCTAAAATATCTTAAAAGACTGTTATATTAGGTCTATATAATTCCCAATCCTAAAATATTACCTTTACAAACATAAAAGTTTCCAACTATAACTGCATATGGATATTAAAATTTTCCAAGTTGTAAATGGTAATAGTAAACTGTCCACATTTTAACAATAGATCTCAAAATTGAAATTCAAAAATATTTTGGTATAATATGGAGATCATCATTCACTCATACACCTAATTAGCTATAGATTTATATCATCATGAAAAATAAAAAATCCTATAGGTCTACTTGAATTTCAAATAATGCTAGTAATATGCCAATTCTCATCCTTCTATCTGCTTGCTTTTAACTATGACAATCAATTGTGTTATCTAAAAACTAAAAATGTTGCCGTTGAAATTAATGGATCAAATAGTTACCTCCTCATTGTCTCTCTCCTTAATATGCGTTCTAGCAACAAAAATAACAAACATATGCCTAGTCAACTCCGAACGAATGCTTAGTTAGCCGTGAATGAGAACTCTTCTTGCTTGTTGGCAGGTAGCTCCATGTAAGGTTAGCTCGAAAGCGAGTTCTTACTCTTTGACCTGAGGGGAAGAAAGCTGTGATTACCTGGGGCGAGGTTGACCTTATTTCTGCGGTACGGCTATTAGTCTTATTAGAGTCAGTAGCTGGGAAGAGCTTATTTCAAGCCTTCTTCCCTTCTTCCTCAACCTAGGATAGATCAATTGACTGTGTAAGCTCTCTAAGGTAGCTATCTATCTTTAATGAGGTTCCTTGTGAGGTCATTCTAATCTTCCCATGGAAAAAACCGGACGCTTATCCTAGTGACATTCTATCATCCTGTGTCACTATATCAAGATTAGTAATACCTTTCATCCTAGTTCTTCTCTTTCCTCTAGGCTAGAGAATATCTTCTTTCTAGATGTATTTATTACTTACTGCACTGGGAGAGGAAAAAGGACTGTAAGCATCTAGTTTGTGATAGCTAGTATGCGAATGTCTCTTTCCTGCCTTGACAGTGGTTAGCCTAGCCTTTTGCCTGTTAGATCTATCCTTTCCTGATTGATAGACTCTTTTCATTAGCTTTCTCAATAAGTCTAATCCTAAACCATCTTCCCTGGATTGACTAGTTTTATCTCTCCTAGCAGACGGAAGACGCAATTCAAGTCACACACACGGCCCATTTCAACAAATCTCCACCTTGACTTGAATTGATCAAGCTACACGAGCAAACTCCTCCATCGCCTCCACCTTAGCCCTTAAGGGCTCACAAGCTGCAAACATCAACCACAATCCTCCATAACACAATCCCTCATCCCTGCAACTTATCCTCCTGCCCTCAAGCTAGAAGGCCAATTGAAGCTGGGCACAACTTCAACTTCTCAATAGTGACACCCTTAGTCAACATGTTTGCCGGGTTCTTAGATCCACAAATCTTCTCAAGTATTACCAGCTTATCTTCAATAAGATAACGGATAAAGTGGTATTTTGTCTGTATGTGCTTCGACTTTGAATGAAAAGCCGAATTTTTGGCAAGAAAGATTGCACTCTGACTGTCACTGTGTAGAATGCCCATCTCCTGCTTCTTACCCAATTCATCTAAGAAACCATGTAGCCAAATCATCTCCTTTCTAGCTTCAGTTGCTGCAACATACTCAGCTTCTGTAGTAGACAAAGTGACAATCTTTTGTAGATTTGAAGCCCATGATATAGCTGTACCACCCAGAGTAAAAACAAACCCAGTAGTACTCTTTCTACTATCAATATCACCAGCAAAATCAGCATCTACATAACCCTGCAGTTTCAAACTTGCACCTATGAAGCAAAGACATGTATCTAATGAACCCTTCAGATATCTTAGAATCCACTTGACTGCCTCCCAATGCTGCTTTCCAGGCCTACTCATGAACCTGCTCACAACTCCCACTGCATGTGCAATGTCTGGCCTTGTACACACCATAGCATACATCAAGCTGCTAATAGCTGAGGCATAGGGCACCTTGTTCATATGGTCCCTTTCTTCTTCTGTCTTCGGTGACTGTTCTTTGCTTAGTTTGAAATGACTACCCAAGGGTGTGCTAACTGGTTTAGCTTCATTCATGTTGAACCTGTTGAGAACTTTCTTCACATACTCTGACTGTGAAAGCTTCAATGTACCATTAGCTTTGTCTCTAATGATTCTCATACCAAGGATTTGCTTTGCAGCTCCCAAATCCTTCATTGCAAACTGTTTGGACAATTGCTTATTCAGATTATTAATCTCCTCAATGCTAGACCCTACAATAAGCATATCATCCACATACAACAGTAATATGATGTAAGAATTGTCAAAAGACTTAACATAGCAACAGTGATTAGCTTCACATCTCTTGAACCCAATTCTATGCATAAAACTGTCAAATTTCTTGTACCACTGTCTAGGAGCTTGTTTTAGGCCATACAAGCTCTTTCTCAGTTTGCAGACTAGATTCTCTTGTCCCTGAACAACGAACCCTTCTGGCTGAATCATGTAAAGATCTTCCTCCAAGTCACCATGAAGGAATGCTGTCTTCACATCTAACTGCTCAAGATGTAAGTTTTCTGCAGCCACCATTCCCAGCACCAGTCTGATTGTTGACATCTTCACAACTGGAGAAAATTGCTCTGTGTAGTCAATGCCTTCCTTCTGCTGGAATCCTTTAACAACTAATCTGGCCTTGTAATGTTTGCTACCATCATGCTCATTCTTTATTCTGTATATCCACTTGTTGTGCAAAGCCTTCTTTCTTACTGGCAATTCAGTCAATTCCCATGTCTGATTCCCCAACAAGGAATCCATCTCATCCTTCATGGCTAACTCTCACTTGCTTGAATTCTCATCTTGCAAGGCTTCATCATAACACTCTGGCTCACCACCATCAGTCAACAGGAGATAATTTAGAGTGGGTGAATAACGCTGTGGAGGTCTAATGTTCCTGGAAGATCTGCGGACTTCAGCTACAGGTGTACTCAGATCTACTTGTGAATTTACATTCTCCTTATCTTCTTCACCCCTTTTCTAGACAGTACCTTCAGTCAATTCATCTAAGTTGACAAACTCAGATTTCTTTTGATCTATTCTGTAACATCTGACACTACAGTTGACCTGTCCTTGTACATAACCTGTTCATTAAATATCACACTTCTACTTCTGATGATTTTCCTGTTTTGTTCATCCCAAAACCTATAGCCAAATTTCTCATCACCATAGCCAATGAAAAAACATATTTTAGATTTTGCATCAAGTTTACTACGAGCATCAGAATCAATATGAACATAAGAAACACAACCAAAAACTTTTAAATGTGAAAACTTTACCTCTTTACCACTCCAAACCTCCTCAGGAAGTCTGAACTCCATGGGAACTGATGATCCTCGGTTTATTAGGTAAGCTGCAGTGCTAACAGTATCAGCCCAAAAAGTTTTTGGTAGTCCAGCATGCAACCTCATACTCCTAGCACGCTCATTGAGAGTTCTGTTCATTTGCTCAGCCACACCATTCTGTTGTGGTGTCCTAGGAATGGTCTTCTCCATCCTAATTCCCTGTGCAGCACAATACTCACTAAACCCTCCATCTATGTACTCTCCTCCATTATCTGACCTCAAACATTTTACTTTCAAACCTGTTTCTGTCTCAACCATGGCCTTCCACTTCTTAAAAGTTTCAAATACATTAGATTTATTTTTCAGAAAATAAACCCATACCTTTGTGCTTGAGTCATCAATGAAAGTGATGTAGTACCTTGAACCTCCAAGGGATGCAACCGAAGAAGGCCCCCACAAATCAGTGTGTACTAACTCCAATTTTTCAGCCTTCGATGTCCTGCCAGTTTTCAAGAAGCTCACATTTTTCTGCTTTCCTAAGATGCAACTTTCACACATGTCAAAATCAATGGACTTCAATTCTGGTAGTTTTCCTTTTGACAGCAACATCTTCATCCCTTTCTCACTCATATGACCAAGTCTGCAGTGCCATAGGCTTGTATCAGTGCTTGCATCAGCAACTGCAATTGTGTCTCTTGGACTTGAGGTCATGTACAGATACCAGTCTTCTTTCCACGAGCCAATACCCTAGCTCCCTTTGTAACCTTCCAAGTACCACCAACAAATAGTATTGCATGTCCTTCATCATCAAGTTGTCCAACAGAAATCAGATTCCTCCTCAGGTCAGGAATATGTCGTACCTTCTCTAGTAACCAAACAGATCCATTGGGCAACAATATCCGGATGTCTCCCATACCTACAACATCCAAGGCTGAACCATCAGCCAAATACACCTTACCAAAATCACCTGCAATATAATTTTGTATGATTTCTCGGTGTGGAGTGGTGTGAAACGAAGCTCCTGAATCCAAAACCCAATCATCAAGTGGACTGTCTACTGCAAGAAGTAATGCATCATGTACCTCTTCTGTTACAACATTAGCAGAATCATCTTCGTTCTTCTTCTTAGGACTTTTGCATTGATTCCTAAAGTGACCTGTTTTCCCACAGTTCCAGCATTGTACTTGTTGGCCTGATCTAGATTTACTTTTGTTTCGATTAGAATTTCTGGATTTTGATCTGCCCCGGTTTGAATTTCTGTTATTACTTCTGCCTCTTGTCTCAAGGTTTAGGGCAGAACCAGATCCTGAGATTTTGCCTGCATCTCTTCGGCGAATCTCCTTAGCCAGAATTAAATCTCGTATATCATTGTACTTGAGCTTTTCCTTTCCTGTAGAATTGCTTACTACCATCCTCATTGCCACCCAACTGTTTGGCAAAGAAGCCAAGACGATCAGAGCACGAATCTCATCATCAAAATCAATTTCTACAGACGACAATTGATTTGTGATAGTATTAAATTCATTCAGATGTTGTGCTACTGATGCATTCTCTGCCATCTTCAAATTGAACAATTTCTTCATCAGATGCACCTTGTTGTTTGCGGACGGCTTTTCATACATACCGGACAAAGCCTTCATTAAATCTGCTGTGGTCTTCTCCTTTACAACATTGTGTGCAACAGACCTAGACAGAGTTAACCTAATAACTCCCAATACCTGTCTGTCAAGAAGAGCTCATTCCTCAGCCTTCATAGCCTCAGGTTTTTCCCCTAGAAGCAGTAGATGCAACTTCCTCCCATAAAGGTAATCCTCGATTTGCATCCTCCAAAATCCAAAGTCTGTGCCATCGAACTTTTCTATTCCAGACGCCTTTCCTGCTTCCTCTGCCATTGCTCCCACTCAAACCTAACCCTAGGCTCTGATACCAGTTGTAGGGAATTTAACCAAAATCCCAACCTGTGATAAACAAAACAAATAGAGAAAACACACGCCAAATAAAACAATCACATGTACAAGACAATATTTACGTGGTTCGGCAATTTGCCTACGTCCACGGAGTTGCAGGGATTTCACTATTATCAGGGAAAAATACAGAGTACAAATTGCGGCTATAATATTTCTCTCTCACCGACAAGACAAGAAAACACTATTCTTTCTTCTTATGCGGCTGCTAGGTTATTAGGAATTATCTCTCACAGCTACACTACTTTTCAAACCTAATATATATATTTATATATATATGTCAAAGTCGGCTGGAGCATTCCCTTTACAACTAGGATTCTATCAACTTACGTTGACTTGGGCTTGGCAATTCAAGTCACACACACGGCCCATTTCAACATATTGGCCTCACTTAAGCTCGAGAAGGTAGCTGCTGTGAGCCAACTCAAAGTGAGCATGCCCGATCGTATACGAGAGGGACTTGATAAGGATCCCATAGCCAAGGGCCTAATGGACTTAGCACGAGAAGGCTAAGTAAGCTCCGCCCTACTTTCAACCTGTTTCCAGCGTCCTTTACAGATAGATAAACTTCTTTCCTGGGTGCACCTTGTCTGCACAATAGAGTAGGGTATTAGGGAGGAATTGGACAAAGCAAATGCCTTTTTATTTACATGGGATTGATGCCCGGAAGAAAGTAAGCACCATAGATAGATATAGTGTAAGCAAGCAAGGGGGCGAAGCAGTAAGCAAAGATCAATTGAGAATATAAGGATAGGTTGTAAGCTACGAATCATGAGTTATGGGTTCAACTATTTCTTCCCTTCACGTAAGAGGCGGGATTCTATCCCTTTAAACCTACCTGTGCTCAAGTCAAGTAGAAATAGGGTGGTTAGGGAGGGTCGATGCATCAACGGATCCAACAACAGATCAATCCTCACTCAAGGAATCCCCCTTTACTAATAAGGGAAAGAAAATAGTATATGACTAAGATCTGTCTTTTGATGCGGGAAAATGAGGCAAAGAAGCCTTCTATAATAGGGGCAGGCTCTTATGATTAGTAAGAGGAAGGTAAGTTTACGCTCTTACGACCGGAAGCGAAAAATGACTTGACCTTTAGACTTTATCAGAGGAAGGAAAACGAAAGCTCCGAGGAAGCCCTTGTAGCTAACCGGGGAATTCAATCTTTTGGGAATGGGGGAGTTAATTCAGGTAAGAGTTCATTCCGACATAACTTGGCGCAAGGAATTTGCTCGTTCCAAGCGGGGTTCGACGTTAGTTGAAGTTGACATTGAGTCACGCACTTCCTGGAGCGGGGAGTGAATTCATGCGTACCTCAACGCAAGGATTGAATTAGCTCATCTCGAGTTACGTGAGTGAACTTTCGCTTCTTCTTACTTTGGTCGAAATCTTGCATATTCCCTCTTTGGTCGATCAATCAACCTGCCCCCCCTATCGTCTAAGGCTTTGGGCAACTCCAACTGCAAGATCTGGACTGGGACCATAGCTTTAGAATTGTGATTGGATTGACGTTCGGCTCGACCCCTTTTACTATAGAACTGGAAGATCAGCTCTCCCCTTGCCTTTTCCCTTTCTCTATCTCTAGGCTCAAAGCCCAATCCTTTCATTCATTAAACGGAACACATTCCATTGTTGTTACCATTCCATCCCTGTTTTGGTTGAATACCGTACCAATCCATTTAGGTTACAGAAAAAGAAGACTTCCACCTATTACCAAGAAAGAGAATCATGCCTTTTTGATGACATGACAAGAAATCCTTAAATGAAAGGAAAATCGTGGATCCACAAATCCATTATCTCCTCGTGCCGCTTCTGGGCGAAAATCCAATCTTTTAAGTGAGAAAGTCGTTATCAATACAATTATGCCGCCGAATGCAATCACTTTGAAGAAGTCGCAAGTGCGGGTTCAGTTCAAATGGGAAGTACGAAACACTCAATGGAGAATAGGGATCGCTATGCCAAAGAAAAGAGAGAGGTTGCACCAAGAAATGGAGAAGATAAAGTCATACCAAGGGAAATTCTTTCTATAAGCCCTTTAAATCAATGATTTTATCACGCTTTGAAAGGAATGTATCCAGCCTAAACGCAAAGATGGGCCTATAGGCAGAAGCTGTTAACCTATCCGACTAGTAGAAAGTGTGAGGAGGAAGACTTCGATTCGGCCCACTGAATTTGACTTCTTTGATGAGCTCGAACCATGAGCCGTAGAACTAGATTTCTTTGATGATGTTGATCCAATGAGATGAAGATGTTCCCATCCTGGTGGTTGCAAATCAAATTCCAAACGAAATCTTAAATAGCGAGCCTTATTAGTTTAGTAATTAGGCCGGTGTTGTCAATGAACTTCTTTTTCAATTCGACTTAAGAGAGGTGGGGAATGCGACGTTTATCCACGCTACTACAGGAAAGGCTGATACTTGACTAAATAGATATGGATACAAAAAGAGGGACTAACGGTAACGTATATAAGAGTTGGGCTTTCAGAGAGCCTCAACCTTAAAGGAATCGTCCACATGGCTACAATCACACTTGTGCTAAACAAGATGGTACTGGTGACGTATTTATAAGAAGTGAGTTGGCGGTCATAGTTGCTGTTTCTTTGAGATTGGGTTGGTGTTCCGTGTACCTTAATACAAGATCGAAAAGAATGATTTGCATTCCAAGTGAGATGCCCAACAAGTCCCATTTCTTTCCTAGTTGGACAAACCCAACCGGCGATTTTCGACAAGTCTTTTTGCTTTTTGAGAGCAAGAAGCGGAGCAGTTAAAGAATAAACCAAACGGAAGATGAAAGAGCTTGCTAATAGATTAATTGCTTTTTTTGAGAGTGAGAGGCGTTTTATCATGCGCTTTTTGGCTCTTTATGTCTTTTTATGTTTTGGGCTATATGGGCGGGCTTTGTATAAGGTCATCGAGTATAACAAAGGGCTAGGGCTTCCTATCCAACAATCTTATGGATGGCTGGAAGGAGTCCGCTTAAGTATAGGCTCTAAGCCTCTGGGTTCCATTCCGGATTCTTCTCACGAGTCTATTTCGGAAAATGTTAAGAAAGACTGAGTAGACGGTCAAGCCAATAAGGATGCCCTGGATCTAGCGGGGGTGGAACCCCCGAGCCCACTTGAACAATTTGAAATAATCCCATTGATTCCTATGAATATAGGAGACTTGTATTTCTCATTCACAAATCCATCTTTGTTTGTGTTGCTAACTCTCAGTTTGGTCCTACTTCTGGTTCATTTGGTTACTAAAAATGGAGGAAACTCAATACCAAATGCTTGGCAATCCTTGGTAGAGCTTATTTATGATTTCGTGCCGAACCTGGTAAACGAACAAATAGGCAGTCTTTCCGGAAATGTTAAAGAAAATTTTTTCCCTCGCATCTCGGTCACTTTTGCTTTTTCGTTATTTCGTAATCCCCAGGGTAAGATACCTTATAGCTTCACAGTTACAAGTCATTTTCTCATTACTTTGGGTCTCTCATTTTCTATTTTTATTGGCATTACTATTGTGGGATTTCAAAGAAATGGGCTTCATTTTTTAAGCTTCTCATTACCCGCAGAGTCCCACTGCCGTTAGCACCTTTTTTAGTACTCCTTGAGCTAATCCCTCATTGTTTTCGCGGATTAAGCTTAAGAATACGTTTATTTGCTAATATGATGGCCAGTCATAGTTTAGTAAAGATTTTAAGTGGGTCCGCTTGGACTATGCTATGTATGAACGATCTTTTATATTTCATAGGAGATCTTGGTCCTTTATTTATAGTTCTTGCATTAACTGGCCCGGAATTAGGTGTAGCTATATTACAAGCTCATGTTTCTACGATCTCAATCTGTATTTACTTGAATGACGCTACAAATCTCCATGAAAGTGGGTATTTTTTTATAATTGAACAAAAGTGAGGAGCAAAGCGAAGCCGCTTTACTGAGTTTATGAGGTGAAGGAGCGAGAACTTCCCCCAGATTGAAAAAATAAAATAAAAAGAAATGCACATCCCAAAGTTGAAAAGGATAGGCAAATTGAAAAGGAAAAGGATGCAATGATGAATACACAGGAGGATCAGACGAAGAATCGCGATCTATGGCAATTTTAGTTTCAACAGAAGGCCAGTTCAAGCCATCTCATTGATGTTCATCACCTGTCACAACTCTCGATAAATGGCCTTATTTTCATATGTGTGTAAGTATGCAAGACCGCTTCTATAGTTCAAGGCAGGTAAGGGCTGGCGCATAGAGGCGAGCTGGCTGTTCATGAGGGGGAGGCACCATCACTCTGTCTCGAAGGCAGGTTAAGTCAAGTGTCAAGTCAGGGTAGTGCATTAAAGAGGTGCAAAATCAAATGGGGACTGGAGCTGCAACTATCGCATCAGTTGGAGCAGCATTAGGCATTGGAAAGGTGCTTAGTTCCGAGAGCTATTTTAGGCTTTCAAAGCGGGAGAGGGAAAGCAAGATGATGGACCGGCTACAAGAGTTGCAGAGGCTCTTGAACTTTCTGTGATCACTATACGGTGATTGTGAAATTGGGATCTTGAGGGTTTACAACTCCTTAAAGCTTCCCACAAAGCGGCTATCTCGGTCACTAACTACACTCTTGGGCACACCCCAATACTTGAACTAGACATTATGGTCAACTGTAAGCATCAAACTCACCTAGTCACGAGGATACGAAATCCTCCCGATGGAAGGCGCTTGGTTTGGTACCAAGTCGTACCAATATTTGGGAATCACTCAGAACACCAATACGTGTGGTAACGTATATCGAGAAACCTATTAGGTTTATCAAACCCAACCTCTACATGCGCCACATGGCGGATGACAGATCAGTGTTTTACCACTGAGCAATCAGCCCAGGAGGTTACCAAGCCTCCAGCTTGTGGGATTACTCCTACCGACGCCCATAGCACTTGCTTTAGCTACAATCGCAGCATAGCGCGTTAGAGATCATAATGGAGAAGGTAATAGCCGAAATTCGTTTTGGCTAGAGCGCCCAAATCTCGTTCGAGAACTTGTATAGAGAAAGATTTCAAAAACCTTGTCCTCGCCCTGTAATGGTTGAATTGCGTATTGCTCTTTCATTCATGCAGTCGCATGCCTGTCAGTTTGACGCCATCAGCCGAAACATTTAGGCAAGCTAGATTCCAGGGATTGTCTCCCACCAAGAACGTCCGTGTGTCTTAGCTAAAGGAACGAAGTTTCTGTCATTACAATATGTCAATTTGAATTGGACATTGAAACCTTTATGGAACTGAAAGCCTCAAAAAGAAGCAGTTCATTTGGAGACGGAGGAACGGAAAACAAGGCTTCGCCGCTTGAGAACAGGGGATTCTTAAGGGTGGCGAGACCCCTTAAGACAGGTCAAAGTCGGAGAACGAAGAGCGGCTAGGCAACTCCAATCTCTAGGTGGGTACAGCGTCGGCAGTCGGCACAATGCGAAAAGGCAAGTCTAATCTCCTTCCCTTAAAAAAGGGAGTGGCAGAGGACCAAAAAGATATCGAGGCTGAAGAGGGAAGCTTGTCTTTTAGATGCTTAGTGGGCTGTGTTATAGCAACGGAAGGTTTGATAAAGCACTCTGTTCCTTTTGCTTGCTAAGCCTCATACATTCTTTTCTTTCGCTTCTTGATTCAAACTAAATAGACCTTGGATCTCCTTCAACCATCGGAATCCTTGCCCGACTGACATATTAGCTCAATCAAATCAATAGTTCATATATGGAGATAAAGATTCTCATATGGGGAAAGATAGCGAGCCCAGGTCTTGTCTTCTCTTTCAAAAGGATGAGCAAGACTCAGAATAGAATGCTCGAAGAAAAGGATGAGTATTCTCGAGGAGCAGGCTTCCTAGTTCAGAAAAGACAGGATAGGGGGGACTCAAAAGATGGAGAAAGAGGAAAGGTCACTCTTTCTTTTCCAGTCTCAGGAATTCGCTAAACTAAAGATTCCCGATTCGAGATAAGCTCCAAAGCCTTCATAAAGTAGGGGGCATGGTGTTAAACAAGGTTAAAAGCGGGTTCTTTGCTTCATATTCATTCAGTCATCGCCCACTTCGTATTCTTTATGGTTGAGTTTGTTCCACCTTCTTAGAATGTGGACTTTCTCCTGGGTATCCCAATTAGAAGAGATGTTTATTCACTTTTAGCTTGTAAAGCCAGCTTCTTTCATAGCTGGATCCTAGGTTGCAACTTTAGAGAAAGACTTTCTTCTGTAATAGGAGTTTACTACTTTTTCCATTTGCAAATCAAAAAGAAGATGCTCGGGGTTCGATAGCGTTACCAAAGAGTTGAGTGGTAAAAAATAAAATGAATTTGGGTGTTCAAAGTTCAAACAATATGTGGTTTGGGTTTAACAATAGTTTGGTTTTTGCTTTGCCAATTTAGGAAGCTAAAGTCTGCATTGTTTTAAAGAGGTGGCTACTTGGAGGACCACTTTCGCAATTCTCCTGTGTTAAGAGATTCGAGTGTCATTATTGTTGTCTTCTTGAATTTTGTGTCAGGTGTTAATGCATCATTCATTTTTGGCGCAAAAATTTAAAAAAATTTAGATGGACATGTAGTGGAAAATTAGCTATCCAATTTAGAATTTAATTGGATTTTGTCTTGGTTTTAACTTTAAATATAGATATATAATGAGACTAGTTTAGAACTGTTCATATGCATGTGTACAATTTTTTTTAAAAAAAGTAGTAAACACTAAACACACACTATCCATATAAGTTTCTACTAAATAAATAACAACTGTTCATAGTATTATGTAAAAAGTTGATAAATTTGAATTATTTTTAGTTAGACAAACAAATGGCATTGTAAAACATAATCTTTCAAACTATCTCTTCTTTTATATATATATATATATATATAATTAGATATATGATTGAGTTTCTTATGGTTTATCTATATATAACTCTTCGTATTTTGCACTAAATTATCTCATTTACATATGACACTAAATTAGATTTTAATAGAAATCCAATTTGAATTCTAAATGGATTTCCTCTTAGCTTTGGTTACATATATATGAAGGCCCTATATATACTTAAAACGTCTAGTGCTAGCGAGATCAAGGCCTAAGCTTTCTTCAAAGTCCATATGCCATCGAATTTCGAAAGGGAGAAAGAGATTTAGCCATGGAAGGAACTGAATTTAGAAGGGTTGGGCTACTGATTAAGGGGATGATTTTGCTTTCAGTGATAGAAGTGCAAGCCCAATCCTTCCAATGCCAAGTGAAATGTGAGCTCCAATGTGCTTTGGTCATAAAACTTAGGTCCGTTTGTGTTACCAATTGTTTGAGAAAATGTGAGTCATCGCTCTCAAAGGTTTCACATGACTCAGCTGTGCATCTTCATGGTGCACAAACTTGAGCTATGGTATGTAATCCTTAAATTGCTACACATATCTTATCTTTTCTATATTAAAGAAAAACGCTACACATTCATATAACACATTTAGCTTTCAAAATGTAATTTCCCGCTCATTTCTCCCTCTTACGACAATTCATCCAATTTATTTATATTTAGGTTAAAAAACAAACTACCACACACCCTTGGTGCAGTGATCACTCCACAAGTATAAATACTTGTGGGGTGTGGGGGGAAAGGGCTAGGGTTCAAGTCTCCAAGAGGGAGCTTCACACACATATACACTTAGATTAGGTTAGAGTATAAATTCTATCTTGTATAAAAAAAAATAGAAAAAAAAAAAAGTTAAAAAACAAGTGACACCATTTAAATTTGGGTAAATTGGTATTTTTCTCCCTAAAATTTTCTTCTTCTTTTTTGGTCAATTATTTTAGGAATATTTTAGCTATAAACTTGAATACTAAAGAGTAAAATGATCAAAAATTAAATTATGCACAAAAATGACAATTCATCCCAATTTAAAGGTTTTAATTGAATTTGAATTTATAAATATTGAATAATTAAAATCAGAACCTACTAAAGAATTATACTAATGCTCTTTGAGTTTTTGCTAATTATGTGTCCCAAATTAAATTTCAAATCTTTGGGACAGCATTCCAAGATCATAGAAACATTCCTCATCTTTTTAAGTTTATCTTGGTAATATTAGTCTAACATATATTGTTATTTCATATGCAGAAAACGTTGAAGGTTGTGTTGATTCTTGCTCAAAGATCTGCAAAAAGTCTAATTGTGTTCGTCATTAGCGTTTCTACACCATAGATCAGATCCTCCATCCCTTGTCGAATTATCCAAAACTATCTATTGCGTCTTTGTTTTTTCTTCTTTTGAAAAGTGAACGTTCAAATTGTGTATAAAACACCTTGAACGTTTAGACCCCCAAAATACAAATTACCAATTCAAGCTTAATATCAAACAATGTATGTGCGGAATATGAAAATAAGCTAAACCAAAATTGATAAAACAATCTAAACCAAATAAAAATCACAACCACAGTAGAAATTAAATGGCAAAGATTAAGGGAAGAGAGATGCAAACACAAAGACAACACAGCGATGTGTTATCGAAGAGGAAACCGAAGTCCTCGGCTTAAAACCTCTCCGTCGCCCTCCAAACGGTCAATAATCCATTAGAGAATGAAGTTGAGATACATGAACAGCAGAAATCCCTCTAAGCCTAATCTATCCAATGTACCTAAGCCCTCCAAGCTTCTTGCTCCAACGAGGTTACGCCGAACCTTTGTCTTCTCTAGCTTATCTGATCCCGCTATAACCCATAGCAACAACCAATATCAATTGCTCTCTTCCTAACTACTTCCCAAGCACCAAATAGCCTCCTCACAGATATGGGTATGGTAAGAAAAGGTTTTGGCTAATGTACCTCTCAAGGATGTAACAATGGAGAGGGTGAGAGTAGAAGAATTTGAAGAATCAAATGATGAAGATTGTGGATGAGTCAATCTTGTTTTTCTCTAGGGTTTCTCTCTCAAAATTCTCTCTGGAAGCTCTCTACAATACGTGGGTATAAGGGGTATTTATACTGGTGTGTGTTTGGAATGCGAAAGGTCAGTTTTTTCCAAACAGAGTGGTCTAGCGACTTGACCTCGCGACTTGACTGAGTTGCGAGTTTGAGTCGCAAGCTAACTGCGTAGCCAGACTGGAAGTTTTGTTATGTAGTACTCCAGCTGGCGTGACTCTTCAGCTCCTCTGTATGCTTCACACGTGTACCAGCTTTGGCGACTTGCTAGCCGCGAGCCAATTGCGAGATACAGTCGTGAGGCCCTGCTGAGTGCACACTCTTGAGCTTTTTCTTCACACTCTCTCACACACTACCCTTACATGATTCCCACCTAAATACACGGTTTCTAAATGCTGAATTACAAGCAAATTTGGCACAGAATAAAGCCAACAAAATGGTTGATTAAATTCAACCTTACAAAAGGTATTGTCTTTACTACCCTTTATTACTTAACAACCCTCTTTGAATTGTGTTGTAAAATCTTTATCAAATATGTTCAGGAGTATTCAACTGAAAATTAGTGGACATAATATTGATATGTCATCATAAAGTTTGAAGTTGGGGTAATTTTTAATATAAAAAGTTGCCATGTATACAACAAAATACTATATCCTTACTCCATTAGACTGATAGGCTAGTTAAGTAATGAAAATTAATAGAATGACCAATTGTGCTCACATTTGAAACTTCAGAGATCAATAAAACTTAAAACATCGAAGACCAAATGTGTACAATATGTAAATTTTAGGAACCACTAATGTATTTTTTGGCAAAAGAAATTTAAAAATTGACATCCAGCATTGCTTCCTCCAAGTTTATAATGACAATATGAGAAAATACACTCACAATATTAAAAAATTATTTACAATTAATTTCATGGAACTTCCTGTAAAAATAAAAATAAAAAAAATTGGTGGAACTTTGGTTAATAAAAAAAAAAAAAAAAAATTCTTGCTACAAACTCGAAATCATCGATAGGAAATTATATTGAATTGTAGTGATAGTATTTTACACGTTTGTCTGACTTAATCTATATATATATATATATATATATATAACCAAAACCTCTGAAGCTCCCACAATTTTTCACATCACCACAATATTAAAAAAAAAATAAAACATAAACAAAAAAAAAATAAAACTTTTCTAAAACCCAAAAATAAACTTAAACACAAAATCAGAGAAGCCCTAAGCCCCTAACACGCTCTACCTTCTCCTTCCTCCAAAACGCAAACCACGCTATGCCGTTTCTCCACACGCAAATCGCAACTCAACGACTCAACGGCTCCACCTTCTCCGGCACTACCCTTCTCCAGGTCTATATTTGTCGGCCACCCATAAACATTCTGTTCCTAAACATTCTATTTTTAAAGCCCCACTGTTTGATTATATCTTCAACCTCAAGTATACTCATCCAAAACCTTCTTCTCTCTAACCATTTCACCCCTTCCTAACGCAGACCTCTGGGTTTCACCAAGAAAAAAACATGCAATACACAAATAGTGAGAGAGCTGATCTGATCTGCTAGCTTTTTCTTTTTTTGTGAGCTTTGCAGAATTGGGATTGAAGGAGCAAAATCAAGATGCCGTGGATGTCCTCTTTTGATTCAAATTCGAAAAAGCTTTCTTACTCTCTTTCTCTCTCCATGTGGTGTGAGGTCAAATATTTGCTTTCTCTGTTCTATTTTTAAAATTTTAAATATTGTATCTGTATGTTTTCTCTTTTCATATTTCCCTTTCATCTTTAATTTACCCTCTTTGTTTGTTTGTTTGTTTATTAGTTTTTCAAAAGATTGCTTTACAACTCTGTGTTAATTTGTGCTAAGTAATTTGTGTTAATTTGGAATTCTTGTAGGTTATGTGGGTTAATTTACAACTCTGTGTGAATTCTTTAATTCTTCTGAGTTCCAATTGGTAGAGCATTGCTTTTTAGTTATGAGTGATATAACATTTTTGTTTCTAAGAATGTACTGAATTCCTTGGCAGAAGGATTTGCCTGCATGGCCCCCAACCCGTGATTGGTTGCCTAAAAGAACTGTATGTATCGTGGTAAGTTTCTTATGAAAGTAGGTGCATTAGATTTTTCTTAACAATGATTTATGAACATTATGTGTCATGTTAAGTTTATGTTGCATGATACTTATTTTAAATATGCAAATTGATGATTGTTGAAGTACTGTTAAGTGCTCACGTCTCTTAATGGTTACTTTTGAAGCAGACATCATATTCAAGGGGAGTCACTATCCAATGTAGAAACAAAAAGAGAGCAAGGCCTTCCATTGTGTATTTGAGCAATGGAAAAAGCAAGTTCTTCAAGTTGTTGCTTTGAAATAGTTGAACTGCTAAACGAATAGATAAGAAATAACTAAATGAAAGGAGTAGCAAAAATTGGTTTGTCTTATAACCCCAGTTATTTCTTTGTGATTTGGTTGAAGTTTGCATACAGAATGCTATGTATATGCTCTAACTTGATTTCAATATTATAAAACTAGGAATTAGACAATGCATTGTCTTTTATTTGAGAATGGAAATTGATTTGCATAAATACCTCTAATAACCTAATACAGGACACTTAGCTTTTGACGTAATTATTGCTTAGATTGTGAAAATTAGTTGGATATGTGGATTTAGATAGATGTGTTTGGCAGATTGTCACTTGAAGATATAATTTATAAAAAATTATAACACTAATTATTCTTTAATTTCATGCAGGCTTTGAGGTTGATTAAAATGCAAAGACATTCAGTGGCCATTTGCCAATTATTTCACTATAAGGGACATTTGGATCCTCAGAAAAGGGATGCACTTAATAAGGCTGTGTAGGACACTGCCCATGAAGATGTCTCTTCTATCGTTTTGAGTTTTGTTATTGCATTTACATAGCTGCCAAATATGTGTTGATGGACTTAATGGTTGTGTCTTTAATTTATTTAACAAGAGATTTGAAATACAAATTAATAAAAATTTATAGAACTCAATGTTTTATGTTGAATACATATATGATGTACTCTTCTATATAATGCAGATGTGTTGTATTATGTTTTCTACTCTTTTTGAGTCAAAGCAAAAGAATTTGACATTGGTAACTATATTCTATTTATTTATTGTGAAAATAAGGTTGCGATCATTATTGCAATTTGTTTATTTGTTTATTCACAGTATATATGTAACTATGAAAATAATTACATTGTCAATGGACTTATGGTAGTGGTATTAATCTTATCGGCATGTTTGTATTTTTATGGAGCTAATATACAGGATTTCTTTATCCCTTATTTGTCTTTATAATTTTTTTATTGGGCACAAGCACATTGTGTACTAGGTTTGGCAATGTTTAATATTTGAATTAGTGAAGATTTTATGTTATGCTTGGGTCTTCTCCATTTAGTTGTATTATTTGATTAGTGAGTCTTGAGACATTCTGATTTAGTGCAGCAAATGATAATTGCAATATTGTTTTTTTCTTTTTAATGAATCCCGTGCATCGCACGGGTTAGCGACTAATTTGTAGAATATATAAGTATAGTCCCAAGTAAAATGGTCAAAGAACGAACGGTGCCCAAAATCAATCTCTGCCGTTCATCCTGACGCGTTAGAATAATCAACGGGTAGAGTGCATTGAATGACAACATAGGGGAGAGTCTTGTGAAACTCAAATCTCTGCCGTCCATTCTAACAATATAAGAATAATCAACGGTTTGGAACACATAGGATGACAACATTAGATAAATATAGGAAATGGAAATTTGGTAAACTGAGACTTCAGACTTGAACAATGCATGAACATGTCGATTATAATATAGAGATATGCTTCTCCATATTCTTACTCAAATTCTATCCAGTATTTTACAAGCAAATATTTTCTATCATTGCCTTCCCTGGTATCAACTTGAAAAATAATGGTGAGTTACTTTTTTCAGTGCAAATTAAAATTTTATTATATGCATGGTCTAAATATTTTCTACCATAGCCTTCTTTTGGGATATATATGAATCTCTTGGAATCAAAAGTCTTGTAACTTAATTGACATATTTTAATGCACAAAATGTTCGAGAGTCTAGGGTGGAAAGGTTCAAGCGGCATGGTAAGCAGCATATTGTAACAATTTCAAAAAAAAAAAAAAAAGATCTCTTGAGAAGCTGCCTATAACATATGGGGCACAGTTCTAACATTTGTTAACTTTTTAAGTTTATTTGAGAATCTAATTTTAGTGTTAGACTGACAAGTTTGTGATTGTGGTATACAGGCACACCAATCTCTTTCATTGAAAATTGAGGTATTGTAATGATTTACTTATCATACTTAATTTTACAAGTAGATAAATTCCTTGTTGATTAAGTAATTTCAAACTGTTTAACTAATCGTGGATTGATTTCTATATCAGCAAGAATATGTTCAGAATTCAGAACGTGTAAAATCTGTTGATCTACATCCAACTGAGCCATGGTAGACACATATAAGTGCACGCTTGGACACTTCAAGTCTAAGTTTTGCATGTGCACATAGGTATGATTCCCGTCCATACACAACACAAAAATTAATTATTATGTATTCTAGGAATCGTGTTTCCTCATTTTAAATAATAGTGATTGTTAAGTAAATTTATGCATTATTATATGAGATAATGAAACACTGCTTCATGAATGTTAAATAATTTTTCCTATTTAATTAAAATATAATGTTGGCCAAGTTAAAGTTAGTGTGATACCCCAAATTGTGCATTTACATATATGTAATGCAGCCAAGAGCGTTGTACTTATTGATACCTTTTGAACTGCGAAATTAACAACATATTGTAATTATCTCTTAAATATATATATAATGTAATTTTTTAAAACTTAGGAGGCACTATTTAAATTTAATATATATTTTTAAAAAATATGAAGGGAAGGCAGATTTTTAAGCCACCCCCCCCCCCCCCCCTTCTATGGTATTTTCTGCATGTAACAATAAGTTTTTTTTTTTTTTCCTTTCACATATTGGTGAGTCTTATGCTTGTGGGATCTATCTTCATGTGAGTGGGATAGCAACTAGCATGTAACATATGCAAACGCATTGATATATTTAAAATTAAATAATTTTTTTATTATAAAAATATAAATAATTAGATGCCGTTTGGATTCAACATTTACGTTTTGCGTTTGCGTTTTCTAGCTTCTTCTTTTTTGTTTTTTTCTTTTTCCTTTTTTTTTTTTGTTTTCACGCGTTTCAGGAAGTAATGCGGCTACTGTTCATGCACTGTTCATGAATAGTAGCCGCAAATGTTGACTTTTCAACCGTGAATAGTGCACCTGTGCACTGTTCACGGACCCACAAATATCACTTTTCAGTAACTTTTTCATTAAAATGGGTCCCACGGTACTATTCACACATTGAAAATTTATTTTGCTACAGTGTTTTCAGTCTCAGTTTTCACTTTCAGCAAAAATAAACTCAATCCAAACGGACCCTTAGTCAATTTTTTTTAAAGTAAACGTAATTAGTCACATACCAAAATTCTTACCTAAATTTAATAATACTTATAATCAATTCTTTTTTTAATTTTTAATAACATAAAATGTGTGGTGATTTTTATTGAGTATATGTAATTTTTTTTTTTGTTTTAATTTTATAGTTTATTAATATTAGATTCATACTATTTTGTACTCATTAACTCACTTAGCACAAAGATTAAAAAACTTAAGTGGATAATTATGGTGTGATTCCTACATAAATTTAGACATATGGTGTAAAATTGGATTATAATTTCAAATTTTAATTGAATTTTTTCTGAGTTTTACCTATTAATATATATATATATATATATATATATATTAATACAATTTGTATTTTTTTTTTTTAATTTTATAGTTTATTAATATTAGATTCTTATTATTTTATACTCATTGACTCACTTGATACAAAGATTAAAAAAAAAAAAAAAAAACTTAAAAGGATAATTATGGTGTGGTTCCCACATAAATTTAGACACATGACACAAAATTGAATTATAATTTCAAATTTTAATTAAACTTTCTATGAGTTTTATTTATTAATATATATATATATATATTCATAAAATCATTAATGTGTAATTTTAGTCCAAATAATAATAGTATAATAAATTCACTCCAAGACAAAATATAAAGACCAGAATTTTGAACAAGATGGAACAAAGAGATAGGCAAACATAATTAATAACCTGTAAACATTATTTTGTCCATTTCAATTGGAATTGATCGAAATTGACAACTTTGAATTCTAGTCCTAAAACTAATCTGACCACGCTGCAAGGCTGGCCTGTGAAAACAAGTGCTAACAATTAAATTCATAGAACAATTTCACCCAAAAAATAAAAATAAAAATAAAAATAAAAAAGGAAAAAAAATTATAGAATAAATAGACTGTAAGAGGTTTTCCTTGACATGCTTGAAGAAGATACATATTTCCTTTGTAGCCCTATTTGCATATACACGTAAAAGTTTCGTTACCCTCTGAAGTTAAATGTTTTGCACACTTTGATCGTTCAATTCTCATCATACGAGAATATAATGTTTGATCAATCCCCCATTCCAATACCACAGGAACGTGGACTTCAGGTTTAATTGGGTATCTTAATAAATTGGCATTGAACTCGCGTTCCAGTAAAAATGCATAGTTGCATGCTTGGTCGTTAGAGTTGGGGCTGGAGATATATTTTGGCTCTATAGTTGCATTGAATAGACCAATATATGGGGGGATCGGGGTAAGGCAGCAATTGATGCCAATGCAACTACTTCCAGCAATTTCAGTACTGTTTATCCCACACCCGAACATGCACCCAGCGATAACTGAGCCATCTAGGGACTTCATTGAGGCAAAGATATTGCAACCAATGGCGATGAAACTGTTTTTGGGCTTTTTGTGTAGTTCACAATTTCTGTGGTCTTTGTAACACTATTAGGACAGCTTGAAAATGTGGTATGGTTGACGCGAACTGTGCCTTGTAATGAAATCTCCAGAACTTCCAGGTTGAATCTCCTCAAGAAAGGCTTGGGAGAGTTGAAATAAGTGGTGGTGTCATTGCAAGATATTTCAAACCAATCTTCATAGTAGCAATCAGCTCCTACTCCGAAAGGGTATGGAATGCTAATATTCCCACAGTTTGCTTGACATGAAGGCTTTGCTAAATCCACTGCTTGTACGAATGTATTAATTGACCCCAACAACACAATTGCCTGAAACACTATTAACGGACAATGATATTGGATCTACACACTCCCGAGATTTCCGTCATGTCTTTTCTACGCAATTACATCAAGTTATATTTGCCTAGAACATCATTTTACTTCTGTTGGAAAAGGACTTATATGGACAATTTACATCTAAACATTATCGACCAATGATGCTAATAAATACTAAATTGGAAAAAAATGCCCACACATCCCCCTGAATTTTAAGCTGGTGGTTATCTCTAAACTTTTATTTTAACCAATTTACTTCTTAAACTATACACGTGCCAAATCACCATATCTGCTAGCTTGCTAATAAAATTCTGACGGAATATGCATGCGTGTGACATGCACATAGTGCATGTGAGACACACGTGATGTTTAAAATACCAAATCTGAAATCTTAACTGAGTGGAAGGAGAAAGAAAAGTTTTTGAGAGAGAGACGATCAGTCAGAACAACCGTGGCATCCCTCCCTTCGGCGCCGGAAGTCCATCTTTCTGTTCATGTCCCACAGTGCCGTTCAATCATGTATTTGGTTCCGCACCTTACAACAAAAATAAAAAAACAAGTCTCAAAAGTCAAATCTCTCTAAAACCAATTAGTTTCAATTTGAGAAGGTTATAATGGATCTCGATATAGGGGATTACGCCTACAAAGATCCTCAGACTTTGATCTCAAAGAAACCCAAACAAAAAGAGGTTTTGAAATTTTTTTAAAAAAAAAAAAATTATTTATTTAGTTTTTGATTGAATGATTTTATATTTAATTGTTTATTTTTTTACACGAAAAAAATCTGGGTTTTGAGATGAATTCAGTGGAATTTAATTATTTGTATTGTTGGAATCTAGAATTGGATTGTACCGGTTGGTGGGTTTTGGTAGTTTTCTTTGTTGGGTTGGTAAAGATTATTAATATATATGGAGGACTTTGCTAATCACTATTGGGGTTGGATTTTGGTCTGGTTGTTGATTATAGCTCCCAAGGCATTCGTCCACATAATGCTTGAAAGGTAAAACATCAGTGAAGTCTGACATTCCAACCCTGCAAATCAAACTCATTATAGGAAAATAGAGTCCAGAAACTAACGCATCTTGAAAAATCTTTAGAATGCAAATATCAGTAATATGGTGGCTATCGAACAGGAGATCCATATATGCGGTTGAACAGAGCAAGACAAAGACTTTCGGCGCAGAGGGAGGAATGCCACGGTGGTTCTGACTTCTGACCGATCATCTCTCTTCTTCTCAAATTTTTTTTTTTTTTTTTTTTGAGTATTTTAAATATCATGCATGTGTCACATGCATATTCTGTTAGAATTTTAACAGCACACTAACGGATGTGGAGATTTGGCACATATGTATAGTTTAAAGAGTAAATTAACAAAAATAAAAAGTTAGGGGATGTAATGACCACCAGCTTAATGGCCTGTTTGGAAGTTTAGAAAGGGAGGAGAGTAGAGGGGAGGAGAGTAGTGGGGAGGAGAGTAGAGGGAAATGATTCTCCTCCATCTTGTTTGGATGTTTTTAAAATTAGTAAGGGGAAAGGGAGTAATTAGCCCTTCCCCTTGTTTGGATGTTTTAAAAAATAGAAAAGAAAGGAGAGGAAATGATTAAAATAGACAGATTTACCCCTATTTGAAAATGAACTTGTAACATTGGTTTATGATTAATTTATTAGTTTTGTAAAGTTTTGAACTTGATTATCATTTGTCCAAATCTTAAAATATGTTAGTGATTTTTTTTTGAGAAAAATAAATAAATAAAAAATGTTTCAAAAAAAAAAACAATTTATACACCTAAAAACTAAAAAAAAAAGAGTCAAAATCAGTCAAAATTGAACTGTTATCTGAATATTTGAAAACAAAGCGTTCATATCAGTTTTAATAAAATACTAAACATCGCCAAATTTAGTAGGTGTTTTAAAACTCTAACCAAAATCCAAATTCCCATTTTTTTTCCACATTTTCTGAGCAACCAAACACAGGCACAAGTAGAGGGAAAAAAAAAAAATCACAGAAACACAAACCAAATCCCCCAAAACGCAGACAACCAAAAAAAAAAAAAAAAGAAAAGAAAAAAGCGAAATCCTGGAGAACGAAGAGCAAGCAAAGCGAGATCCTCGTCGTCGTCGGGATAGTTCACCGGAATCAGAGGGGAGTCGCCGTCGTGCTTCATCGGCAACTGGACCGGCGGGTCAACGACCGTGGTTTAGGTCGGCGATGAACTCGATCGCGGCGGCGTGAGATTTGTACTTGACTTCGACGGCGAGTGGTGAAAGCCGGCAGTGAAGTCATCACCATGAACGGTAACCTGTTGCGGCTGCGAAGGTTGATCGGAGCCTCCTCCAGCTCTCGTCGAAGTCGACGCCGACGATGACAACGACGACGCCATGTTCTCCGGCCAAATCCAACCTGAATCTCAAAATCCAAACACCTTTTACACAAAGCTCAAATCTAAAACGGTGAAGCTTAAACAAAAACAGTGTGAAGAGAAATTGCTTCATTAACCTTAAATCTAGGGAAACAAACAAATTCGTTTTGTAATTTTGTTAATATATCAAGGGCAAATTAGGTAATTTATATTTTTAATAATTTATGTGATCTACTCTCCCTCCAAATCTCTCCAATTTGGGGGAATTAAAAATGAGGGATTGGAGGTAGTTGAAACCCCTCCAAGTCCCTCCAAATCCCTCCCCCTCCTTCCTTAAAAAACTCCCAAACAAGGTAATTAAACTACTCTCCTTCACTCTACTCTACTCCCCCTCTATTTTTTAACATCCAAACAGGCCATAAAGTTCAAGAGGATGTTTTGGCATTTTGCTTGTGGACCTGGGTTTCATCGAGCATATAGGATGCTCGCGGGTTTTCCGTGTTGATTGGTAAGTGTTCTCTCTAACATGCATCAATGATCAAACAATCTTTTTACTTTCATTTTTGACAGTCATTTTGCATCAATCAACACGAAGAACCCACGAGCATCCTATATGCTTGATAAAGCCACAAGCTTAATTAATTATGGCTTGAGTCTGTCAATTTTTTTTTTTTTTTTTTTTGGTCCACTTATTTGACTGGGGAGTGCATTTTCATTTGGAACTGATTTGTACAGATTGTTTACTAGTGTTGAATATATGTTTTCTCCTAAGAAAGAAAATCTGTGAAAAGAATAACTTTTGTGCCACAACTTTTGACACAATTCTGATATGGTAAACTAGAAGTAGTTGAGAAAATGTGGTAGATTCATATAAAAATAATGTAATCTTCCTACTAAAATTCACTCTAGTAAATTGAGGACACAATAACCTATACTTACAAAACCTTTGTACACAATAATGGAGTGAGGAAGGTGGAGGAACAATTAGCATTAGTGTGTGTGTATATATATATAATGTTTTTAGTTTGAATTTATTATGCAAAAGAATATTACATAAGTGTGTGTATATTTATTCTCAAATCACATGTCATGCATTCAATGATTTATTCTCAAGTCACATACCAAACAATTGCATAAATATTATTTGAAATTGTTTGGTATCCTTGTGTGAGTGAAATCCCATATTAAATAATAAGGACGTGGACATGAATGATTATAACATAATAACATCCAAACCCATAGGTTTAAGCTTTTGATTAAGTGGTGTCATTATATATTTTATTAACTATTCTATTGGAATCTCCCTAAAGTGTTATCTACATAACAAGTGGTATCAAAGCAAATGGTAGTGTGCGGCAAAGTGACAAAGTTAACAAGGTATCTACATATGAAGCACTAAAGAAAGAAAAAGCCATAAACAAAGGAGAGATTGTAATATTTGTTTGTGGTCCACAAAGAGAGGTAATGACTCATACGTGAACGGGAGATTATTGGATATATATATATATATATATACACACACATGTGAGTAAAGTCTCACATTGAATAATAATGGTTAGAGTCAGTGATATAATTGAGCCCAAACTCATAGGCTTAAACTTTTGGATGAAGTGGTCACCTTATATGTTATATTAACTACTTAATTGAAATTTTCCTAAAGTTTTATCTCCCTTAAAGATTGGGGAATATTGTTGGATATATACGTGTGAGTGATTAATATAATATAGTTGAGCTCAAACTCATAAACATAAACTTTTGGGTTAAGTGGTCGCCTTTTATGTTATATTAATTACTTAATTGGAATTTCTCCAAAATGTTGTTGCCCCCAAAGATTGGGGGGTGGGGTGGGATTGTTGGATATGTGTGTGTGTGTGTGTGTGTGTGTGTGTGTGTGTGTGTGTGTGTGTGAAGTCTCACATTAAATAATAATAGCAAGAATGAGTGATAAATATAATATAGTTGGGCCTAAATTTATAAGCTTATACTTTTGGATTTGAATGCTCTAAAATGTGTAAAAACATAAGAGCTATTTAGACCCTCAAATTAAAATTACGGCTCGATAGATTTTACTCTAACTTATACTAAGTGCGAAAAAGAGTAAATGTGAGCGTATAAATAAACAAGCTACTCTAACCCATATTTATAATAACACAGCAGTAAAATGAAAGGTAAAAGAGTAGGGAAAAGAGATGCAAACACAAGATAACACGCCAATGTGTCATCGAAGAGGAAACCGAAGAACTCGGCGAAAAACCTTTCCACCACCCTCCAAGTGGCAATTGATCCACTAGACAATCAGTTGGGATACATGGGTTAGCAAGAGACCCTCCAAGCCTAATCTACCCGCTGTACCTAAGCCCTCCAAGCTCCTACTCCAACAAGGCTTCTCGGAACCGTGTCTTGTCTAGCTCTCCGGATCCTACAATACGCCCGATTGCATCCGCCAAAGCCTGGCTTCTTCCAATGCTTCCCAACAGCACCAAATCCTCACTTGACACTTTGAAAGGGTGTGGTAAGTGTTTGGGCTATTAACCTCTTAATTGTATGGAAATTGAGAGGTAGGAGTTGAGGAAAATCCACAAGCAATTATGTAGAGATATGTAGGTATAACAATCTCTAACTCTTAAGGTTTGTAGCTAGGGTTTTCTCTCAGAAACACTCCTCAACATTTGTGGGTAATGTGGGTATATATAGTGTGGGTACAGAAAGTGTGCATCAGATAGGACAATCTGGCAAAATAGAATGTTTCACGAGTGTCTCGCGGGAAGGCCTTACCCGCGAGCTACTCGCGAAACACAACTGTTTCCATCCTGTCCTGACTCTTCACATTCCAATCATGTGTAGGGCACATGCATCATTTCGCATGATGCTTAGTCACAAGCTACCCACAAAAACTCTTCAGTCTTCAATTTGCTTGAGTCTTCACACACTTTCTCTCTCACACACAACTCTTACAATTAAATCCCACAATAAATACAGGGTACAAAAAATTGAATAAAATTACAATCAAATTTGGCACAGAATAAAAGCCAACAAAACATATAGTTGTAAATTACAACTTTACAATCTCCCTCTTTGGCTATTCCGTGACAAAACCCCTAAAACAGACTCTAGACTTAAACGTGAGTTTAGGAATAGTGGCAAAACTCACTCACACCTAATCTAGAAGCTGTAAAGCACTTGCGTGTATATACCTGTAACCTGAAGCACTCGCACACAAACAAAACTTTCATTAAGCTTATGACAAGTTAAATACATGGTACGTACATGAACAAGTAAAGTGCGATCAAGTTTGTAAACACTATAAAACATATAAGCATATCTTGATCAAACAAGGTCAATCATTAAAGAATAACTACAATGAACATTTAGCAAGTAAATGCTCATCTAGACATGCAATGCAATGAAGACCAATCACAATGATCAATTGCATGTCCAACACATAACCAATGCAAAATACACGAAGTATATGCATTTGGGATACAAGATCCTACTAGGGTACAAGTGTGAGGTACTTAAGATATAATATCAACATCTAAAAGTACTTAAAAATGCTACAAAGCATTGAGATAAACACAAAAACTGAATATAAAACTGAAATTAAGAACAATGTACTAAAGCTTTAGACGAAAGCAGTAAAAACAACTATCCAAGAGTTATAAACACTTAAATAGTTTAAACCAAAACATAAATAATGCTAAACCGCCTATAATGAACCAATGTATGAACCAATGTGTCTAAGATCTAAGCTATGCTCCCCTTAAGCTGTGCAAGCTCCCCGTCAAAATTTTCTCCCCCTTTTTGACCGGAATGGCCAAAGAGGCTAGAACTAATCGGACTCTGAATCTGATCCCTGGTCCATGGATAAATCATCGATCTGTGAGGATAAAGCTGTGATCTGACCCTGGATATAAGCAAACTGGTCCGCGGTGTGCTGCACATGAGAGTCAAGCATGGTAAACATCTGGTCCACTCTAGCTAGGAGGCGATCAAGTCTGTCTGGTCCTCATGCTGGTGCTGAAGATGACGGCTGAGCTGAAGTCTCTAGAGTAGTGGTGAATCAATCAATCTCCTCCTCTGTGTCACCACCCTCCTCCTCTGTGTCACCACCCTGAAATTAAGAACAATGTACTAAAGCTTTAGACGAAAGCAGTAAAAACAACTATCCAAGAGTTATAAACACTAAAATAGTTTAAACCAAAACATAAATAATGCTAAACCGCCTATAATGAACCAATGTATGAACCAATGTGTCTAAGATCTAAGCTATGCTCCCCTTAAGCTGTGCAAGCTCCCCGTCAAAATTTTCTCCCCCTTTTTGACCGGAATGGCCAAAGAGGCTAGAACTAATCGGACTCTGAATCTGATCCCTGGTCCATGGATAAATCATCGATCTGTGAGGATAAAGCTGTGATCTGACCCTGGATATAAGCAAACTGGTCCGCGGTGTGCTGCACATGAGAGTCAAGCATGGTAAACATCTGGTCCACTCTAGCTAGGAGGCGATCAAGTCTGTCTGGTCCTCATGCTGGTGCTGAAGATGACGGCTGAGCTGAAGTCTCTGGAGTAGTGGTGAATCAATCAATCTCCTCCTCTGTGTCACCACCCTCCTCCTTAACACGATCCGTGGTATTGAAGACACACCGGTTCTGGAGCCTTTGATGTGAGCTGTGCTCCTAGTCACTGTGTGTGCACCAATAGGATAGTCTCGTTATACCATAGTAAGACCACTCGGGAATTTGAGCCTTGTCTTTGGAATTAGGCCCATTATGAGTAAGGGGAATGGCATGACTATTCTGGAGTTCTGCTTCTCAATGCTCTTCTTCAAAAGGTAGAAGATGTGTCCACATATATCAATCTCCTTGTGAGTAAAGAGATCATACAAAAAGATTGTCCTTGGAGCAAACAATGTCGTGAGGTTGGTGACCGGATATAAGTTGTGGATCATCACATGAGCAAGAGTCCTCATCTCCGGACTGAAAGGAATTGTGTTCATGGAGGTCTTCCTAAGTGTACCACCAAGAGTCAACACCATCTCCTCAATAAAGTCCAAGCGATCCTCATATTGGACTGTGATTGGCTGTAAGGGAGGACGAATCTCCAAAAATTCTTGTATGCTTTCCTTGGTAATCACAAACTCTTTGTGTCTCACCCAGCAATCTATATGATCCCCTTCCACACTAGCATTTGAGAAAAATTCCTTTATGATCTCCGAGTATACAACTCCAACTGGATTCAAAAGCTTTGTCCACGTCCTTTCCCTAAACATTGCAGGTATGCAAGTGTCCTTAAGGGTATCCAACTTGACAACCCTTTACATGATAATCGTGGCTCTTTTGTAGCAGTCATTGTATTTCAAATCTGCCTTAACAGACATAAAATTATCAGAATCCGTGCGTGCACGCTTTGAGGTTGGTCTCTTAGGAGCTGAATGTTTGGTAGGAGACATCTGCACATTTACACAGAAAACCAAGAAAAGAAACAGGTGTTCAAACACAAAACGGAACACAAAAACTTGATTAGATTCAAGTTAGTTCAAGCTAAAGTAAACGAGCTTAAAACAGAGCATAACAAACTCAAAACAACATGCTATAACTGTTAAAACATGTAAACAATATCATAATGCATGAAATAAGTGACTATGCATGTGTGTGTATGTGTTGTGCATGTGCTGTGCATGTGTGTGCAGCAAGTGGTGCATGAGGTGTGCCTGGAGGGTGCCTAGTGTGCCTAGGAGGTGCATGGCATGGCATGGCACAATATGGGGAAAGTGTGTAAAACACACACCCTTTGACCAAAACATGTTACCCAAGTTTAATCAAGGGTACACCCAAGAATTGGAACTCAGTTAAGTCCAATTCAACACAAGAATGTCATATGAACATTCTGTCAAACACATAGCATGCAATAGTGCACAACACAAATGAACAATGCATGAACGTAATGAAATCTGCCTCAATACACATTTAGATTGCCACAAGGGGCCAGTACAGATACATAAAGATCAAATGGGACTCAGCCCAATCAAAATTTTGAAGAAATTTTCACAAAAACATGAACCCCAACCCATTTTTGAAAAATCCCCAATTTTGAAAACCCTAACTTAATTTCTGCATAATCTAAGACAAAAGAAAAAGAAAATGTTTTAGAAAACATACCTTGAAGAAGAAAATGCAAAAAACAAGCTTGAGAGTGAAGGGGTTTGAGTGAAAAGTGATTTTGGGTTGAAAGGGGTTCAAAAGAGGCAATGCGAGGGAAATGAAATTGAAAAACTGTCACATCTGCTATATAAAACTGAAAACGCACGTTTTTCACGGGTTAGGCAATCGCGAGATTAGTCGCGAAAAGCACAGAAGCTTTCGCGAGAAGCTTTTAATCGCGAAACAGTCGTGAGACAGTCGCGATAGCCTCTCTATGAAATTGAAAATTTTCCAGTTTTTGCCTAAAAATCATTTCGCGAGAAGGGTTTAGTCGCGAAATACTCACAAGGCAGTCGCAATACTCTTTGTATGAGATTGGGACTTTTTAATTTCCCTTAAAACACTTTTCACGGGAAGTTCTAAGTCGCAAGCTTCTCGCGAAACTGCCACTGAACCAGTTTTTGAAGAAAAACACAAAAATGCATTTTGAACAAAAACTAAAAGCACAAAAGTATAAAAACACTTTCAAAAAATATAAAATACTTAAAAATCTTTTTGGGTTTAATCAACAAGTAATTGAGCATACACATCACATTTGAACATGTACAATCACACAAATGAGATAAGCATTAATTGAATCAAAGTCTTGTGTGTTGTGAGTGAGTATCAAATGTGGAATAGTCCTTAGACCAGAGTGAAGCTTCAATGATCAATTCAATCAAGTCATACATAACTGGTACTAAGTCAAGTGGACTATCTCAATTATAGAAATGAACATATATGACCTCTCACAAAAGAATGATTACAAAACTTAGAAGCTTTTCATTTGGCTTCTGCATAAATCATAACATTTGATCCTTTTTGGATAATACATCTCTTTTTGAGATCGGTGCATGAAATTTTTGATATTTCAACATTAAGAGTTAGCCTTTAACTTTTTGAGCACCATACATTTCAATACAAAAGTCGGTTTCCCTTTTTCCTAGTCAAATACTAGTATGTGCGATAGGCTTTTGCAGCTTATAATCTCTTTTTCATTTTGAGATTTACATTTGAAGAGCTCTATTGCAAAATCGTAAAAGTAAAGGTGGGAAGATATATAGGCACAAGTCTATGCAATTATTAAAACCATCAAGACTGTTGACCAATCATTCATAACAAGCTTGAAGATCTATTTACAACAATCACACATAGTTTTCAAGATTTCTCCCATAAAGATATATGTGCATAGATAACAAGCTAAGCTCGTAAATGCACTACACCATTAGTACGAAGGTACTAGGCCAAACTCACATGTAATATACACAACACAAGCAATCAAACTTTTTGAAGATTTTTCAATTTTTATGGGTTTTTGAATTTTTTGAACACACTAAAAAACAGAACAAGTAAAGTAATATCAACAAAACAACAAGTACAAAACAAAACTTGTAAAAGAAATATGCTATAAACCGGAAGCAATGCATGACATGATGCATGAACCTATAACCCTAAACATTGGAAGTATTAATACATGGCCATAAGAAGTGATCATGCATAAGTACCCTTCTGGACCCACACTTTACGAGTATTTTGGGTGAAAGCCTTAGATGGCGGGGTACGACCAACATAGTTTTCAAACCTCAGAGTGAAGCTAGCAAGGCATAGGGATATGTTTTTCAGCATTTCCATCACATCGCCAATGAGATGTCCTTCACTATCTCCCTTAGCTTGTGCTCCCCTTGGTCTTCTCCTTGAAGTTTCTTGACCACACATCGAATCAGCCTTTTTAAGTGCATAAAGCTTGAAACAATTCGGTCTTGTGTGTCCTTGTGCGCCACAATAATGACACAAATGCTTTACTTGAGGCCCCCTTTGATTTTTGGGTAATGACTTCCCTTTTTCCTTTGGCTTTGCACCAACAGTTCTCTTAACTACAACAGGAGTCTCAGTCTCAGGCTTTACTTCTTTAAGTTTCTCATCATTCTTGGCTGATACGAACCGTATTTCCTTCTTGGGTTCGCTACTAGAGCTTCCTTCTCCGGTATAGGCCAAACCGGTCCTATCATGTGAAGACTTTTGAGAAGACAGCACATTGTCAAGTTTCTTGGTCAAAATGCGCTCAACCTTGACATTAGCTTGGATAATTTCAAGTACAAGGAACTTGATTTTAGAGTATGCTTCCACCAACTTTCCCTTGAGTCCTTCTGCTTCACACTTTGCTTCCTTGAGTTGTACAAGTATACCCTTATGCTCTTCTTCAACCCTTTTCATCTTTTTCACAGCAAGGTTGGCAACTTTAGCGTATTTGCCACAATCTTCTAGCAGAGAATCATATGCTTCTTGTAAGTTGATTTCCCCTTCATTTTGGCACATGTCTTCATCTTCCTATTCTTCAATTTCGTCATCTTCGGAAAGATCACCAAGGTCATCAACCAATTTGCTCAAATCATTCTTTGAATCGACAGAGGCAATTATCATGAAGGCTCGGTAGTTTCCCTCGCTGTCACACTTTTCTTCCGTGTCTGAATTTGAACTGTCGGAATCACTAAAAGTAGTGGCAAATGCTTTCCCCTTCAGTCTTAAGTAGTTAGGACACTCCTTCTTAAGATGCCCATGGCCATTGCATTTGTAACTTACGATTCCTTGAGGGGATTGAAATTCCTTTCCATCTTTCTTCTTAAACTCCTTCCTATCACCCTTGAAGGATGAAACTTTCCTTTGCTGAATGGCTTCCCGCTGTTTTTCATCTTCAGAAATTTTCGGAAGTTCTTTGCAAGGAATGCTACCTCCTTCTCCACATCATCTTCTTCGAAGGAGTCATCCATTCTCTCAGTGATGGTTTTGAGAGCAAGAGATTTGCTCGACTTTTGAGAAGGCAGTCTCAGCTCATATGTTTGGAGGATTTTGATCTCATCCAAATCTTTACTTTCTTCTATAGTTGTGACTTTTGCTCGGAAGCTCTCCGGTAAGGAACTCAAAATCTTTCTCACCACCTTAGCATCCTCAATCTTCTCTCCGAGATTGAGCTTGGCAATTACGATTTCATTTAGCTTCCCATAGAATGAATAGAAAGACTCATCATCACCCATCTTGAGCTCTTCAAATCTGGTGGTAAGCGTCTAGAGTTTTGTGTCCTTTACTTTCTTGGTACCCTCATAGGTAGTCTCAAGAATCGTCCAAGCTTCCTTGGCAGTCCCCACATGTGATATCTTATGAAACGCATCAGTAGACACACCATAGAATATAGCGTTAATAACCTTACTGTTTACATTTGCTAATGCAAGAGCTGCCTTGTCCCATTCGTACTTGGCTGTCTTGGGTTTAACATACCCATTCTCAACGAAGTCCCATACCAACTCATCTATAGCACATAAGAAAGCCCCCATACGGACCTTCCAAAAGGCATAATTGCTCCCATCAAAAAAATGGTGGGGCATTGAGTGATTGTGACCGGTCCATCACAAAGGATCAAGGATCATACTTAGGTATTAAAACCACAGTGAGTATTCATGCTCTGATACCAATTGAATGCTCTAAAATGTGTAAAAACACAAGAGCTATTTAGACCCTTAAATTAAAATTACAGCTCGATAGATTTTACTCTAACTTATACTAAGTGCATAAAAGAGTAAATGCAAGCGTATAAACAAACAAGCTACTCTGACCCATATTCATAATAACACAGCAGTAAAATGAAAGGTAAAAGAGTAGGTAAGAAAGATACAAACATAAGATAACACACCAATGTGTTATCGAAGAGGAAACCAAAGAACTCGGCGAAAAACCTCTCCGCCACCCTCTAAGCGGTAATCGATCCACTAAACAATAAGTTGGGATATATAGGTTAGCAAGAGACCCTCCAAGCCTAATCTACCCGCTGTACCTAAGCTTTCCAACCTCCTACTCCAACAAGGCTTCTCGGAATCGTGTCTTGTCTAGCTCTCTAGATCCTGCAATACGCCCGATTGCATCCGCCAAAGCCTGGCTTCTTCCAATGCTTCCCAGCAACACCAAATCCTCACTTGACACTCTGAAAGGGTGTGGTAAGTGTTTGGGCTATCAATCTCTCAATGGTATGGAAATGGAGAGGTAGGAGTTGAGGAAAATCCACAAGCAATTGTGTAGAGATATGTAGGTATAACAATCTCTAACTCTCAAGGTTTGTGGCCAGGATTTTTTTTCAGAAGCACTCCTCAACATTTGTGGGTAATGTGAGTATATATAGTGTGGGTACAGAAAGTGTACATCAGATAGGACAATCTTGCAAAACAGAATGTTTTACGAGTGTCTTGCGGGAAGGCCTTACCCGCGAGCTACTCGTGAAACACAGCTGTTTCCATCCTGTCCTGACTCTTCACATTCTAGTCATGTGCAGGGCATATGCATCATTTCGCAGGATGCTTAGTCGAGAGCTACCCGCGAAAACTCTTCAGTCTTCAATTTGCTTGAGTCTTCACACTCTCTCTCTCTCTCACACAACCCTTACAATTAAATCCCACAATAAATACAGGGTACAAAAGATTAAATAAAATTACAATCAAATTTGGCACGGAATAAAAGCCAACAAAACATATAGTTGTAAATTACAACTTTACAGGATTAAGTGATCTCCTTATATATTATATTAACTACTCATGAATTAGAATTTTCCCCAAGTGTTATCTCCCTAAAAGGTTGGAGAGATATTATTACATTCGACACCATCACTATTGTATATATCATCACTTGGCATATATTTTCGGATTTTTATGTTATAATTAAATTGAGTATTATCTATAAACATTCTTATATTAATAATAATATAAATGTCTAAAAGAAAATTTTAGGGGCCATTTCACCTCTACAGGGTAATCTCCACCTCCACATGGTTTTTTTGAAGACCAACTTACCCCAGCATCTTCACCGAATCATATCTGTGCAGTTGCCTCTAATTAAAGATCTTGTATACAAACTTTAGATAGACGCCACCTTGAGTTTAAGGGGATACTATAACATAATATCGTTACACTTGCCAATTACCATATATACGTACGCTCATCTTACTTTCTATGCAGTACATAGCCCTTCATTCAGTTAGAGAATCTCAATTATCATTGATTTAGGCATAATCAAGGGCTTCTCAATTCAACTTTTCTTGTATATTTATAGGGGTCATCTATACATGTAAAACTCATATAATATACAGATTATACAGTATATATTTTTCTTCTTCTACTTCTCTCTCTCTCTCTCTCTCTCTCTAAAAGACTAAATCTAACAAATAGGGAACCAAGCTGTTAACTCTTCATTGCTACAAGAGTTAATTGAGAGTTACTTCAGGAAAATTACAGGGTCGATTTAATATTGTTAAATAATTCAGGGAGTGTTTTTTGCAATTGATTATATATTATTATTATTTTTAACTTAAGTATATCTTACCACATGCATGCTTTATGCTGGACTAGATAAGTTGACTAAATGGATTCGAATGGGTAAATCAGTATCATCTATGCGGCAATGCCTACACTGAAGTATACAAATTGTGCTAAAGGTATCACTACCACCAGCTTACCAATTTGGGTCCTTAAGAATTTTTGGAGACTGCAAAAAGTCCGTTGGACTTTGATGGCTTTACAGGTCAATTGGATAAACTATCTGAGTTCATTCAATATATTCACAGAATTGAATGAGCTAATTTGCATTTGTTTTTAGCCAATGGCTCTCAAGAACTTGTTGAAATAGAATTTGATGCAAAGCTGTTGGTGGTATGTTGAGTAAAATGAAGCAGCTAACATATTTTTACATGCTGCTGTGATGGATTGCATGGCTTGCTGGCAAGAGTAACCCATTCTTTAATGAAACTGTCTATGTACAGGAAAGAAATTTGCATTCATTTGCAATCTAGAGTGGCAGTAAGCTCAAATTTCAAGGCTAGAATATGTGCAGTGAACTACATTTTAGAATTTGGTAAATTAAGGAGTGTTTGGTTTGAGCAAAAAAGGGTTGTATTTTGTATTTATTTTCAGTTTTTTGCTGGACTCATCACTAAAAAACTTGTTTGGTTAGTATCCAAAAAAAAAAAAAAAATTAAATACAAAACTGAATATAACTTTTTAGTGTATTCATTTTCTTGAAAATGAATACAATGACATTTTTGTTATTAAAAAAAAAAAAAAAAAATCTGTAAGTCCCATTATCATTGACTTGTTATAAAGTTGTGATTTCCAACTATATTGTGTTGGCTTTAATTCCGTGTCAAATTTGATTGTAATTTATTCAATCATTTTCCTTGTATGTATGTAGGTTTAATTGTAAGGGATGAATGTGAGAGATCAATGAAGAATCAAGCTTCAAAAGTTAAACAAATGGATTTCGCAACTGTCTCGCGGGAAGCAACCTGCGAAAGAGCCACGTGTAGAGCACATGACTGGAAGATGAAGCGTCGTGCCAGGCTATCATTTTTGCGGCTGTCTCGCAGGAAGGGCCAACCCACGAAGGACCCACAAAAGTCTCTGTTTGGCAAAAAGTTGTGTTTTTCTTTACCAAGTCTTTACCCACACTATATATACCCTCATTACCCACAAATTGTAAGAAGTGCTTTCCAGAGAGAAAACCCTAGAAAGTTCACTTGAGAATTAGAGATTGTTATACCCACAATCATCTGTACATTTTCTTGTGGTTTTCCTCAATTCCTACCTCTCCATCTCTAGATCTTTGAGAGGTTGCTAGCCCAAACAATTACCACACCCATACTAAGTGTAAAGTGAGATTTTGGTGCTACCGGGAAGCATTGGAAGGAGCAATTCATTGGCGGATGCAATCGGGCTGAATTGCGGGATCTGAAAAGCTAGAGAAGACAAGGCTCCAAGAAGTCAGTTGGTAGCAAGAGCTTAGAGGGCTCAAGTACATGGGGTAGACTAGGTTTGGAGGGTCTTTTGTTATTCGTGTACTCTAAATTTATTCTCTAGCGGATCAATTTTGACTTGGAGGGTCGCGGAGAGGTTTTTTGCTGAGTTCTTCAGTTATAGCTTTCATTTTATTGTTGATAATGGGTTAATATGGCTTAGGATAGAGTTAACGGTTCATTATGCTTATTTACTCTTGTTTCGCACTTAATCTAAATTATAGTAAAAATAATCCAGTCGTATTTTTTATTTGGGGGTATGAACAAGCTCTTGTGTTTTAACACAAATCCGAGCTTTCACTTGTCATATCAAAGAACACTCTCTCCCTCTATTTGTTGGTGACTGTCTCGCGGGAAGCAACCTGCGAAAGAGCCACGTGTAGAGCACATGACTGGAAGATGAAGAGTCGTGCTAGGCTATCATTTTCGCGGCTATCTCGCAAGAAGGGCCAACCCACGAAGGACCCACAAAAGTCTCTGTTTGGCAAAAAGTTGTGTTTTTCTTTACCAAGTCTTTACCCACACTATATATACCCTCATTACCCACAAATTGTAAGGATTGCTTTCCAGAGAGAAAACCTTAGAAAGTTCACTTGAGAATTAGAGATTGTTATACCCACAATCATCTATACATTTTCTTGTGGTTTTCCTCAATTCCTACCTCTCCATCTCTAGATCTTTGAGAGGTTGCTAGCCCAAACAATTACCACACCCATACTAAGTGTAAAGTGATATTTTGGTGCTACTAGGAAGCATTGGAAGGAGCAATTCATTGGCGGATGCAATCGGGCTGAATTGCGGGATCCGAAAAGCTAGAGAAGACAAGGCTCCGAGAAGTCAGTTGGTAGCAGGAGCTTAGAGGGCTCAAGTACATGGGGTAGACTAGGCTTGGAGGGTCTTTTGTTATTCGTGTACTCTAAATTTATTCTCTAGCGGATCGATTTTGACTTGGAAGGTTGCGGAGAGGTTTTTTGCCGAGTTCTTTAGTTATAGCTTTCATTTTATTGTTGATAATGGGTTAATATGGCTTAGGATAGAGTTAACGGTTCATTATGCTTATTTACTCTTATTCCGCACTTAATCTAAATTATAGTAAAAATAATCTAGCCGTATTTTTTATTTGGGGGTATGAACAAGCTCTTGTGTTTTAACACAAATCCGAGCTTTCACTTGTCATATCAAAGAACACTCTCTCCCTCTATTTGTTGGTGGTTGTCATAAAAATAAATAAAATAAATAAATAAATAAATAAAAGGTGAAGGGGAAGACAAAGCAAAAAATGATACCAAACAAAAAAAATAGATGAAAACAAAAAATAAGTACAAGATTTTTAGTATAGAAAATGAATACAATCTTAACACAAACCAAAATGACCCTAACTACCTCTATTCTGATTATTAGTATCTATATATGATTGACTTGGCCTACGTACGGTTATTATCTTTATCTATGCCACTGATAGGAAAGTAAAGAATCGCTAAAAATCGTTACAAAAGGCTACATTTGATTGAAGTTGAACAGAATATTTATAAATTACTTATTGTTTTTGCTACTACCTTATTCCTTTCCCTAAAATAGAACTACATTAGGCTTCGGTTTTCAATGAATAAACCACTTTATGTTCCATGAACTACCGTATCCCATATGTCTGATTTTTTTTTTTTTTTTTTTTGGTGATTTTTGGTACTTTAAAAGGAAATGAAAAGGACATGTGATAGTAATGGCGGCTCCAAGAATTTTGTTTAGGGGGTCATTAAAAACTTAAATGAAAAAAATTTTAATAAAAAGAGAACTTGAATATATCTAGAACTTAAAATTTTAATTTTAGGAATCTGCTATGAAGGGCTTGCAGAGATGCGTTGCCAACAAAAGAAGCACTAGTACATCAGACGTACAATCATCATGGATCCGCTATGTGATCGCTGCCATGAAACTCAGGAGTCTCCGCTGCATGCTTTGTGGCTTTGTAAGGAACTAGACACGGTCTGGGAGAGGTCTGCCCACTGTCGAATGCGCCGAGAAACCAGCTTCCTGAATTTCAAAGAATTACTCTCTTGGATACTCACACAGCCAAGCGAAGTGGAGCTTTTTGCTATGGTAGTGTGGAGCATATGGAATCAACGTAATAAAGCTCGCCTCTGTTACGACATATGTGATTCATGTTAGGAACATATGTCAATATTTATGTAGTTGGCTAATCTTTTGACAAAACTCACTTTACTTGTAATTGGATAGATCTAGAATGTGTTTAATACTTCAAGAAACATGTTGTTCAAGTCTAGTATTAAAGCCATAAAGATTGGACCAAGAAACAAGTGAAGAAGGGCTATTCATTAAAGTTGGACAGATAGCTCGACACCTGTAGACAGATAGCTCGACACCTGCAGATAGATAGCTCGACAGCTGCTCGACAGATAGTTATCTATCGAGATTTAATGAATGAAGCTCGACAAATTCAATCGATCAAGGTATCTATCGAGGTTACGGGAATTCAGATTTCCAGATCTGATTTTCGGCCCAAGCTTTTGTATTTGCGTAAGGTTTCTTTTCTCACAACCCTAGACCTATATAAGGCTTATTTTAGAGGCCGTCAGATAAGAGAATACAAGTAGAACATATGCAAAAGGTGACCGACGCCTTATTCTCTCTGAAAGAAGCTACTGCGTCTTTGCGCCTTAGGGTTTTGTAACTAAGTGCTTCTTGATCTTCATTGTTGATGAAGCGAAGAACTTTACAGCCAACATCTTCTCTAGTTGGTGTGTTAATCACGTACTGGGAGCCGTGCATCATTGGTTAGTCATGTACTGGGATTCGTGCAAAAAGGGTGGCGTTCATATATTGAAGAGTTCAAAGGTTCTGAAGCGGTAAAAAGTTTTTTCTGTAAGTTCATCTACGAGGATTGTAGAGTCTAGGGACAAAGGTTTTATACTAAATCCGAAACTTCTCTTTACTATAGTGAATTGCTTTTCGTGAAGGTTTCCCCCCAGGTTTTTTACTGTGAAACTAGTTTGTTTCATTGGTTTTCTTGGGTTATCATATCTTGTCTTATTTATTTTTCTGCTGCATGATTTTGACATGATATTGATGTTTGTTTGTTTTAACAAGTTTTATTCATAATAAATCTAATTAACAACTTGAGTTTAAAACTTGTTAATTCTATCAATTGGGGTCTAAATTTCCCAATAGCCTCAACCATGTTGTTGTTCCACTCCACCAGATTTTCCAGATTTCAACAGAGAAACTTGCAGACTTCATGGCAAGTCAACCAACTGCAACACCGATGATGGTAAGGCGGGGCAATCACAGCACTAGATGACGACCTCCTCCGGCGGATTTAATGAAAATTAATTTCGACGGAGCTGTTTTTTCTAGTGCTAATGCAGCAGGCATTGGGGTGGTAATTAGAAACAACTTGGGTCAGGTTATTGCTTCTTGTTCCCAACGTTTATCTCAAGCGTACAGTAGCATTGAAATTAAGGCTCTGGCAGCAGCTAAGGCGGTGTTTTTCATGGCAGAGATTGGCATTACCAAAGTTGTGTTGGAAGGTGACTCCCTTACAATCATAAAAGCTTTATCAAGTGAGCATAGTTCCTTAGCTCCGTTTGGGTTAATAATAAATGACATTAAGTTTAGTGCAGGAAATTTCGATCAATTGCTTTACTCTCATGTAAAGAGAGAATGTAATTCTGTTGCTCATTGTCTAGCAAGATATGCTTTGGATATTTCGGATTTTTTAGTGTGGATGGAGGATGTTCCACCATAATTTTCAGTTGTTCTTCAGGCTGATTTAGCCGAGTCTTTTTAATCAAAGTTTAGTCTAGATTCTCAAAAAAAAAAAAATATATATATATATATATATATATATATATATATATATATATCGAGTTATCGACCAAAAAAAAAAGAAGAAGTTTTACAATTTCCTTCTACAGGTTTTCAAATTTTGAATTGTTACATGATAGTTCATTATGAGTATTTATTGCCATTGTGGGTAGCTATAACCATTTTATTTTGTTAACTTTGTTTAACATTTTTATTTTTATACAGTTGCTATTATCTATTTGTCTTTGTTTTTATAAAAATATTTTAAACTAAATGAATAAACTCAACTCATTGGCTTTGTATTAATTATTGACGCACACAACTACACTCATTCATACATAAATAATACACTACGTGTCTACTTAACCAATCAAATACTTGAACAATCACTAACTTTACAATTTTTTTCTTGAATTTTTCTGACTTTATAATGAAAAGTTATTATAACATGATAACAATACACACACATGCAACAAACCAGGGACGGAGCCAGGACTTGGAGTTAGGGGAGCAACTCTGCTACTAGTTGTGTGCGGCGGCTCTGACTTTTGAGTCTACTGCTTTACTACTAAGGATTTTTGTTTAAAATTTTTTAAATGGCCAAGTAGTTTGTTTTGGGTAAAATAGATTGATTGGGCTTAATTTTTTTAGTTTTATTATTGGTAATTTTTGTTGTTGGGCTAATTTTTTTGGGCTTGTATATTTTGTTTTAGATTTAATCTATTAATTTTTTATGTCATTTAAAAGGTGAAAAATGCTAAAACTATAAAAAAAAATAAAAATAAAAAATAAAAAAAAATTACAAATTGCTAATGTGGTGAGTGGTTATTGATAAGTAAAAAGTGATGCAAGTATACAAACCAATAAGAATTCGCTACCTCAATAGTTTGTATAAATGTTGTAAAAACAATTTTGGCTATAAAATTACTCTCAAAAGAATTGATGGCATTATTAAGGGGGGCAAAGTGTAATTTTATTGAACAAAATTGCTAAAATTAGTACCTATTAATATAGTAATATTTTTTTTAAAAAAAAAAAAATTAGGGGAGGCCATTGCCCCCCCTAGTCCAATAACAGCTCCGTCCATGCAACAAACCCTCTCTATTTTCTAATTACTAAATTATATAAAGTTATTTTATATATAGGGCCATCTTAACGAATGCTCTTAGGGTAATTGTTATATTTCCCAAGAAAGTAATGTCAAAACATTTCCCTTATAGTTATATTGTACACATGGACTTTCACACACATCATTATTTACACAAATAACATTATAACAAAAAGTAATACACTCAATCAATATTAGACAAATTCACACACATATAATATAAATTTATAATAAAGAATGACACTTATAATTCACAAACACTTACTCTTACTCTTAGAGTTGGAAATACTTGTAATAAGAGTGTAAAAAATTTAAGTCAGGGTGTGTAAAATAATATTTTTAAGAATAAATTTAAGTATTAATCTAACAAAAAAATATTATATATATAAAAATAAATAAATAAAAAAATTTGAAGTCAGGGGTTTCATTTGAACCCCTGAACAAAGTGTAGAGTTGCCCCTATTTTTAACTACTATTTAGCATGGTATCAATACGAGCCACAACGATAAGACCAAAAGAAAAATTATGATTTTAAAATGTTTTTCTTTTTTTCTTTTTTTTTTGATGTGGAAGTCTAGCTAAAGGCAATTAAATCTTGATAGATGGAAGTGTTTTTAGCCAATTTGTCTTTGTTTTATCACATTCGATCTATTTGCCAGTACTTGCAAATGATTTTCCTTTATTAAGATAGTGAAATGGGTGTTTGAGATTTGAAGCTCGGTATTTGGTAGTGAAAATGGAGTAATTGAGGAAGTGTAATTTTATAATATGAAAGTATTTTATACTTTAAATTTTAATTTATAGATTTCAAAATCATTTTATTAGTTTAATAAATAAAGTATAAAAATATTATAATATTTTAGACTCCTAGAAATGTCAAAAAACTTGACGGATTATAACCTTTGAAATCTAGATTAGTACAACAATTCTACATAATATTCAGAAACCAATTCTATGACAATTTTTTTTCATATTAAATATGAAAATTAAGAAGAATAATTTTCAAAGCATTCAGAAATATTTTGAAAAAACATAAATATTATACAACAAAATGAGTATTATAAATAAGTCTAAAAAGACAAAAATTATTTATAAAAAAAAATTGCAGAGTATACATTGCATCGTGTGGTATATTATCTAATTTGATAAAATAGACAACTTTGAGAAAGTCTAACCTCTAACAACATATGATTATTCTATTTTTTGAACTGAATTATTAAGAGAAGTATTACATCCACAAAAGTTTTATATTTTTACAACAAATTCTTAGTAAGTTATTATTGGTTGTTATGGGTGAAAAAAAAATGTAATTTAAATGTTGTGGATTCAAATTAGAACAATAATAAGTTATCACTTAAGATTTATTGTAAAAATATTGTGAAAATATTTTGGATAGTTCTCTAAACATTTTAGTAAATGAATGTTTAATATCATCTTCCTTCTAAAAATTAGGACTCAAAATATAGAACTTTACATCTTCAAAAATAGCAACTTTTACTTAACATCATATCGTACATGAATTGGGAAGCTAATAATTCCTTGTGCTACATATATAGTAAAGGAATCTAGAATTGAACCAAATAATATCTCCTCACCTCTACTACAAGGCATTTCCTATAAATAAAATTTCTTTTTATGAAAAAAATAAGGCGCTATATATACTTCAAACGTATAGTGCTAGTGAGGTCAAGGCTTGAGTTTGCTTCAAATTTTTGTAACATCAAATTTCAAGAAAGGAAGAAAGGGTGTTAGCCATGGAAGGAACTGCTTTTAAAAGGGTTGGGCTAATGCTTATGGTTCTGGCTTTGCTTTCAGCCACGGAAGTGCAAGCCGACTTCTTTTGCGATTTTAAATGTGAGTTAAAGTGTTTTTTAGTTAGAAAACTTAGGTCAGTTTGTGTTACCAATTGTTTGAAAAAATGTGAGAAACCGCCACGGACAAAGGATCTACATGACTCGACTGTGCGTCTTCGTGGCATGCAAACTTGAGCTCTGGTATGTAATCGTTAATACTTTTAAATTGCTACACATACATATTCCACATATCTCCAGTTCATTTTCCCCCTTAAAAGAACATCAATTCACCCAATTTATTTATATTTAAGTTAAACTTAATTTGCACACTTTAAATTTGGATAAATTGTTATTTTAGTTTCTAAAATTTAGCTTATTTGTCAATTTTAGTAAGAAAATTTCAAGAATGAACGTGAATATTAAGGACTAAAATGATAAAAGAATAAATATTATGGACGAAAATGACAACTCAGACAAATATAAAGATTTTAATTTGCATTCTAATATTTATATTTATACTAAATTATTAAAACCTACTCAAATGCATTGAAACATTCGTTATGTCTTTTAGTTTATTTTCGTGATATTAATCTAACATATGTTTCTATTTCATATGCAGAAAAAGTGGGAGGCTACGGTGATTTTTGGTCAAAGATCTACAGAAAGTCAAATTATATATGTTCGTCATTATTATATTTTTTTTCCTTACCATAAAAGTATTGTATCTTTTCTACCTTGAATTACTTAATAACCCTCCGCTCCCTTTCCATTAAATTTTGTTTTTGATGAATGTACTTTGAGTGAGTTATTTGGATTATGTCATGTGCCCTTTGAATTGTAATCTTAGAATTGAGTAAAACATTTTTATCAAATAAGTATCGGAGTATTCAACTAAAAAATGGAAATATATAATGTCTGATATGCCATAATCAAGTTTGAAAGTTAGGGAATTGTATTTATTTATGCTAAAATTTCGTGGTATTCAAATCTATAGGGTTCCTAACCCTAAGATATTACTCTAAAAAATATTAAATTTTCCAAATATTTGGACATGGATATGAGTATTTGAAGCTGAAAATGACAAGAATCTATTACCAACAAATGCGAATCAGAAACAAAAAGCTTATGCTAGTTGCTTAGTTGTGCATGCAAAAATGCCATCGTGAGCCAATGAATTTAAGAAAGAATGACATGCAGAAATAAAATGGTTTTTAAGGGTAAAGAAGACGATCCTACAGTAATAGTTAAGAGATCGTCAATATGGCTACTAAGTCATATATATTCTGAGACATTTTACTAGATTGTACGTACTGACTAAGCCTTTTCTAGAGATTTAAGCTTGAAAGGAGCGTGCATGCATGGCGAAATGGGCTAACGTAGATGAAGAGATTAGGCTGTGTTTGGTTCTCCACTTTTGCATTTTTTTTATTTTTCCATTCCTGAAAATAGGTTTTGGGAAAACTGAATCTGAAACAAGTTTTCTAAAAAAACCAATTTTTTTATCACATTTTTTGTTTTGATCACACTTCTTTGTTTCTCAAATAAAGTAGCTCACTAATTCCAGCGAACGATCATATTCACTTATTGAAAAGTATCTTAACGCTAAGATAAGAATCTATTTTAGGACAATTGAGGGAAAGTACAAAATAAGAAAAATGCACCATTGACGTGATGGTCATTCGATGCTTGTGGGTAAGGCTAAACATAGACCCAGCCAACGTGACCCAAAGGGTCTTGGGCGGGTTGGATGAATGCTTGGGTCGGGTTCAGGTCTAATATTCGGGTGTGCCTCGGGTTCGGGTCAGTCTTGGGCCCAACCCTACCCAACCAATCTTTCTTTTTTTTCTTTTTTTTTAATCTTTTCCGTAAGTTTTAATGCCAACTATTGTTTTTGATGTATTGCTTTTATTTAAATAGTAATGATCTCTTCTTGCTATATTTCCAAATATAATTTTTAGCATAATTTGGTTTATTGTAGCATAATTTCCTAAATGATACTAATAGTGAAAATACTTTCCATCCAAATGAAGGTTAGAGTGATGATAAAATAATTGGACTTTACAAAAAAGGAATAACTCTAACAATAATATTTTCCATAGTGAATGTCAAATTGTTGTTCTAAAAAGTTTTTATTTCGATCCAAATTACACCAAGGATCTTATTTATTATTGGAAAATATATTTCCAAACCAAGGCCTAGTGCTGATGTAAACAAAAATGGTAAAATTTATTTTCTCATTCAATGAGAATCGGGTCAAGATGTACACAAGGAAAAAAAATTGTAAAAGTTTGTTGCTTAATCAAGGAATAACGACCATTAAGCCTATATGACAATAAATAAATTATTGAATTTAATTTTTCACATTAATGACAATCACTAAATTAGAAAAATAATTTCAAAAAAACATTGCCTAAACACATACATGCATTAACTTGATAAAGAAAAAGACATTAATATTTATTATCATAAAAAGTGGAGAATATAAAAAGATAAAGTTGAACCCAACCCTATATATATAGAGTTGGATTCAACTTACACTTGGTGTAACTCAATGTTACACTTATTAATATTTTTTAATTGGATGTGAATTTTGACAAATCAACCATTGGATTACATTATCTTTGTATATTCTCCATACTTGCAAAAATTCAAAGTGATCAAAGATCAATAATCATGTCATCAATTGATTGTCTAACTGCAAGTTTTTGTAGTTTAAAATAATGCATAAAAAATGAGTTTATAGATCAAATGGTAAATAACATCCAATTGACATGAAAATTGGCATGAGTGTTAAGAAGATATAGAACTTGTAATTCAACGGTGGAATTTTCAAAGTATGAATTCAATAACAAGTTATTAGATAGTGTAGTATTGCTTAGAGTCACATCAGGTATAACTTAATATTAAACTATTGGATTTAAGTAGATCCTACGGTCAAAAAAAATACTTATTAATGCTTATATTTTGATTAGGATCTCATTTAGGCCTCACTTGGGAGGGATGAATGGAATGAAATGGAAATGAATGAAAAGAATAATTTTAGAATATTCTTCCCTTCCCTTATTTGGGAGTTTTAATGGAGAGAATGGAAAGCTCATTCCCTAGTTTGGGAGTTTAAGTAAGAGGGAATGGAATGGGTAGGAGGGAACACTCATTCCTCTCTATTCCCTTAAAACCTCAAATTTTCATTCCCTCTGAAATTGGGAGGAATGAGAGGGAACAGAATTAAATTTAATGATTTTTTTACTAAAACTCCCAAAATACCCCTATATATTCAACCATTTATTTTAAAATATGGGTCTAATAGTAATATTGTCATAAAATGATTCCATTCCATTCCCTCCATATTGCTCCCAAACAAAATTACTTACATTCCATTCATTTTCATTCATTTCCATTCCTTTATTTTAAAACATCCAATCAAGGTTACTTGATTCCATTCCTTTCCCTTACTTAAATACATTCCATTCCATTCTTTTCCATTCGCTTATGATGATTTTATTCCATTCCATTCCATTCCCTTATGAACTCCCAAGCGGAGCCTTAATGTCCCTTATTTATGACATTCTATCTCTCTCTCTTTCTCTTTCTCCTCCACAACATATTATTAAATAAACTAATTAAATTTTAAGTGAAACTCTATTACCTAGATTTCAATAAGATTAAATTACTACAAAAAAAATTATTGTTTATTTTGAATTATTTAAATATAGACTATAATTCTTTTAATTTGTTTTGACAGTAAAACTTGTATATACGGAACATGTATATACAGAAATCCCAAGCATTGTTGGACTATAATGAATTCGCTATCTGTTTTTTTCCTTAGCTGTCAACACAGTAAAATAAAAACTCATTCACATGATCACCATGACCACTTTATGCACCAGTGCAGTGCTACCCACACTCAGAATGATCATTTTAGTATTCATCAATTTAGTGCTTTTCTATATATCATGCGGTGGAGGAGAAAGAGAGAGAGAGAGAAAATTATTTTGAGTCTAGAGATAGGTATGGAATGTCATAAATAAAAAATAATAAATGAGATCCTAATCAAAATATTATATTAATAAGTGTTTTTTTTACTGTTGGATCTATTTAAATTCAATAGTTTAGAAAATGTGTAACTTTTTAAAGTTATACATCTAATAGCATATAAGGCAATATGTAGACCTTTATTGTTATCAGTTTCTAATTGACCCGTACATAATAATATATATTGTGAAGCTGGATACATATGTAATATGTTATGTAATAAAATTTTAAGGATGCTTCGAGGGAACAGAACCAATCCATCCAAATTTGATAATTTGACTACTTTGTGAAGGAGATCCCAGCCTCTAACAACATATGAGTATAATAATATTCTAATTTTGAAGGTTGATGAATATTGAATTATGTTGCTTATCTAGATATCTCCTTCCAATCATTTAAGATCTATAAAATAGGAGTATTGGCATTGGATCTCTCATATGTCATATGTGGGTGAAATTTAGCAACAAAGCCCCAGAAACCCACATTACCCGATCTTGTAATTGCAAAAAAAAAAAATTGCAATTGTGCTATAGTGCCATCCTAAATGTAGGATGGCACTGTAACAAAAATTGTATAATGTTTATTATATTCTATTGGGTAGGATGGCACTATAGCATTGTAGCAAGCTTGAATTATATTATTTTATTGGGTAGTATATATTATTTTAATGAGTTGAATAGAAAAATAAAAGTTGGGATGTTGGGTGTATTGTAAAATAGTATATATAAATGATAAAGTAGCTTTTGAGATGACAAAATGAAATTTTTTATAGAAATCGGATGTGAAAGCTCACAACCATCAAATGCTAAAAGTAGGAACAAAATAAAATATAGACTCTTTTTTTTTTTTTTTAGAGTGAAATAAAATATAGACTCAACAGTCTAATCTAATCATATTCCTCCTAAGAATTAGGACCTAAAATATAGAACTTAACATCTGCAAAAAATAGCTATTGTTACGTAACATCGCACATGAATTGGAAGAACCTAATTAATAATCTCTTCTTACACATTTTGCCTCATAATAGTAAAGGAATCTAGAATCGAACCAAATAATTTCTCTTCTTACACATTTTGCCTCATAATAGTAAAGGAATCTAGGTAGAATTGATCCAAATAATATCTCCTTACACCTTGTACAAGGCGATTCCTATAAATAAGATTTCTTTTTACGAACAAAAAAAAATACACTATATATACTTCAAACGTCCAGTGCTAGCTAGTGAGAAAAATTCCTGAGTTTGCTTCAAATTCAAGATACCATCAAATTTCAAGAAAGGGAGAAAGGGAGTTTACCATGGAAGGAACTGCTATTAGAAGGGTTGGGCTATTGCTTGTGGTTCTGGTTTTGCTTTCAGCGACGGAAGTGCATGCTGGCTTCTTATGCACTTTTAAATGTCAGCTCACCTGTATGTTTTCTAAAACCAGTCCAATGTGTGTCTCCAATTGTTTGAAAAAATGTGAGGCACCACCACGGTCGAAGGATTTACTTGCACTATACAAAACACGCGGGTCTTAGGCCGCGTTTTTTTGAGCCGTGTTTGCAAAAACACGACTATAGATACCCTATAGCCCTGTTTATTAAAAATGCAGCTAAAATTATGAACCTATAGCCGCATTTTATAAAACGCAGCTATAGGACGATTTTGTAGCCGTGTTTTTAGTGTTTGCAGCCATGTCTTATGGGGTGGGCCTATGGCCGCGTTTGAAAAACACGGCTATAGGTCCAACCCAATTTGGGCTTTCTTTTTTTTTTTTATAAGAAGTCCCACAGCCGCATTTAGAAAACACGGCCATAGGTACTTTTAAAGCCACATTTTACAAAAACGCGGCTTAAAACCCTCAGTTAAAAAAAAAAAAAAAAAAAAAAAAAAACCTCAGACTTGAGCTATGGTATGTAATCCTTAAGACTTTTAAATTGCTACACAATCTCACCATTCTTATCAAAAAAAAAAAATGCTACACATACAAATAACACATTTAGTTTCAAAATGCTCTTCTTCTTAAAAAATAAATAAATAAATAAATAATAAAAAAAAAACTCTAATCTCCAATGCGTTTTCCCCCTTTAGTGAATATCGATTCACCCAATTTATTTATATTTAGGTTAAACTTTAATTACACTCTTTAAATTTTGGCAAATTGTTATTTTAGTTTCTTAATACCTTTTGGTCAATTTTAGTAGGAAAACTTTAAGTATGAATTTTAAAAACTAAAATTATAAAAGAATAAATTTTATGGACGAAAATGACAATTTTAAGTACGAATTCTAATCTTATATTTATACTAACGTATTAAAACCTACTAAAGAATTAAACTAATGTGCTCTAATTTTTTGCCCCAGTATACGAAGGATGTTTTTGATTATATAACTTGGATAGAGGAAAATCATAATATAATTAAGTTTTTTTTACTTGAGATGTATTATCTTTATCTTCTTCTTAATGAAAGTTAAGAATTTATTATCAAAAAAAAAAAATACAAATATTTTTTTTTTTTTTTTTTGAGAAACAAAAATACAAATATTTGGGGTAACATTCCAAGAGCATTAAAACATTCGTTATGTTTTTTAGATTATTTTTGTGATATTAATCTAGCTAACATATGTTTTTGTTTCACATGCAGAAAAGTGGGAGGTTATGCTGATTCTTGCTCAAAGATCAATAAAAAGTCTAATTATATTCGTCATTATTGTGTCTTTTTTTTTTTTTTTTTTCCAGAAAAGTATTGTCTTTTCCACCTTGTATTACTTAACAACCCTCCGCCCCCTTTCCCCCTAAAAACTCTAATTATGTATTTTTAGTGAGTTATTTGGATTCCCATTGAATTGTGTTGTAAAGTCTTTGAATTGATTAAAACTTCTTTATCAAATAAGTATCTGTGTATTCAACTAAAAAATGGACATATAATGTCGATATCATCATCAAGTTTGACGATACGGGATTGTAATTATTACGGCTAAAATATCGTACGTGTTGTTCAAAGTCTATATGGTCTCAAATTCTATGATATAAATATTACATTAAAAAGTATAAAAATTTCCAAATAATTGAAGATGGATATGAGCTCTATGAAGTTGAAAATGATAAGAATATACTACCAACAAGTGTGAATCAGAAGAAATTGTTGAATGTGCGTTGTCTTCAACCCTTTTAGGCATGCAAAAATGACATCGTGATCCAATGAAGTTAAGAAATAATGATATATATGCAGCAATAAAATGGTTTTTGAGGGAATATGGTTTTTCTTACTCCAAGAATTAATAAGTCATATATATGTAGCCATTAATGCTCTTCTATTTGAGGTGGTATTACATGCACCCAATACGTGATAGATTTTCTCATTCTCTTCACTTATGAGATGGGATTCTGGGATATTTTACTAGATTATACAGACCAAGCACTTTCCATAGATTTGAGCTTGAAAGGAGCATAAATCGCAGAATGGGCTAACGTTGATGTAGAGATTAAACTGTGTTTGGTTCTCCAAGTTCTCATTTCTCGTTTTCATTCTTGGAAATAGGTATCAAGACAACTGAATTTAAAATTAGGTTTTAGAACACAATTTTACATTACCACTGTTAGAAATACTGAATGATTGTATTGTATATACAAGTAAACAAGGTACGCCTAAAGCCCACATATCCTAATACACTTTAACAGCCCCCCTTAATCTCAAGGTGGATGTGAGCCAACTTGAGGTTGTCAACCAAAGTACGAAGGCGTCCCTTAGGATGTGACTTGGTGAAGATATCCGCAAGTTAATATTTAGAGGAGACTGAGATCAGCTTGAGAGCATCATGGACAAAATGATAATAGATAAAATGACAATCGATCTCAATGTGTCTAGTCCGTTCATGGAAGACATCATTGTGAGCAATATAAATGGCACTCTGGTTGTCACAATAAAGAGGAGTAACAAAGGATGTAGACCTACCTAAGTCTTTGAGAAGTCATCGTAGCCAAAGGAGCTCAAATGTGGTATCAGCAAGGCCACGACATTCTACTTCAGTACTAGAGCGGGCCACATGAGTTTGTTTCTTGCTTCGCCAAGAAATCAGAGAAGAACCAAGAATAAAGCGATAACCAATGGTAGACCTGCGATTAGTGAGATCTCCTGCCCAATCAGCATCAGAAAATGCACGGAGAACAAGAGGAGATTGAGCAGAGTAGAAAAGGCCATGGAAGAGAGTGCCCTTTAGGTATTGAAGAATGTGCAGAACAGCAACATAATGAGTCAATCGTGGAGCAAACAGATACTAGCTCACCTAGTGAATAGCATAGGAAATGTTTGGACGAGTGACAGTGAGATACACTAGGCTTCCAACCAAGCATCTGTAAAGAGAGGGATTAAACAATGGTTTCCCCTCTAAGGGAGTCAAATGCACATTAAGCTCAATTGGAGTGTCAACAGTCTTGCTATCAATGAGTCCAACTTGAGACAAGAGTTCAAAGGCATACTTGGCTTGAGTAATATAAAGTCCATCTGTAGAATGAGTGATTTCAAGACCCAAAAAGTAGTTAAGATGTCCAAGATCTTTCATCTCAAACTGCTGACTGAGAAAATCCTTGAGTTCTTGAATGCCACTGAGGCCATCACCAGTTATGATCATATCATTCACATATAGGAAAAGTAAAATAGTGTCTTTGTCAGTGCGACGAAGAAATAAGGCAGAATCACAATGACAGACCATGTAATCCAAGCGAGAGATGGTAGAGCTGAATTTGGCAAACCAAGCTCGTGGAGCTTATTTAATGCCATAAAGTGTACGTCGAAGGTGACAAACCTTATTTGATTCAACAGAGAGACCAGGAGGAGGTTGCATATAAACTTCTTCACTTAAATCCTCATTAAGGAATGCATTTTTGACATCCATCTGAAAAATGTCCCATTTACTGGCAATAGCAACAGCTAAGAGGAAACGAATAGATGAGATATGAGCAACCTTAGCAAAGGCCTCTTCATAATCAATCAATACTCCTGTGTAAAACCTTTTACAACAAGACAAGTTTTGTAGCGCTCAATAGACCCATCAGAGCGAGTCTTAATCTTGTAGATCCACTTACAACCAACCACGGATTTCCCAGGGGGGAGAGTCACCAAATCCCAAGTATGATTTTTTGATAATGCATCAAGTTCCTCTTTCATTGCAATCTGCCATAAAGGGTCAGTGGAAGCCTCACGATAAGTGTGAGGCTCATGTAGTGTAGCAAGGGCAGTGTAACAATGATAGTCAAGTAAATATACAGGAATAGATCTTACCCAAGTTGAGTAACGAGGTGGAATTTTTTGTGCAAGAGCTTCAAGCAGAGCAAGAGCAAGGGACCTAAGCTCATGGTTGGGTAGCTCGTCTTCGACCCGTTCATCTTCCACCAGTTCATTAAAGGGTGAACTAGGAAAAGGATCAAAGATATCTGGTGGTTGGACAGAGAAGTCTATAGGAGAATCAGGAGCAACTACAAGAGGATCAGGAGTAGCTACAGAAGGAATATGTGCCTCATCTGGAAAAAGATCTAAGACAGAGAAGGAAGATAGGGAGGCACAAAAGTGAGATAATTCGACAAATGAGCGATATTCCCAAAAGACAACATTGCGGGAGATAAGAAGACGATGAAAGACAGGATCATAACACCGATACCCCTTTTGAGTTTCGCCATAGCCAAGAAAATAACAAACCTTTGACCGAGGCTTAAGTTTGTTATGCTCATGCGGCTGAAGAAGAACGAAATAGGTAGAACTGAAGGAGCGAAGGTGATGATAATCTGGAGGTGACCCAAAAAGGGCCTCATATGGATTTTGATTTTGGATGACAGGACTGGGAATACGATTAATAGCATGAACAGCATGAAGTGCAGCTTCACCCCAAAAAGGAGCAGGAACTTTGGCAGAGAGAAGGAGAGCACAAACAGTGTCAAGAATATGACGAAGTTTTCGTTCGACTCTACCATTTTGCTGAGAGATACCTGGACAAGTTAGTTGATGAACAGTGCCATAGAAATGCAAAACAGCTTGGAAAGCATATTGAGTGTATTTAAGAGCATTATCAGATCGAAAATTTTGATGTATTTGGAAAACTAAGTTTCAACCATTTTTGCAAAATTACAATATACTTGCAATAATTCAGAACGATGTTTCATATGAAAAATCCAGCTATAGCGAGAGTAATCATCAACAAAGACAACAAAATATCGAGATCCACCAATTCTAAAGACAGAGGAACGCTCCCAAACATCAAAATGAATAAGGTCAAAAATATCAGTGGATATTGATTCACTAGTATTGAAAGGCAAAGCTGGTTGTTTTCCTAACTAACATGAAATACAATCAAAATTTTCTATAGACACTAAACCTAACAAACCTTTGAAGCTAATTGTTGTACCTAAGAGGAAGATGTGTGACCAAGTCGAGCATGCCAAAGTTTAAGGGAAGGAATAAAAGAAACTGCAACAACTGCAGTAACAGAAACAGGAGCAACAAGTGGAAAACGAAGGCTGTCCACAAGAAACATACGCCTAAATCTGGGACTGGTCCCAAACTCTTGTCCCGTCCTCGAATCCTAAACAATACACCCAGAATAATCAAAGATAATGCGATAACCCAACTTAACTAATTGTCCCACAAAAAATAAATTGTAAGAAAGGTCAGGAACATTAAAGACCCCAAGAACCGAGCGGTTAGAGATCGAAAGGGAACCTATATTATGACCAGACATTGTGGAACCATTTGCTGTGCTAATATTAAAAGGGTGTGGTGTAGGTTTAAGTTCAAAAAATAAGGACGAGTGAGGTGTCATGTGATTGCAACAAGCAGAATTCATAAGCCAAGAGGAAGGAGACATACCAGATAAAACTGAGAGAGAAGATGAATAAGATGCATTACCAACCATACGAATGACATTAGTGATAATGTTTAGAAGGTCAACTGTGGAAATGGTGATAATGGATCCAGAAGATGTTGACTTAGTAGAGACGGCAGCCATTGGTTGGACACTCTCAGTGTTAGCAATAGTAGTAACAGAAATTGAAACAGCTGATTTGTTGCGATGATAGCAAGTCTTAATATTGTGGCCAAGACGTTTGCAAAAATTGCAAAAACGTTTGCTGGATGGTTGGCAACGATTATTGCAACAAGAAGAAGCCCTATCCTTATTCTTCATTTAGAAGCAAAATATGCAAAAATGGATTGCAAAAATGAAATCTACGTGAAAAACTGGGTAAAGAGCACCTGGACTACAAAAAGTCAACAGTCAACTCCACAGAAAAGTCAACAGCAACGCAGCAGAAAAGTCAACGGTCAACCATGGTCCAAGTCAACTGAAGATGACGTCAACAATTAGCGGATGACGTGGCAGATGACGTTAGCAGGTGAGTCAGCTAGGGTTGTTGTGGCCAATGACATCAACTAGATAACGTCAATAGTGAACCTAACAATGCGTTAGCGCGTGACATAAACGAACAGAAACTTCAAGCCGCACTGGAGGCGCATGAGATGTCCGATGAGGCCGATTCTTTTCCGATGATGTAGATTGGGAAAAGACAATTCTGATGGTGGCAACGGTGACAAGATCAGAAAAACATTGGTGGTGCATAAAGAGCGTGGAAGGAATTGGCCGAAACTTTGACCGGCGCGTGGCAGCGCGTGCAATCTCTGATGGCTGCGAGAGTTCAATGGATGAGTAGATCAGGGCAAGACGATCACAGTAGTACTTGCAAAAATGTAATCGGAGCAAGATGAACAGTGATAACGGGAAGGCAATGATCTTTATGGTGTGAGATGGCGGCGACTGCAGGTCCGGAACTAGAAACGATGACTGAGAGACATCGGAGATTCAACAGCGAATGGCTGTAGTGGCGGCTGTGACGGCAGAAGCAAGGAACACCAAAGAGAGACAAGACTGCAAAGAAAATTTTAGAGCAATGGCTCTGATACCATGTTAGAAATATTGAATGATTGTATTGTATTTCTCAAGTAATAGAATATACATGAATGCCTTTATATAAGAGGCAGAGTGTGCAGTACAAGAAAGTGTGTTATACAAGTAAACAAGGTAGGCCTAAAGCCCACATACCCTAATACACGTTAACAACCACAATTTTTGTTCGGCACATTTTCTATTTCTTAAAAAAAGTTTCTCACTTATTTCAGCCAATGATCATATTCACCTATTGAAAAGCATCTTAACGCTAAGATAAGAGTGTATTTTAGGACAACTGAAGGGAAAGTAAAAATTAAGAGGATAAATTTCACAGTTTCTCCTTTAATTTGACATGGATTAACTTAAAAAATGTTTCAATTTAACCACAAAATTTTAAAATTATTTCAACTAATTGAACTCCAAATCTCTTATTTAAGGTCAAGAGATTTTATAAGTTGAGCCAGGGACGGAACCAGGATTCATACTTGGGGGGGGCCAAAGCTCAAAACCAAAAAAAAAAATTATGAAAATACAAACTAACATCTATTTCATATTCAACAAAATAAGTAATATTTCTTAAACATTTCATATTATAAAACACATCAACAAAGTATAACATACAAAATAAGTGTTTCCTATTTTGTGCGCGATTTTTGTTTAGTCCTTTTTTTTTTTTTTTTTTGTAGTTAAAGGGGCATGAATTTTATTTATTTATTTATTTTCAATATCTAAATATTTTAGAGTATGAGAGACAAATATATATATATATATATATATATATATATATATATAAGGGCAAATGATAATTTTTTTATACTATTTTTTTTTTTAATGTGTGTGTGTGTGTGTGTGTGTGTGGGGGGGGGCGGGGGGGGGGGGGGGGGGGGGGGGGTGGGGGCAATGGCCCCCCTCTGCCCCAATGTAGATCTGTCCCTGAGTTAAGCAAACTAGAACCCATTTCAAAAGTTCACAAAATAATTGTAAAAAAAAATTTAACTTTATCCTTTTGGTTAGTTTATTTTTTAAATAAATACCACTTTTTTAGTACTTTAGTTAACAATAACTTTCTGAAGAGACAATTTGACATAATGTTTGTGTTTTAATTGAAAATTTCAAAAAGTTTATGATGCATTCACTTGTCCCAATCAATTTGTTAAGCCTTTTATTCCGCTTTGAGATGCTCAAATTATATATAGGATCCCATAATACCATCATGCTGTGGCAAATACTCTCTGAGAAATGCTATATCGGTATATCCATAATATTTTCACAATATTTTTATAACAAATCTCAAATGGTAGATTGCTACAAAAAGTACTAACACAATTCAAACTGCATCAAACGGATCTAGCTTTTCCAGCCAAATTTTTTATGGAGATATTAATGAAGGTTCTCTGATTGTTTGAGTTACAAAAGCAATGTGTCCTTGAGCGCATCTGTTTGTCAGGTGGTAAAATCATTTTGGTTCTATACATATGTGTGTGTGTCCTTTATTGTTTATCAGTTTCTAATTGACTTGTAGATAACTTTTACATACAAATTCATATATTGTGAGCTAGATATCATACGTTATAATATTAAGTACAAAAATTTTATCAATGCTTTAAGGGAACAGAACCAATCTATTCAAATTTGATAATGGACTACTATGAGGGAGTCCAACCTCGAACAACATATGAATATAATGCCCTGTTTGTTTCATTATAAATGTTTTTTTTAGAAAATTGGTGATTTTCAAGAAAACAATATCATTTTCCTGTGTTTGGTATTGACCTTGAAAATGAGCTAAAAACGTTTTCTAGTGTTTGGTATTTGCAAAAAATCACTGACATTTCTTGTATAATTCAAACCATGTATAACATGTATATTGTGTAAACTAACTACATGATCAATATAAAATAGTACATAACTAAGAGTCTTGTAATTCAATTGGTAGGTACCTCCTAGTGTTTCTAACAGAATCATTTATAATTCAATCCCCTCCTATTGTAACTCTTGAATTATCAAATATATATATAAATATATATATAGTATTATAGCACATAAACATTATAAAAATTATAAAAAGTTTGTATAATTTTTTGTTATATGTGTGGTAGCCAAAGGTAATCCAGGTAGGCAAAAAAGATAAAAATTGTTGCCCTCAATTTAACATTTTTTTTTTTTTTGAGAAACCCCTCAATTTAACATAATACTATGAGATTGAAATTATTTTTTTTTACTCAATAGCCCTTCGGGATGCCATTTCCTCGGTAGTTGTAGAAACTATCTAGACTAGCCTAAAAAGTGGCCTTACAGAGGAAGGCAGATAGATTGCTTTCCAAAAACTTTTAGTTAAAAACAACCTCTCTAAAAAAAAAAAAAAAAAAAAAAAAAAAAACTAAAAAAAACTAAAAAAAAAAAAAACAAAAAAAAAAAACAAAACAAAACAAAAAAAAAAAACAAAAAACAAACAAAAAAAAAACCTTATTTTTAATAGAATTTTTCAGTGATGAAAGATAATTTTCTTTTGACCTATATTTTTATGCTACCAAAAATTAGAAAATTCAAAAAACTATCATGATATAAGGTTTTCTTTCTAAACAAACAGAGCCTAAAAGTATTCTAATTTTTGAACTAAAAGGTTGATGACTTTATTGAATTATGTTGCTTATTTAGAAATCTCCCTCAGCTCCAATCATTTAAGAGCTATGAAATAAGAACTAACACAAACTTTAAATACTTAAAAGTAGGAAAAAATATTTCTACCTTGTATTAAAAAAAAAAAAAAGTAGAAAAAAATTAATAAAATATAGACTCAACAATATCTATATCTAATCATATTTCTCCTAAACATTAGGACCTAAAAAATAGTAAAACTTTAATTCTGCAAAAAATAGCTATTGTTACGTAATATATCATACATGAAATGGGGGAACCTAATTAATAATCACTTCTTACACCTTGTACTGCATATAATAGTAAAAGAATCTAGAATTGAACCAAATAATATCTCTTTAATTATACCTTGTATAAAGGCATCTCCCCTATAAATAACATTTCTTTTTAAGAACAAAAGAACGCACTATATATACTTCAAAAGCCCAGTACTGGTGAGATCAAGGCCTGAGTTTGCTTCAAATTCCAAATACCATAAAATTTTAAGAAAGGGAGAAAGGGAGTTAGCCATGTGTTGAGAACCAAAATGTGACAAGAAAGCCCATTCCATGAAAAACAAAGAAAGACCCTGGGTTTTTACAAAAGAAGGCCCTATTCATGAAGTTAAGAAAAACCATGAGGGTCCAAAGGCCCAAAAAGTAGGAAAGAGAAGGAAAAAAAGAAGAAGAAGAGGACCCAAACTTAGGCCACAAACGGGATCTTCATCCTCCAAGAAGCAGAACCTTTGAGAGAAAGCCTGAAGATCTTAAGAAGGACGTGGACAATCAAGAAGATCCAGAGAAGCACGTAGACAGTCTAGAAGATCGTGAGAAGGATGTGGGAGACCCAGAAGATAGAAAAAGTCACTCACATGTATCCTTGAAAGAAGGAAAAGAAGAAAAGATTCGTTAGATGTCCTGTCAAAATTAAGAGGCAGAAAGAAGTGAAAGGGACAAGTGATGTCCTTAGGTTCAATACTTGACGAAGGAAATAAGGGATCTCGGTCAGGCAAAGGACATGCAGCAAAGGGGAGGATGGTCAGAGGCTTTCCAAGCTTACTCATTGCGAGGAGGAATCTATGCCATTACTATGAATCAAAATGAATATTATTATTAATTCTCCATAATCACAATACTTACAAGAAAATTCCAATTATTCTTCATAAATACTTACTAAAACTATCGTTTTTCTTCTTTCTCTTTTCTCTCACAAGTCAAAATTCATACTTTCTCAAAACTATTATATTCTTTAATACAACAGATTAATTTTTCCAATTTCATTTAATTAAGCAGGCAATAGTGTAGAACTTGGGCTATTTATTCTAATTACTATTGGATGGGGGTCCTACAAAATGCTAAAGGAGAGGAAGAACATTAAATGCAAAGAGAAGTTTTTCAAACGAAATGGTGGTTTATTGTTACAACAATATCTATCTTCAAGTGAAGTCAATGTTGAAAAAATCAAGTTGTTTGATCCAAAATATCTAGACAAGGCCACGGACCATTTTAATGTGAATAGAATACTTGGCCAAGGAGGACAAGGCACTGTTTACAAAGGCATGTTGACTGATGGAAAAATTGTTGCAGTAAAAAAGTCTAAGGTAATTGATGAAGGAAAAATTGAACAATTCATAAATGAAATCATCATTCTTTCACAAATAAACCACCGAAATGTGGTTAAGTTACTCGGTTGTTATTGGGAGACAGGATTTCCTTTGCTAGTTTATGAATTCATTCCTAATGGAACTCTATCCCAATATCTTAGTGACCAAAATGAGGAGTTTCCACCAACGTGGGATATGCACTTAAGAATTGTCAAAGAAGTTGCAAGAACTCTTTTCTACTTACACTCATCAGCTTCCTTACCCATTTACCATCAAGACACTAAGTCTACAAACATACTCTTAGATGATAAGTATAGAGCAAAAGTAGCAAACTTTGGGACTTCAAGATCTGTTGCTATTGATCAGACTCAACCACTTTAGTACATGACACTTTTGGATACTTGGATCCCTAGTATTTTCAAACAAGTCAATTTACTGAAAAGAGTGATGTTTATAGTTTTGGTGTTGTCCTTGTTGAGCTCTTAACTAGAGAGAAAGCGGTCTCTTCAGTAACAACACAAGAATTCAAAAGTTTAGCTACATATTTCATTTATTCAATGGAGACAAATAGTTTATTTGATATTCTTGACGCTCGAATCGTGAATGAAGACAAAGAGGAACAGATGATTGCAGTGGCAAAACTTGCAAAAAGGTACTTGAACTTTAAGGGGAAGAAAAGACCTACAATGAAAGAAGTTGAAATGGAGTTAAAGGCAATTCAAATGTTCCAAAATGTTCAACAAAACTATGAAGAAGTGCTAGAAATGAAATGTATGAGACATGGGATGTTGTTTCTACATCAACTATGTCAGATATGGATTTTGGCTTGGCCTCATCTTCAAATGCCCAATAATTATCTTCTTTTGAATTAGATTAAAAAAAAACCTTCTATTATAATATTTGTTAGTTTCCTCTTGTAGCCAATATAATAAGCGTTTTTGTTTCTACTTCAAAAGTAATTTCATTGATCATTTTTTAACTTACTTTAACCTTATCTACTGTCTTATAGTAGTCCAATAGAGTAGAAGTCTCCCATTTGGTTTTTTATGGATCCATTCTGAATGTTCAATATGTGTATAAAACACTATGAACGTTTAGAACCCCAATTTCCAAATTATCAATTCAAGCTTATTATCAAACAATTAATGTGCGGAATATGAACATAAGCATATAACAGAATTGATAAACAATCTAAACCAAATAAAATCACATCCACAGTAGAAATTAAATGGCAAAGATTAAGGGAAGAGAGATGCAAATACAAGGACAACACAACGATGTGTTATCGAAAAGGAAACCGAAGCCCTCAGCGTAAAACCTCTCCGCCGCCCTCCAAGCGGTAAATAATCCACTAAAGAATGTAGTTGGGATACATGAACAGCAGAAGACCCTCCAAGCCTAATCTACCCAGTGTATCTAAGCCCACCAAGCTTCTACTCCAACGAGATTACGCCGAACCTATTTCTTCTTTAGCTTACCGGATTCCGCTATAACCCATAGCATCAACCAATATGAATTGGTTCCTTCCGAACTGCTTCCCAAAGCACCAAAAAGCCTTCTCACAAATATGGGTATGGTGAGAAAAAGATTTGGTTAAAGAACCTCTCAAGGATGTAACAATGGAGAGGGTGAGAGTTGAGGAATTTGAAGAGTCACTATGTGAAGATTGTGGATGAGTCAATTTTGTTTTTCTCTAGGGTTTCTCTCTCAAAATTCTCTCTAGAAGCTCTCAATATTTCATGGGTATAAGGGGTATTTATACTGGAGTGAGAAAGAAATGTGAAGAGTCAGTTTTTCCATGACAGAGTGGACTGGCGACTTGGCCTCGCAACTTGACTGAGTCGCGAGTCCAAGCCACGAGTTAACTGAATGGCTAGTCTGGACTTTTTGTCATGTAGTGCTACAGCTGGTATGACGGTTTAGCTTCTCTGCATGCTTCACTCGTGTGGATCTTCTGGCGGCTTGCAAGCCGCGAACCACCCGCGAGTCCCTGCTTCACTGCACAGTCTTGAGCATTTCTTCACACTCTCTCACACACTACCCTTACATGATTCCCACCTAAACACAGGGTTACTAATTGCTAAATTACAAGCAAATTTGGCACGGAATAAAGCCAACAAGATGGTTGATTAAATTCAACCTTACACATTCTTATTGTATAAATCAAATATTTTAATTTCAATTAATTATGTGTGAAAATCCCTTTGGATTCAAGTGAAAATAATCACGAGGATGCATGCACTGGATAATCTAGAACATATAATTCTTTAAGGTAATGGACATGTTCTAAATAATTTATAAATTGTCCTTAATTTAAGGAGGTCAATCATTTATTTAAAATTCATAAATCATCCTCCATATTGTCTAACTCTAAAATGGCTAAACTTTATGTCCAAGATTGGAAGGAACAAAACAAACTTGTCCAAAATACGAAACGGGACTTCAAGTCCAAGTGCCACCCTCACATTTGAATCAAACTTGGATTGCCCGTAAGTACTCTTGGTAAGTTACACTATTTTCACATAAATCCACCATTTTTTCTCCATTATCCGTAACATTCTACAACGTTAGAGTTATGACACAAAAATTGTGGCCACATATTTTAATCTCTTTGAAGATAACATTCAACACTTGTAAACAATCCGTGCAAATCTGCTCTAAGTGAAAAATGCATACCCCCCGTCAAAGTGGACCCAAAAAAAAAAAAAAAACCCTGACTCAAGCCATAATTGAAAATGCATACCCCAGTCAAAGTGGACCAATAAAAAATAATGACTGACTCAAGCCATGATAATTAATGGGAAAAGTTAACAAATTCCCTAAGAACATTGGTTTAAGATATATTTTTAGAAACTTTTATGAAAAAAGAAAATAGTAATTAATTTTTTTGATGACTCTATATTTTCCATAAAAGTTATGTCAAAATTTTCTTAAAATTGTTTATTAACAATTATTCTAAAAGCATCCGTTAACATGACCCTTAATTAATTAAACCTATGGGTTAGGTTCATGTAGGGGCGGCTCTACACTGATGCTAGGGTGGTCACAAGACCACCCTGACCTAGAAAAAAATAATTATTATATATAAATTAAAAAAAAATTATGATTTTTTTACCTTTAAAAAAAATTTGTGACCACCCTAAATTTTTCTAAGCCCAACATAAATAAACTTTGGAAAAAGTTTAGTAGCAAACTTAGTTGCAGATTAAGAATATAACTTCACTTAATTTTTTTTTTATTGAATGTGAATTTTGATAAATCTGCCATTGAATTACATTTTCTTCTTATATCATTTATGCTTACAAAATATCAATATAATTAAAGGTCAATAGCTATGTCATCAATCAAATGTTTAAATTTTGAGTTTTTGTAGTCTAAAATTATACATAGAAAATAAGTTTATAGATGAAATGATAAATAACATCCAATTGAAATCTAACATGTGTTTTAAAAACATAAAAAACATACAATTTAACGGTTAGATTTTCAAAATATGTGGCTATGTTAATTTGTTTAGTGAGAGTTGTAGCCTTAAGCTACAACTAAGTTTATATCCAAACTTTGTTCTTAAACTTAAACCCCCTTAACAATGTTAGGCATTTACAAACAAAAAAGAAAAACCCAATAAAATTTTTATTGAACTAAAATTTTGAAAGAAATGTAACTTGTAGTATTGATAATGAGACTATTATGCAACAATTTCAAAATAAGAAAACTCATAGAATGAAATTGTAAGATTTTATGTATTTGCATTTTTTTTTTTTTGACAATATATGAAATTATCATTTTATTAGATTTTGTATAATTTAAATTTCATAATAACTACACTGAAAAAATTCTTAGAGCTGCCACTGGGTTCATGACAACATTTTGAGCATATACGATGCTTATGAGTTCTTCCCATGTTGATTGTTTGATGCTTGCAGGTGACTGTCAAAAAAACAACAATAAAAAATTTATAAAAAAAAAAAAAAAAAAGAATGTTTGATGAATGTTAGCAAGAACACTTACCCAATTTCGTATTTAGTATCAAAGGTCGATAATGATTAGATGTGAATTGTCCATATCATCGATAATGTTTAGATGATAACATGACGGAAATCTCGTAAGAGTGTAGAGCCAATATCATTGTTCGGCCGTTTTGTCTTCTTCAGTCTCTATTTTTTTTCTTTTTTCTTATTATAAAATGCTAGTCTAGGCTTGGACATACATACTGCTTCACATTCACATTCATCATCGCAGAGGAGAGAGAGAGATGGCAGTGCAAATGGTCTTTCGGCTAATTTTGTTATCGGTGTCTGTAATACCCCGAAAAAAAAAAAAAAAAAAAAGGAAGGTTATTTAAGTAAATTTCTTTATGGAGACAATTTTATAATTAATAATTATAAGGGAGTTTTTTTAGAAAATAAGGTTGAAACCCTAGCTATATAAGCTTATTAAATCAACGTATATGGAGAGATATTTTGAGAGAGAAGACTACCCAAAAGACTGAAGTAAAGAAGGATTGATTACACATTTGAGGTAAGAGCCTAAGAATCTCTTTTTATCAAATCTAAGCTTTATTTAGAATTAGAGTATTCTTTTATATGAGTATTTTGGCCAATAGTGAGACTATTTATATATGAGATTAACGATGTAAACAAAGAAGGATTTGATTTATTTTTTTCTCTATGCCTGTGTTGCGTTAAGTGTAAAAGAAGGCTCTTAGGTCCGGTTCTGCACAGGTTTAGAGATTTGGGGTTTTGGCGAATAGCAAAAGGTTATGGTGACCGTGTAGGCTTGATTTTGTATGGCATAGAATATAGTACCTTTTTCCTAGTTTTGTCCTGATCTCAAAGAGAACTAGGGGTGAATGGAAGAAAAAAAAAAAAAATGAGCACATGTATAGAAGATTAGGTGGTGTACTTTTGACCCTACATGGCTACACGTATGGTGTATCTATAGGCTTTGTCCCTTGGTACTATTAATGGCAGAAAGTGGAGGAAATATATATATATATATATTTATATTGAATACGGTGGATTTTTAACTAAGACAATAGTTGAAAATTATTAGATATTTTTAGCAGTTTCTCTTCTAGCCGGGTATTCATATAAGTTTTATTTAAAAATATTAGATTATTGAGTAAATGATATTTGAAAAAAAAAATTGTTTAGGTGATATCTAAGTTTTTAGAGGAAGCGTCAGGAAGAAGTTCCTTTTGCTATGGCTTTTTGAAGTAAGTAATCTTATCTTAATTGATTTTATTTTTGCGTATTTTAACTACTGAAAATTGTTTACAGTTGTTACAATTTATTTCTATTGTATTATTGATTTAAAGTAAGAATATAGAAATATCACAAATATATTTGAATGTTGAATATATGATTATATATATATATATATATATATATATACGTATTTGAATAAGATATATTTTTGTTAGAAACTATGATTTCATATATATGATTATGGACAATTTGACTATGAGTTGATTCTGATACCCAAACCAATGGGGGTTATTCATTGGTACTCTGATACCCAGCCAATGGGGGTTATTCATTGGTATCTTGATACCCAGACCAATGGGGGTTGTTCATTGGTACTCTGATACCCAAACCAATGGGGGTTGTTCATTGGTATTCTGATACCCAAACCAATGGGGGTTATTCATTGGTACTCTGATACCTAACTAATGAGGGTTATTCATTGGTACTTTGATGCCCAGTCACGGGGATATAACGTGACCATAGTCATAAGATTGTTAAGAATATGAATTACGTTTGAATATTTGACTATTTTGAGTCCTTAAAACTACATTTGTGATTTTGGAAATGTTTGAGTATTTGAACTATTTTGAGTCACCAAAACTGCTTATGTGTTTCTAGAACCTATTGTAAGTTATAGCTTTTGATATATGGAAAACTGAGTATTTTCTAAACCATCTATGATATATGTGTAAGATTAAAGTATGTGACCTATGTGCAACTTATTATTTTAAGATTATGAAACTTCTTCAGTTATTTTGAAAACACATAGTATATTATAACTTTTGAAAACACATATTACATCTTATACTTTACAGATCTATTGCTTGATAGAATTTATTAGGACTTAGGTTACTTATTGAGTTGTCAACTCACCCCCTTTTCCCCCTCTAGTTTCAGATCGTGAAGAATACCAAGTTTTGGGAGTTTTGATGTTGTGTTGTGAGCAGGAAAAGAAGCTTAGTGATTTTGGGATTGGATGGTCTTCTAATAGTTTTATATTTATTGGCCAATTGGCATTATGTACATGAGGTTTGGATTTTGTTCCTATTAAATTATTGGAGATCTATTCATAAAGAAATTGTTGAGGTATTTTGGATTTATTTGATTTTAAATTTTTGAGAATAAATTTTAGTTGCTAATAAGGCCTTGCACACTTGTAGGGTGCTTACTTTATAAGTGTGCGGCGGTTGTCACGTGCCTATCTTTGTAATTGGGTTCAGGGCGTGACAGTGTCAATTACCACATTCGTAAATGCAGCAAGTTTAGCAAAGCCTTCATGTCAAGAATACTGTGGGAATATTAGCATTCCGTACCCTTTCGAAATAGGAGCTGATTGCTACTATGACAATTGGTTTGCAATACCTTGCAATGAAAACTTCTTCTCTACCAAGCCTTTTTTGAGGAGATTCAACCTGGAGGTGCTGGAGATTTCATTACAAGGCACAGTTCCCGTCAACCATCCCGTATTTTCTAGCTGTGCCCGTGCTAATAGCATTACAAAGAGCATAGAAATTGTGGACATAGCAGGAAGCCCTTTTTCCTTCTCCCAACCCCACAACAAATTTATTGCCATAGGTTGCAATATCTTAATTGCCTCAATGAAGTCCCTAGATGGCTATGATATTGCTGCGTGCATATCTGTCTGTGAGGAAAATAATTCTTTTATAAATAATTCTGTACTACCTTTTATGTACTCACATGGTTGCTATGGCATCAAATGCTGCCAAAGTCCAATCCCTCGATATCTCGGGTTATTCAATGCAACTATAAAGCCAACAAATACCGGCATATTTTACCAAGAATGCAAGTATGCATTTTTAGTGGAACAAAATTGGTTCAAGGCTCACGAAACAAACCCAATTGAAATTGAAGTCCAAAATATATCCTACGTCCCTGTGGTATCGGAATGGGGGATTGATATAGCATTTTATGTAAGTATGATAATTAATGCTTGGTCATATAATGACTCAACCGATATTTGTGCACCGCATTTCACTTTAGAGGGTAACTTAGGATATGTTTGGTAACTATTTTTTCCCCTTATTTTTTATTTTCAAAAACAATTTTCTATTTTTGAAATTGAAAAACTTGTTTGGCAATCCAAAATGGACAGAAAACAAAAACTGTTCTCAAAACTCAATTTGTGAAGGAAACTGAAAACATGCAAAAGACTATTTTCAGTTTATAATTTTCAAAAAACAATGAAAATACGCATTTAATTAAATAAATTTGTCTCATTTAATGAGTTAGCATTAAAGTTTAAATCCTAGTAACAACATATTTTAGTATTTTCTATTTTTTTTTCAAAAAACTATTTTTTTAATTTCAACTAACCAAACATGTTTTTTATTTCAAAAATACAATAAAATTGTTTTTTTCTTTATATTCCCAAAACAAATTTTTGAAAATAGAAAACAAAAGCTATTACCAAACATAACCTTAACTTTTACATGTTCATAAAGACGGCTACGAAGGAAATCCCTTTCTTTTACAAGAATGTCAAGGTAAACCTCTTGCAGTCTATTTATTTATTTATTTGGGATGAAATAGTTTTATGAATTTAATTGTTATCGCATATTTCACAGGCTAGCTTCATATAGCGTGGTCAAATCAGTTTTAGGACTGAATTTCAAAGTCATCAATTTCGTTGAATTTCATTAATTGAAATGGCAAAAATATTTCATATACAGGTTATTAATTATGTTTACCTAATTCTTTGTACCATCTTGTTCAAAATCTTGGTCTTCGTGTTTTGGTGTGGTATGAATTTATTATACGACTATTACTTTTCATTTTTATTTAAATAAGTCACACAATTCACTAAATAGGTAATGTGACTAAGTTACACCACAGGCAGACCTAAGATTTCAAGATAAGGGGGCGAAGTCTAAGATGAAAAAAAATCTAAATAAGTATGCATAAGTACTAACAAATTATCAACTAAGATTAATACACAAAATCATTGTTTCTTAATATATTAAAATACAATCATCTACGTACCAACAAAGACAAAAAAAAAAAAAAAACACAAAATAATATTGTTTCTTAATAGCATTAACTGTTGCAAAAAAAAAAAAATTTATTTTCACAAACAAAAACTTACTTTTGCAACTTTAATATAGCATTTGAAATGTCTCATACAATAGTGTTTTTGGTATTTGGTGTTCTAAATACTAAATATTTACAATTTAGAACACTTGATGCTAGTACTCTAATATTAGGCTGAATAGGATTTTTTATTTTTTATTTTAAAATTTTGTTTTTGTTAAGTTTTTGAGTTGGATAGTTGCTAGTTGGGCTAGACTAATTAAAATGGAGGGGTTTAAGTTTTCAGAAGAGTGAAGCATAGCTCTAGAAACAAAAAAATATAACCATTAAAAAAATTCTTTTTTTTCTTTGGTCTAGGGGGGCCCAAATATTTTTTTTTCCTTTTTTTTTTCTTTGGGCCAAGGGGCCCAACCCCCACCCCCGCGGGTCCGTTTCTAAATTACACATTGATAATTTTATGAATCACTATATAATGAGTTGGAAGAATTTCCTTCCAAAATGATTTTGAGACAAAATTCTGCAAAATTTAGTTTGACAATTCTTCAAGTATATGGCCCACTTTTCTTTTCCTCCACATACTTTACAATTATCAATTATATTAAAGTGTCAAATAAAATATTTGGTAGAAAGTGGAGCTGTAGAATTATAAGTACTTGAATCATCTCTCATCAACTTGATCAAGTTATTTTACCAAGACAGTAAAAATGTTTTTTTTTTTTTTTGGGAGGGGATTTTTATGTCTATATTATGCACTTAAGTTGCTATTTAGTGATAGGCCTAGAAGAAAATTAGTACTAGCTTGTCATCTTAATTTTTTGTGAAATTGTTGTAAATTTGTTGTATGCATAACACTAATCATAGTATATTATTAGAGTAATATTAATTTATAGCCACAAAATATTTTATAACGTTTTTACAAACTATTGTAGTGGCAAATTTTTATTAGCTTTCATCTGAGTCCATAACTTTTTCAATTACACCACATCAGTAATTTGTTAAGAATTTTGTAACTCTAGCTTTTTTTTAATTTATTATAGAGCCAAAAATGATTGTTTGGGGATTAATGTTTTCCCGTTGATACTGACAGTTTTTGTCATTACATATATATTTATATTGTCAGATATTGACAAATGCGAAAACCCAGATGCCAATCCATGTTCGAATAATTCTTCTGACAATAGACTCTGTCAAAATACTGCTGGGAGTTACTATTGTTATTTTAGTGATTCTTCAAAGACTATTTCTGGGATCATAACGTTCTTTAACGTTCTTAATAGGTACGTCTTTCTCCTATCTAATGGTCTGTTTGGATAAAATTTAATAAATTTAAGCAAAAAAGAAAGAGAAAATCAAATATGCAATTGGTCAATCACTAAGAAAATATTCACAAGAACATATCAAAGTTACATACAAAACCATCTAGTGTAAAAGTAAAAACCTCGTGACAAATCCAATTACTATGAATCAATATGAATATTATTATTAATTCTTCATAATCACAATACTTATAAGAAAATTCCAATTATTCTTCATAAATACTTACTAAAACTATCGTTTTTCTTCTTTTTTCTCTCACAAGTCAAAATTCATACTCTCGTAGTCATATATATATATATATATATATATATATATATATATATATACACATGTAACAAAAAAGATATATAGAAACATAACTCGTCCCTTAAATTAGAGTTCTCAATCAAAACTATCATATTCTTTAGTACAACAGATTAATTTTTCCAATTTCATTTAATAAAGCAAGCGATAGTGTAGAACTTGGGCTATTTTTTCTGATTACTATTGGATGGGGGTCCTACAAAATGCTAAAGGAGAGGAAGAACATTAAATGCAAAGAGAAGTTTTTCAAACTAAATGGTGGTTTATTGTTACAACAATATCTATCTTCAAGTGAAGTCAATGTTGAAAAAATCAAGTTGTTTGATCCAAAAGATCTAGACAAGGCCATGGACCATTTTAATGTGAATAGAATACTTGGCCAGGGAGGACAAGGCACTGTTTACAAAGGCATGTTGATTGATGGAAAAATTGTTGCGGTAAAAAAGTCTAAGGTAATTGATGAAGGAAAAATTGAACAATTCATAAATGAAATCATCATTCTTTCACAAATAAACCACCGGAATTTGGTTAAGTTACTCGATTGTTGTTTGGAGACAGAATTTCCTTCGCTACTTTATGAATTCATTCCTAATGGAACTCTATCCCAATATCTTACTGACCAAAATGAGGAGTTTCCACCAACGTGGGATATGCGCTTAAGAATTGCCAAAGAAGTTGCAGGAGCTCTTTTCTACTTACACTCATCAGCTTCCTTGCCCATTTACCATCGAGACATTAAGTCTACAAACATACTCTTAGATGATAAGTATAGAGCAAAAGTAGCAGACTTTGGGACTTTAAGATCTATTGCTATTGATCAGACCCACCTAACCACCTCTTTAGTACATGGCACTTTTGGATACTTGGACCCCGAGTATTTTCAAACAAGTCAATTTACTGAAAAGAGTGATGTTTATAGTTTTGGTGTTGTCCTTGTTGAGCTCTTAACTGGAGAGAAAGTGGTCTTTTCAATAGCGACACAAGAATTCAGAAGTTTAGCTACATATTTCATTTATTCAACGGAAACAAATAGTTTATTTGATATTCTTGACGCTCGAATTGTGAATGAAGACAAAGAGGAACAGATGATTGCAGTGGAAAAACTTGCAAAAAGGTGCTTGAACTTAAAGGGGAAGAAAAGACCTACAATGAACGAAGTTGAAATGGAGTTAGAGGCAATTCAAATGTTCCAAAATGTTCAACAAAACTATGAAGAAGTTGATAGTGCTAGAAATGAAATGTACGAGACATGGGATGCTGTTTCTACATCAATTATGTCAGATATGGATTCTGGCTTGGCCTCATCTTCAAATGCCCAATAATTACTTCTGAATTAGATTGAACAAAAACCTTCTATTGTAATATTTGTTAGTTTCCTCTTGTATCCAATATAATAAGCACTTTTGTTTCTATTTCAAAAGTAATTTTATCAATCATTTTTTAACTTACTTTAACCTTATAGTAGTCCAATAGAGTGGAAGTCTCCCATTTGGTTTTTTATGGATCCATTTCTTATTCTATAAATCAAATATTTTAATTTCAATTAATTATGTGTGAAAATCCCTTTGGATTCAAGTGAAAATAATCACGAGGATGCATGAACTGGATAATCTAGAACAAATAATTCTTTAAGGTAATGGACATAATCTAAATAATTTATAAATTGTCCTTAATATAAGGAGTTCAATTATTTATTTAAAATTGATAAATCATCCTCCATATTTTCTAACTCTAAAATGGCTAAACTTTATGTTTAAGATTGGAAGGAACAAAAAAAACTTATCCAAAATACGAAACAGGACTTCAAGTCCAAGTGCCCCCCTCACATTTGAATCAAGTGTGGATTGCCCATAAGCACTCTTGGTAAGTTACACTATGTTCACATTAATCCACCAATTTTTCTCCATTACTCTTAGTATTTGTGGTGGGCCTTTTTTTGTAATTCTGGGCTAGACTGCTTCCTGCCGCGTTATGGCCCGGTAGTTCTAGGATAAGAGAGTTGGGACTAGCTTAGCTGGAACTCACCCCAAGCCAGCTTGTGCACAAGCTAGGACCCCTTTGTTAGGACCTTGGTCACATGCCCATGTCAGAAGATGCTGTCACAAAAATGTTATAGCAGGAGAGTATAATATGATAGAAATAAGAAGAATATTGAAAGTTCAATTAGTGTATAAAACACTATGAACGTTTAGACCTCTAATTTACAAATTACCAATTCAAGCTTAATATCAAACAATTGATGTGCAGAATATGATCATAAACTTAATACAAAATTGATAAACAATCTAAACCAAATAAAATCACATCCACAGCAGAAATTAAATGGCAAAGATTAAGGGAAGAGAGATGCAAACACAAGGACAACACACAATGTGTTATCGAGGAGGAAACCGAAGCCCTCGGCGTAAAACCTCTCCGCCGCCCTCCAAGCGATAAACAATCCACTAAAGAATCAAGTTGGGATACATGAACAGCAGAAGACCCTCCAAGCCTAATCTACCCAATGTACCTAAGCCCTCCAAGCTCCTACTCCAACGAGGTTCCGCCGAACCTATTTCTTCTTTAGCTTACCGGATTCTGCTACTTGGCCATAGCATCTACCAATATGAAATTGGCCCCTTCTTAACTGCTTCCCAAACACCAAATGACCTTCTCACAGATATGGGTATGGTGAGAAAAGGTTTTGGTAATATACCTCTCAAGGATTTGACAATGGAGAGAAAGAGACTAGAGGAATTTGAAGAGTCTCTATGTGAAGATTGTGGATGACTCAATCTTGTTTTTCTCTAGGGTTTCTCTCTCAAAATTCTCTCTGAAAACTCTCTCAATATCGTGGGTATAAGGGTATATATATAGTAGGGTGAAAAGGAATGTAAAAAGTCAGTTTTTCCCAAACGGGGTATTTTGGCGACTTGACCTCGCGACTGGGTTAAGTCGCGAGTTCAAGCCGCGAGCTAACTGCCTAGCTAGCCTGGGACTTTTGTCCTGTAGTACAATAGCTAGCGTGACTCTTCAGCTTCTGGCATGCTTGGCACGTGTGCAACTTCTGGCGGCTTGCAAGCCGCAAGCCACCCGCGAGATCCAGTCGCGAGTCCCTACTTCTTTGTACAAACTTGAGCATTTCTTCACACTCTCACACACACTACCCTTACATGATTCTCACCTAAATACAGGGTTACTAATTGCTAAAATACAAGCAAATTTGGTACGGAATAAAGCCAACAAGATGGTTGATAAAATTCAACCTTACAAATATGCTTGCTGTCAGCCAAAGACAGTGATTAAACCATTCTCTTAGTAAAAGGGGGAAAGAACATAGTGATATGAGTACAGTAGAAATAGATTAATAACAACAATAAAAGAAAAGGAAACAATATTAATGCTTGAAGAAGAATGGTTAATTTGTCGTGTTTGGTTTCTTAAGAAATTTAAGTCCAGGAAGGGAACCACCCTTCAATGTGGGCAATCTCACAAGGGAAATCCTGCCACAGAATTTGCTCACTTTGAAAGAATGGGCCTACATGGTTTATCTCTGAATTCTTACTAGAGAGTAGGCTATTGAGAGGGAGAGAAGGGAGTAGCCTATTGGTGCATGCCTTTACTACACTTCTTGTTTTCTCACTCTTTGTTTTTCCTTTCACTCTCCCTTTTCCTTTTTGATTCCTATGTTACCTCTTTTCTTTCTTCTCTTTTGCTTCTTTTCTTTCTCACACTTTCTTATTTACTTCCTTCTGTTATCTCATGTGCTTGCCCTTCCTCCTCCTTGCCTACTATGCACAGCCAAGGCCCTTTTATACTGCCTGCCGTGATGGGTTTTACTGTTTTACCCCTTAACTATTTTTGTCCGGGTGTGGGTGTCCTTCCTAGACCACCCACTAGTTTGTCAACTGCCCAGCCATCACCACTTCCCTATGCTAGTCGTGCCACATTCCATTCCTAAACAAAAGAATGTTGTTTTGTTTTCTTACTCTTCATGGCATTCCCATCCGGATAAGGGTTAGACATTCTCTCTTACTAACTTCTATGGCATGCACCTAGTGATTTCAGCTCATCTTTCCCTCTTTTTGGTGGTATATCATCCCAGCAGGACTCCCCCAAAAGAGATAAAGCGGGAACCCCAAAATAGACTTCCCCCTTCTCCCCACCACCAGACCATACTCTCTTTTACCTCTAACCCATGGCCCACCGCTCTTGTATTGGCTGGATACAAGTAGGTGGTGCCTGAGCCTTGTGCATGCTCTACTTCCATATGAGTCCATAGCTTGTCTGTTGTTCATGTGTTTGCCATGGCTGGGGGCTTGTCTAGTCTTTACTGCCCGTTTTGCCACTCATTCTTAATCTCTTGTGGCATGGATGAGTTATTGGGTCTTCATTCTTTGTATCTTGTTTCTCCCCTTAAGCTGGGTTTTGCTTGGGCATGGGCCTTTCCTTCTTCAATCTAGCCCTTGTCTTCTTTGTGGGTCGGCTGACACTTCTACCATGCCGCCTCATTGTCTTTGCCATGTTGCGTTTTGGTTTGTGCTCACTGGGCTTGCCACGCACTTTCCCTTTTACTCAGTTCATGTAGCCCAGTACTACTACTGGGCTTGTTCTCATACTTTTTTGGGCTTCCTTGGCCTGTTTTATTCCTTTGGGCATCCTCGGCCTACTTGATTCCTTTGGGCATCCTCGACCCATTCTAATCCTTCATTCCCATGGGCTTCTACTAAATCTTTCGGGCTTCCCTAGCCCAATTACCATATCCTTTACTTTTGGGGTTTATTGGTCTTTTTACCATCCCCATTTACTAATTCTTTCATTTGGGCTCCTTTGGCCCATTTTTGCTTGCTTTCCATTTTTCATAATTCCCATGGGTTTACTACTTTCTTTCTTTGGGCTCCCTTGGGTCCGCTTGCTTTCTATAGGGCCTTTTGAATATCTTACAGGCCCATGGATTATTATTCCTGTCATTTTGGCTTAATGGTTTTCTTTTCACTTTGCTAATTCTTCTCCCTTATTGTCTCCCATATTGTTGGGCTTTACTTGTTATTGGGCCTTCTAGCCAAAGTGGGCATCAACAGTATTCTACCACATTAGAGTTATGACACAAAAGTTTTGGCCCCATATTTTAATCTCTTTGAAGATAACATTCAACACTTGTAAACAATCCATGCAAATCAGCTCCAACTGAAAATGCATACCCCAGTAAAAAAAAAAAAAAATCACTTACTCAAGCCATAATTGAAAATGCATACCACAGTCAAAGTGGACCCAAAAAAAAATAATGACTGACTCAAGCCATAATAATTAATGGGAAAAGTTAACAGATGCCCTAAGAACATTAATTTAGGATATATTTTTAGAAACTTTTACGAAAAAATAAAATAGTAATTAATTTTTTTGATGACTCTTTATATTTTCTATAAAAGTGGTCAAAACTTTCCTAAAATTGTTTATTAACAATTACCTTAAAAGCACCTATTAACATGACCATTAATTAATTAAACTTATGGGTTGGGTTCATGCAAGGGCAGCTCTACACTGATGTCAGAATGGTCACAAGACCACCCTGACCTAGAAAAAAAAATTATTATATACAAATTTTAAAAAAAAAAGTTATGATTTTTTTACCTTAAAAAAAAAAATTTGTGACCACCCTAATTATTTATAGGCCCAACATAAATAAACTTTGGAAAAAGTTTGGCAACAAACTTAGTTACAAATTAAGACTATAACTTCACTTAATATTTTTTTTTTATTGAATGTGAATTTTGATAAATCCGCTGTTGGATTACATTTTCTTCTTATATCCTTCGTGCTTACAAAATATCAATAAAATCAAAGATCAATAACTGTGTCTTCAATCAAATGTTTAAATTTTGAGTTTTTGTAGTCTAAAATTACACATAAAAAATAAGTTTATGGATAGAATAATAAGTAACATTCAATTGAAATGAAATTCGATACGTGTTTTAAAAACATAAAGACATACAATTCAACTGTTAGTTTTTCAAAATATGTGGTCATGTTAATTTGTTTAATTAGTGAGAGTTATAGCCTTAAGTTACAACTAAGTTTATAGGCAAATTTTGTTCTTAAAATTAGATCCCCTTACCAATATTAGGCATTTATAAACAAAAAGGAAAAACCCAAGAAAATATTTATTGAACTAAAATTTTGATAGATATGTAGTTTGTAGTGTTAATAATGAAATTATCATACAACAATTTCAAAATAAAAATAAAAATAAAAATAAAAAACTCATAGAATGAAATTGTAAAATTTTATATATTTGCGTTTTTTTTTTTTTTTGGTCAATACATGAAATTACCTTTTTATTAGATTTTGTATAATTTAAATTTCATAATAATCACGTTGGAAAAAATTCTTGGAGCCACCACTGGGTTTAGGACTGTTCACCCAGCCCGTATACCCGAGCAACCCACCCGAGCCTAAACCGAAAACCGCCCGAATCGACACTCCGACCATCGGTGGCGGGTCACCGCCCACAGAACCCAACGCCTTCGGGTCGGTTGGCAGTTTTCCTCTCCCAAAACCCGAGCAACCCGACCCGATCATAAATCCAGAAACTTCCGGCGATATTCGAAGGTTCTTTGACGAAAACATACAAAATCTGGCAATATTTGAAGTTATCCGGCGAAAATTTACTTGAAACCCATCAGATCCGACGAGATCTCGTCGAGATCTAGTCTAGATCCGATGAGATCTCGTGAGATCTTGTTGTGATCTGGGCAGATCTCGACGGATCCAGCCAAAATAACGACACCAGAGATAAAAACCAAAACCGACCGGTGAACCCGAAAACCCGACGCGACCCGAACCGGCCGATCTGACTAGCATTTCGGGTCGATTTCGGGTTCTGTTTTCACCCACCCAAAAGTTTCGGGTCGGGTCCAGGTCAGGCACAAACTCGACCCGGCCTAACCCATGGACACCCCTAACTAGGTTGATGACAACATTCACCCCTAACTAGGTTGATGACAACATTTTGAGCATATACAATGCTCATGAGTTCTCTTCGTGTTGACTGTATGATGCCAGCAGGTGACCGTCAAAAAAAAAAAAAAAAAAAATTTAAAAATGAATGTTTGAATCATGTTAGCAAGAACACTTACCCAATTTCGTATTTAGTATCATAGGTCGACAATGTTTAGATGAGAATTGTCCATATCATCGATAATGTTTAGATGATAACATGACGGAAATCTCGTAAGAATGTAAATCCAATAACATTGTCCGGCCGTTTTGTCTTCTTCAGTCTCTATTTTTTCTTGTTTCTTATTATAAAATGCTAGTCTAGGCTTGGACATACATACTACTTCACATTCACATTCATCATTGCAGAGCATCTAGGTATTAAATAAACTAAAATAAATAATGTGTTACTTTGCTGAGTGGAGCTGAGTTCATATTTTCACGAGACAATACTAAAATACTGATCAGCTAGATTCAATTATTCATCATAACCAAAATTTATGTTATTTTATTATTATAATTTTTTTACTATGGCACCACAATTGGCCCCCTCTTTGCCAGCATGGCAGACCCATCACTGCCCGTCCAACACGTTGATCATAACCCAAAGCGACAACAACTGCTCCTCCTCCAATCTTTACCGTCCATCATAGTCGTTGTATACAATACCTGAGGTATACAAAAACTAGCAGAAAATGTTCCTCTCTTTTTTTTGATAAGTTAAAATGTTCCTCTCATATAGAATAGTCACATCTTTAGAAGATATTACAGATATGTTTGGTAACTGTTTTTTTTCTTATTTTTTGTTTCCAAAAATAATTTTCTATTTTTGAGACTAAAAAACTTTTTTGACAACCCAAAATGAACAAAAAACAAAAACTGTTCTTAAAACTCAATTTGTGAACGAATCTGAAAACATGTAAAATTCTGTTTTCAATTTCTAATTTTCAAAAGTCAATGAAAATACGTATTTAATTTAATGAATCTATCTCATTTAATAAGTTAACGTTAAAGTTCAAATCCTAGTAACAACATATTTTAGTATTTTCTATTTTTTTCTTCAAAAAATTATCTTTTTTAATTTCAACTAACCAAACATGTTTTTGATTTCAAAAATACAAGAAAATTGTATTTTTCTTTATACTCCCAAAAACAAGTTTTTGAAAATAGAAAACAAAAACTGTTACCAAACATAACCTACATCTCTAGTTGTGTATTAGAGTTCATTTGATATACTTTATTTGGCTTTAAAAATAATTGAGATTTGATTAAAAAATAATATGTGAGACAAAATTTGGAAGAGTTCCTTTTGGGGTAGGAAATTAAGTTTCTCAACTAAATTCAAATGCATAATTGCATTAAATTTAATTGTTCTCATAAAAATTAATACGGATGTGTTTCATTGATAAATGTAACCATGCATTTAAATTTAATTCGAGAATCTAATGTATAATACTTAAAGAAGCATATTTATGTTTTGCTAAATCTTTAATAAATTATAAATAGAGTAACACTATATACACAACATTTTTGCAACAAATATTAAGAAACAAGTTATTATTAATTAGTGAGTAAAAAAATGATGATAGTGGTTGACATATTAGTACCAGTAACTACTTGCTAGCTAAAATTATTGTCAAATCGTTGTGAAAAGCATTACTTTTATAAATAGCCCAAACTTGTTAGATAACTAGAGAGAAAAAAAAATACTCTTATACTTTTCTTTATTTAATTTTTGATAAAAATTAAAAAAACCATAGCAAAACTTAATTTAGAGCAAATGGGAGTCACCTCATTCTTCTCGACAAACGTAACCAAAACTTGGGCAACATGAATGCATTTTTTTTTTTTTGGGTTACAGAAAAACGCTTAGGGGTTGTTTGGTTTAAGTGTTTTCATCATCCAATACTCAGTTTTCATCACTCAATTTCTGAATTTTGTGGGCCCCACAGCAAGTTGCTTTGTTTGGATGAGTTTCCTAACTCAATTTCCGTAACTCAATTCTCAAAAAAATGAGATTGAGTCACGGAAATTGAAAACAACTTTCAGTTGTTTTCAATTTCTGAAAAACGAGTAACGTGGCAATCTTGTAAATACATGCATCTTTGTGGGACCCGCATCAGGGACATGTCTACATCAAGTCCTCAGCACCAACGACTTTTTGTTTCTCTCTTTCCCCTTTCTCCTTCTCCCAACAACAAACCAACATTTCTTCATAAATTTTTTACTCCTATCTCTCTTGTCCTATCTATGCTTTTCCCCTTTGCATCTGAAGAACAACAATACCCAAGCGAAGATCTCCATCTAAAAGAAAACCCAAAAACCCAGCAACTGTGAAGAATGAACCCAGCAACCAAAGACTACCCGAATCTCTCCATTTGAAAGAAAACCTAGAAACCCAGCAACAGCTGTGAAGACCGAAACCCATCAGCTAACCGAAGCTCTCCCTCTCTCTCTTGTGAAGATCCATCAGACCGAAACCCATCAGCTGTGAAGACCCATCAGACCGAAACCCATCAACTGTGAAGACCGAAGCTCTCCCTCCATCGGATTTGCAGAGTTCTCTCTATCTCCTTGGCAAGATCAAAAATTTTTTTCTCTCTCTATCTTGTGGGTGCGGAGTTCGGATTTGAGATGTGGTTATAGGGTTTTGATTTTTGAGACATGGGTGTGTGTGTGGTTCAGATTTGTGGTGTGGCTGTGGTGGGTTTAGATCTTAGATGTGGGTGGCTGTTATGGGTTCAGATTTGTGGTGTGGGTTCGGATTTGATTTGGGCATCTATAGTGCCGAAGATGGATAAAAGCTATCAGGTTTAGTGCCGAAGATGAAATGGAGTACCCAAGCAGCGACACTCCTTGAGACATGGACTTTGTTTTTAGCTGTTTTCAGGCTTGTATTTGATACTTGTATTAGAGGTCTACATCTTCCCTTGTTTCGGATGTGCCTGAACAGGGCTTATACGTTTTTCTAATCCATAATGAGGGTCTGTATTTGATACGTTTTTCTTGGTAATATTTCTATCCTTTACCTCAAAAGGAGGGTCTGTATTTGTGATTTTTGATTTGGGTATTTGTGGGTTTTGATTTGAATATTTGTGGGTTCCTATAAGTTTATGTTTGTATTCATTTGTGTTTGTATGTTTATGACGGTTTGGCCGTAGGTTTGGGATATGATTGTTCTTGTTGATGTGTGTGTACATGAGAAATGAAAAAGAAAGAGGACATCTTTAGTGAGAGTAACAAGGCAATGGTGACTGAAGGGGAAGAAAATGAAATGAAGAGAGTGAGGGTGAGGCGGGTAGGCTAACAGAACTTATGACAGGGTGCTCAGGCATGGGTCCCACAAAAAGTAGAAAAAATTGAGAGATGAGAAACTGAAAATATGTGCCAAACAGGTGGGGTAAGAAATTGGAGTATTTTGAGTGATGGGTGATGAGTGATGAGTGATGAGTGATGGGTGATGAAAACTGAGTGACCATTTTTTTGAACCAAACAAGCCCTTAACCTGCCACTATTGCTTAAAACTAAATACTTTATACTTTTATTTTTTATATGAGTAAGTGATGTGCGACTATTCTTCGTCCATTTTTAAATCAAGATGATGCATTTTATTGTGAATATTTTATTTTTGATGTACGCTGTTTGTAGATAATATAATTTTAGGGGATAAAATTAAAAGTTGGTGAGATGCTCTAGAATCTAAAGATTTCTTTTTATTAAGTAGGACTAAAATAGAGTAAATGAAATGTAAGTTTAGTAAAAGTAAAAAAAGAAATGAAGGAGCGATAAGACTAGATGGTCAAGAGATACTAAATGATGAGTTTTCAATGTTGTGGATCAATAATACATAAAGATGGAGAGATTAAAAATGATGTAAATCATAGGAAAAGAGCAGAGTGCATGAAGTGGAGAAGCGCATCAAGAGTTTAATGTGAATGTAAAATACAAATTAAGTTAAGGAAAAAATTTTATAAGACTGTTATATGACGAATTATGCTTTATAGTAGCAAATGTTGGACTATTAATAAGTAACATACTCATAAAATAAATTGTAGTTAAAATAAGAATGTTAAGATGGATAAATAGAAATACATGGAAAGACAAAATTCGAAATAAAGAAATCTGCTTAAAAATAAGGGTAGCCCCTATTGATGATAGGATGAGGAAAAGTTTCTTGAGATGATTTGGTCATATTTAAAGGAGAGAGCTAATGCACCATTAAAATATATTTTAAACATTAGAATTAATTAAAAGTTTCAAATTAAACTCTATAATTTCATAAGTTATAAAAAAGAGAAAGTTTATAATATGGTGATCTATCTTATAATGCCTATCATTAGTATAAAAAAAGGGGGTTAAAAAAATTCTATGGTATAAAAGTAGTATGAGTTTAGAGTGATTGTAACTAAAATTTGAAATATTTTGCATTTCACTCTTTTATTCGCCAAGGGAAGGAAAATACATTTTAAACACTATAAATAACGGAGAGTTTCAAATTAATCCAATATTTTAATAATTTACAAATAAGAGAAATTTATCAATATGTTTATCAAAACACCATATATTAATCTATCTTATGGGCTTTTTGTTAGTTATAAAAAAAGGGGGTAAATTGCAAATTAAACCCTTAAAGTTTGGAGGTATTTGGATTTTACAACCTAAAATTTTAACATTTGGATTTTATCCTCTAAAGTTTGGGAATATCTGAATTTTACACCTCGACGTTTCAAAAATGGATTTTACCCCCTAAAGTTTAGGGATGTTTGGATTTTAAATTCCCAAAATTTGAAACTTTATGGTGTAAAATCCAAACATCCCCAAATTTTGGAAAGTAAAATTCAAACATTTCTAAAATTTATGGGGTAAAATCCAAATTCTGAAATGTTAGAATGTAAAATTTAAATAACCCCAAACTTCAGATAGTAAAATACAAATTATGAAATTTTAGCGTGTAAAATGCAACACTCTCAAACGTTAGGGGTGTAATTTGCAATTTATAAAAAAAAAAAAAAAAAATTCTATGGTAAAATATTTGTATAAGTTTAGAGTAAATGTAAAATTTTATGTCATTTAAATAGATTAGTTAAGAAAGGAGATCACGCATTTTGTATGCAAAATGATAACTCTAATAATAAAGAAAAACGTTCATGAATCAATATCAACTTGATTTCTTGAAAATTTTAGATAATACATTTTTTTTAATTAATTGATAAATTATAATGTAAGAACAATTCAATAAAAAATTTGATAAGACCAGAAAAGATATACCAATTCCTTATAAAAATAAAAATAAAAACTAGTTTAATAAATAATGTGATTGTTTTTATAGAGTTTCAATTTATAACCTTCGTTTCTGTAATTTTTGCTCTTTAATAATAATGAGAGTGTAAAGAAGAGGCAGAAAAAATACTCTCACTCCAGCCATGGAGCTTTGATAAGCACCTTGTTGTACTATGCCGCTATGACAGTGCTATCCCTATTAGCGAACTCAATTTCAATAGAGTCCCGATGTGGGTCCAAGTACACGATATCCCAGTACCCTTCTTAAACAGGGGAGTTGCAGAGGACCTCTGTAATGCAGTAGGAGAAGTGTGTAAGGATACAAAACTTTCTGAGATGGAGGGTGGTCATTACTTCCGAGTAAAAACCACCGTGGATGTAACTATCCCTCTGTGTCGTGGCCGAAAAATATCCCTGGAGAATGGTGAAACAGGTTGGGTAAGTTTCAAATATGAAAGACTTCCAATTATCTGTTATTGGTGTGGCTGCCTTGACCACGCAGACAAAGATTGTGACAGGTGGATAGAAAGTAATGGCACCCTGAATCCTGAAGACCGAGAATATGGACCATGGATTAGAGCCTCCTCGTTCGTCATGCCTCGGAAAACTGTGATCAAAGTCCCAGGATACTATGAAGCCCTGAAAAAAGAGAAAGGTCTGAAAGCAAAAAGCCATGAACATCCGGCGACTGCAAACCCAGCGGACCCATCTCCGGCGACTCAAAATCAGGACATAAGGCGAACTGAGCCCGCAACCAGCATTAATGACGATACGTTACAGGGAGTTACTGCCACAAACGGTTTAGGAAAATCCTTTACTGATACGTTATTTGATATTGATCAGGAAATAATGAAGTTTGACAGCAACGCATGCATTAATCAAGGAGTTAATTCCGTGGAATCTAGGGCAACAGAGTTTGACTCAAATTTGGACTCTTCAATACCGTTACCCACCAATCCTATACAACCCTTGAACTTAAGTGAACACGTGCAACACCACATCCCTCACCCAAACCCTAGTCCAAATATGTGCATCCCTGATAACGCTCCAAGAACATGGAAAAGAATCCCACGAACTCCTCAAGACTCAGACTCTACACAGAAAAATACCCTTCCTCACAAACGCACCCTCCCACTAGAAGAAGCCTTTGAACAACCAAACAAAAAACGTGTCCTTTCCCATGAACCGGAACCTGAATTGGCGGCGGCTGTATCTCAGCCCCGCCATGACCAATGAGTCTACTTTGTTGGAATTGTCGTGGGCTTGGGAACCCACAGACAATTCAAGAGCTCGGTGACCTAGTTCGGGCACAAGATCCTGTAGTCGTGTTCTTAGCCGAAACATGGCTGGATGAAGCTAGGCTAATCGAATTACGAAATAAGATAGGGTTTGGAGATACATTTGGAGTTTCCCGAGTCACAAGAGGTGGGGGACTAGCTTTGTTTTGGAAAAAAGGTGTTGAACTATCGGTCGAAAATTCATCCTTGAATTACATTGATGCCATTATCGACAAAGGGAAGGAAAACAGTTGGAGATTTACTGGCTTCTATGGCTTCCCAGAGACCCAGAATCACAGGGAATCATGGAATAAAATACGATGGCTTCACCAAAAGTCTTCTCTTCCTTGGATATGTCCTGGTGACTTCAATGAGATTCTAAAATCTCATGAAAAAGTTGGTGGCAGGCCAAGACCAAATGGGCAAATGCAGGAGTTCAGAGATGTTCTTGATGAATGTGGATTCATTGACATGGGATATTTGGGAAACAAGTTCACTTGGTACAAAAATTATCCAAATGGGAACACAATTTGGGAGCGGCTTGATAGGGCTGTGGCAACCCAAGAATGGATGAACCTGTTTCCGGCAACAAAGGTGCTCACTCTTGAGTGCGGTACCTCAGACCATAAACCCATCATAATCCCTCCGATGGGCATCCCAGGAAAGAAGCAACGCCCTTGGAGATTTGAACAGGTATGGTTAGAAGATAGGGGCTGTCATGAAACAGTCCACACAGCATGGAGTCAGAATTTTGGGACCGTTCCTATGACTAATGTTGCTGGAAAAATTAACAAATGTCAATCAAGTTTGGAACGGTGGAGCAAACAGAATTTTGGTAATATTACAAGACAGTTGGTGGAGAAGAAAAAACAATTGAAACTGGCAGAGAGGGTAGCGGCTTAGGCAAACAATTTTGATCAAATACAACAACTGAAACATGAAATACATGAGTTGTTGGTGGCAGAGGAAAAACTTTGGCATCAAAGGTCTCAATCTCACTGGATCAAATCCGGGGACAAAAATACTAGCTATTTTCATAGTAGAGCTTCTCACAGATTTCGCCGCAATAATATCCATGGTCTTCGAAATGCAAATGGAGATATGTGCATTGGGGATGACAATGTAGCAGCCCTATTGGTGGATTATTATACAGGTCTATTCACCACAGCAAACCCATGTAGCATTGAATCAGTCTTACAGCATGTTCCTCGTACTGTTACTGAAGAGATGAACACCCTCCTTGGCCGTGAGTTTACAAGGGAAGAGGTAGACATTGCCCTATCTCAAATGGCTCCATTAAAAGCCCCAGGTCCTGATGGGATGCCTCCAATATTTTTCCAACACTATTGGGAGGATATTGGAAGTGATGTAGCTGCTGCAGTTCTCTCATGCCTCAATTCGGCCCACATCCCAACAGGTATAAACCACACCTACCTCACTCTAATTCCAAAAGTGAAAAGTCTTGAGCATGTAACTGAATTTCGACCTATAGCCTTGTGTAATACTGTGTATAAGCTTATTTCAAAGGTCTTATCTAATCGTCTAAAAGTCATCTTACCTGATATTATATCTGAATCTCAAAGTGCTTTTCAATCTGACAAAGCGATTTCAGATAACATATTAGTTGCTTTTGAGACATTGCACCACATGAAAACAAAGAAATCAGGGAAAATTGGCTCTATGGCACTCAAACTTGACATGAGCAAGGCTTTCGATAGAGTGGAATGGACTTTTCTTCTACAACTAATGGAAAAGATGGGCTTCAATGGAAGATGGTTGAATTTGATCTTTGAATGTATCAGTACTGTTACCTATTCCATCCTTGTGAATGGTGAACCAAAAGGAAATATTGTCCCTTCAAGAGGCCTTAGACAAGGTGATCCTTTGTCACCGTATCTCTTCTTGCTGTGCTCAGAAGGCCTAAATGCTCTCATCCAACATGCTGTGAATGAAGATAAAATTAGGGGATACTCCCTCTGCCGGTATGGTCCAAAAATCTCCCATTTATTTTTTGCTGATGATAGTCTGCTGTTTTGTCGTGCTCAGATAAGTGATATCCAAGCCATACAAGAAATTCTAGAATTATATGAGAAAGCTTCAGGACAACGTATCAACAAGGAAAAGACCACTCTTTTCTTCAGCAAAACTTCATCCATGACAGTGAAAAATGACATAAAAAATTTCCTTGGGGTCCCGGAGATCAAGGAATATGAAAAATATTTAGGCCTCCCAGCGGTGGTGGGTAGAAACAGAAGTGCCAGCCTAAATTTCATCAAGGAGAGGGTATGGGGAAAAATTCAAGGGTGGAAGGAGAAAATGTTGTCACAAGCCGGCAAAGAAGTTCTCCTCAAAGCCGTTGTGCAAGCAATCCCCACCTTTGCAATGAGTTGCTTTCGCTTGCCGGTTGGCCTATGTAGAGACATTGAAATGATGATCCGTAAATTTTGGTGGGGGCAAAGGGGCGACCGGAGAAAAATTCACTGGAAAAATTGGGAGACATTATGTAAGCCAAAGGTTGATGGAGGCATGGGTTTCAAAGATCTTTGCAAGTTCAATGAGGCCATGTTAGCCAAGCAAGTGTGGAGGCTAGTGCATGATAAAACTTCTCTTTTTTACAAGGTGTTCAAAGCAAAATACTTCCCAAATTGCAGTGTTTTTGAGGCAAAGGCTAAATCTGGGTCATTCGCTTGGAAAAGTATTTTATATGCTAGAAAGCTCATTTTAATGGGGGCCAAATGAAGAGTGGGTGATGGCACTCAAATCAAGATCTATGGAGCAAATTGGTTTCCAGGAGAGACACAAGGCCGTGTGGTGTCTCTCCCTGTACCTTCACTTAGCTCAGCAACTGTTTCAGCTCTAATTGACCCACTCACGTATGGCTGGAATTCTCATACTATTGACAGCACTTTCTTGCCTTTTGAAGCTGAGCAAATCAAGTCCATTCCACTAGGAATCATCACACAACCTGATCTTTTGTATTGGCCATGGAGCAGGGACGGATCCTATTCAGTTAGCACAGGGTATCAACGGCTGTGTGCAGAAGAACAGAGTGATTCGGCCTCACCTTCAAACTGTGACAAAACTCACGGGTTTTGGAAATCTGTGTGGAAGGCTGGAGTACCAGGAAAACTTAAGCATTTCTTGTGGAAAGCGTGCTCCAATGCATTGCCCACAAAGGTCAGCTTGCTACGGAGAAAAGTCATTGCAGATAGCTCCTGTTCACACTGTAAAAACTAGGCAGAAACAATACTTCATGCTCTCTGGGAATGCGACTCGGTCCGGCAGGTATGGGAGGCAAATTTCAGGTGGGTGGATCGTCAAAAAGCAGCTGTTGGATCCTTCCAAAATCTGGTGGAATTGATCCTCCAAAAACCCCAGCAATTTGAGCTTTTCATCACTATTGCATGGCACCTCTGGACAAGGCGGAATAAACTTAGGCTGAACGAAGATGCACTCCCTCTAAACCGTGTTGTTTTGGAGGCTAAGAGGTTCTTGTCTCTTCACCAGCAGTCGGGCAGAAAGTCTTCAAGGCAGCAAGCACGTCCAAAAGCAGTAAAATGGACACCACCAGATCAACATAGCTTCAAAACAAATTTTGATGGAGCTTTATTTGTAGACACAGGTGAGGCAGGTTTGGGTGTAGTGATACGAGACCATGAAGGGGAAATCATTGCAGCACTATCTGAAAAAATTCCACAACCACCTTTAGTTACTTACTTGGAAATACTTGCAGCTCGGCGGGCTGCTATTTTTGTCCACGAAGTAGGTCTTCAAGATTCCATAATGGAAGGAGATTCGGAAACAGTCATCAATTCCCTTCGAAAAGGTGATATGTTTCAATCTGCTTATGGTCATCTCATTAAGGATACTTTATCCTATGTACACTCCTTAAGGAATTTTAGTTTCTCTCATTCCTATAGACAAGGAAATTCTGTTGCTGATGCTTTAGCAAAGAATGCTAGGTTTTGCTCGGGTCTAACTGTCTAGATGGAGCATGTTCCACCAGACATTAATGTCCTTGTATTGGCTGATAAGCCCTCATCTTAATTTAATAAACAGTTCGAAGCGGATTCTCAAAAAAAAAAAAAAATGATAACAATTTGACATCTAAGACCCAACTTTTAAATGACCCACCTTTTTTTTTTTTTTTTGGTTTCCCACAGTGTTTCCTCAAGACTTTCAACCAGAAACTAATCACTGTTTGTATCGGGTGGGCTCACGAAAGGGTAAAGCACTGGCCTAGGAAATTCTTTTCAAAGTGCAGGTAGCAGGACTCGAACTAGGGAGCACACCTAGTCGAGCCCAGTACAAGCACTTTGAGACCAAGAGCCCAACCAACTTGGGCAACCCCCTGGGTTAATGACCCACCTTTTATCATATAATGATGTTATACCCCAAATAAGTTTAAAATAGTAATATTTATTTTGCCTCATTTTGTTTTGAGTACCTAGAAGATAGACTTGATTTCTTTTTTAGTTTTAACGAAAATTTTGTCTTAGCAAAAAAAATTTAAAATAGTACCCATTTAAAATATAAAAAAGATCTTATTTTGTAAATTTTGTTTTTCATTAGAATACAAAAATATTATAATGACGTAACAAACAAATTTCTAAACAGTATAAACTTTTTTTTTTTTTAGAATACTAAGTATTTTAACACACATATGAAGAGATAAGAGAATGTCTTAAAGAAACTGACAGTAGTGTATATTTAAAAGTGTCTAACTCTTGGATACACAGTATAAACTTAGTGATACATAAAAGTTGACATTTTTTTTAGAGAACATAAAAGTTGACACTATTATGTTTCTTTAATGATTTTATTATTAGGGAAATTTTTAATAATAGTCCAAATTTGGTAAGGATGAAGTGTAATACCATCCAATAAGAGATTGTCACGTCAATCTTTTACTTAAAATTCAATACATCGTATTACACCCAATAACATCACACCAGCCTTTTATTTGAAACCTGAAATATGATATTTATTGAGATGTATTCTATGCGATCTATTTATGTTTTAGTAATATGATGATGTGACATGTCCTCATTAGAGGGTGTAAATCAAAGGGTTTGTACCAAGTTTTTGTAGAATTTAATCTCTTTTAATAATTGTTGCGTTTATATGTTTTATGAGTCGAATTTGATAAAGATGAGGTGTAAAACTCATATTTTATATCATCCAATAAAAAATTGTCACATTAGTTTTTTACTTAAAACTCAATGTATCCTGTTATACCTAATAACATTTTAATAAACTCTTCATTCAGATGGATTTTCAGATAAGTATTAGAATTAATTGGATATGTTTGTACTTATTTTTTAATATGTGATATGATGATGTAGGATGTTAGTATTGAATTGAAGAGTGTAAAACTCGGATTTTACGCTATATCCTTATAGAATTTAATCTTCTAGTAAACATACCAAAAAAAAAAAAAAATCTAAAATGTGCATAATACTATATAAATGTGTTTTTGTTAATCTCCCAAGTAAAAAAAAAAAAAAAAAAAAAATGTTATTATCTAAATAAATGCGGCCAGGGTCCAGCCTTTTCATAGGCCATCCCGCACCAGAACACCCAACCCAGTGGTAGTTTCGTCAATCCCTGTCCCTAACTGAAAGACGTAATATTTACACACACACACACAGATCTCTCTCTCTGATACAAAAACCAAAACCCCCTTCTCTCTCTCTCTCTCTCTCTCTCTGATCTATATATTGTTTCTGGATTTCGATCTCTGATTTTCGTGATTCAAATCCAAGCTACTGAATTTTCTCTGACCTGCGAAAATGGTGAGCTTTTTTTCTCTATTCGATTCTCATTTCTCTCTAAAAACGCTTAGATCTGCCACAATTTCGCTTCGATTCGATGCTAATCTCTATTCAATTCAGTTAATTCCATGGAATTCAAACACTTTTTGATTAATTTATCTTAATGCGAGCTTGTAATTACTTTAATCGGTTTCATTTTCCACGAGATCTGGTGTTTGCTCACTCACTGACTAGTTTTCTTGTTTGCTTTTGTTCTTCGCGCTCTCACAGCCTCTCAGGCTCGAAATCAAGGTACTGTGAAATCAGATCTCAGATTTTTATTTATTTATTTTTTTTGAATTTTGGTTTGTTCTCTGTTTGGCTGCCGAGAAATTATCTGAAAGATTTCTTAGCATCCAAACAGTGTGCGGATGTGGTAATGTTTAAGTGCTTGTTGAGTAACGGTGTTGTTTTGATGTTTGGATCAGAGAAAGCTTGCTCAAAGATCAGAGAGAGTGAAGTCCGTGGATCTGCATCCAACAGAGCCATGGTAAATCATGAGCTTGTTACTTCAATTCTTGTTATTCATATGGTTTTGATTTGAAAATATTGAGCAATGGTATACATGTGATTGCCATTGTGAAATTTTTTTCGAAAGTGCTTTTAGTTACGACTATATGTAATGCAAAAATTGCTAGGATTGTTATGTGCTGAAATCTGATGCACTTTCAATTTTATTGCAGGCTTCTAGCGAGTTTGTATTCGGGAACTGTTTGTATCTGGAACTATCAATCTCAGGTATGGGATTGTATTTACTGCTGTTATGAATGTTGGTTTTTTGTTGTTAATTGTAATAAGACAGTGAGTTCTGTATTGAATTGTAAATGAGTTGCACTGTTTTTACTTTGTATTGAATTGTAAATGAGTTGCACTGTTTTTACTTTGTATGGCCTCTCTCTTGCTTCGGTTGTTGAAGTACTATATGATCTTAGTAGTCACGTATGATGTTTTCCCTTAACACGCACAAATGGGCACCCACAAACATGGACACACAAATGGGCATCCACAAACATGGGGCCATACAAGGATTGTACACTGAAAAATATAGTAATTAGGAAGAAGTATGATCTGTTCAGTTGACAAAATACTAAACCTATTAAAAAAAAAAAAATTCTAAATCCTTTATAACCAGACCCACCACATAGAAAGAAATCACGTGGGAAAGAACCTTGTCCAAAATCTTGAAGCAGCACAACCCCCAAAAAAGATCTCATTTGTTTCCTGATTTCAAATAGATTGAAACAGCGTGAAACTATTTAAATGAGTCATGTTTATTCTTGGTTGAATTCCATGAAATAAGAACTTCTTTCATTGTGCCACGTATAAATCGCTTACCTATGGAAAATGTTGCTTTTACAGTGAGGGAAAAAATGACAAGATTTCAATTAGTGATTTACTGTCCTAGGAATGTCACAGCACGTGATTTCTGTAGGGTGTATATTTTGTTTCTTTAGTTTATGAACCTTGTCCAAAATCTTGAAGCAGCACAACCCCCAAAAAAGATTTCATTTGTTTCCTGATTTCAAATAGATTGAAACAGCGTGAAACTACTTAAATGAGTCATGTTTATTCTTGGTTGAATTCCATGAAATAAGAACTTCTTTCATTGTGCCACGTATAAATCGCTTACCTATGGAAAATGTTGCTTTTACAGTGAGGGAAAAAATGACAAGATCTCAATTAGTGATTTACTGTCCTAGGAATGTCACAGCACGTGATTTCTGTAGGGTGTATATTTTGTTTCTTTAGTTTATGAAAATTATGTTACGTAGTTCCAAAATAAGATCCTCTGATAGTGTTCTTCTGGTATCAATTTTGTTCTCTTTTACATCCGCACAATGCCTCCCAGGCTTCTCTTATAGTCTTGGTGATGATGAAAGCCCCAATGCTTGTGCTTAAACAGTGCCATTTAGTGTTGTAGTTCAGCTTTGGTCCTCTTTCAGATTTGTGCCAAATGGGTGTACATATACACACACACTCACACACATCTGTGTGTGTGTGTCTTGAATATTTTTCTTCAACACATTTTTCTGTCTTTAATAGAATAGTACTATGAAATAAGGCTATTCATTGAGGTCATAGAGGCATATACCAAAAGATATATAATATGTTTTATCTACTTGATGATTTTGAACATTAGGAGTTAAACAAAGTAACAAAAACAAATACAACATGTGTGGCTCTGTACTTACTAATAAAAAAGTTTTATGTATCTATATATAATGGATTTATATGAAATGAAAGTACTTGGTTTTTCCCTTCTTTATGGAAGTTCTTAAGCCTATTTCAAGCCTTTGGATTTTGAGATTATTATTATTATTACTCTATATATATATTTTGGTGTGTGTTTTCTTTCGAGGTCTTTATAAGTATTTACATCTAACTTAAATGTCCCTGTCAATATACCAGACTATGGCGAAGTCTTTTGAGGTGACAGAGTTACCAGGTATTTGATATACAGTTTTACTTTCTCTTTGCATATTCTCCTACTTGATGACATTGCCCAAAACATCTTTTCTCCTGCATCATTCTTGCTATTAACATGGCTAGGGGCCTAAAGCTATGTCATTATCTGCAGTTAGGTCAGCCAAGTTTATAGCACGCAAGCAATGGGTTGTTGCTGGAGCTGATGACATGTTCATTCGTGTATACAATTACAACACAATGGATAAGGTAAAAGTATTTGAAGCACACACGGACTACATTAGGTGTGTGGCTGTACATCCTACCCTTCCGTATGTGCTGTCATCATCTGATGATATGCTCATAAAGCTTTGGGATTGGGAGAAAGGTTGGGTGTGTACTCAGATTTTTGAGGGGCATTCCCATTATGTGATGCAAGTGACGTTTAATCCAAAAGATACCAACACATTTGCCAGTGCATCGCTTGACCGCACCATAAAGGTATGATGGGATTTGTCAATGAAACTTGTTTCTTTTAATTTCCCTCATTTTTTATAATTATGCTGATTATGCACTGGTTTTGCATTCTTTCTAGATTTGGAATCTTGGCTCCCCCGATCCAAATTTTACATTGGATGCCCATCAGAAAGGTGTTAACTGTGTCGATTACTTTACTGGTGGTGATAAGCCATACCTAATTACTGGTTCTGATGATCACACTGCTAAGGTCTTCCTCCTGCCCCTTTTTTTTTGGCCCCTAGAGATTTCTGATTGAATGTATGTATGATGATCTGGAGCCTTTATGGATAAATCCTATGAATACAGGTGTGGGACTATCAGACCAAAAGCTGTGTCCAGACTCTGGAAGGCCACACACACAATGTCTCTGCAGTATGTTTTCATCCAGAACTTCCAATAATAATTACTGGTTCTGAAGATGGGACTGTTCGTATATGGCATTCTACCACTTATAGGTATTTTTTTCCCTGTAAAAGTATGTCTAAAGTTTTATATGCCTCTGAGGTTGGCTTGGCTTGGCTTGAGAGCCTCTTTTGTTGACTCTTTTCCTTCAGAGACATTTTTCTTGGGTGGTAAATCAATAGGTGTTTTTTTGCATAATGGCTCCCTTCCTCATAATGATGTATGGTTTTGAATTGAAATTTGAAACTAGAGTTGATAAAGGTGTTCTTAGATAAGGTATAGGAAACAACTGTTCAAGTATATTATTTTAGCATTTCATTTCTTTCGTGGCCTATATTTTCCTTACATATCCTTAGCAAATAGTATTCTTTCACAAAGAAGCCACAAGGTGCTGGGGCTTTTCGGATTGTTCATCCATTCTTGAGTTCCTTATTTCTCTTAGACCAGTCATTTGATTTATTATTATTATTATTATTTTTTATTCCTTTGGGTTCATAATCGTGAACTCAAAGTTCATCCTATAAAAAAAACAAAGAAGTCACAAGGAATTGTGAATGCTTTAAGGCAGTATACAGCTTCCACACAACTTGATATCTTGTTCATGTAAACATAAAATCTATCATTTTATTCCTGGTAACATGGGGTAATTACGATGAACATCGTTTTAATTTTTAAAGTGACAGAGGTTGAATTGTACTACAAGAGATTCAAGTAATAGTCCAGTGGTAGTAACATCCCTTGTGGTGCCTCATGATTGACACATTGTTGAAACTTATGAAGTAGAACCTGATTTGTGTTTTTTATCTTCTTCTTGCTCCCTTACTATTTATTAGGGTTATTAGTGTTGCTAACCCTTAACTTCCAGAATTTGAAATCATTTCATTTATTTGCAGGCTTGAGAACACATTGAATTATGGTCTAGAAAGAGTGTGGGCTATTGGATACATGAAAGGCTCACGCCGGTAAGTTTCTTGTTTAGTTTTTGATTGTTTGTTTTTTTTCATTTTAGGAATATTATTGTTGTTTATCTTGAAAGTTTGAAGTATTTTGGGGGATTTGTATCCACTCTTAAATATTAGAAATATGTTTGAGGTAATTTAAATTTGTGACTTTTGCTTATTTGCTTGGAGGATTGTTTTTATTTTCCTGGCACTTCTCTTCTTGAGTTTCTTTCTTAAATCAAAATTCTTTTTATGAGGTCAAATGTATGGATAACTTTTCCCATAAAGTTGTTCTATATTTTCCAAAATTGTTTCTGTCATGTGTTCATTTTGTTGTGATTTTTCTTTCAAAACCACTAAACTATAGTGTCTCTGTCTAGGGTTGTGATTGGTTATGATGAAGGAACCATCATGGTGAAACTTGGTAGAGAAGAACCTGTAGCTAGTATGGACAACAGCGGAAAAATCATTTGGGCTAAGCATAATGAAATTCAAACCGTGAACATTAAGAGTGTGGTTGCAGATTTGGAGGTTTGAACTCAGACCCTAAGTTTGCTACATGACATGAACTTTATGTATGAAATGTTGCCCCCCGCTTTTTCCTCTTTTGGTGATGTCATAACTTCTCTGTTTACTTTGCTTGTTAGGTTGCTGATGGAGAAAGATTGCCTTTGGCAGTTAAGGAGTTGGGAACATGTGATCTTTACCCACAGGTGATGCGGTGTCCTTCTGGTCTAATTTAATTTTAAAGTACCTTCTTTGTTACTTGTGTATTTTTCATTTCTTCTGCTTCCCACCATCTAATCCTTAAATGTTATTAAGAAATGTATCTTCTTGTAAGTTTACATGCACGGTAATTATGGTATTCTATCTGACTGAATAGCCTTCCTTTATGATTATGACGAGCTATTTTGTGTTTGTATTTTAGTTGTTTCTGCAGAAGTGAGAGTCTAGTTAAGATTTACCAATTGAGTATTATTTCTAATTTTTTAGGAACAAAAAGAATATGTGAAATTCACAAGTTTTTTTGTTTACGAGAAATTGTTCAGTATAAGCCGGGTTAAATTTATGGTAGATTATTTGCTTGTCTGCACTTTTAGGTCTCATACTCTTTTTTTTTTTGTTCTTGCACTGCTTTAATTCATAGTTGTTTCTTCTGTAGTCTATAGGTTTTGATAAACCATATTTTATTTTGTTTATTTCTCTGCGTATCAGAAATATTTTTCTGTTTTGCAGTTCTCCATATAAAATGTAATTATCTATAGCCAGAGTTCTTTTTTTCATAGAAGTGAGTGTTAATTATTAAAGTAGTGATTAGTGTTGTGGAAGTTTGCTGTCTAAGCTGATTTTAGCTGTTCAATTTCTGTGACTGAACAAAAGCACTGCTTGTCTTAAGAATGTGTTTTAGGAGAGGAAAAAAATGGTTTTCTTATTACCAAAATAGATAACATTTACTTTAGTGAAGAAGGAAAGCTGTAATCTAATGTTTGTGGAGTCCAAGGAAATGATGTGAAAAATTTGGTTCTATGACCTACTATGGTTCATGGGTAGGCTCCATTTGCAAATGAAAGTATGCCCGCTAGATATGTTGATTAATCTCTTATAAAATGTTTTCATGTGTCTATTTGCATGTGTTATTGACTTTGTTGGGCACTATTTTTGTTTCCAGAGCTTAAAGCACAATCCCAATGGGAGGTTTGTTGTTGTTTGTGGAGATGGTGAATACATTATATATACAGCTTTGGCATGGAGGAATAGATCATTCGGTTCGGCTTTGGAATTTGCTTGGTCAACAGAAGGAGAATATGCTGTTAGAGAAAGCACATCAAAGATAAAGATTTTCAGTAAAACTTTCCAGGTTTGTTATGTGTCAATTGAGATGCTGGAAACAAGTAATTACTTGTCACTTATGTTGGAAAGCTGGTTTTAACTTTCATTTCCTAATTTAAAAAAGAAAAGAAAAGAAAAAGTATCGTTTCCTCTAAAACAAGTGATGATGCTTGACCATTTTTAATGGTGGATACAAATTATTGAATATCAAAGATGATCTCTTACCTTCATATTTTTGGTTACTGTATATTTTTTATTAGATCCTGTATATGCCAATGAGCTTTAGCTCAAATTGCACTTCCTCTTCCTTGCATATATCAGGAAAAGAGGAGCGTGCGTCCAACCTTTTCAGCTGAGCACATATATGGGGGAGCTTTATTGGCAATGTGCTCAAATGATTTTATTTGTTTTTATGATTGGGCTGAATGCAGGATGATTCGGCGAATTGATGTTAATGTGAAAGTAAGCAATATCATAACTACAATATCTCTATCAGTTTCCCTTTTTTATTTCTTTCCTTCGGCTATACTGTCTCGTATGTTACCTATGTTTCACACCTTCATTTAACCGTCTCAGAACCTCCATTGGGCTGACAGTGGAGATCTAGTGGCAATTGCCAGTGATACGTCATTCTACATCCTGAAATACAATGTAAGGATCTTTCTAACCATAATGTTCCATTTAGGAAAAAAAAATTCTGTAGGATACTTGCTACTTTCTTTTTCCAGAAGATGTGCCCAAGTAAAACCTGATTTTCATCTTCAATGTTGCAGCGTGATGTAGTTTCTTCTTATTTGGATAGTGGAAGACCTGTAGATGAACAAGGTGTTGAAGATGCCTTTGAGCTTCTCCATGAAGTGAATGAACGTGTCAGAACTGGTATATGGGTTGGGGATTGTTTCATTTACAACAATTCCTCCTGGAGGCTTAATTACTGTGTTGGTGGTGAGGTATATATGGTCCATCCTTGGTTTGAGATATATATATATATATATATATATATATATATTTATATATATCCAGATATTGTCTATCATTGATGTGGTAGGGCTATCCTGATAAATTACTCTATTTTTTAGGTAACCACAATGTTTCATTTGGATCGGCCCATGTATTTGTTGGGCTATCTTGCTAGTCAAAGTAGGGTTTATCTAATTGACAAAGAATTCAAGTAAGTAAAGTTTTGGTTTTGTCCATGGAAGTCAAATAGGCTGCTGGCTTCATTGTCTTAACTTGTTCTTTATCTGGTCTTGCAGTGTTATGGGGTACACATTACTTGTTAGCTTGATTGAGTACAAGACTCTTGTGATGCGTGGGGATCTGGAAAGGGCCAGTGAAGTCTTGCCTTCAATTCCTAAAGAGCATCATAATAGGTGTGTCTAACATTTGAACATTTGCAAAATGATAGCAAATGACAATTTCTTTTATTCTTAAAAGAATATGTTTTGTATGTTTACGATGGCTGTTGGGGCACATCTATGTTTCATTTGATAGGCCAAAGGCTAGTATAGTGAAAACTTGTTACTGTTCCAAAATGGTTTGTGAGATTTATGTAGCTTTCTATTTATTACTCTTTTCTCTCTCTCTCTGTCTGCACACACATGCCCTATCTAAACCAAAGGTCTTTTCATAATGTCTTCATGGTTTTTGGTTTCACAAATTCAAATTTCTATACATTGCTGGAAATGGGAACTATATGTTTGGCAGATCCTTGAAACTTTTGGTACTACACAGATCTGCTATTTGGTTCTTGACAATACTTTTCTGGGTCAATATTAATAAAGTCTTATATGTATACATTTTGGACTTGAATGTCGTGCATTATAATAAAACTTTTTTTTTAATACTCAAATAATCTTATTGTAAGAGCGCCAAGGGGTGATCTCTTGCTCTCTAGTCAGATTTGTGTACTCCTAAACTTTATTAGAGAATTTAATAATATCTATTATGTATACATGAAAGTTTGGAAACTAAAATGTGTCTTATATTCAAATGATTGATTTGCTTTTATTGATAGTGTGGCTCATTTCTTGGAATCACGTGGAATGATAGAGGATGCTCTTGAAGTAGCTACAGACCCTGATTACAGATTTGAGCTAGCCATACAGCTTGGTAGATTAGAGGTTGCAAAGGTAAGTCCAATTTGTTTATGTCATGGGATATGAGTCGCCTTGAGAGCATTCTTCTACTTGAGCATGTGAACATTTTCTAATTTCCTTTTGAAGAATGCTGATGTCCTTTTAGATTTACTATATTTGTCCCAAGCAATATTCATATACCTTTTATTTGCAGGGTATTGCGTCAGAAGTGCAGAGTGAGTCTAAATGGAAGCAGTTGGGAGAATTAGCTATGTCCAGTGGAAAGGTGCTGATCTATAAATTAATCTTCTGTTGTCTGATCAAGATATCACCACATTTCAAAATTTCATCTCAGTTTTTCCCCACATTCCAGATCTGATGATTGGATATTGAATTGGAAATTTTAAACACAAGATCTCCCCCCCCCCCCCCTAAAATGACTGAATAGCAACTTGCCTTTAGGATTTGTGTAGACATTTTAAAAAGGTATCTTGTTTTACTATAACTATGGTGAATTCAGATAGTAATCTTGGGTTGAAAAAAAAATCCTTATTCAAACCTGACAACTTTTCATCTGCTCTTACCACCTCTCTTGTTAGATGCTTTCTAGGAAGAACAAAGACTTCATTTTTGCTCAAATACTGGTATCCAATAAGTATCCGCATGCATGTCCCTGCTTTTAAAAAAAATTATTTTTAAAGGTGCCGAAATGTCCTGGATACAACTGTGATATGGCCTGGATATGGTCGTAACCCAACCCCCCCGTAATGAGAGATTGCCCAAATTTATGAGGATTTTATTTGTATTTTTTATATATTGGTTTCAATGTTGAACACGTATCTAGTTATCTTTTATTTACTCTTTAGTTCTTGGGTTATATTTTAAAATCATTTAATGACCATGGATTCATTTTATTATCCATATATTACTCTTAAATTGTTATATGCTTAACAGTATATGAAAAACAAATGATTAGAACAATATATAAAAATTATAAATACAAATATATTTAATAATGAATTAATACCATATCTCTGTTGTATCGTATCCTAGCTCTTCAAGTATTGCCATGTCGCTATATAACGTATCGTATTGTACCCCTACCCAAAAACATATTGTGCTTCTTAGGATGCTTTGCACTTAGTTTTTCTGATCTGGATTTTGGATTCTTTCTTCTTGTTGGGTATGTTGTTTTCCTGAGCCACACTTTTCTAGAAACTTATATTATTAAAAGGTTAATTTATTAAAATATTAAACGTACTGACATTCCTCTCTTATTTGAGTATTGCAGTTAGATATGGCTGAGGAATGTTTAAAGCGTGCAATGGACTTGAGTGGGTTGTTACTGCTCTATTCTTCTTTAGGTGATGCTGAGGGGATATCACAACTTGCATCACTTGCTAAAGAGCAGGGGAAGAACAATGTTGCATTCCTTTGCTTATTCATGTTGGGTAAATTGGAAGAGTGCCTTGAGCTTTTGTTGGAAAGGTAATTATTTTTAATTTTTCTATTTTAAACACGAACGTGACAGCACAAATTGATACAATTTTTTTCAATCAGCAACCGGATACCTGAGGCGGCCTTGATGGCAAGATCTTATCTTCCAAGCAAGGTCTCAGAGATAGTTGCAATTTGGAGAAAAGACCTCAATAAGGTAACTGATTTTCCCCTGTTTGTTGTGCTGAGTTCAGATCTTAAAATAGCTTGACTAACCAATATCAATTACCATACTTGTAGAATAGATACATGGTGGAATCTGTTGTAATGCCTAAAGCTATGCATAATTATGTATATACATCTATATATGCATACTTGTATGATCGTGTAGATTGTTTAAAAAAGTTTGATGCTATCTGACTATCTGTAGGTTAATCCAAAAGCTGCTGAATCTTTAGCTGATCCCGAGGAGTATCCTAATTTGTTTGAAGATTGGCAAGTCGCTCTTTCTGTTGAATCCAAAGTCACAGAGTCAAGGTACTAAAGCATTCTGATATTTACCTGCTTTTTGTTGGATAATATTTCCCCTGAGCTTATTTTTGCTTTTCTCTATGCATGCTATCTGAAGAGACAGCATTAACTCATTTCTTTTAATTGCATTGTAGGGGTGTTTATCCTCCTGCAGAAGAATATATAAACCATGCCGACAGATCACATCTTACACTTGTGGAGGCTTTCAGAAACATGCAAGTAGATGATGAGGAACCCCTTGAAAATGGAGATGCAGATCATGAGGTATACTCTGCCTATGGATTTCATATTGCTTAACTTGGAAATTAGTGTCTTTGGTTTTCTCTAACACAAATAAAACCGTACTAACTTTTTTCAAATGCGCAACATGTTAATCTTGGCCTACTTTAAGAGAGGATTTTTATACAGTAGAAGGCTTTGTTATTTGACTTATTTCATATTCTAGATATATTTGTATCAATTAGAACTTTGGTTCTTCTCTTGAACTTGTGAACTTATGATGAAATTCTGGGTTCTCTGAATATTCTATGGAGCTTGTTTTTAGTTTACTCTAATAATGTTCTAATTGGTTACTTGGAACAGAATGGAGAAGAACAGAATGCAGAGGAGCTGAATGCAGAGGAACTGAATGCAGAGGAACAAAATGGAGAAGAAGAGAGCCAAGAGGAGGCTGTTGTAGTGGATGCAGATTCAACAGATGGTGCAGTACTCGTTAATGGTAACGAGGCTGAACAAGAGTGGGGTACGAATAATGAAGGAACCCCGTCTGCCTAAAAGCAATTGGTTGGGCCAGTGTGAAAATCCAAATTTTGTCTCTGGTGATTAATTGATTCTAAAATGCCATTACTGACTCCCATTTACACCACTTGCGCTTTTTTTTTTTTTTTCACTACTAGATCTACTAGCGTTAACCCCTACCACTACAACTACCACTTATTGAAATTATCTATTATTTTGGTATATATGTGTTACTTTTGTTTGTGCTATTGTTGGTAATGCTAGTATGCTTTATGTATGGGAACTATATTATGAGCATTAGTATGTATTATTTAGTATGGTATTACATAGCAAATGTCCAAGTCAGGTCTCCACTGGTTGTCATAACATTAATGTGTGTAATTCTTTCCATTTGGTCTCTTGTAGAGCACTTTTAACTTTTGTTGCTTGTATGGTAGGCACGTAACCTAGTTGCTTCTCGATGTCAAATAGGCAAAACTGATTACCGTGATATTGCCTTGTTGGTATGAAATTGACATCACATTGGCCTATTGGATTTCTGACTATTTCTGTCTGTAACTTTTCCTTTTACAAACTTAGTGCTACTGCTTGGTGATGCTTTCATTTTAGATGTATGGGCATGCAATTAAAGATTAATTTTATGTCTCCTTTATTCATTGTTTGTGTTTATGTATGTATATAAATAAATTTGTCTACTCTAATGGTACAATCTAGGAACTTTGCTTTTTTACTTTTTTTTTTTTTTAAAGTGTATACCTAGGAACTTGATTTACATTTTTCACCTGTTGTTATATTTAATTTGGTAGATTTATTTTTTGGCTGAAAATTTGGGTAGACTAATGATTGGTTTTTACAACCTTTTTTTGTTGACAGTGCTTACGCCACATCAGTAGGTTCCAGCTGTATGGATCTCTTATATAAAGGTGAGACAAGACAAAATTAAAAAAAAAGGGGGAGGGGGGGGGGGGGGGGGGGGGAATCTCAGATGTAGGAATAAGTTCTAGCTAGTCGTGCATGTGCCTGTACATGAACCAGAAAAAGGGGCAAAATAAAAAAAGAAGAATGTAAACAACAGAATAATGATTTATTTAGAAACATTAATATAGTCTTTGCATGTAACACTGAACCTGACAGCCGTCAATGTAGTTCTTGAGATTGACATTGGCTTCAGAGTGAACCTTCATTCTTGAATTGGGATGAAAGTAATTTCTTTTGGAGTGCATTTGGAGACACATTAATGGATTAGTCTTTTCATGTGATTTACAAGCTTTTGGAAGTATTGCAATATAATTGTCATTGATAAAAAAAAGAGAGGAAAAAGTACCGCAATAATTGTGTTTCTTAGTGATATCTTTTCATGGGTTCTACAAACTTTTAGAGACATTGAAATGATGTTGCTGGTTATTGCATTATTTTCTTCCTTTGCTAGATTTATCAAATATTATTTCAAAAGGTAGTTTCTCTTCTAATTTTTTTTCTTTAAAATACCAGGTTTCCTGGAGAAGGCTATCAAGAAATGAATGTAGAACTTGTTTCTGTTATCGGACGTTGTGGCATGGTAGTGCATTGAATTTTGTCATTGGGCACATAGTATAAAATGTTTCTTAGCTTCAGTTAATCGTTTTTTAACTCTCTTTTTTAGCATATTCTGAGGTCTTACCCTCAAAATTTTTTGTGCCATTGTGAATGTAGAAAGAACTGAAGTAATGATTACTACTGAGATTTTATTTTTTTCTTTTCATTGTTCAAATTCTAGATGTTTTGGGTTCCCTTGTTTGTTGTGGGAATCCTCTTATTATATACTCATGTTGAACTGGAAACATGCGGTACAGAAAAATAATTTCTTATATTATATGCGAGCTTTTATCTAAGTGGTGGATGTTCCAACTTCCAATATCTTCTTGTTTCTTGTTGTAGAGGGTTTGCACCTTTTCGCTTTCAATAATTTTACTATCTTGCGTTTTTGGGAGATTGCAGATTGGGCCCAGTTATTTTGTTTGTGTAAGCTTGTACCGATGTACGTATGATGAGTCCATCGCTGCTGTGAAAGGACTACTAATAATTTTGAACATGTGTATCTGAAATTCTATAGTTGTGGGAGGATATTTTAGGGCCATCAAATCATTTATCAGTCTTTAAAATTAGAGGTCATAAAAATTCAGACTAAAATAATTAAAGCATAAAAGCCCAAGGGAATTAACTTTCTATAACTGTCAGCTCTTTCGAGGTGAAAAAAAATTGCTGACCATAATTCGGGAATAGGTTAGAGAATTTCAAATGAATATTTTGATTAGCAAAACAGATAACTAAAACAAGACAAAAAGGTTTTCCTTATATTTTTTACAGCCCAGTGATTTGGTAATTAAATTGTTTTTTGTTTTGGGTCCAATGATGAGAAACTCTATGTATCTAAGTTCTTTTTGTTTTGAACAAGAACAGGTAGTAGCACCTAGCCAAAGCCGCACACTTCTGTGTTCTCACCGTCAAATCAAACCATTTCTAACCATTAGCAGCAAACATTTCTGCAGAAAATATTCACAAGGTACTCTTCTACAATTACGGAGACGCAGAACACTTAAATTGCCTTGTATAGTTGGTTAGCATAGATTGGGATAAGGATAATTTTTCCCAAGAGATGCTATAAAAGCCTATAAATCAAACACAGGACTCAATGCACCTATAAGCTGGCATTTTAACTTTTCTCCTCAGTCCTCTCTGATGTCTGTATCACCGCTTGCTTAAGGGACAGATAGGAGTCATTTTTGCTTGGTTAAAACTTGAAGTCTTTTGTCTCCTAATAATATCTGTTTAACTAGTCAATTCTCCAATAATAAGAAAGGCCAGAGCAATTATAATACCATATTGTCAATTTAGGCCCAGTTGTAGATCTTTTAAGTGGAAAACGTAGTGTTTTTATACACACTAAAAAGGTTTTTATACACATGCATTTTCAACGTGCTTCCAAATTGCAATCAGATGAATAAAAAGGTCAAAGCAAACTGGACCTCCCCTTCTTTAATAGATGACTGGTCCTTGAAATAATCACGAGGTGGTAGTAGCATGGCCCATGTGTTAGCCATACCCCTCCCATATTTCCTTTCCTTAACCTAAACATAAAATTGGAGCATTAGCACTCATGGATGCAAAAAAATGTTTATCATACATTTTCAAAACCTACTTTATCTATTTTACTATCTCATTTTACAACTCAATCAACATCACAATTTCTATTTTTACATACAACTCATTAAAATAATATAAACTATACCAACATATAATATAACAAATTAATTCTCTCTCCTCTCCCATCTCTTTCTATTTTCTCTTTTCCTCTCTTCCTCTCTCACTCCATTAATATATGTGTTTTTATTTTTACAACCCATGTACAATAGGGTTGTATATATACAACCTTGCTATTCACATATGCTAAAAAAATTTACATTTCCATACCCAGGAAATGCTCTATTTTAGTGTTTTAGTTGCTAAAATAGCAATTGGAAGATTTTTATATCCCCAATGCTAATGCTCTTATGTTAAAATTTTATAAACTAAAAAACAAAGAAGTAAAGAACTCAAAAAATCTATTATTTGCCACATGGACTAACTAACAACATCCAGATAATTAACCCCAAAAAGCCCAATTCTTTATTTGTGGGCTTTAATACCCCAAAAAAACCCAAATCAAGACTCATACTTAAAATAATCGAAAGATAATCCATTTAGCCCTTTTTCCACGTGTCACAATTTGAGCACAGTAGCACAGAATTTCTATCCAACCCCATGTCACGAATCCTTTAAAGAACCAAGCTTTGCACAATTATAAAGCCCTTTTCGCAGAGTGGAATAAGGAGAAAGGAAACCCTCAGACCCTTCCATTTCCAAATCCTTACAATCCCACAAAATTCAAAACAATAATAATAATAATAAAAAAATAAATAAAAAGATAAAACAAAAAATAAGAAAAACCCATTTTCATCTCTGAGCCCTTCACTTGTTTCTCTGTCTCCGAGGTTTTTGCTTTGGCTTCATTTTGGTACTAGGTAAGTCCCAAATCTCTGTTCATTCTGTCTCTACGCTAATTACTGTCTTGGACTTTTTTGGGTTTCATCAATGTGTTATTGTTCTGTTTCTTTTTCTTTTTTTGTGTACCTATTAATGCTAGATTGGTTGTGAATCTTATTGATGTGTTTGTTTTTGCCTGTGTTATTGGTGACCCATTTTGTGGTATTTTGGATTTCTTTTGAAAAGTGGGTTTTTTTTTTTTTTTTTAAAGCTTTTAGTCTCTGTTTGGTTGCTGGGAAATGAAAGGAAAAATAAATTAAAGAAGGGAAATAGATAGAAAGTTTTAATTTATGTTGTTTGTGGGGTTTGGTTTGGCAAGAAAATGAAAACCCAGCTCAACTAAGAGTTAGGATTTAGGGTTTTGGTAGTTAGGGTTGATGGGTTTAGTTTCATTTTCTTTTCTTTTCAGTACATTTTCTAAGTAATTTATGGAGCTTTAGAGATTGTTCTTTCAGAGTTCTCTTACCTTAGTTTTATAAGGTTGGGGATGAGCTCCGGGTCAAATAGCACTTCCTTCTTCCGGTAAGAATGGGTCGAGGTTGAGCTTATGGGTTTAAAACCCACTGGATTTGTGTGATTCAACATTTAAACAAATCTGAACACCCAAGAAGAGATGCAAAGCTACTTTGGCTCTTATTAGGCATCATTGTATTATGTTGGCGTAATAATTGTGTGAACTTTTTTTTCCCCTATTGGGTACTGCTTTTGGTGGATGTTTGGTTAGTGGTGGTTGGGACTTGGGATGCTGAATCCGTAGTTTCTTTAGACACTTTAGGTTTCCTAACATTTCTAGAGTCCCTTTTTGATGTATTGTACTGCTAAGCAAACAACGGTAACTGTATTTTTTAATCCCTGCTAAGCGTTTGGTTTGTTCTACTAGGTCATTTTTGCTAGCTTCTATGTGTGGTTAGTAGCAGTTGGGATGCTGGATCTTGTTAATTTTCTACTACTATAGGTATATTTGCCAGGTTCTATTTTCTTCTGCCCCCAGCACATTGGCCACCTTCATTGTTGCTGTACTTTGTTAGGGTTGGGATTGACATTTGAAGTTGAGCATTATTCTTTTACTGTGTCTTGTCGTATTCCTCTTGATCTTGATCTTAACCAGTGTTTGTCTTGCATCTTACTTTTATTATGTATCTATATGTTGTGTAATTTTGTATGAATGTCTATTAATTTAGAGAATCTTGGAGATGAAGTTTTAATTACTTTGTATATGTTATTTTCTGTTGCCTAATCAAACAGACAGAAGAGAAAAATGTTATAAAACTTAACACCTTAAGTTGACCCCTGAGTGCAGTCAATAGCATGATTAATTTTCTTCTCTTTGTATTTTTAATTTTGAAGTTGAAAAATATGGCTCTAACTGATGGTTTTGAACACATCCAGGGAAGGTTCTATTGTGATGGTGTTTAATTGATCTGTTATTTACATATGTGCATACTTATTTATATATGTCAAGTGACTATGGTCGTGTGTGTAGAAGACTCATCTTTTTCATTAATCAATATGTAAAAGACTCTTGTCATCATGGTTCTTGTATTAATTTAATCCCAAGATCCTACGAAAATGTTTTCAGTAGAGGAAATATCCTATTATGATTGAATTGCTGGATGATGTTTTTGTATGCTGATAAATTTAAAGCATTTTTTGGATTTTCAATTTTAAGCCAAGACAAGAGGTCACTTGTAATGTATATATGTAAAAAAAAGATATTGCAGAACTATATAGAATCGAAGTGTAATTGAATTAGACACCACATTGGGTAAAGATTTTACTTAGAGGTGCTAGTAAAATTTTACTTGGTGTGTGTAATTTCCAAGAAAAAATGTGTTAAAAAAATATGCTAGAATAGATTTCATTTAGATGTGACAACCAAAAGAAAACATGTCACATTTTAGAGAAGGCATCCATACATTTTGTTTTGGTGTCCAATGATTAAATTTTCTTGTTTTTGTGGAATTTGTAGATGTTGTCTGGCAGCAGATGCCTGATGGTTTTTACTCTTAATTCTTGTATGATCTGAAACTAAGCCAGGGATGTTAGTGGGGATCTGTGATGTTAATATCGTAGTGGCTTGTTCCATGGACATCAAAAGGTGAAACATGGGATGTGCTGGTTTTTGTTTTGGCATTCCAGAATTTTATTCTTGTATATTCTTCTTTTATCTTGTATGGCTATGGTGAAAACTTTGAATCCGAGTCCAAAAGATTAAAGGATCCGTGAAAAGAGAACTCTGTAGAGGGTATTGCATTTTTGTTGTGTAGTATTTCCTCATCTCTAAATGAAACTCTCCACATGTTTTTTTAGTTGATAATCAATGAAAACACAAAGAAAATGAAAATGGCTTTCTAAAGCATCAGCTAGCCAGGGTGACGTCACAGCTTGTTAATTTGATTTATATGTTTGGGTGGTGCGAAATGCAGATTTTATGTTAATTCTAATTGAGAAGTCTAACATGAGAAGCAAAAGTTGTCCCTTATTTGTCCCCACGGTCCTGATAAGATTCATCATAATCTCATGTTCCTTTTCTTTTATATAGGATAATTTTGCAGTTAGGTCCATTGTGTACAAGATGTAGCACAAAAGTAAGTGGTTTCAGATTAGAAATAAATGAAGAATTTACCAACATAATCATTAAAATTCTTGCAATTAGTCAATTCTATATTTAAAATTCTAATTTATGTGGGATAAATTGACATTTAAAAGAGAACAAAAATTGGTAAAACAGGTTCATGTTAAAAGGGCTCAACCTGTCATGACATGAATAATGAATTGAGTCATTTCTGGTTGATTATGGGTTAAATAAGTTAACACAGAATTGACCTATTTATTAATCATGTCAAAGTTGGTCAACTTGCTTGACATGAACCCGTTTACACTAAACACTAACCTACAAGAAAACCATGTCGTGTTTGTAGGTTGTCTAACATTGTCACCCTTTATGAGATCTGGCTGAAGCTTATAAAATTCTCCCAAGAAATTTCTTATTCTTCATTTGATGTTACTCGTGGTACGTGTTTGAAATTGCCATGAGGGCTCAAATTGATACCTCAATCATCTTTTGGGAATGGGATGGTAATTGACTGGAGTTAGACATTAATATCAAATAATTATAAGAGTGAGTGCTCTTCATTTTAGTAATTTTTATGCTGGACAACAAAATGGATGTCCTAAAAGCCAATTACTCTATCTAGATTTTTTTTTCATGAAGATGCTTACGTTTTCTTGCCTATTTTCTTTTAGTTTAAAAACAACATGGTGGTTGGATGATGAGTTTATTTTACTATTTCGTAGTTAATGATGTCTTTGGAAAAATACCATTTGCTGATTTGCAGATACCAGATTACCCATAGTCGGCCTAACAACAGTTCTTAAGTTTTCCTTTGTTGCCTTGATTCTTCAATGGGGGATGCGGAAAATGCCCTTCCACCTTCAAAGAAGAGGTCTGCAGGAAGGGAACTCACTAAAGATAATGCTGGTCTCGATGATGAGGAGGATGCTCCTGAACAAGAGAGCGGAACTTTCAAGAGGGCCAGTGAGGATGTGCTAGCAACCAGAAGAATTGTCAAAGTTCGTCGAAATCAGACAACATCGGCTCCCTCTTCCAATCCATTTGCTGGGATTAGCTTGGTTCCTCCTAAGGAGTCCAATGTAGCCTCAGCTGAGGTTACAAGTGACGCACAAGCTGCTGGTGAGAAGACAGTTTCAGATGATGTAGATGGAGAAGATGACACAGAAAAGGGGAATGAAAAGGGTAAAGATGAGGAGAATAAGCAGTTAGAGAGCAAAGATGATAAGGCAGGGGATGAATCTGCAGTAGATAAGGAGAACGCTGTGGAGGAGAACAGCAATATTGGGAGTGAGGCAACTGAACCGAAGATAGATAATGAACAAACTGCAAAAGAAGAGAAGACTGAAGATGAAGACAAGAAAGATGATTACAGTGAAAAAGTGAATTCTGGTGCGGAAGGCACTCCTTTGAGCTCATTCCAACAGCTTTCGAGCAGCAAAAATGCCTTCACTGGTCTTGCTGGAACTGGAATAGCCACTTCTACATTTTCCTTTGGGTCTATTTCAAAGGATGGGTCTGCACTTGGTACTGCTTCTGCATCGCTTTTTGGGGTGAAAGATGACAAGCCTTTTATCCTTGCTCCCTCTAATAATGGAAGTTCTTCAATTTTTGGTGCATCAGGGGCTTCCACTGGTTCAAAGAGTGAGGGAAGTGGTTTCCCATCAAAGCAGGAGGTTGTGATGGAGACTGGGGAAGAACAGGAGAGAGTGGTTTTCACTGCTGATTCCGTGATGTTTGAATTTGTTGATGGAGGTTGGAAGGAACGTGGAAAGGGGGAACTAAAGGTGAATGTCTCCACCACTGGCACGGAAAAAGCCAGACTTGTTATGCGAGCCAGAGGGAATTACAGGTTGATTTTGAATGCAAGTCTTTACCCAGATATGAAGCTCACAAATATGGAGAAGAAAGGCATCACATTTGCCTGCGTTAATAGTGCCAGTGAAGGGAAGGATGGTCTTTCTACATTTGCTTTGAAGTTCAAGGATGCTTCCATAGTGGAGGAGTTTCGAGCTGCCGTTACAGCACATAAAAGCAAGACCTCTGAAATTCTGAAGACTCCAGAGAACTCTCCCAAGGCTTCTGATGATTGAAAGTTGCTCTCTTTGATGCACAGAGAATTTCACTTTCTGACGAGAAGTGTGTCCTGGTAGTAGTTGTCCTTTCTCCACACAGAAGAGAAAGTTATTTTAGATTTCGGAAATCCTCAGTCCTTATGCAGCAGAGTTATAGAGTCCTATCCTTTTTGTTGTAGTCTAATTTCAGTCTAGTCTGCGAGAAAATACTTAATTCTGGGAAAGTCTTTGCTTCAGACTGCATAATTTGAGCTTGTAAGACATTAAATGTTGGTCAGAGTTTTATAGTTAATCCCCTAAATTTGGGATATATATTGAACTGTAATGTCATATTTTGGATTATATCTTCTTGATCCCAAAAGACAACCATGGGAAAACCCGAATTGCATTGGTTGTATAATGTTATTATATATCTCCCTTAAGTTTTATAATTTTGACATTATCGCCTTTGATGTCATTTATGTCTTTCTCCCCGTAATACTGGACCACTACATAAGGGAAACCCTCTCTAACACCAATGAGCTGCAACAGCCAGGGACTTGTATTTCCTTATCAGGTATCACAAGTCTCTGAGAATCTGAATAATGCTTGTAACATGTCATCGAACCTGGTAATTCCTTTTATTTATTTTCTGTTTTTGCTGATCATGGTGTTTCATTAGCCTTGCATGGTCGGTACTTCTATACATGTGCATGTTTGAATCTACAAATGTCTTATCACACGGGAAAATATGTTCATTTGCTTGGAAAAGATCTCGCTAAGGAGAATCTGTTATAAACGGGATAAATAAATTACTAAATATAAAAGATAATCAATTCGAGATAACCAATTTCTTGAACTTGAGAGGGAGAATAGACTTTTTGGATTAATTTTCTACTTCATTCTCATTAATGCATTCAACATACGTATATAGCTAAGGATGAGATAACCTCATTAACAAATCCTAAAACATAAGAATTAATTTGAATACAAATAAATAACAATACTAATCTATCTAGGAAGCCTTATTCTATTACTAAACTAATTTGAATAATTTATCCAGTGCTTGGGTCATAACAGAATAACCATGCCTTTGGAGGTCTTATGAGACTGTCTCATAAAATACCCATTTCTTTCACAATGCATTTGATGGATATTCGATGGAAAGTTTAGTTCTGCAAATGCTAAATGACAGTTTTTGACTTGTTAGGCTATTACAACAATACCACAATCGACAGTAGATAAGAAAAAGAGCAATAACTTTATCATGATTTGGGCCATGAGTATTTAGCTTCAACAGAATCACCCTCTAAAGTTGTTTGAGCCCTTCTGCAAGAGAACCAAGATCAAGGTAAAATATCAATGCACTTTATAATCATGTCCAAATGCGAGCAATGAAATTTTAAGATGTAAAAGGACAATTCATCTGTTGATTTTGAAGGATGTAAACTTAGGATTGTGGGTGAGAATGATTTGTCAAGACAAATAGATGTACATATTCTCATAGTTATCATGGGTTATAGACATATAAGGAGAATCCATATTTATGTTGAGTGAAAAATAGGGCAAAAGCACCCCAAGATATAAGTTTTAATATATTTTGGCCAATTTTATACTTATATAATAATAAAATAAAATAAAACAACACTGATCAAAATCCATTATTCATGATATGGTCATATAGATTATAACCTGTCATTAACTCTCATAAAACTCACAAACTCAAATCAACAAATCTCCCATAACGCATAGATTGAATTTTATCTTCCAATTCTCACATACATAATAAACATTATAATAACAATTAATTATAAAAAAAGGTTATAGTACCACTCTATTTATTAAATTCATACGTCCTTATTTCTTTTTTCTTTTTATAAATTATAAGACCACTTTTAAATAATTTTTTTTTAAATCACTCTCAACAAGAACAATTATACCTTATTATTATTCTTGTAATAATTTGGCATTCTAAATCAATAAGAAAAGCTTCAAAATTATTTTCTAATGGGTTAGACTTAACAAATCATTAGCTCCAACTTATGGGTGTCTTTACCCGTATATTTTTAAGCACTTTCTTTGCACAATTTTTAATTTGTTACCGTGACACATGTAACCACACTCATATGAATGCGGGTCACACATGTCACACTTACACCAAATACCATTTCCTTTGCACCCTTGTTTGTGGGGAGGTTGTACTCCAGATCCTCAATGATGCAATTAGTTGGGTTCGACATTATTTAAACTTCTCAAAGAACTTGACTTGCAAATTTGCAATCATTTCAAGTACATTCTATGCAAATCTCACTCTTTTTTGTCCATCATAATATTTCCTTTGTTGATTTAACTAAATTATCTATTATACTTTTTGTTAAACCATGTACTAACATGCAAGCCACTTTTAACTGCACATGTCTCACCAGTTAACTTGTATAAATTGTTTGAAAGTTCTCTCTCTCTTTGTCATCATAAAAGCACCTTGTAGATAAATATCACATCCAACATTTGTAAATTACACAAATATCCCTCAAACTTTCAACAATTACACAGATGCTCCTCCAATTTCCACTTTATAAATTTCCCAAATTACCAAAGCACCTCCAAAAATTATCAGGATACCCAAAACCTACCCAAGTTACAAAAATACTCCTTCAACACTTAAAATTACCAAAATACCCCAGAGCACTCGAAAAATTGTTAGAATACACCGGAACATATAAAATTACCAAATTACCCCAAACTTCTTTCAAATATCCAAAATAACTCTAAGGGGGCACTAGAAAACATCATGAGGCTCACAAAGTAGATCTCAAGGGTCTAATCAAAATAGTGCAACCTGAAGATGGAACTCCCCACTCTTCAAAACTAGAGTAAGCCTACTAGTAGACTATTCAGTTCAAGTATGCAAATATAAGCCTTAGGCACATCCAAATATTGGATCCCAGTCAAGATAATTGCTGTTAAAGTGTCCGATTATAGTCAAGTCAGGTTATCAGGATCATGATTTTCATATTGTCAAGTAACCTCTTTTTTTTTTTAGAAGGCACTATCAAGTAGCTGTTAAGTGTCCATTCAGCATTTTTTTTTTTACCTTAAATTTTATTAATTAATAAAGGCAACAAAACTAGTTTTTTTTTTTTTTTTTTTTTTAAAAGCAAACTTTTATTTTTTATTTCTGTCTTAATTTTAGCTAAAAAAGATGCTTTGTTCAAATTAGGAACAAATGCAATATTCCAAATGAATGAATTGCACTAACTATATGTGTGTGAGCGTGTGTGAGAGAGAGAGAGGAAATTATTGGGTATTTCTGGTATTTACAGATTATTAATGTGTCAGTGGGCTCATGAATCATGATACGTAGGGCTTTCTTTTCTTCTATATAACCACTTTATTGAAACATAAACAAATGATTACGAAAGGGGAGAGGATCTGTCACCATCTTTATCTAACGCTCGAGCCACCAAATTAGGAAGACTAGAGAGGGCAACCGGCCATATCCAATTGAACAAAGTGCCCAGTGGGCCAAAAGATGGGCAGAAGAATTACCCTCCCAATACACAAAAGAAAAAGAAAAAGAAAAAAAAAAAATTCAAAGGTGTTAATAAGTTCCTTTGTATCTGTAAGAACTGCTGCTATACTCCAGACTGGGCTGTTGGATTGAGTTAATTGGGTTGATACGTAGGACTTATTGTGGCCAAGGTTCGATTGTAATTTTAACAGGCCTGTAGGGATTGAGTGGTCAATGGATTCCCAGAGGCCTCCTGAAGTGAGGTTGGGCCAATCTCCCACGAGGGCCCAATCTAACTCTGAGTTTGTGACAATATTTTTTAATTTTAATATTTTTTGTTGAACGAATTAATTAAAATTTTTTATTATAAAAAGTTTGTTGACATTGACAGACTGTCTTTCACTTCACTAGTTGTCTAGTTCACGTGCAACTTAGAACTGAGTACTAGTTTTGTTTATTATTATTATCTTTTAGCTTATTTGTTATTTATATATATATATATATATATATATATTAAAGAAAAATCGTTTTCTAACTTACTTTTTAAGTGAAATAAATCATAGAAAATAAGTTACATCCAACGAAATTATAGTCGTTATTTTATCCAAAAAAAAAAAAAAAAAAAGAGTTATAATAATAAAGATAAAACTTGTCATCATGAGCACCCAAAATGTTATCAAACTCAGATTAATAGTATAGCCCCCGTGATATCTGTGGTCCCCAATTTTCGCCGTCCCATACTCCGATTGTCTTTTTATTTTTTACTATATATTTTTGTCATTTGCTTATTCATAATTAAGTTAGATAACTATAAGTTTATAACCTGGGAGATAGAGAATTCAAACCTTAATTTTCTCTATAAATTAAGGAGTACAATATATAATACTGAACTAGAAGACTCTTGATCCTCTACTGTTTACTCTAATTGTTAACAATATAAATTATAGGAATACGTCTAGATTCTAGATTAAAAGTTGTGACAACCTAACCCATATATGACTCTTTAGATAAAACTATTAGGATTTAAAGAACACTACTCATTTGCAATAACATCATAAACCAAACCTTATGATTAACTTTTGGTGCATGACTGTGAGCAAGAATCCACACAACTATCCACTTTCTCTTCACCTACAAATAGATATGAACCCCCAAAATAATAATGTAAATAATTTGAAGAAAATAGAGCTATTAGGAAGTGAGAGAGAGAGAGAGAGAATAATACTTGGGAATTCTTTGGTGCTGAAATTGGTGCACAAGGACGAAGCACAACCAAGCTTGCAGAAGTAATCGTTGTCTCTATGGGTAAAGTCTATAGGGAAGCTGGGTTTGATGCAATCTATCAAGCACTTGAAGGGGCAAGAGATAGCTGATTGGTTGGGTGTGATAATACAAAGAATGAAGCAACCCTGGTAGCAACTCTTAAACGAGGCTGTGGACTCCTTCACAAGCACCCCCATCACAAAACAAAGCAGCAGAAGTGATATATATTTTTTCTCCATTCTTCTTCTCCTTTACTAAAGGACTACAAGAAATTGCAAGTTGAATATAAACAACTATTTTGTCCAAGACTCCCACGCTTTATAAAGACTCAGTAACTAGTGTTTAGTGGAAGCACAGTTTGATGGTGGAGTGAAAATGAGAAGTGAATTATGAAATATTATAATGATAGATAAAACCACGTACATATATTTGTAGTTTTGTTGTATCAATTATTATTAGTCTTTAACATGTGGCAACGAGATGCTTTTAGCATAAGATTTTTTTTATGTAATTTTATTTTAATTCGGAGAGTTATAAGGAGGAGTCATGTATGTATTTGGACCTTTAACATTCCCATTGAAAATAATAAAAAGTATCAATTGAATATAAAGTGAAAAACGTCCATAGCAACAAAATGTAACTATGGAAAATTACCACCTCTTTTTGTCTTTTATTTTCGGAATACGTAAATAATAATAAATAAATAAATATAAAATAAATAGTATCTATATAAATTTACACTTTACTATTATAAATTTACAAGTATAAATTTAGAAGGTTATTGTAATTACACAATTATATATTAACTAATGTGAGTCATTTTTTGATAAAATTGTGTAAATTTTACATATTTCTCTATTATGCATCAACTTATGTGAGTGTTCTTAGAGCAACTGCATTAGTTGATGCAAAGTCTTGCAAAATAGAAAAAGTTGCTCATTTTACACATTTTGAGCAAAAAAACACCTACATCAGTGGGTGTAAAATTGTGCATTTATGCACAATTACTACAGTAACCATGCATATATGCATGGTTACTGTAACTGTGCATATCATTATTTTTTTTTCTCTCACCTCTCTTCTTTCTCCATCTGACTTCTCTCTCTCTCTCTCTCTCTGAACCGGTTTAGTATTTTTTTTCTTTCAATTCCATCCCCTAGTTCCTAAATCAAAACCTAGAAAACAATTTTCTCATTCAAAAAAAATAAAAAATAAAAAATAAATAAAACCACATCAGTGGGTGTAAAATTGTGCATTTATGCACAATTGCTACAGTAACCATGCATATATGCACGGTTACTGTAACTGTGCATATCATTATTTTATTTTTTTTCTCTCACCTCTCTTCTTTCTCCATCTGACTTCTCTCTCTCTCTCTCCCTCTCCCTCTCCCTCTCCCTCTTCTTCTGAACCGGTTTAGTATTTTTTTTCTTTCAATTCCATCCCCTAATTCCTAAATCAAAACCTAGAAAACAATTTTCTCATTCAAAAAAAAAAAAAAATAAATAAAAAATAACATGGCATTTTCACTATTTTCTACTCCACAGCAACCACAACAACAATCGCTGTTTCAACCTCAAACTTAGTCTTTTCAACCAAGTAGTCCATTCTTTCCTCAACAACAGTAGCAACAACAACAACAATTGTTTCAACCACAGCAGCAGCAACAACAATTGTTCCATCTTGAGTCCCAGAAAATTCTCCTCCAGATCGAGTATTTTTTTTTTCTTATTTCCTAGTTCTTGATTTTTTTTTTTTCCTTTTTGTTGTGTTTTCTGTTTGGTTGCCAAGAGAATGTGGAAAAATTAACATAAACAATGCAAGATTGAGTCTTTTCTTTTTCCCACTTGTTATAGTCTCTTGGGTTTCTAAATAGAGAAACCTTAAAAATTCAAGTTCTTGATCTCAGTTGTTGATGATTTTTGGGGTTTTGATAGTTTTTATTCTTTGTTTGATCAGTGGGTGAAGGGAGTGCTTGATGATGGTGCTTGATGATCTAGGTTTTGATTAGTGGTTGATGATGGTGCACGGTCTGCAGTGGCTGTGCTTGATGATGGTGGATTGATCGTTGATGGTGGCTTGGGTTGTGTGTGAGAGGATTTCAAGAGAAGATAGAAGTGTGAAGGGTGAAGGAAATAATAAAAAATTGTAAAAGAATGAATATTTTATTGAATAATTATATAGAATAGACAAACTGATGTGGATGTTTTGTAAAAATAGGTGTGTAAAATAGAAAAAGTAGGTTTTTTTGCAAAATTTACAAAATTTTTGCATCAACTGATGCAGTTGCTCTAGCATCTCCAGCAGAATCTCTAAATTTTTGTACTATTTGGAGAATGAACAGTGACTTTTACGTTTTATCTACTCACTTTTTCAAATACACTTCCAACAAATTCTCTATCCCATTCTCTATCTCATTTAAATATTATTTCTTCATTCAATATTTATTCTTTTTTTAACAACTACACATTTTCTAACATTTTTTTATTCAACACCTAATTATTATAATAGAAAAAAAGCATTTGAAGAGTGAACAATAGCTCATCAGACTTGATGAGCTACTGTTCAAGAGCCAAAAAAAAATCTAGGAATAAAGAGTCCATTAGAGAGTTTTTTTTGGGTTTCACTCTCCATTAGAGCACTCTCATCAGGTCTCTCAAATGTGCCAAATGCCAAATATTTGGCACATTTGACACATCAAATACAAAAACTGACCCTCATCAGGTATGCTAAATGTGCTATAAATATAGAACATGCTACAGTACGCTCTCATTTTTGAGAGCGTACGGATCCGAATGCTATTTTCGTTTATTGTTTGTTTATTCATCTTTCTCTCTCCTCTCTCATCACTCTATTGCTTTTTTTTTTTTTCTTCTCTCCTCTCTCGTTCTTCCTCAGACATTTTTCTTCTCATTGTTGTGGCTTTTCTCACTTTTGTTCAGCCTTGCCGATCTCTGTTGCTATGGTTTTTTTTTTTTTTTTTTTTTTTTGCAGTGATTTGATAGGTGGGTTCGGCAGTGGGTGGCTTCTCTCTTCCGTTCAGCCTCGCCGCGCCACCGATGCCGATCTCTGTAGCTATGGGTTTTTTTTTTTTTTGCAGTGATTTGATGGGTGGGTTCAGCAGTGGGTGGCGACCTCTCTTCCGTTCAGCCTCGCCGCGCCACCTGATGCCGATCTCTGTAGCTGTGGGTTTTTTTTTTTTTTTTTTTTTTTTTTTTTTTTTTTTTTTTTTTTTTTGCAGTGATTTGATGGGTGGGTTTGGCAGTGGGTGGCGACCTCTCCTCCGTTCAGCCTCGCCACGCCATTTGATGCCGATCTTTGTGTTTTTTGTTGTTGTTTTTGTTTTTCTGTGGTGGTTCTAGTGTGAGACGGTGGTGGGGTGGGATGTGGGGGGTGTTGATGGGTGGGAGGGTCGGTGGTGGATGGGTTAGCGGCGGCAGTGGGTGGGTCGGCAGTGGATGGGTTAGCGGCGGCAGTAGGTGGGTGTGTGGGATGCGGTTGGATCATGTTTTTTGTTGTTTTTGTTTTTCTGTAGTGGTGGTTTTGGTGGTCTGTTGTGTTATTTCTGGTGTGAGACGGTGGTGGGTGAGATGTGGGTGGGGCGTTGAGGGTTGCTGGCAGCGGGGTTGGGCTGTGGGTTGTGGTGGGGGGGGTTGATTTTTTTATTTTGTATTTTTATATATTGTTGGTTTTTTTAATGTTATTTTAATATTGAAATATATTATTTTAATATATAAAATTGAAGTATAGAATATCTGATAAATGGTATGTTGTAAAATGATGTGTTAAAATAATAAAGTAGGATTTTGGAGTGTCAAAATGGCATTTTTTATGAGAGAGCTGATGGGAATGCTCTTATAGAGAGAATTTTGGGTTTACATAGGCCATTGGAGATGCTCTTAGGTGGTTAATCACAACACTAAAATTTTATGATTAGCATAGACTCCACACGTCCTTCCACACGAGAGACCTCACCAGGGGGTTGGACTGAATCCAATATTAGGACCAAATTCTATTGGTTCAACATTTATTTCCCCACTCATTTCCCTCTCAAAATTTCTTACTTACACTGTTCAATTGGTTTACTGATTAATCCAAGAAATAACTAGAAATTATAACTGTGTTTGATTATATGAAGGTTACCTTTGAGGCCACCTATAGGCTATATTGTATCCATTTACCTAGTGAATCTAAGTCCAAAGGAAATCAGTCCGAGCAGGGGCAGAGTTACTAATTTTTGTTTGGGGCCAAGTTGCGATACTAATATATTTATCAAGACAACCCTTACACACATATATATACACACACATTTATATACACACATTTTTTTATTTGATAAGTTACACACACACACACACACAAAAGAGCTTAGTATTTTCAATCAAAATTATGTTTGATGATAATCTTTCATAAAATAAAATTCATTTTTAGTATTTTCATAGTGAAATTCTTAAAAAGTTTCATTTTCAATACAAATTATCAAAATTTTCAAATTTTATACTAAAGTAAGTAAAAAATCTTTCAATTGAACTAATAAAATTTTCGAAAACATGAATGATAAAAAACTTGGAGGAATAAGTTATGCTCCAAGCATATTTGAAGCTTGCTTACTCTAACTCATTATGTGGCTACTAAAGAGACATTTCATGTGTAGTTTTAGTGACAACATTTTTTTAATAAGTCAATGTCTAGTTAATTTCTACATAACGGGTCAAAAAAGAGAGATCCAAACATGTTTGATGTCAAAATTTATCAAATATTTAACAGATATAAGAGTACATTGTACAATAAAAAATAAAATTGTGACAAATAAAGTATGTCTCTATAACTATTAGACCAATTTTTTATTTATTTAAATATCATAAAGTATCATAAAGAATGTCTCTATAACTATATAGGACTAATTCAAATATAAGGGGCCAACTCTTATTTTTGTAGACTAAATTTTGAAAACATTAAAATAATTTTATATATAGTATATAAAGAAAATTTTAAAATTTGGGGGTTGGGATGTACATGGCTCCACCCCTCAGTCCGAGTAATTTTGAGCTAAAAAAGGTCGATTTGATTATTGTGAATTAATTTCTTTTCATTTTGTGAGTACAGTCGCTGCTCCTTTGAAAACCTTGGAAAATGTTAGTTCATTATGTTTTTATGTGATTCTGGCATGATCGCTAAGTACTTTGGTACAGCAATTTTCTTATAAGTATGATTATATTACACAAAAAAAAGTAAAAAAGGTCGCATCCTATTAACTTATTTTACGAACTAGTTTTGCATTGCTAAGAGCTTATCATATTGTTAAAAGAAAATTGCGTATACAGTACACTTCTCTTTGGGAAGTGTATGTTGATTCCTTTAAGCCATTCTTTGCTTTGGAAAGGTAGTTCAAATTAGGACTATTCAGTATGTTTTTTATTTATTCTTGTCTATGTGACATTTTTGTGTTTAAATTTGTTATTGTAAGAGAAAATATCACAATGAGATCCATACAGTAACAGTATTTAATTATGAAGATTATCAAAATTTATCAAATTTGAAAAAGAGCCAGAAGAAGCGGTTGGATCATCCTTTTCTCTCCTCAGCCATTTCAGATTAAGAGTCTGTTTAGATACCACTTATTTTGCTGAAAACTGAAAACTTATTACTGAAAACACTATAGTAAAATAATTTTTAAGTTATGAATAGTGCTGTGGGACTCAGGATTTACCTAGAAATCTGCATTTTCACATGTTTGACTGGGTTGTGAATAGTGCCATGAGACTTAGCCAAAAACGCAAAACACAAAAGAATTTCTAAGCAAATGCACGCTAAGAATATAAACCTGATCAGTAATTCTTTTACATTATTTATTATTTTATTCTACTCTTCCGCTAAATTGTAGCACGGAATCATCTCCATTTACCAGCCCCATGAATAATTTCATTACCCTGTGGGTACATAATAAATGTACTGAAGAAAATCATTTTAGAGACTTATCCGAAATAGGGTTCTATGATAGAACTTCTATCGTGAACCTAGTCTAGCATATCACTAGGTATATGATTGAGTTTCTTAAAACATTGCATGAATAAGATTTAGAGTTTTATATCTGAAATAGGGTTCAAGGAAAATAAATTGAATGAGTTTCCTTTAGAATCCTCTACTCTCTTATATTATATATATCCGTATACTTGACTAATGAGTTTCCTTTAGAATCCTCTACTTGATTGAGTTTCCCAAGCACCATATCCGTGTGTGTCTATATATATATCCGTATACTTGACTAATGATTGCATGTTTTCAAATTAGGAAGAGCGAGTGCAAAATAATTTCCCATTTTTTAATCCTAAATTCGAGTGGAAAAACTCCTTCTCTACCCTAATACATTAGTTTTGTAGTATACGATGGGTAGGTGGGTGGGTTTAGTTTTGAATTTGGGGAATACTGGGATTGATTTGGGCCCATTAAAAGGGTGATATATTATGGAGGAGAAGTGTAATTTTTTAATATTAAAAATGATGTCATGTCACTTAAAAAAATAGTGTCATATTTCATCAGTTACTCATTTTTGAAACTTATGGACTAATAGTATTCATTTAAAACTTCAATGACCGAAAACGCTCGCAAGGTAAACTTTAAGAACCACCGTGTATTTTGGCTTTTAATCATTTTATAGCTTTAACAAAACCCAACATAAGTTGTACTTGATAAGAACATAAAATCATTTCATGATAATTTTTAAGTACAATATCTTTGTTTCTCAAAAAAAAAAAAAAAAAGTACAATATTTTTGATAATGAGACCTTTTAACATGACTTATTGATGTATAATAATCCCAACGATTCTGTCATTGTAAATAAAACACATTTTTCAAGGGTGGGCTAGGCAGGTATTGGCTAACCTTCTCATTTATGTCGAAACTAAGAAAATCTCTGTTTTATTAAGAATATACATTTTAAAATAGGCTACACATAAGAGGGGTAGCCCTCCCTTCCATGGATTGAATAACCCTGAATTGCACCATATAATTAGAAAGATTTGCCACTCAACTTTTTTTTTTTTTTTGATGAACAGATTTACCACTCAACTGTAAATCCAAGAGTTAGACCTTTTGAATATATATCACTGTCAGTTTTTTTTTTTTTTTTTTAATCTTCTTCCATCTCCCTGTGTGTGTTAAAATAGTTAGTATTCTAAAAAAAAAGGAAAAAAGATATACCACTCAACTATAAGGTCAGTGGTATTGAACTTTTATTTTATTTTCAGAACATAAGATGGTATTATTACAAGAAAGTATTAAAGGACGCAACTAATAGATCCTCTCGTAGCTTTATCTACAAGTCTCCATAGAGTCCTTCACTTCATCAATATGTGTTAGCTTGCCTACAAAGTACAAACATGCCAGAAGATTCTCAAAAGAGGAACAGTTCATACTTCATACATTATATATAATAAATAATTTTAAGTCTCTTAAACCAACCACTTCCTTCATCCAATTATTAGCATCAAATTTATTTAAAAGGGAACAATATCATCATAAATACTAATTTAGTAGCAAATTTTCTTTCCCTTACCAAAGTACTACCAGAAATTCCAAGTTAAATAGAAACAACTTTGTCCTAGAACTCCTTATAGCTTTATAAATATTAAAGACTCGGCAAGTAGAAACCTAACTAATATTCCCAAAATATTTGATTCTTGAAAGAAAAAAAAAAATCCTCCCAGAACAGTTTTGGCTGATCTCCAAATTATTGGTAATTCCATGTCCAAAAATAGGTTAAAACACAGTGGGGATTACTGTTTATGAACTTCATTTAGATATAGAGATGAGTTGGTAGAATTTAATCCATCCATTTTAAAAATAGAAAGTAGAGTGTTTAAAAGGGAAACAAATCATTTGTTTCACTTGCTATATATTCGCTTGACTTTCCCTAACAAAAATTTAAGAGTAGTGCTACACGTACTACAAGTTTTACTACATTAAACTTACAAATTGATATATCATCAATCATAAAAAGACAATTTATATATACAAATATAAGTTTGTTGAAGGTTACCAATCAAATTCATAGCCATATCAAGTTTTATGCAAATCCCCTAACTAACTAACTAATGTAACTAACTCTTGATAGCTAGCATAATAGTGGTAAGTGGTAACTGACTGTAACTAATTGTGCTGACTATGTTATTCTCTGTTGACTGTACTTTTTTAATTGTTGTCTAGTTTGTACACTTCTTTATTATTATTATTATTATTATTATTATTATTATGGGAAAGTAGTTTCATTCAAATGAAATTGGATAACAAGAGCAAGATACAGAGGCGGATAGCTAAACTAGGCACAATCACTCTGTTGAAGATGTTGCATTAGAGCATTAGCATTGGGGGGTGTTTTACAACCCCCAGTTGCTATTTTAGCCACTAAAAGCCCAAAAACATGCTCCAACTTGGTATGCAAAACCTAAAAAAATTATTCATTTTTTTTCTCTATCTCTCTTACTTTTTCTCTGACCCTTTGAAACTTTCCTCTCTCAACTCTCTGAAAGTCTCCTTTCTCAACTCTCTGCTTGCTTGGTGCTTGTGGGTTTTGTGTGGATTTTCCTTTGATTTTTTTTATGGGTTTCTGTGCATATGGTGTTGTGTTAGTGGTGGGGTGTTGCTGTGGTGGTGAGGTGGAGGGCGTGGGTTTGTGTGGATCGGTGTGTTAGAGGTCTGGGTTTGTGGATTGGTGTGGTGGTGGAGGGTGTGGGTTTGTGGTGATTGGCATTTGTGGTGGACATCGGTGTCTGTGGTGGAGTGTGGAGGTTTGTGTTCATGGTGTGGTTCATGGTTGTGGTTGAGGTGTGGGTCACGGTGGTTATGGATTGAATCGTTTTGGTGGTGATGGGTTGAATAATTTTGGTATGGTTTCGGTTTGGCAGGTTTTGGTTGATTTTGTGGGTTTGGTGGTTTGTTGTGATGTTTGGTGGTGCTATGGTGGTGGTTCAATGGGTTTGGTATGGGCTTTTTGGCTGGCTCTCAATGGTTTGCTGTGTGAATGGTGATGGGTCTTGGTGTTTTGTTGGGTTTGTAGTGGTTGTTCAAATGTATGAGTTGTGGGTCATGTTGGCAAGTAGTAGTGGGGAAGTGGAAGAGTTGTTGGGTAGAATAGCGAGATGGGAGAGAAGAGAGAGAAATAGATTTTTTATATTATTTGATGGTGTAGTTTATATTATTTTAATGAGGTGTATATAAAAATAGAAACAATGATGTAGGGTGAGTTGTAAAATTAATTGTAAAATAGATAAAGTAAGTTTTGAGGGTGCAAAATAGAACTTTTTCATCCCCGGATAACTACATGTATTGTTTCTTAAGTATTAAGATGTAATCATCAACCAAGATAAATGCACAAAAACATTATTCTTTAATATATTAAGATGTAATCATCTACCAATAAAAACAAAATAATACAAAATAATATTATTTCTTAAGAGCATCAGCTGTTGCTAAAAAAAAAATTTTATTTTCACAAATTATACCAAAACTTATTTTTGCTACTTTAATATAGCATTTAAAATGTCTCATACAGTAGTGTTTTTGGTATTTGGTGTTCTAAATACTAAATATTTATCATTTAGAACACCTGATGCTAGTACTCTAATATTGGGCTAACTACGATTTTTTATTTTTTATTTTAAAGTTTTGTTTTTGTTAAGTTTTTGAGTCTGATAGTTGCTAGTTGGGCTAGACTAATTAAAAGGGAGAATGTCTAAGTTTTTGGAAGAGGGAAGTGTAGCTCTAGAAATTAAAGAAAAAAAAAATTAACCAATAAATTTTTTTTTGCTTTTTTTCTTTGGGCCAGGGGGGCCCAAAATTTTTTTTCCTTTTCTTTTCTTTGGGCCGGGGGCCCAGACCCCCTTGGGTCCGTCCCTGATTTTAGCTAAACTGCCTCTAGCAAACTAGGAAAGTTCATGAGCAACCTTGTTGTGATCCCTTTTCAAATGACGAATCTTCTAACTTCTAAAGGAGCCAAGAAGATCTCTGATACCTTTGTTAGAGATGACCAAGGTAGAGCATCGATTTCAAAGATGACTTACAAAATGAGGGGGGGGGGGCTGCTTTCCAACCAGATTCTTTCGGGGGGCTGCTTTTGGATAAACAAGGCAGTAGTCTCGTTTTGGTCTAGCATTAGTCTTCTAGCAAAACTCCATATTTGTCCAGGAGGTTGGCTGATATCCTCAAAGACTTTTGGGTTCCTGTTGTACCAAATAGACCAAGCCGGTCATAAAGAAAACCTCCAAATGTTGGGAGGTTCCTTCAACTAGGATTCTCATTGCAATGTTTGATACATCCATAGAAACAGCTGTTAGATTCACTGGATAGTCTTCCCACATATCCCAGACTTACCTTTTGCATAAATTCAGTTTATAGTTTTATACAGTACAAGACAAATACAAAAGTATTTTGGAAAATAAACGTTTTTTTATAATTAAGGGGTCATTTGGTGACGATGCTGAAAATCGTTAGTAAGCCACACAATACTCACGTGCTCGAGACAATACCTGTAAGACAAAAACAAAGAAGAAAAACCTATGAGAGTACCGGTGTGGTACCGGCCAAAGACCCTCCGAATGTTAAGTTAGAAAACTTTTCACCACTCTTGAGTGCCAGAGCTGGGAGAATTATGCGTACCTTATTTTCTAAGGGCCTTTGGGTTTTTATAGTAGTGTAGAACCGACCTCCATTTCTTGCGTAGAAAGGCGTTTCCTTATGGAGAAGATCGTCATTAATGGGCGTATATTATGGGATCCTTCTCATGTTAGGATTCTATTCATATTGTGACTCTATCGACTAGGGTTAATCGTGGGACACAAGTTGTTTCCATTTAGGATTCCTTGGAGGTCACTTAAACCATGTGGATGCCACGTGGCCTTGAGATCCGTCCACCTTGCGTCCGTGCATCTTGGATCCATCCACTATTAGCCCACTGGTCTAGCACCGTCAGGTTTATTTAAATGGACCTGTCATCCCTAATTTTATTCTCTTCATTTGGTATGATAGTTTAAGCAACACTTTTCAGTTTTTATTGGTAAATTCATTATTCAAATACCATTTCACGAGTATATATGAGTCTCCAAGACAATTTTCCAATTGAAATTTCAAGGAACAGTTCCAATCATCAACCAACTAAAGAAAACAACATATACCATTTCCATCAGCTATTACTTTCTGTGTGGTTGCAATCATAAAGAAACACTATTGCTATAATAGAGGAGGCAAAAGAAAATCCACAAATAATAATAATAATAATAATAAACTGATAGTAAGTCCAATTTTTTTTTTTTTTTTTTTTTGAGAATAAGTGGGTCCAAAATTCTAAATAGCCTTACAATCATCCTAATTAAGTAAAACCCATTTCCTAAAAAAAAAAAAAAAAAGTAAAACCCATTTGATATTTTACTCATTTTAATTTCTTACACTTGGAAAAAAAAAATGCCATTGAAAAATTCTAGTATATTCCAAGATCAGAAACGTTCCTTTAATGCAGTGATCAACAACCATATCTTCATGTGTCAAAAAAAAAAAAAAAAAACATGTCTTCCCCAAAAAACAAAATAAAAAACAAACTGAAATAATTGTTTTTTTTTTTTTTTTCTTTTCCTGCATATTCTTCTGCAACCAAATGAAAAACCCAAAACAAAAGCGAACCCCAAGAAGAGAGGAATTATTAGAGTGAATATGAGGCTAGAGCTTCCGAAACATGTCGTGGCTATGGTACACAGCGTCAGGAGTGGTGGGCCAGCTGACGAGAGCCGAGAAAGGCCCACATGAGTAACCCATACAAGTAAAGCAGTGGAAGCACCACTAAGTACCGCAGGTTTCACCGGTGGAAGTGGGAGAGAAAGGGAGAAACTCAAATTTGGGGAAGTAGAAGTGAAAAAAGAAAAGAGAAAAGGGAGAAATAGAGAAGCACGTGGATTGCCAGCGTGTCAAAATTATGAACCTTTGGATTAAATGAACAGCTGATCTCAATCCCTGCTTTACCATGCTTTTTTTTTTCTCTACTCCCAAAAAGCAAGAATACTTTCACACTAATTAACAAAATCAATATATTTAAGGTGTGTTTGGATACCATTTATTTTGTTGAAACTGAAAAATTATTGCTGAAAGTACTGTAGATAAAGGTAAAAGTTAGTTGAAATAGTAGAGTGGAACCCATAAATATTGCCAAAAAGTGCAATGGGGCCTATGAATAGTAGCAAAAATAAGCTGAATAGTGAAATATTTTTAATTTTTCATTTCAATCCAAACACACACTTAAAGGAGAGGAGTTTAAATTCAATATTGCCAATATGAGCAACCACATTAGTGGTTGCAAAAATTTGCAAAATATAAAAAGTGCTCAATTTTGCACATTTTAACCCAAAAAACATCCACATCAGTACTTGTAAAAATGTGCAAATATACACAACTGCTTTGCAAATGAATAGTAAATGCACGGTTACTGTTCATGTGCAAATGATTTTTTTATTCTTTTTTTCTCTCTCCTCTATCAAATTACTTCTCTTCCTCTACGTCTACAACAACCAGCAGCTTCCCCAACATCTACAACAACCCAGCACGGCAGAATAAGAAGAAGGAAGAAGAAAATAACCACCTAACCACCAAACCTAGCACCACCACCAAACACCACAACCTAGCATAGAAAATTAACCCAAAATCAATAGAAAATTAACCCAAAATCAACGGAAAAGCAATTAGAAAACCCAACTCAAAATCAAGACAAACCCACTGGAAAACCCAACTCAAAATCAATCAAAACTCATCGGGAAACCCAACCCAAAGACAGTCCAAACCCACTGGAAAACCCAGCCCAAACCATATTCAACGGAAAACTCACGTGAAAAGCCCAACGGAGCCGGATCTGCCGCCCGATCTGCTGCCGTTGGGTCTTCCACTGTTGCTACCGCCGGATCTTCCCAGATTTACCTCTGCATGTGAGTGTTGAGGGAGACGGTTCAGACGGTTTGGGATATGGGTTTTGGAGATGGCAAGTTTGACATGAACAAAGATCTAAAGAAATACAATTTGGTGAATCCAATCATGAAGAATACAATGCCACTTCATCCTTATGGTTGGACTGCTATTAGGTTCAAGGCTAGTAACCCAAGTGCTTAGCTTTTCCATTGCCATATCAAATGGGCTTGGAATTGATATTTGAGAGAGAGACGATATTAATAAATATAGGTTTAGGATATGAGAGAGGAAGAGAGTTGAGGGAGACGGTTTAGATGGTTTGGGATATGGGTCTGGAATTGATATTTGATAGATAGGTATTAATAAATAATAAAAAAAAAAAAAATATTATTTAAGTAGAATAGATTTGTAAATTAGATAAACTGATGTGGATGTTTTGGAAATGTGATAGTGTAAAATAGAAAAAAAAGGTTTTTAGTGTAAAATAGACGGAAAAATTTGGCCGGACTGATGTGAATGCTTTAACGAATGAAGTGATTATAAGCCCAATCACAAGGATTTAAAAGGCAAGAATTCATATGGTCTCTATTAGCCCAACAACAAGGACTTAAAAAGCTAACACTCACATCCCATTAACATAAAATATCTCTCTAATCTCCTCCTCCATCATTGTTACTTCCACCATCATCATTTTCTCCACTATCTGAGACTCCGCCTCCGCCTCCTCCACTACCACCACCACCTCCACCCCTTCCTTTACCACCTCCGCCGCCGCCTCCTCCACCACCTCCGCAGCCGCTGCGAGGGCTTTCATATTGTCTAAGGTACGTCATATCATCCGACATCCGGAGGACATGGGGCAGCATTTTCAAGACTGCCTCTACAACAATTTCAAGCTTAGTTGAGTTGTTATCAACCTGTGATGCCATTTCGATGTTATCAAACCCCAACAGAGCCTTGCGTATCTCTTCTGTAGCCTCTCCGAGGCTTTTCTTTTTGTCCACTAAATGATAAATCCTCCCAATACTTTTGAGTCCCACTTTCGTCGTTCCCTCGTAAACACTAAATTTGGACAGTCTGTTGAATAGTTTACTTATCACCTAACAATACAATACAACCAAATCAAAATTCAAAAAAAAAATAATGAATATAATTTTCAAAAAAAAAAAAAATCATTTATATACATGATTTGGTTTATTATGCAACATTACTTATACTTTGTATGATACATTGTAAAACAGAGCAAGCGTATACACATTAAAACCTACACTTCTTCCACCCAACCAACCATACTATGTATCATACATTATAAAACAGAGCAAGCATATACACATTACTAACAATATCAAACAAGAAATAAAATAATCCAAATACGAAAAAACAGAGACGAAAAATCATGTAACTCTTGATTTTCTTAATTTAGCCAACCTTTCTTCAATCTCAGTCTTAGCATTGTAACTTTCACCATAGTACATTGTTATCCACTTTTTCTTCTTCTCCAAGTACTTCTCACCTATGAAGCATGGGTGTGGATTTGGGTTTGGGTGCAGGTGAGGATGCGGATGCGGGACTCGGCAATTTTTGAAAAAGTAGGGTACGGGTGTGGCGAGATACGTTTACTAATAAATTATTAAATATATTTTCATATAATGGTAAATATATACCAATTTAAGAGCAATAATAACTACAAATAATTCAATAATTTCAATTTAAGTTGTTTAATGTACAAATAATTTGACAAATATATAATAAGTTAATAACTAAATAAGAAATCAACTCAATTTTTTATTTTATTCTATTTTTTGAACATGTATTTCGGCCAGTTTCTCGGCCAATTTTGGCCGTAATCAGCGTGACTTGGCCTAAATCGATGCTAAATTGGTGCGACTCGGCCTGAATTGGTGTGAATTAGCCTAAACCAACGCAAATCAGCCAGAATCAGCACGAATCGGCCCGAATTGGCGCAAATCGGGAAACAAAAAAAGAAAAAAGAAAAAAAGAATGCAAATCGATGTGTCGAGTGCAAATCGGCGTGTTGCTGAGTGTCCAGTGCGGGTGCGGTGGCCCTGGAGCCGCACCCATGCTTTCTAGCTTTTTACCCATTTGCCCAGCAATTAAAGCTCCACAACAACTCATATCCGCACCTCATCTTCAATTGTAGTTATTGGAATCAAATTTGATGACAACAGAAACAATGCACACCTAGAGCGGCTTTATTAAAAAAGCTGAAGTACGTGGTTCAACTATGAGAATAAGCCTAAATAGCTAAAGCAAAGATCTGTGTGGAATTCTAAAGCACTTTTGATCCAGTTGTTACGTTGCATATAAATCAACTGAACTTTGGAGCAAATTATTTAAATGAAAAATTCTTTTAACCCAATTATTATGATGTGGCCTATGGTGGATATCACATTTTGGCCTCACTTGATAAATGGTTAAATTACTTCCATAACTAAAAATTAAACTAAATATGTATCAAAAAAAAAAAAAAAAAAAAAACTAAATATTCATGTTTACACAATCACTTGAAGGTCCTACTCTGCCAAGGTCGAGGAATTCTCTAGAAATAATTAAGAGCAAGTCCCTTGGGAGTTAAGACTAGGTCAGTGATGTCACCGTCCATGAGAGTCTTTTTTCATTTTACACGAAAATGGTTGATACTTTTTTTGTGATTTATAAAGAGTAAGTCCTTTTTCTTTCTCCCTCCTCCTTTATGGTATTACAAAACTGCATCTCCAATGTAGCTTTCAAAAATGGTCCTTTTTTCTGTGAAAGTTCTATGTTACTTACGTTGGCTTTTTGGCAGGCACCCATGTGAACTTTTGATTGAAGGTAATAAGCGCTTATGAACTGGTCCTTTTTTTAACATGTATTTGGACCAGTTTCTCGGCCAATTTTGGCTACAATCGGCGCGACTCAACCTAAATCGACGCTAAACTGGCGCGACTCAGATTGAATTGGCGCGACTCGGCCCAAACCAGCGCGACTTGGCCAGAATCGGCCCAAACTAGCGCAAATATGGAAATGAAGAAAAGAAAAAAAAGAACGCGAATCAATGTGTCGAGTGTGAATCGGCGTGTCGCCGAGTGTCCGGTGCAGGTGCGGCGGCCCTGGAGCTGCACCCATGCTTTCCAGCTTCTCACCATACAAAATTTTCATAAATTTGGTTAAGCAATTGTCTAAAACACACAGAGAAAACAAATTTTAGAAATAAAAACACAACTATATTTAAAGAACATAAATATGAAGTAGTTTTTTGAAAATAGAAGTAAAATTACCATGAGTACCAAGAACTTCAAGTTCGGCCAACTCCAACTTAGCTAAAGTGAAAAATCCAAAATAAACAAAGAAAGAAGAAGAAGAAAAAAAACGAACGAAATTAGTCAGAATCACACAAGAAAATGATCAAACAATCAAAGAAAAAAAATGAAATTGTACCTTTCCTCATTGCATCGTTACGTCTTTTCACCAAAGTTGTTGGTGATGATCTTCTCTGTTTCATCCTCCACAGATGCCAAGCAGCTGTTGATGAGATTTGGTGTGCTCTTCTCATCTTCAAATTGTTTGTGTGGATGTAGTGAGTGATTTCAAGGGAGAGAGTAGTGTTATATATATACTACTGTGGGAGAGAGCAAGAGGTATTTTGTTAGAGAGTTATAGAGAGGAGATTTTGTAAAGAGAGTAGCCTTACTCGCGGGACGAAGTTTTTTTAGTGAAAGAGAGTGGCTTTTACTCGCGGTGGAACTTGGGAGGAGTAACTGTTTTTTTACAATAAATTTTATCTACCGCTTCTGGTGATATGATGCATATAAAATGAGTAATTTCATGGCCACAATTAATTTTACTCTCATTTTTACAATTATTTTGTGTGGTAGATTTTGACTTGAATTTGTTTTTCACCATTTATAGTCATCAAAATATGCGTGAAATTAATTGTTGTCCTAATTTTCTTTTTCTGCATTCCCTAAAAAGCATAATTCACAAGTGAAGAAAATTGAATATTACATACATAAATAGATGAATGTCTCTCAAATATATTTATTTGACTTTTGTCTTTTTCTAAAAGAAAAAAATAAAATAAAAGAGACATCTTAAATAATTATAAGTTAATGTGGTTCTTTTTAGTTTTTAGTGCAATGGATTGTACCAAAATACTCCCCAATCTTTCTTACTTATATAAGCTTAAAGCACCCACATCAACTAACTTAAAATAAGAAAAGGTTGTCAATTTTACACATTCAACCCTAAAAATTACACATAGCTTTCAAAACTGGTCCTTTTTTTGTGAAAGTTCTATGTTACTTACGTTGGCTTTTTGGCAGGTACCCATGTGAACTTCTGATTGAAGGTAATAAGTGCTTATGAACTAGTCCTTTTTTTAACATGTATTTCGATCAGTTTCTCGACCAATTTTGGCCGTAATCAGCGCGACTCGGCCTAAATCGATGTTGAACTGGTGCGACTTGGCCTGAATTGGCAGAACTCGGCCAGAATCGGCCCAAACTGGTGCAAATCGGGAAATGAAGAAAAAAAAAATGCGCATCGGTGTGTCGAGTGTGAATCAGCGTGTCGTCGAGTGTCCGGTGCAGGTGCGGCAGCCCTGGAGCTGCACCCATGCTTTCTAGCTTCTCACCGTACAAAATTTTCATAAATTTGGTTAAGCAATTGTCTAAAACACACAGAGAAAACAAATTTTAGAAATAAAAACACAACTATATTTAAAGAACATAAATATGAAGTAGTATTTTGAAAATAGAAGTAAAATTACCATGAGTACCAATAGCTTCAAGTTCGGCCAACTCCAACTTAGCTAAAGTGAAAATTCCAAAATAAACAAAGAAAGAAGAAGAAAAAAAAACAAACGAAATTAGTCAGAATCACACAAGAAAATGATCAAACAATCAAAGAAAAAAATTGAAATTATACCTTTCCTCATTGCATCGTTACATCTTTTCACCAAAGTTGTTGGTGATGATCTTCTCTATTTCATCCTCCACAAATGCCAAGCAGCTGTCGATGAGATTTGGTGTGCTCTTCTCATCTTCAAATTGTTTGTGTGGATGTAGTGAGTGATTTCAAGGGAGAGAGTAGTGTTATATATATACTACTGTGGGAGAGAGCAAGAGGTATTTTGTTAGAGAGTTATAGAGAGGAGATTCTGTAAAGAGAGTAGCCTTACTCGCGGGACGAAATTTTTTTAGTGAAAGAGAGTGGCTTTTACTCGCGGTGGAACTTAGGAGGAGTAACTGTTTTTTTACAATAAATTTTATCTACCGCTTCTGGTGATATGATGCATATAAAATGAGTAATTTCATGGCCACAATTAATTTTACTCTCATTTTTACAATTATTTTGTGTGGTAGATTTTGACTTGAATTTGTTTTTCACCATTTATAGTCATCAAAATATGCGAGAAATTAATTGTTGTCCTAATTTTCTTTTTCTACATTCCCCGAAAAGCATAATTCACAAGTGAAGAAAATTGAATATTACATACATAAATAGATGAATGTCTCTCAAATATATTTATTTGACTTTTGTCTTTTTCTAAAAGAAAAAAATAAAATAAAAGAGACATCTTAAATAATTATAAGTTAATGTGGTTCTTTTTAGTTTTTAGTGCAATGGATAGTACCAAAATACTCCCCAATCTTTCTTACTTATATAAGCTTAAAGCACCTGCATCAACTAACTTAAAATAAGAAAAGGTTGTCAATTTTACACATTCAGCCCTAAAAATTACACATAGCTTTCAAAACTGGTCCTTTTTTTGTGAAAGTTCTATGTTACTTACGTTGGCTTTTTGGCAGGCAACCATGTGAACTTCTGATTGAAGGTAATAAGTGCTTAGGAACTAGTCCTGTTTTTAACATGTATTTCGATCAGTTTCTCGGCCAATTTTGGCCGTAATCAACGCGACTTGGCCTAAATCGATGCTGAACTGGTGCGACTCGACCTGAATTGGCACAACTCGGCCAGAATCGGCCTAAACTAGCGCAAATCGGGAAATGAAGAAAAAAATAAAAAAGAACGCGAATTAGTGTGTCGAGTGCGAATCGGCGTGTCGCCGAGTGTTCGATGTAGGTTCGGCGGCCCTGGAGTTGCACCCATGCTTTCTAGCTTCTCACCGTACAAAATTTTCATAAATTTGGTTAAGCAATTGTCTAAAACACACAGAGAAAACAAATTTTAGAAATAAAAACACAACTATATTTAAAGAACATAAATATGAAGTAGTTTTTTGAAAATAGAAGTAAAATTACCATGAGTACCAAGAGCTTCAAGTTCGGCCAACTCCAACTCAGCTAAAGTGAAAAATCCAAAATAAACAAAGAAAGAAGAAGAAAAAAAATGAACGAAATTAGTTAGAATCACACAAGAAAATGATCAAACAATCAAAGAAAGAAATTGAAATTATACCTTTCCTCATTGCATCGTTCTGTAAAGAGAGTAGCCTTACTCGCGGGAAGAAAATTTTTTAGTGAAAGATAGTGGCTTTTACCCGTGGTGGAACTTGGGAGGAGTAACTGTTTTTTTACAATTAATTTTATCTACCGCTTTTGGTGATATGATGCATATAAATTGAGTAATTTCATGGCCACAATTAATTTTACTCTCATTTTTACAATTATTTTGTGTGGTAGATTTTGTCTTGAATTTTTTTTTTTCACCATTTATAGTCATCAAAATATGTGTGAAATTAATTGTTGTCCTAATTTTCTTTTTTTGCATTCCCCGAAAAGCATAATTCACAAGTGAAGAAAATTGAATATTACATACATAAATAGATGAATGTCTCTCAAATATATTTATTTGACTTTTGTCTTTTTCTAAAAGAAAAAAATAAAATAAAAGAGACATCTTAAATAATTATAAGTTAATGTGGTTCTTTTTAGTTTTTAGTGCAATGGATTGTACCAAAATGCTCCCCAATCTTTCTTACTTATATAAGCTTAAAGCACCCGCATCAACTAACTTAAAATAAGAAAAAGTTGTCAATTTTACACATTCAACCCTAAAAATTACACATAGCATTCAAAACTGGTCCTTTTTTTGTGAAAGTTCTATGTTACTTACGTTGGCTTTTTGGCAGGCACCCATGTGAACTTCTAATTGAAGGTAATACGTGCTTAGGAACTGGTCCTTTTTTTTAACATGTATTTCAATCAGTTTCTCAACCAATTTTGGCCGTCATCAGCGCGACTCGGCCTAAATCGACGCTGAACTGGTGTGACTCGGCCTGAATTGGCGCGAATCGGCCCAAACCAGTGCGACTTGGCCAGAATCGGCCCAAACTGGCGCAAATCGGGAAATGAAGAAAAAAAAAAAAAAAGAACGCGAATCGGTGTGTCGAGTGCGAATCGGCGTGTCGCCGATTGTCTGATGCAGGTGTGGCGGCCCTGAAGCTGCACCCATGCTTTCTAGCTTCTCACCGTACAAAATTTTCATAAATTTGGTTAAGCAATTGTCTAAAACACACAGAGAAAACAAATTTTAGAAATAAAAACACAACTATATTTAAAGAACATAAATATGAAGTAGTTTTTGAAAATAGAAGTAAAATTACCATGAGTATCAAAAGCTTCAAGTTCGGCCAACTCCAACTTAGCTAAAGTGAAAAATCCAAAATAAACAAAGAAAGAAGAAGAAAAAAAACGAACGAAATTAGTCAGAATCACACAAGAAAATGATCAAACAATCAAAGAAAAAAAAATGAAATTATACCTTTCCTCATTGCGTCGTTACGTCTTTTCACCAAAGTTGTTGGTGATGATCTTCTCTGTTTCATCCTCCGCAGATGCCAAGCAGCTGTTGATGGGATTTGGTGTGCTCTTCTCATCTTCAAATTGTTTGTGTGGATGTAGTGAGTGATTTCAAGGGAGAGAGCAGTGTTATATATATACTACTGTGGGAGAGAGCGAGAGGTATTTTGTTAGAGAGTTATAGAGAGGAGATTCTGTAAAGAGAGTAGCCTTACTCGCGGGACGAAATTTTTTTAGTGAAAGAGAGTGGCTTTTACTCGCGGTGGAACGTGGGAGGAGTAACTGTTTTTTTACAATTAATTTTATCTACCGCTTCTGGTGATATGATGCATATAAAATGAGTAATTTCATGACCACAATTAATTTTACTCTCATTTTTACAATTATATTGTGTGGTAGATTTTGACTTGAATTTTTTTTCACCATTTATAGTCATCAAAATATGTGTGAAATTAATTGTTGTCCTAATTTTCTTTTTCTGCATTCCTCGAAAAGCATAATTCACAAGTGAAGAAAATTGAATATTACATACATAAATAAATGAATGTCTCTCAAATATATTTATTTGACTTTTGTCTTTTTCTAAAAGAAAAATAAAATAAGAGAGACATCTTAAATAATTATAAGTTAATGAGGTTCTTTTTAGTTTTTAGTGCAATGGATTGTACCAAAATACTCCCCAATCTTTCTTACTTATATAAGCTTAAAGCACCCGCATCAACTAACTTAAAATAAGAAAAAGTTGTCAACTTTACACATTCAGCCCTAAAAATTACCCACACAAGCTCATTCAAAATTGTGCAATTTTACTTTTAAGCTACATTAACTCTGTATTTACATAATTACTATTTATTTGTTTATCATTATTTAATTAATTTTGTTGTGTGTGGCTTTTTCTCTTTCTCTCTCTCACCATCGGACCAACACGACTAAGCAGTCTTTACTCATTGCTACAGTTAGCTACCACCGCCATTCTAAGCAATGGTTCTTCTTTGTTTTCCTAACCATACCCCCCCGCCTCTCTCTCTCTCTCTCTCTCTCTCCTTCAAATGAAAACCTATAACAAAGTAGCTCATTTTCCTCTTTGGCGTTGACTTGTTTTGGTTGGTGGTTTGCTAATTTTGGTGGGTAATTTTGCACACCAGTTTTACTGATTTTGGTGAGTGGTTTGCTCAATGGTGTCTTAGCGTAATTTTGTTGCGATTTGGCTGGGGTTTTTGGTTGAGGAAGAGAGTGACTATGATTCATGTCTATAGAGGTTTGCCATTTGAGTATGAGCTGAAGCAAATGCTCTCAGACATATTTTACTTAAGATGTCTGAGCAAAATATCATACATGGTCAATTAAGTTGTATTAATTATGTTTTTCATAAGAAAAAAAAGTATTGATCAGATTAATGCAAATAAAGTAAGTTTTAACCTCTTAAACAAACAAAATGTTAACAAACTTTTATCGGTAAAAGAAATGGGAAAAAAATCCATGCATATCACAGGTTTCAAGCTAGTTTTTTTTTTTTTTTTTTTTTTACAATTATTTTGCATAATAAATTATAATTATTATCTATTATTTTTATATAAACTTACCACTTTTTTCTCCGTTATTCAAAACAAAAATTGTGATAAAGTACAAGACTATGGTTCTATAATTTTTAATAAATAAATCAGTGGTCTTACATGGCCTTACTCTTTCATGAAAAAGGACAAGTTTCTATCTATATTGCGAGTAATGAGGACGCATAATTTCCTATAACTGTATGTCACAACTTGCCACGTGACGAGTTGTGATTGGCAAATATGTGATGATGGGCCATATAGAGACACATCTTTACTAATCACAACTCACCACATAGCAAATTGTGATATAAAGTTGTGGGGAATTATGTGTCCAAGCATTACTCCTATATTGCTTAACTAGAAAAGACAATCATAGGGACCTTTCTTCTTTTTTATATATAACTTTTGAGAAAATGATAGGACCTATGCATGTCTTCTTCTTTCCTTTTATTTTTTTTTGGAGCAAAAGGAACCTATAAATATATATATATATATATATATATATATATATATATATATATATATATATATAGAGGGTAATTGTGTAGCCAAAAACTAGCTTATCAGACAATGACATATTTATTTTTTGTTTTGTAAATCTGGACAACGATAGTTTATGTTTATCTGGGGGTTACGGCCTTACGGGAAAAGAAATTTTATTTGATATGACAGTTTGTTGTGTGATATTTGAGAACAAAGCGGAATAAAAGCGGGGACCACAAGTCAAATGTCTACAGAGTCACAAACTCTCTCTCACACGCCACCTTGTCTCCTATTATTATTTTGGCAAAAATACAAAATTGACTCTCTAAGAGCATCTCCAATAACATCAGTAAACACAAAATACTCTCTATTTTAGAGAGTATAACCGCAAAATGCTGCTCCAATGGCCTCTCTATACATGAAATTTTTTTTGGCTCATAAACAGTAGCTCATCAAGTCTGATGAGCTACTGTTCATTCTTCAAATCCTTTTTTACTATTATAATAATTAGATGTTGAATAAAAAAATGTTGGAAGATGTATAGTTGTTAAAAAAAGAATAAATAATGAATGAAGAAATAATATTTAAATGAGATAGAGAGTCTGTTGGAAAATGTATTTAAAAAAGTTGGTAGATAAAGGTAAAAGTCACTGTTCATTCTCCAAACTGTACAAAAATTTGATGATTCTGCTGGAGATGCTCTAACTTTCACTCTTTTTCATTTCAGTCCTCTAACTTTCAGTTTTGTCAATTCAGTCCTTTAACTTTTAATTTTTGTCAATGCAGGATTCCATTAAACCTCAGTTATGGGCTGCCGTTAACTTTTAGTTTTTTTTTTTTAAAATTTCAGAATTAAAAGAAAAAAAGAAAAATCTGTAAAAATAAAATAAAAATAAAAAAAGAAAAGAGAAAAGTCGTTCCCCTTACCTAAAATCAAAATTGAGGAATCACTCAGTTTTTAGAAGGGGAGCACATTTAATTTAAGGGGAACACGTTTTTATTTATTTATTTATTTTTAGCATCTTTATTACTTTTGTTGTTGGGGAGGCGGGTTCATCAAACTGTAGATCCCACCTGATTGTAGCAATAGAGAGATTGAAAGCTTTTAGGATCACGTGGTGATGCCATTTACTTGCAATATGTTGTGATTCCTCGGTTTACGTCGTTCCCCTTGAATTTTTTTTTTTCTTTTAATTCTGAAAATTTTTTTAAAAATAAAAATAAAAATAAAAGTTAAAGGCAATCCATAATTGGGGTTTAACGGAATCCTGCATTGACAAAAATTGAAAGTTAGAGGATTGAATTGACAAAACTGAAAGTTAGAGGACTGAAATGAAAAAGAGCGAAAGTTAGAAGATCAGTTTTACATTTTTGCCTATTAATTATAATTATATAATAAATTTTGATTATCAGTACCAATAGTTAGTGTAATCCAAAAATATGTATAGCCGGTTATGGCCACGTAGGACACAATGCAGCAAGCCCAGAGGAAGGCTTGAGTTCCAGATAGCATCCAACCAATAATGTACCCTTCTGGAATGAGGAGAATAGTTACTGAGTTTGAGATAAGAAATGTCACAGAATTAGAAAACAAGAACACCGAAAAAGGGATTGTGTTCAAAAAATTAAAGATTGGCTGTCCCTTTGTCTATAAGTAGCGCACTGCGCTTAATTATCGTCGGATAATGTCGTCATTATTTGACGAGAATATATATACTTGGTTCGAATTTTATCAAGACGTCTGCATTTGGGTGGCCTTAGGTAATTAATGTGCCTAAGAACTATATATCTGTAGTAATAATAGATGAACCCTTTGAAGCTCCGACACGGATTAGCATCTTCCTCATCTCTTTGTTGTCTTGTGTTTGTGCTTGCAAGATGTCCCATGTTGTTTTACCCTCTTTATTCTTAATTTTTATATCAACCTCTCACTACTCCAAGTGAACAAGTGCCTCACAGTCTGCATGCATATACACTGTCACTAATCCACTCTCCACTGCGTCTATTTTCTTAATCCAAATGCGTAAACTTTTAGTGTTTTTTCTTAAAAATATATATATATATATATATATATATATATATATATATATTTATATATATTGTTAGTGGTATCAACTAGTGTCATTTTATTAAAAAAATAATTAATTACTCTTGTGGGACCAAAGAATTTGATAGCCCCGGCCCACTTTATAATAAGCCCAAGGCCCACACTGAGGAGGAAGAGATGGCCGAGGACGAACAAAGAAAGCCCAAATAGCCTAGAAACGTTGCCGAGGACGATCCTGTCCTCGGCATTCCAGATCCTAGAAGGAAAGAACGGCACGCCGTCAAAGGCAGCCTCCCAGAGCGCCCCCAAAAAAAGGGACAAGTACATTAGGACACCCATGGGAGCATGGTGTAGGAGCAGTTCAAAGAGAAACTGTCACTTCCGCATTAAATGCCCACAACTAACGTTATGGCCGCATTAATGAGGAAATGACCCCTGAACAGTGCGGTCTTGGTTGCTGCAACTCACAGAAGGTTTGGGAAGGTGGCTGATGGGACAAACACTCGAGTAGTGACCTGGATGGTCAACAAATGGAGGCCCAAGATCAACTGAAAGGGACTATATAATATAAGAAACCCTCTATGAAAGGAGGATCGAGAATGAGAAAGAGAGAATACTGTAGCAATTTGTATCATCTCTGGAACCCTTGTAACCAAATACTGAAGAACTAATAAGAACAACAAGCTCCTTGAATAAGAGTCAAGGACAGAGTTTCACATTTTAAGTCCACTTCTTTGTTATTCAATCCACTCATAACCATATTTAGTTGTTGTAACCCTCATTAAGGCCTAGTTCTTAAACTCATTCTCTATAAATTTATTGTATTGGGCTAGTTAGGCCTGAGTCCACTCCTCCAATAGAAGAAGTGCTCAAACCCAGTCCCTACAATTGGCATCGTCTGTGGGAAGAACTTGTGTGTTAGTAAGGGCAACAATCAAGCATGGTAGGATCAGACCCTTATCAAGCAGACTCCCATCAGCTCGAACCGGCTAGGTCCCAACAACAGGATAACTTTCCCAACCCTAAGCGTGATCGAAACGAAGAGAATGGAAGGTTCCGAGAGGGAAGTGCGCACACCACTCAAACCAGCAGAAGTCACTCTCGCGTGGGCAGTCACGTGCTCTAGAGACAAAATAACAACCGGGCCATGCAACCAGAAGGAGTTAGGAGCCACGTATCCCAGAGACAGGATGATAAGCAGGCCATGCTGCGAGAGATAGACAACTTGAAGAGAGAGCTGCGCCATGCACAATGAAGGCGATATCATTCTAGCCTTGATATGCCCTCCGATGGTGAAAGCGACTATGACTATAGGCAAAGATCGAGAACTTCTCCAAGCGAGATCTTCTCCCACGAAGAAGAGCACTACCGGAGGCGCAAATGTAAAAGCCCATCTCCTAGGGGCTTGGGGAACGATGCCATGAGCAGGGCACTGGATCAACTCTCTAAATCACCTTTCACACGCCACATAGAAGGGGCTACACTTCCTCGACGATTCCAGCAGCCAACCTTCACCCTTTATAACGGCAAAACAGACCCCATAGAGCATGTGATCCAGTTTAACCAAAGGATGGCTGTCCATTCTAAAAACGAGGCGTTGATGTGCAAGGTTTTCCCATCTAGCTTGGGACCAGTGGCGATGAGGTAGTTCAATGGCTTAAAGACGAACTCCATAGATTCGTATAAGAAGCTAACCCAAGCCTTTGGCTCCCGTTTCGTTACAAATAGCAGAGCTCTTCGGCCCCTGAGTGCATTACTGTCGTTATCCATGCATGATGGAGAAACTCTGAAGGCATATTCGGACAGATATTGGGAGATGTATAATGAAATGGAAGGCAAATTTGATGAAGTCACCATCAGCACCTTCAAAAATAGTCTCCCAGCCGAGCACGGCTTGAGGAAGTCTTTGACTGGCAAACCTATCACCAGTGTGCGCCAACTGATGGATCGGATCGACAAATATAAACGATTAGAGGAGGACCAGCTGCAGGGTAAGAGAAAAGAGAAGGTTATCCCTCAAGAGAGGAGGGATTTCAGGTCGGACCGATACAACAGCAACCGCCCGAAGAGAGACTTTGTAGGGCAATCTGGAGCAACCAACACACAGACTGTCAATGCTGTATTCCGAGAACCAGTACATCGGGTGCTGGAGGAAATCAAGAACGAGCCATACTTTAAGTGGTCGAATAAGATGGCGGGAGAGTCCACGAGACGCAATCAAAACTTCTATTGCCAATACCACCAGGACCACGGACATACCACGGAGAACTGCAGGAACCTCTGGAACTATCTGGACCAGCTTGTCCAAGAAGGAAAGCTGAAGCACCTTTTGCATCATTCTAGTGGTCATCAAGGCCAGACCCACTAGGAACCCCAGAGAGGTACTGCCCTAAGGCCACAAGATCGGAACTATCTAGCCCCATGACGATGCGCTATTGATCACTCTTAGAATTGAGGACTACGATGTGAAAAGAGTGATGGTGGATGGTGGATGGTGGCAGTGCTGCCGAGGTTATGTATCCTGACCTCTACAAGGGGCTGAGGTTAAAACCGAAAGACTTGATGCCCTATAACTCTCCTTTGATGACCTTCGACGGGAAGTTTGTCATTCCAAAAGACATGATTAGGCTACCTATCCAGACCGGCCTAGAGATAGTGGAGGTGAACTTTATCATGGTGGACACCTACTTTCCCTATACAGCCATCATCGGTAGGCCATGGCTCCATACCTTAGGGGTTGTTGCTTCCTCATTGCATCAGGTGGTGAAATTCTCGTCAGGGGACCAGGTTCTCGAAATCCGTGGTTGCCAATCCACGGCAAGGCAGTGTATGGTGGCTGCCATTTCACATCGGCTCAATGCGGAGTCCTCGGCCTCTGCTGAAAAGAACTTATAGCAACTAAAGGCCCCGGTGTCACCTCTTGATACAGCTGCCGAGGAGGCGAAATGCGAAGATCTAAAGGAGGTGGTTATCGGTGGTGACCCGGAGAAGTTCTTTCGGGTAGGGGCTCAGCTGCCTTTTTAGGAGAAGGAGGAGTTGATTAAGTTTCTCAAGAGAAATATTGACGTATTTGCATGGGATGCCTGCTATGCTCCAGGGATTGATCCAGCCTTCATTTGTCACCATCTCAATGTCAACCCGTCCATCACTCCCAAGAAGCAGCCGCCCTGTCGCCCGTCAAAAGAGCACGCCGATGCGATTAGGGACGAAGTGGCGAAGCTTAAGCGTACAAGGGCTATCAAAGAGGTCTTCTACCCCGAATGGTTGGCCAACATCGTGGTGGTCAAGAAGAAAAGTGGAAAATGGCGGGTTTGTGTAGACTTCACAGACCTAAATAAAGCATGCCCAAAAGACCCATTCCCCATGCCTCGGATAGACCAGCTAGTAGATGCAACAGCAGGCCATCCTCGGATGAGCTTCTTAGATGCCTTTCAAGGCTATCATCAAATACCACTAGCCCTGGAGGATTAGGAGAAGACAACCTTCGTGACACCTACTGGGAACTACCACTACAAGGTAATGCCGTTTGGTCTGAAGAACGCAGGGTCCACTTATTAAAGGATGATGACGAGAATATTCGAGCCACAGTTGGGCAAGAGCATCGAAATCTATGTTGATGATATGGCGGTGAAGAGTAAAGTGGTATCCAAGCATTTAGGAGACCTCGGCAACACCTTTGATGTCCTGAGGAAGCACAAGCTGCGCCTAAATGCTTCCAAATGCTCATTTGGCATGGGATCAGGCATGTTTTTAGGCTACATGGTTACTCATAGGGGAATTGAGGTTAACCCTGACCAGATCAAGGCTATTAATGATTTAAAACCACCGCGAAACGCCAAGGAGGTCCAAAAGCTTACTGGAATGATCGCAGCCCTAAATCGATTCATTTCCAGGTCGGCAGATAGATGTAGACCATTCTATCTCTTAATCAACAAGTGGAAATGATTTGAGTGGTCCGAGGACTGTATTGTAGCCTTCCAGTAACTCAAGGAATACCTATCACGGCCACTTATCATGTCCAGCCCTGAGGTCGATGAAGTCCTGTATGCATATATTACTGTGGCCCCTCATGCTGTGAGCTTGGTGCTAATACGGGATGACAATGGCCTTCAAAAGCCAGTCTATTACGTGAGCAAGTCGTTGCATGAAGCTGAGGTCAAATACTTACCCCTGGAGAAAGCTATACTGGTTGTGGTCCATGCTACGCGAAAGCTTCCCCATTATTTCCAAGCCCACACAGTGGTTGTTCTAACCCAACTACCCTTGAAGTCCGTACTTTGGACCACTGACTACACCGAAAGGATTGCCATATGGAGCACAATCCTCGGAGCTTTTGACATCAAGTACATGCCTCGGACCTCCATAAAGGGCCAGGTCCTAGCTGACCTGGTGGCCGAGTTTGCTGAACCACCAGTAGAAATAGTAGCAGAGGAGCGCAACATGGATGGAAAATCGGTTGGAGTAATCTCTACGCCAAGACCCCCATGTTGGAAGGTGTACGTTGATGGCGCAGCAAACCAAAGGGGGTCCGGAGTGGGGCTAGTCCTAATATCTACAGAGAAAACTATTATAGAGAAATCACTGAGGCTTGGGTTCTTGGCCACGAATAACGAAGCCGAATATGAAGCCTTGTTACAAGGAATGGCCATGGTGCAGAAAATGGGAGGAAAAGCAGTAGAGTTGTTCTCGGACTCGAGACTAGTAGTGGGCCAGGTAAAGGGCGAGTTGGAAGCCAGAGATGCGAGGATGCAAGAGTACTTAAGCCAGGTCAAACGCTTGCAGTCAGGCTTCGACCTTTTCAGCTTGTCACACATCACCAGGAGCGGAAACACTCATGCAGATTCATTGGCCACGCTTGCTACCTCCTCGGCAGAGGACCTGCCTCGAATTATTCTTGTCGAGCATCTAGACAGAGCAAATGAGGTTGCAAAAGACTTGGTTCATATCCATGGAGTTAGAGTGGGTCCTAACTGGATGGACCCTATAGTGAGATTCCTCAAAGATGATATTCTGCCCAAGGAGAAGTCAGAGGCTGAGAAAATACGAAGAAAAGCTCCTCGGTTCTGGTTGTCCGAGGACCACAAATTGTATAAGTGCTCCTATTATGGGCCATATTTGCTGTGTATTCACCCTGAAGCATCAGAATTACTGCTTGAAGAGCTGCATGAAGGAATCTGTGGGAGTCACACAAGAGGAAGATCTCTGTCGCACCGAGCCATTACCCAGGGATATTGGTGGCCGAGGATGCAGAAGGAAGCCCTAGAATACGTTAAGAAATGTGACCAGTGCCAAAGGTTTGCCCCAAATATTCATCAGCCAGGAGGGGTCCTCAACCCTTTGTCCAATCCATAGCCGTTTGCCCAGTGGGGCTTGGATATTGTAGGCCCTTTCCCCAAGGTAGCAGGAAATAAAAGATATCTGTTGGTCGGCACAGATTACTTCACCAAATGGGTTGAAGCTGAGCCATTGGCAAACATTAGAGATGTGGATGTTAAGAAATTCATCTGGAGAAACATTGTTACACGATTCAGGGTCCCTCGTACCCTCATTTCAAATAATGGACTCCAATTTGACAGCAAAGCTTTCAGAAGATACTGCTGCGAACTGGGGATCACTAACAGGTACTCAACTCCAGCTTATCCTCAAGGAAATGGACAGGCCGAGGCTGTCAACAAGGTCATAGTTAATGGGCTTAAGAAGAGGCTGGATGACGCCAAGGGAAGATGAGTAGAAGAGCTGCCACACGTCCTATGGACTTATCGAACTACACCACAGCGGTCAACAGGGGAGACACCTTTTGCCATGACCTATGGCACCGAGGCTGTTATCCCTCTAGAGGCAAACTTCCCAACGTTGAGGACGAGCTCCTTCACTCCAAGTAGTAATGATGAACTACTGAGGAAGAGCCTGGATTTGATCGATGAACGTAGAGAAAAGGCAGTGATCCAGTTGGCCTACTACCACCAAAAGCTCAAGCAGGGATATGATGCCAATGTGAAGCTAAGACCACTAGCACCAGGGGACTTAGTATTGAGGAAAGTTGTGGGTGCTGCCAAGAATCCATCCTGGGGAAAGCTGAGACCCAATTGGGAAGGACCATACCGAATTACTTCAGTAGCGGGAATAGTTGCATACTACTTAGAAGACTTAGATGAAAAAGTTGTACCTCGTCCGTGGAATGTAAATAACCTGAGAAGGTATTATTATTAAAAAAAACATTTCTCTGATTCAAATTTTAAGTCCGTTATGATTATATGTCTTGTATCTTGGCAACCATCTAAGTGCTAGACAGAACCAAGGTCTTGCATGGTCCTCGAACTCAAACCTATGGGGAAACTAGTTACTTCCAGAAAAATCTAAGTACTAGACAGAACCAAGGTCTTGCATGGTTCTCGGACTCAAACCTATGGGGAAACTAGTTACTTCCAGAAAGATCTAAGTGTTAGACAGAACCAAGGTCTTGCATGGTCCTCGGACTCAAACCTATGGGGAAACTAGTTACTTTAAGAAAATCTAAGTACTAGACAGAACCAAGGTCTTGCATGGTCCTCGGACTCAAACCTATGGGGAAACTAGTTACTTCAAGAAAGTCTAAGTGCTAGACAAAACCAAGGTCTTGCATGGTCTTCGGACTGAAACCTATGGGGAAACTAATTACTTCAAGAAAATCTAAATGCTAGACAGAATCTTGCATGGTCCTCGGACTCAAACCTATGGGGAAACTAGTTACTTCAAGAAAATCTAAATGCTAGACAGAACCAAGGTCTTGCATGGTCCTCGGACTCAAACCTATGGGGAAACTAGTTACTTCAAGAAAATCTAAGTGCTAGACAGAACCAATGTCTTGCATGGTCCTCGGACTCAAACCTATGGGGAAACTAGTTACTTCAAGAAAGTCTAAGTGCTAGACAGAACCAATGTCTTGCATGGTCCTCGGACTCAAACCTGTGGGGAAACTAGACAGAACCAAGGTCTTGCATGGTCCTCGAACTCAAACCTATGGGGAAACTAGTTACTTCAAGAAAATCTAAGTGCTAGACAGAACCAAGGTCTTGCATAGTCCTCAGACTCAAACCTATGGGGAAACTAGTTACTTCAAGAAAGTCTAAGTGCTAGGCAGAACCAAGGTCTTGCATGGTCCTCGAACTCAAATCTATGGGGAAACTAGTTACTTCAAGAAAATCTAAGTGCTAGACAGAACCAAGGTCTTGCATGGTCCTCGGATTCAAACTTATAGGGAAACTAGTTACTTCAAAAAAGTCTAAGTGCTAAATAGAACCAAGGTCTTGCATGGTCCTCGGACCCAAACCTATGGGGAAACTAGCTACTTCAAGATTTGTAAAATTGCGAATATGGCCTAAGTACACGCTAGGAACCTCGGACCAAATACTCAGCCCCTGCCCCCTAAAGATATGGGAAGAGGCGAGCTAAGCGTCCCCTCAATTCCGGTGGGTTAGAAGTTAAAGGTTTAATTTCAAGTATGCTATGTACATAGCCATTCTTACTCATAAGGGTAACCGATTCATAAGACACAAGACTCACAGTAATAACAATAGCAGTAATAACAATAAACGCATAATGTAAAAAAAAAGAGGGAGGGAAAGAAAGGAACTTCATATATTTAATCTAGAAGTTTAATTACAATGCTTCCATTGCCCTTAAAAGAAAATATAAAAAAAAAAAAAAAAAAAAAACTAGTACAAAAATCAACCGGACCGCCTATTTCTTCAATTTTATCTTGGGAAGCTGAGCAGGAGTGGCCTCAAGACCCTTAAGGCCCTCACCCAGAGGAACGGTCTGGAGGGGCTGAACCAAGAAAGCTGGCTCCTCGGCATGAGTGGCCTGAGCATCAGCTGTAGACTTTGCAGCCACCTAGGGCGCTTTAGGGTTCGGATCTCCATGAGTTTCAGTCGCCCCAGGGAGCTCACCCTCCTCGGCTGGCTCATTAGGAGCGGATATGGCCAGAGCAACCTCAGGCCGAGCAGTCTTAGCCTCCTCAGGAACACTCTCAGCCTCGGAGCTGGTAGAGGCAGTTACCCGGATGGCCGGAGGGTAGTATACATTCTCCACCTTCCACAGATCGGATGAAGCCTCAATCCTAGCTTGTTTAAGGGCCTCATTCCAAACCTGGGAGCAGTAGAGCCTGCATACTCCCGGCACTTGAGCCTTGAGAATGGCCTGGGCCTCAGCCACTCCCAAGTCATAAGCCTCCTCCTCATTTTATCCTTGGAGCTCTCGGCCTCCGTCCTGGCAAACTCCGCCTCTGCCTTAGCCCTCAAAGCTTCGTCCCTGGCCCACTCTACGACGTTCTTAGCTCCCTCTGCCTCAGCCAACTTCTTCTTTAGATCAACGATTTGCTCCTTGGCAATCTTCAACTGATCTTCAGTATCAAGTAGGCGTTTCGTCTGGCTTTCGGCCTGCCTCTGAGCGCTGGCCAGGCCTGATTCGGCACTATCTCTGGCCCTTGTCATCTCTTTCAGATCCTCCCTCGCTTTCACGAGATCGGCCTCGGAGTGTTCGAGGGTCCGAGCAACATCCAAGCGCTTGTTGCGCTCAAGCTCCAGGTCCTTACTCTGCTCTTTAGCATCCTCTTCTAGCCTATAAGTAGCCTGGATGGCCTGCCAATTGGAACAAACACACGGTAAGTCAGAAACCAAGGAACAAAAATCAACGGAGTCACGAATATTAGAAACCTTACCATCCCCAAGTACCTCTTGATGCTGAGAAAGACCTCCTGCCTCCTCAAGTTCCCCAGCTCGGCCATGTCGGCGGGAAGCAGCAGGGTCCTCTCCAGCGCATCGGCCACATAGGTGCCTTCGCCCCCTTGGAAGTCCCTAAGGGAGGCGTTGTCCATCATAGGCTCCCCGTGGAGCATTGGGGCAAGAAGCCAGGCCTGGGGCTCGGACTGAATGGCCACTTCTTTTTCTTGGCTCTGGTGCCCTATCTTTAGTTGTTTTAAGGCTCGATGGCTTTCATCTTCCTCCTGAAAGGAGCGAGACTTCCCCCCATCCATTGGCTCTTTGCCCTTGGAAGTTCTCTTCCTTTTTGGGTCGGCAGGCTCGGGCCGAGGAGGCTGAGTCGGCTGAGGAGGAAGAGGAAGTTTGGGCCGTGGAGATGGTGGTTTCGATTGGGTGGAAGATGACCTGGTCTGAACAGGCTGAAGCGTGGACTGTGGCTTCCCCGGCACGTCCTTCCCCGGTTGGCCCTCAATCAGGTCGAACAAACTGGTTGGAGGTTTTCTCTTAACACCCATTTCAGCCTAGGAAGAAGTGCGTACTGATAGAAGATCCGCTTCAATCAAACTGGGGTCGCCCAAGTCACCAGAGGGATCCTCGGATAGATTGACTTGTTCGAATACACCAAAATTCATCCTCGGGTGGACCCAAATCAACGACTTCTTCTCTTCCTCCCTCGGCCTCTTCTGCTTGATGGGATGAGGAAGGGCCCACCAACGGAATGCATTCTGGAACAGGAGATCCTTCGGGAAGCAAGACCCCGTGTTCTGCTACAGTGATTCTGTGAAGCTGAGGATCTTTTGCTCTGATCACGTACTTCGGAGCCGAGAATGATTTCTGGATAGGATCGTACCCAAGGATCTTGTGAGCGGCGCTAACTTGGTTGTCAGCTTCGTTCACAAAAACCTCCGCCCTAAGGATGGTTGCCAAATCTGCCCGGTTGACCAAGTGAAAGTGTCGTTCAAAGGCGTGTGGATCTACAAAAAAGAAAGCACATTCACATTAGCAACTGAACAACACAAACTGTGACAACACAAAAAATTAACCCTCTCCTACTCTGAATACCCCACCTGGTTCCCCCTCCACTGTTGGGCAAGGAAGACCGTCGTGCCACTCCCCAGACACGATGAGAAAGTCCTTATTTAACCCCTTGCTGAACTTGGGGAGGCACTGGATAAGCCAAACTTTGTCATCTCTCATCTTCATATAGTAGGATTTACCCCTTAGGTGTTGGAGGTTGTAACACCAGTTCACATCGTGGTGGGTTAACCTCAACCCCATTTTCTCGTTTAAAGCGTCCACATAACCCAGATCCTAAATACGTTGGCGGCGCACTGGGTGGGAGTTAATTTGAAATGCTTAAGGTAATCCCTCATCACCGGCTCCATAGGGATTCTCATACCACCTTCTATGAAGGTGATCATGGGAATCACTACTTCACCCCTATGCCTCCTAAAATGCCACTCCCCTTCTTCATAGTACCTCAAACCTACATTAGGGAGTATCCTATAATCGGTGATGAATTTTTCCATCGCCTCTTCGAACTCAACCAACTTTTTTAATTTACCCATCCCTAGAAACGACTAAAAGACTTAGGGAAGGACGAATGAAGGAAAGGAGTAAGAGGAAAAGGAACTTAGAAGAGAGAAAACGTGAGTTAGAGAGAGAAGAAAACTTACAGAAATGAGGAAAAGCTCCTCGGATAGGCTTTTTATGCTGGAAAGAGACTTGAGTTTGGTTGGAAGTTTGACTGAACTCAGGATATGTGCGCAAGAACTCTTGAGTGCAAAAGTAAGGAGACAAATAAGTTCAAATGAGTATTTATACCTCCCATTAAAAGTAACTGTACGGGTTTTCCCGCCCATAAAGTTAAGGAAATCCCCACCGTAAGATTACCATCGCATCGTTGAACGTGGGGAGCACAGAGCCACCATAATTTAATGAAGACGCGCTTCGTATACCAAAGCACTAGGAACGTGCCTTAGACAAGTGAAGAGGCTCTGGCATTGATGGAGGACAGGACTTGACAAGCCATGATAAAGGCCCGAGGACACCAAAACCCTCCTCTCCGTCCGAGGAGCCGGACAGCAGGATTTTGAGGGGTTATTGTGGGGCCAAAGAATTTGACAGCCCCGGCCCACTTTATACTAAACCCAACGCCCACATTGAGGAGGAAGAGATGGCCAAGGACGAACAAAGAAAGCCCAAATAGCCTAGAAGCGTTGCCGAGGACGATCCTGTCCTCGGCATTCTAGATCCCAGAAGGAAAGAACGGCACGCCGTCAAAGGCAGCCTCCCAGAGCGCCCCTAAAAAAAGGGACAAGTACATTAGGACACCCATGGGAGCATGGTGTAGGAGCAGTTCAAAGAGAAACTGTCACCTCCGCATTAAATGCCCACAACTAACGTTCTGGTTGCATTAATGAGGAAATGATCCCTGAATAGTGCGGTCTTGGTTGCTGCAACTCACAGAAGGTTTGGGAAGGTGGCTGATGGGACAAACACTCGAGTAGTGACCTGCATGGTCAACAAATGGAGGCCCAAGATCAACTGAAAGGGGCTATATAATGTAAGAAACCCTCCATGAAAGGGGGATCGGGAATGAGAAAGAGAGAATACTGTAGCAATTTGTATCATCTCTGGAACCCTTGTAACCAAGCACTGAAGAACTAATAAGAACAACAAGCTCCTCGAATAAGAGCCGAGGACAGAGTTTCACATTTTAAGTCCACGTCTTTGTTATTCAATCCACTCATAACCATGTTTAGTTGTTGTAACCCTCACTAAGGCCTAGTTCTTAAACTTATTCTCTATAAATTTATTGTATTGGGCTAGTTGGGCCTGAGTCCACTCCTCCAATAGAAGAAGTGCTCAAACTCAGTCCCTACAACTCTATTTGGTTTTATTTATATTTAATTTATCAAATGACCATGACAGTTTAGTTGTTTGCTATTTTAGAATAAATTACGATTTAAAAATTTTTTATTGAAAATATGTTTAGGTCAAAAAAATTGTCTGATAATTTGTAAATAATGTCCTCACAATTCAACATTTTTGTTATTTCTTTTTATGTGGTAGATTTTGTAAGGGAAAAACAATTAATGGGCAATCTTAATGTAGCAAGTCACCACAAGAAACATTATCTCAACAATAAACCCTTAAATTCACATCAAAGAACATATAATCCACCATAAAAAAGGAAGGAGAAAATCTCTTTAAAATTTTACTAACCAATAATTTAAAAGACAAAATTTGGCAACAAAATTTGTTGTAGCCTAAAGCTACAATTCCGATCAATTTCTTTTTGTTAGATGTGATTTTTGACAAATATATCTACCATCAAATTATATGTTTTTCTTATATCCTTTGTGCTTGCATAATATTTAGAATGTCAAAGATTAATAGTTATGTGATCAATTAAATGTTTAAATTTAAAATTTTTGAAATCTAAAATTATGCATAAAAATTAAATTTAAAGATTGTATAATAAATAACATTTGATCAGCATGAAATTTGACATGTGTATTAAAAATATAATGAACATTGCAATTCAACGATTATATGTTCAATTAGTCATGTTAATTTTATTAGTAGGAATAGTAATTTTAGATTATAACAAAGTTTGTAACCAAACATTGTCCTAATTTAAATGCCCAAGAGACTACATCCTATATATATATATAACCATTTGATATTCATATAGAAAACATAACATTTTTAAGAATAAAAAGGGAAGACAAAAAAAAAAAAAAAAAAAAATCCTTAGAGTTTTCCCAAGAAGTAATGAAACGTAGATATAACTTTGGATCTAATGCACAATCATCAATGAAAATATAAGGTTTGAAGTAGATTGGCATCAATTAAAAGTAAATAATGACATTTGTGTTATTCTTTAAAGAACTATGAACAATGTTTAGCTACAAAATTTGTTGTAGTTTAAGGTTACAATCTTACTTAATATTTTTTTATTAGAGCTGAATTTTGAGAATTCCACCAATGGATTACATTTTCTTTTTATATCCTCTATGCATACAAAATTTCAAGAAAATTAAAGATCAATATATATCTACGCCATTAATAAATTCTTTTAATTGTTAGTTTTTGTAGTTTAAGATTATGCATAAAATATAAGCTTATAGATCATATACTAAATAATATCCGATTGATACAAAATTTGACATATGTATTAAAAGTGTAAAATACATGCAATTCAACAGTTAGATTTTTAAAATATTTAATAATGTTTATTTTATTGAGTAAAGTTATACCCTTAAGTTATAACTAATTTTGTAGTTAAACTTTGTCCGAAAACTATTACACCAATTCACTTTCCTATGTGACACAAAGGCGACATCACGACCACCCTGCCCTTTGGGAAAAAAAATTATATATAATAATTAAAAAATTTATATTTGTCAACCCTTAAAAAATAGTTGTGACCATGCTAAATTTTTTTTAAGCCCAATAAAGTTAAACATTGATCCATAATTTGGTCCTCTTGAGAATATATTAGGTTCTCTCAAATAAAAAGGAAAAGCTAAAGAAAAATTTTATTGGACTAAAATCTGAAAATAATAATAATAATAATAATAATAGCAGGCCCAATAGATTGTCCGTTTGGATACAGCTGAAAACTGAAAATTGAAACTGAAAATTGAAAAACACTGTAGCAAAATAATTTTTAAATGGGTAAATAGTATCGTGGGACCCATTTTTAATATTTTTTTTCTGAATAAAGTGATTGTGGGTTTCATGAACAGTAAAATTTGTCTCTACACAGTAAAATTTGTCTCCCGCACAGTACATGAACAGTACTTTTACTGTTCATTCTCAAAAAAAAAAAAAAAAAAAAAATCTTAAACGCACTCTAAATCTCAGAAAAAAAGAAAAAAAAAAAAGAAGATCGTCCTCACTCCTCATACAGATTTTAATATCAACAAAAATAATAATAATAATAAAAATTAAATTGCTATAAACTCAGCCTCTTTCTTCGCCAGACCCACTGTCTCTGTCCAGCCTTCATCGCCTCATCTCAGTTCTCTCTCTTTCTCTTTTTCTGTGGAACTAAACTAAATATTGAAAGTAGCAGAAATGTGTATGTGTATGTGATATACTGATATCCCTTTGCTTGCAATATATACTTATTTGTCTTTAACTTGACCCAGTACTGTGATTAAGCCTTTTAGTTTATGTGTTGTTTTGTCTCTTGGGTGAGATTTGCATTGGGCAATTGGGGTAGTGGGTAGTAAAGTAAGTAAACAAAATAATTATGATTAAACTATGCAAGTGCAAGGCAGTGTAGTTTTATTTGTTTGACAAAGATTGATATGAATGCATCTCTTTATGTCAATATTTATATTTTATACAATTCTTAGATACCAAATGATTTTGTGATGATTTCTTGACTACGCTTCTACATCTTGGGACACAACATACTAATTTGACTATCCTTTAATTGTGGTTGTATGATGACACTTTGTCCTGCTGTTTGATTGCAGATTTGTATTAGTGAAACTGATAGATGTCTGCAAGAAAGTACAATATCCAATCTGTCTATTTATAATTTTATGATTTTTAAATTCAATGTAAGAAACAGTCATTTCCATGTGATTCTAAATTTCAAAAAACCATAATGATAGTGACACAATCCATTGGCCCTGGTCACACTATTGTAACTATTATTTGTAATAGTGGGATGAGTCATCTGAGTAAGTTTTATAGTGCTGAATATCTGTCTCAGCATGGATTGACACCCAAAGCTTTGAGCAGGCCTATGAGGTGAACCCACTTTGAATTTTCATTTTCACTATTATTGTTATTAATTTTTCCCCCCTTTGGAGTATTTTCGATAGGACAACGAACCAAATTGAGGTTAACCCACTTTGCAATCCCCCTTCATCTGTGTTCTTTTGAGGGTTTTATCTGAGCTAGTACATTCTTGTTGCTCTTTGATAGATTTAGTCTGTTGGAAAATAACAGTTTTGAATGACTGCTTTTGTGGACTGAAAACTAAGATATTGGTGAAAATGATAATATTTGACCATGTACAACTGAGTTCATAACTGTCGTGTATATCAATATTTTACTACCAGGCTGTCATCAAGTTAATGTTTTTACATATAGAGGTGGATTACACTCTTATACATATGGATGCAAAACTAAATTAGTGAGGTGGATTATCACTTAAGAGTGTGCATTGGGTGTATTATTAGTCATGCTAGGAACTGAGAATTTTCTATAAAATAAAAAAATAAAAAAATAAAAAAGATAAAAACGAAAAAGAGAGAAGTTTGAGACTACTTGGATTAGTTTGGTTTCACTTTCCACTATTCTGAAAACAGAGGACATGGTTATTGTACAGTATCAGTGAATCTGGTGAACCATGTTGAATCTTTCATGTACTAGCAGCAGAAAATTTTCTTTTTCTCAAATAAGATAACAAAGAATTTGAAGCATAATTAGTAGTTGCTCCCTGAAGTGAAGGGGATGTCTACGTTAGTGAAAAGCAGGTATTTTAGCATCAATTCTGGTGTTGGATGTAAAAGATTAACAAAACGTTAAAGTATTCAAGCGATTTGATGAATTTTAATTTGTCCACTATGGGATTTTGGATGCCTGTTTTGCAGTACGCTGCCAAAAGAGCCATTTGAATAAAAGATGTATTATGAGATCATAGGAATGAGAAGGTCTTGTGGGATGCAGCTTTAATTTATGCAAGTTGAAATCATAAACATGTAGTGGCTTTGTTGATGAAATTCTTTTGCATTTCAATAGAGGGATGCTTTTTCCAAATTATTTGCCAGTGGCCAATTTCTAGGAGTTAGGCTGCACATACAAGCCTTCTCAGCTCATAAGTGAATGCATCACATTTCCTGCTTTTGATTTCTACCAAAAATGGAACTGCAATCTCTTCATGGATGACTTTTACGTTAAGATTGGTTATTTTTATTGGCAGGCAAGTAAGGATTAAGATTCTAGCAAGGCAAATGAACAGCTTGCCTAAGTAAAAACAAATAGCACTCTTATATTTCTAAAGGGAAAACTATAATTTTTAAAAAAAAAAAAAAAAAAAAAAAAAAAAAAAAAATCTTCAGTTCATGCTTAGATATCTGAGCCCTAATTTCAAACTTGGCCAATTTTACTTTTAATATCAATTTTTGGGAGTGGGAGCGGAGTAGAGAATTGAAAGTGGACTATGAAATTTATGGATCTTAATGCCAGGATTTAGAAGTTCTTATTGGTCGTCCCAAGAGTGTCATGCACTAAGAAAATTTGTGAATTTATGAAATGCTTTGCAACTTTGTTGAATGTGCGAAAAGGTTTGGTAGCTAATTTGGTTTTATTGGTTGAAAGGTCAGAAGAGAGATAGAACAATGTTACAAAACTCATACACAGACTTGGGCAAGGAGTCTTGAATTTGTGTTTTTCAAGGATGGGACCTGGTCATTCTCATTACCTGCAAGCACTAGAGTTAAGTAGAGAGGTACATGAATGCTTCCTGCCTGCTTTGCCTGGCATACATGAATGTAAATTTCTGTATCTAAATTATGTTTTCACATGCTGAGACAATCATGCATAAAGAATGCTGAGACTTGGCAGCACAAAACCACAATTGCATCTTGGAAACATACTTTTCCTTTTGACTGTGGTTAGCTTTTTCTTATGGTCTTCAGATTGCGAATATTTTGAATTGCACTTCATGGAGTGGGGTTGGTCCTGGACTAATGCATGCTGCTACTAAAGGTGCTTTAGAAGTGGGAAAACCAGTGGGTGGATTAAAGATAGGTAAAGAGGCTGATGAAGGGACAGCCTCAAATTTTCATCTGTGTCTACCTTCAGAAACTTATCTTACTTGCAGATAATCTATTGTTGTCACCTGATGCTTCTCAGTTGCATGAATTTTTTTTCAGTAATGCCGGTTTTTTCTGTGAGGTAGCATAGGTTGGTGGATGCTGCAGTTAGGAGCAGTAGTTCTGATAGAATTGCTGTTGTTGCTCTTCCTGGTGGTATTGGTACTCTAGATAAGGTGTTTGAGATATTAGCATTAATTCAACTAGAATGGATAGGGTCAGAGCTTCCTGTTCCCCCCTCTTTTTTTGATAATCACCTGTTCCCTTACTTTAATGAACTATGACTCATTCTATTCAAAGCTATTAGACTTTCTTGATGATTGTGAGGAATGGGGTACATTTCCAAAAGGAGAGGTTGCATCACTATGGATGGTTTGCAACATAAACTCAGAGGCTTTGGCTTATTTAGCAGAATTGAATAATCTCCCTCTCAGTGACAAATGTAGAAGTGAAACTGAAATGTAAAGTATTCGTGGGGCAACAGTTTCTTTATATTTTTGCAGTTAACAATTGGTTGAGTGTTATGAGATTCTTTTTCAATCTATTTGATTTTATGTGCAATAGATGTAATGGCATGAAGAATTTTGCATGTCAAAAAGCATTCCAAGATTTGGAAATGGATGCTTTGATGTCTCTTTGGAGTGGCAATCACATGTCAATTAATCAGGAATGGCCTGTGAGAAGGTTGCATATTACACCCATCTCCACGAACAACTCCTAAAAAAAAACCCATCTCCATAAACAATACATTCGCTAAAGAAAAAACTTAAATTGTTACATTGATGCTTGGTTTTTGTCTCTCTTAAATAATTCAAGTGGTGCTTTGCTTTGTCAATAATGGAAAAATGCTATATATGAATGAAGGCTCTCTAAATTAATAAACAGCTAGTGAAACTAGTGCCTTGTTGTATAGTAAAGAAGGTGATGCTAAGTTTGGAAATTCCTGTTTAGTATAGGATGTTGTGTTTGTTGATAATTAGGGTTGATTTTGTTTTGTTTGCATTTCAAATTGTGGCTCTATGCAGGCTTTGGTATTTGGGAAGCTAGCTCGAGTTGGAGTTGTTACTGAAGGGGATGCTTGCTATAGTTGCTCATGCCCCTATTGATGCAAATGCCTCGTGGTTATCCCTGATAATACGGTTATTGGGAATGTATATTTGGAATGTGTTTTCAATGAGCAGAGTTCCATGACCAATGAATTTCTCTTATTCCTGCAATGATCTTCAACATTAACATTATTGACTTGTAAGGGAGAATATGCCCCATGGACTATTTGATAGTAACAGGACATACTTGGGTATACTTGATTCTTGAAATATATAAAGTTTCTTGAAAATGATTATTATGTCTTGCTTCCAGTTCAACATACTTAAAACCATTTCTTTAGCTTAACCTCTTGCACAAGAATATCCACATTGACCACACCATATGCAATTTAGTTGTTAGATAAGGCCTAAAGCAAGAATTGTCTTCTTATCATCTCTAGGATTATTATTGTAGCCAGTTTTTCATATTGGTTTTTGAGAGGTAAGATCCAGTGATTGTAGGTGTCTGAAGACTCTGAACTGTGAAGAATTTTTAGATTTCAAAAAATGTTGGCTTGGTGAGGAAAGCTGTAGGAGATCAATGACTGTCTGTCTAACTACTCAAATATTACATAGCCTCCTTTTTCACCCTTAGCTTTCTTTGCCTCTCTTTTATGTAATGCAACCTGCTTAATTTTTCTTCTCATTGTAAATTTTTCTGTCTCAAATACTTGAATCCCAGGGAGCTATTGCTGAAAGGGTGGACCTGTCTCAATTACAGACACAGACCACTTTGTCAATATTGCATGGAGAAGGGCACTGGAAGAAAATGAGGCAGCATCAAAGCATAGAGAAGCTGGCCAAAATAATGGAAAACCCCTGGAGCAAACCATTGATTACACAACTGGTGAAGAGAAACAAAGTTTGGCTATACAACATTATTTGTAAGGTCGCATCTTTGCTGATCATTTTGAAAATCTAGCAAACTTCTGAGCACACTATGAAGGTACTGGACCAGAGATTTGGCAACAGACGGGGTAGCTTAGATGCATTTGTTGCAGCTGAAGGCACTGGACAGACAGTGGCTGGTCTTTCCAGGTTTCTCTAGGTCAATTTCTTTTTCCTCCATTAATTTAGACATTCATATTAAATTAGCCAATGAATCCCTTAGCAAATGTGTTCAACAGGAAAAGAATCCAAACATTAAGTGCTTCTTCATAGATCCACCATTAATATTTGTCAGATGATGAAACATTTAAAAAAAAAAAATCCATTCTTTCACCCATTTTCCTGTGCTGGAACACAAATAATTTGTGTGTTTTAATGCTATGCTTCTTGAAATTTTATCAGGTTTCTTTTGAAGAATGGCGGGCTCTTTCTTGGAAGTTCATTGGCCATGACTTGTGTAGGAGCCGTCAGACGGTCAGTGACGTAATCCGTTGGCCCTGGTCACACTATTGTGACTATTATTTGTGATGGTGGGATGAGTCAACTGAGTAAGTTTTACAATGCTGAATATCTATCTCAGCATGGATTAACACCCAAGGCTACTGGATTAGAGTTTCTGGGACATCAGATGAGTTAGTGTAATCCAGAGCTTTGGCTTAGATGTTTGTTGTTACTTCCATCCAAAGTTTGAGCTGACCTATGTGACTATATTTCTCCAAGAAAGTTCTGTATCTAATTCTAATTTCTATTGGTGTTTATCCATCTGAATTCTTGTAGATAAAAAGACATTGGAGCAGCAACACTAGAGCAGGATTAAACACGTCTATGTTAGGATATTGTCAATTTTCTGTTTCATTCTATCTAGGACATCAATATGTATTTTCGTTAAGGGGTGTACAATATATATTACATTCAGAGCTGTGTACAAGGATGATTGAAATCATTTTTCAAGAGAAGTTGAATGAATTAATGCCAATATACTAGTTATTATGGTCTATGGTAATGTCATGAAGAAATAAGTTTGCCAGACAATTTTGAGTAGTTAGTTCATTTTACTGTGAATAAGACTCTTAGAGCATCATTGTAGAAGGGTATTAACAATGAATACTACTTATCTTCCTTGGCTTTGCCTTCTAATCTCTAACCTTTGAGCCGTTATAGACAAGAAAACATATTGAAAATCAACTAAGTCTTCCTTTTAATCTCTTAACTTTTGAGGCATTGTGAACTAGGAAGACTTGAAATCAACATGTTGGCGTGCCTATAACATTTGGATACGCAATAATGTGAATATGTTGTTTATTATTAATTGGTCCCAGTCTCCTATTATTCATCAAATGCAAATCATCTTTAAAGGACAAGACAAAGGACACAATGCTTTGCATGGCTAAATGAACATACCAACCAAAATTTCCGTTGGTATTAAGCAACTGGCGAAAGCAAATTGAATTCTTTAACATTGAGAATATTGTTATAACCGCACACATGTAATAATTCAAAAATAAAACTCCTTAATGTCCATCCTCGATCCTCCATCATCCACTGGCTTAGTGTCCACAACAACAAAACTCCTTTTGTCTGCGTGGGTGTTCATGCTATTGTTTGTGACTATCCTTTGTGATAGTGGGATGAGAAATCTGTGTATGTATTACGATGTCAAATATTTGTCTCGGCTTATATTGATACCCAAGGGAATTGGATTAGAGTTTTTGGGCATCAAATGAGTTAGTGTGACCTAGAGTCTTGACTTTGCTGTTTCTCTCCACTTCTATCCAATGTTCAAGCAGCCCTATGCAGCTATATTTCTCCAGAAAAATTCCCTCAGAAGGTGCCTTCTAAATTGAAGAGGATAACAATGAACCAGAGTAGTAACACTAGAGAAGGACCAAGTACATCTCTGTTTGTAAGGATAATGAAATTTTTGTTTCATACTTTTCAAGACAACAATATTTATCTCAATCAAAGGGAAGGTGTTAACTACAATTATTTCAGTTAGACTATCAATTGTGGGGCAATAACTTATTTAATGAATTTTTGACCCAAATTCACATGAATGATTAATGTTTAAGACTATTTTGTAAAGAGAACAAGGTTTGCCAAACTAAATTGAAAACACAACTTCAATATAAACACATTTTACATTGAAATTGTGTTTTCGGAAACTTGATTTCATAGTAAAATTTGAATTTTCAATGCTTAAATAAGAAGCTATTCTAGTTGGAAAGGTACTTTGATGAACCAAATGAGAAATAATCAACCATGGAACAAGCCTCTCAATCTGCCCCAAATCTTTGGTAACATCTATCATTGTTAGCGTTTTCTCTATATCTTCCTCAGTACATGTCAAGGCCAGGACCAATACAACTTGATTCGGACTTGGCGATGGTGTTTTAGTTGAGATCTTAATGTGGATTGGTATGATTGACTGAGGAGGGTGGTAGTGTTTGAATGCTTCGATGAGGTTGGTTTCAAAAGCTGCAAACAGTTGTGGTTATTTTGGGTTGTGAAGTTCGGTACATGGATCAAATTTTTCCTCTGCTACCATATTTGATGTAGTACAAGGTTTGTAAACTTGTCTAGGGATTTATAAAGAAAGAACATAACAAACCTAGGGCTTCACCACTTAAGGCTACTTAAAATCACCACCATGTTAGAGAAAAATTTCAATTCAGTATTATCTATTATCAAATTCACCATACCACAATATTTTGCCTTTTTTTTTTGGAGCCTTTTGAAGTAGGACTTCCAAAGCTAGAATCAAGAAGGAAAGAAACAAAACAGTCAATTACATATAATTCAGAAATAAAATCAGAATTCAAATCAAATAAAACCTATTATCAATCCTCCTTTATCAAGGGGCCTAGTGTTTGCACCAACAACACTTGCTTTTTTGGCAAACTGTATTGGTCCTATTGTGACAATCCTTTGTTATTGTGGGATAAGGCATCTGGATATGTTTTACAATGCCAAATATCTGTCTTAGCATAGATTGATACCCAAGGCAATTGGATTAGAGTTTTTGCACATTAAATGAGCTAGTGTGAGTGTGTGGCCTAGAGTTTTTTCTTTGATGTATCTCTCCACTACTGTACAAAGTTCAAGTAGCCCTATGCAACTATATTTCTCCAGCAGAGTTCCATCAAAAGGTTTGCCAAACTAAATTGAGAAATCATATATAATCTGGAAAAAGAAAATTTACAAACCAATTAAACAGTACATAAGCCTTTTTTTCCCCCAACAAACCAGTATACATAGCCAGTTTGCATTCCTTTTATTCAAACAAAAGAACAATTATCAAACTCCTTTGCCAATAAGAACCAATCCTCCAGTTCTTATAGCATCAATACATACCTTAAGGGTCTGCCATAACAATAACTTCCCAATCACAGGTTAAAACTGCCATACAAGCTCTGTCATCATTCAGTTGCATCACAATTAAACTTCAAGAGGCCTTTCAGAGGCTTCGTTCACTGCTTGGATTTCATCACTAGAAGCATTCCTTTTCAATGATGCAGAAGCATGCTCTTCAAAACTCTCATGAAGCTTTAAATTCAGCAAATTTCCCAAAAGCACTTCACCCGTTTGTGCGAACCTGTGTGATTAAGAAATACCATTAGCTGATCTCATAGAGAATTCTCCTTTATTACTTAAGATGCATACCAGTTTATTAGGCCTGCTTCTTAGTAGCAATGGGGATTTCATAATGTCATTAAATGGCTCTCCATCATTTGTTTGAAAATCAAGTAAATTTTGTTTGTTGTATTCCTAAAACATTTGGATATGCAATAATGTGAATCTGTTTATCTATAACATATGATTCTATGAAATCAAGTGAGTAAATAATTAGTGATGGAACGAACCTCTCAATCCGCCTGAGTTGTTTGGTGACATTCACCATAGTTGGCCTTCTTTGTGGATCTTGCTCTGCACATGTCAAGGCAAGGTCCACCACAGCTTGTAATTGATGCTCTAAACTAGCACCTCCATCCCCATCTTCAGCCAAGATTGCAGGATCCACAATCTCGTTTATGCAACCACCTTGAGCCCGGTTATGTATGTATGCTACTAAAGTAGAATCTTCATCAATTGTGAATCGGGTTATATTACGAGAATCCTCTCCAATTAAAAGTTCTAGAAGAAACCGACCAAAATTATATACATCAGTTTTCTCAGTTGCCTTGCCTGTTGCTTTAAGCTCGGGGGTGCTGGACCTAATTAATTTCCCTAAGCCGCGAAAAACTTCCACGTCAGCTTCACCTTTGGGAATTGATACAGAAAAATAAAAGTCGGACAATTTGGGAACATCATGTTCATCTAATAAGATACTGCGCATATCTATATACATGTGGATGACAGGTCTTGGGAAGGCAGTATGGAGATAAGAAAGAGCATGAGCAATCTGCCTTGCAATCTTTAACCTTCTCTCCCACACCATCGGCTGATGTCGTCGTTTAGTAACACGGGAGACAAAAATTCGATCTGCAAGGAAACCATTGGCGGCAAATTCAAACACTAAAATGGGAACTGGAGTGTGGAGACAACAGCCTATGGGCTTTAATACATTGCTGTGACCACTCATTTGTGCAGAAATCACTAGATCATTGATGGCTAAATCGGGCAAAGCATGATCAAAACGCTTAAAGAGAACAATTCGTCCTTCAAGAGAACCCTTGTACCAATGGACCCAAGGCCCTCTCAGAAGTTCAGAAGAATAGTTGTTGGTTGCTAGGAGGAGCTGTTGAGCAGAGAAGGTACGGATGGGAATAGGCTTGCCATTGCAAGACACAATCAACTTCTCAAGTAACAGGCTTCCATTCTCATAAAACGCAGCTCTCTCTCTTTCCCCTCTTCTTTTATTAAAAAAATGATCGGTCAAACAACTCCACCGCATAATAGCTTGAATGTGGAACGTCCTTGCTCTCTTTCTTTTGTGCTCTTCTAATACTACTAATCTGCTAGCGGCGGAGGCTCAGCTCAATGAGGCCATTTTTATTGTAAATTCATTTCAGGAGGTTTCCTCGAAAGTACAGTGTAAGTTTAAAAATATAAAAATATACCGACCAAAATAAAGTTATAAAAACTTGAGGACCAAATTGTAAATATGACCAAAATATAGAAAGCAAAAATTATTGGCATCAAAAAATTTGTTTTTTGTTTTTTTGCCTCAACGTTTTTGAAAATAATTCAACTTTTAACTTTTTGCAACAAATTTAACATAAAAATTAGGTAAAAATGCAAAATGACCCTCTAATTTTCACTCTTTTTCATTTCAGTCTTTTAACTTTCAGTTTTGTCAATTCAGTCCTCTAACTTTCAATTTTTGTCAATGCAAGATTTCGTTAAACCCCAGTTATGGGTTGTCGTTAACTTTTAGTTTTATTTTTATTTTTATTTTTATTTTTTTATAATTTCAGAATTAAAAGAAAAAAAAAAGAAAAATCTGTAAAAAAATTAAAAAATAAAAAAAAAAAACATTAAAGGGGAACGACGTAAACCGAGGAATCACAACATATTGCAAGTGAATGGCATCACCACGTGATCCTAAAAAATTTCAATCTCTCTATTGCTACAATCTGGTGGGATCTACAGTTTGATGAACCTGCTTCCCCAACAGCAAAAGTAATAAAGATGCTAAAAAAAAAAAAATAAAAAATGTGTTCCCCTTAAATGTGCCCCCCTTCTAAAAATTGAGTGATTCCTCGGTTTTGATTTCAGGTAAGGGGAACGACTTTTCTCTTCTTTTTTTTCTTTTTTTTTTTTACAATTTTTTCTTTTTTTCTTTTAATTCCTAATTTAAAAAAAAAAAAAAAAAGTTAATGACAGCCCATAATTGAGGTTTAACGGAATCTTGCATTGACAAAAATTGAAAGTTAGAGGATTGAATTGACAAAACTGAAAGTTAGAGGATTAAAATGAAAAAGAGCAAAAGTTAGAGGGTCAGTTTTGCATTTTTGCCAAAAAAACACTAAAAGTTAACAGCAACCCATAACTGGGGTTTAACGGAATCCTGCATTGACAAAAATTGAAAGTTAGAGGACTGAATTGACAAAACTGAAAGTTAAAAGACTGAAATGAAAAAGAGTGAAAGTTAGGGGGTTAGTTTTGTATTTTTGTTTTGTCTATTATTTTTTTCCCCTTTCCTCTCTTTTTCTATTTCTTTCTTTCTTTCTATTGATCATAGAAAATTGACGTTAGCCTTCAAAAAAGTTTGTTTATTTTAATATAAAATTTTATTTTTTCGATTTCATCTGATTACTTTTCAAAAATATATGCATCAAAAACTATTCTAAATTCTATTTTATTAAAAATTTTATTTTATTTTTATATTTTTTAATCATTTCTCTCATTTTACACACTACAATTGCCTTTATCTCTTCTTTCATCCCCATGATACACAAAATAAAAAATAAAAAATAGAAATGCATAACAACAATGATTGTGTATATTTACAAAAGTATGGTAATAAAAATACATTTTGCACAATAGATACATAAGCTTTTAAGGGTGATTTTTTTGGTTGGTTTAGGCAAAATTTGGCCTTTTAAGCCATTTTATACAAACTGGTGAAAATACTCTTATTACAATATGTCAAAACCTATTAATACAAAATTTTATCTTCTATTTTAAATTGAGATGGTGTTAAAATAATTTATTATTAGATTTTGATTTGATTATAATACAAACTTGATAGATATTCTATTTTTTACTATAAATATCGGTATAATGAGGTTTTTCTTCTTTTTTTTTTTTTTTTTTTTTTGAGAAACTTATAATGAGGTATTTGATTGTAATTAATGCTATATTACTTTCACAAATAATCACCACTTACATTATTTTTATTATACACCAATTATAATCTATCACTTTACCCGTTGTTAAAAAAATTGTTAAAATCTTTTGTCCCCTAAGTTAAAATATTGAATCGCATCATTGCATGTGTCCAAGCCTAATCAATGGATGAAATCACATGAATCTTGTTAATGCACTTTCTAGACTGCCTTCCTGTCTTCCATGTTGCGCATTCGACACCCTCTTGTCCCCATTTTTTCCCCTAAAACATATGAATTTATGATATTATAGCTTGAATAGTTGTGATTCTTGTAAGTACAAGTGATAAAAGTCTTTTGTTGTTCAATAAAGAACTTAAATTTGAAACCTACTGCTTCAAAATAAACTCATTGTGTTTTGAATTGTTTATAAAATAATAATTATCAAGTGAACAACATAACTTCTAAATTCTATCATATCTATAAAAAAAATTAAAAAAAACAATACAAAAGAGTGAATAATTATCTATAGCATTATTTGGTTCCAATACATCATCTTCTCCATTAGAAATAGATTAGTTTTATGGTTTGGATTAAAACATTGCAAATTTAAAATTATATTAAGTGCCATGTCATTTGAAAATTTAAATGACATGACACTATGTACACTTTTTTTTTTTTTGAGGAAACAAAAAGGGTGGCTCACGTGTGATATCACAGCCGACCACACCCCACAGATACATCGCTTGTGAGTACCACCAGCACATAATGGTGCCCGCGACTTGGACTCCACCCTTGCGCTTCGTTTTTTTTTTAGAAACCAAAGTCCAAACCCTACACCCGTGGGGTATGAGGACTCGAACCCGTGCCTGGCACAACCATCAAGAAGGGGGCAACCACTAGGCCACACTAGTTGGTGGTCACTATGTACACTTTCAAATCAAAGAAATAAAATACTAATAGTAAAAGGACACCCCATATTTTAAATGAAATGGAGAGGATATTGTTTGAATACAGTCACTTTTCCTAGGTTGATTTGATGTTTTTATTTTGTCACTCTTTGACAGTATATCACGCATAGTTTAATGAATTGAGATCTAATGTAATAACTTGTTGAGAGACCTTTTTGAGGTTTCGGCTTACCCAAATCCAACTACAAGGATTGGGCTTCCTCCAAGGGCTGGATGAAATTGTGGGTATCGTGAGAAGTAAACTTGTTTTACTGAACCAACTTGTGCACAAATAATGAATTCAAGCAACTATATATCACGATATAAAGTAATAATGCTTAGTGATACGTTAGTTGTCAGTTAGCCGCAAAACCATTGTGGTTTAGCCGAACCTAGATCCAATTATGAATCTACTAGGATTGGACTTATTATGGCCAAGAATCTACTAGGGTTATGATTTCGAAGGTCCAGTTCAAGAATGGTGGTGAATGTTGATTTCTAGGTTCGATTTCGGTTGGTGTATGTTGATTTCTTGGTTTTGAATTTTGGTTGGTGTATGTTGATTATTGTTTGATTTGAGTTTTGAATTTTGATGTTTTTGGTTACAAAGAAAGTACTAGAAAGACAAAGAAATGAAAAGAAAATAAGGATTAATTTGCTAAGAATATGAAGAACACGAATATGATCAATCATGTTCTAGGGAAGAACAGAAAGAACATAAACAGACATGTTCTTCCAACAAAATGATGAAAAGAAAAGAAAAGAAAAGTTTATTTTAATGATTTTATTTTATTTTATTTAAAATCATAAGTTTAGAATTGTGTTTTAATTGTTTTTCTTATATGGCTTTTTTATTATTTAAAATGCTAATGTGGCATTATTTAAATGCCAAATAAAAAATTTATTATTGTTTTAATGGCCATGTAGGTGTTTTGGGTGCCAACTGTGCACTTCGTCTGCCATGTATGCTATTTTCTGTTGGTAAAATGATGGCAGGGACAAAAACAAGAATGATTTTTTTATTTTAGGGACCAAATGCTATAAAATTAAAAAGTAAGGATTAAAATGAAAATTGGTCCAAAATGTAAGGACCAAAAGTACATTTTAGGCTAGGTTTTATTATTAAATTGTTGATACTATGGGAGTAGCATTACTAATTAAAGATTATTGCCTATCGCCTCTTTTTTTTTTTCTTCGAATCAGAGGCTCTTCCCTATACAAAGACACTTTGAAATTATTTGAGGAGTCGTGACGTGTGGAAATTTTATTGGGTTTTGCATCTTTGAACGGAAAATACCAAAAATTTGCTATTTTTGTTTATGTTCTCTCCTTTTTCTCTTGCAGTTTTTCGATTAAGAGGGCTCTTTAAAAAAAAAAGGGATGTGGAAATTTCTTGGCTTCTATTTCTATGAATCGATAATATCAACCTTCACAGGTGGTGGTGGATGGTCGTTGATGATGTCTCTTGTCTCTTCTTGGTATTGCCATTGAAGCTTAGTAGTGAGGACTGGTGGTGGTGGCTGGTGGGGCTGTGTCGATTTTTTTTTTTTTTTTTTTTTTAAATTTATTTTAGGACATAGAAATAAGAGAAAGCAAAAAATTAGGATTTTTAATTAAACAATAGGTGGTAAATTTTTATTAATAGAGTATAGAGTAGCGTAGGAAAGGTGGAACATAAAAATTTGGACACTAGAAGTTTGTTGGAAGCATTATATTATAATATTAGCTTCTGTGGGGGCCAAAGAATTTGTGACCCCGGCCCACTTCATTTTGGGGCCCAAGGCTCGAGCCGAGGAGGGATATCGCCGAGGACATACTATGAGAACCCAAACGGCCTAGGAGCATAGCCAAGGACTATTCTGTCCTCGGCATCCCAAAACGCCCTTGGGGGAAAGGGCGAATACGGTATAGGAATAGTTCATGGAAAAGCTAAACTCCTCCGCATTAACGTGGAAAAGACCCTTGAATAGGACAGCGACAAAGGACAAGGGAAAAGCAACCATTACTGCAATGAAGTACTCTGCGCTTGACAGAGCAATGCTTTTCAGCTTTTACAACCACCCCCAACCACTTTGGGTATGGGCTGATGGGACAAGTATCAGCCGTAGAAAGTTGAACCTACATGTGGACGTAGGAAGGAAGGAAAAAGGCTAGTATAAAAAGGAAAGAGAAGCAACTATAGTGGAAGGGGGGGAAACCGTCTCCCAATCCCTTGAGCCCTAAACAAGGGAGAGTTATAAGAATACTAATCCCCTCGGACAAGGTCGAAGGACCGGAGCCGCTCAGGCCATGCCGGAGGAAAGGTCTTATTAGATACGCTACTACCATGAACACCATGACTAACCACCGTTCAGTGACCAAGGCCTAACCTTTCAGCCCATACTCTATGAATTTTATTGCAAGGGCCTTTAACGTGCGAAGCCCATATCAGTTGGGATCGTCACAATTTGAGTCCTTACAGCTTCAATTGCTAATCTAGCTTAGATGTTAACTGTATGCATCGTATAGAAAATGTTTTTTTTTTTTTTTTTTTTTTTTTTTTTTTTGCATATGCACAATGCCATCATCTCAATTTCACACCCTTCTTAAAAAAAAAGGGGGGGCGGGGGGAGAAAGGGAAAATCTAAAAATAAAGCTAATCTGAAACAGATAAATTATTGGAATACTATGCTTTTCACAAATGAAAATAGTTCCCTATTGTTTATGTTGTGAATTGATTTAATTGATTTTTTTAGGGATTTAATTGATAATTGATACCACCATATATGTTTTGATTTAATTGATAATTTTTGTATTTATTTTGTTCTTAATATTGATAAAAATTTCTTTTATTATTAATCTTTGTCATCCGATCTCAAATTCTCAATGAGAGATTGTTCTGTTATTTTTTATTTTTTTTGATAAACGAGAGTTTGTTCTGTTATGTTTTTACTTTTTATAGGCCAATTGAACACACTAGTAAAGTTTTCCTCAAGGGCTTTTTCGTAATTTTAATTAATAGACATGCGTGGGGTACTACACTGCACTAGCTCTTAGTCCGCACAAACTGACAAACACACGCACACTTTCTTTTATTTACCATGCATATACGTTAACAGGGGAAGCATCCCGTCTCTAAAAAAGTAAAAAACAATAAAGCGCGTCAAATTTCACGCGCTTTTAGATGAGAGTGGTGGAGTAAGATTACAAAAATTGTAATTTTTTAGAGGGCATCCTTCTCTCTCTTTTTTTTTTTTTTTTTTTTTTTAATTTATGATTAACAAGGGCATTCTTTTGATTTGCCACTCCCCACTGCACTTAGCGTGCGTTTGGATTGAGATTATAAATGAAAATTATGTCACTATTCTGTTTATTTTTGCTATTATTTATGAGTCACACTGTACTTTTTAGCATTATTCAATGTATTCATGGGCCCCACTGTATTTCAACTAACTTTTACTTTTATCTACAGTACTTTCAGTAATAATTTTTCTGTTTCAGTAAAATAAGCAGTATCCAAACACACCCTTAATAAAAGTGAGAACATGATCCTGTCTTTCAAAATGGAATGTTAAATAGTTAACATATAAAACCTGTTATTAACATGGTTTCAAAAACTTAACAAAAACAAAACCTTAAAATAAAAAATAAAAAAGTCGTAGTTAGCTCAATATTAGAGTACTAGCATCAGGGGTTCTAAATGATAAATATTTAGTATTTAGAATACCAAATACCAAAAACACTACTGTATGAGACATTTTAAATACTATATTAAAGTAGCAAAAATAAGTTTTGGTATAATTTGTGAAAATAATTTTTTTTTTTTGGCAACAGCTTATGTTCTTAAGAAATAATATTATTTTGTATTATTTTGTTTTTGTTGATAGATGATTACATCTTAATATATTAAAGAATAATGATTTTGCGTATTTTTCTTGGTTGATGATTACATCTTAATACTCAAGAAACAATACATGTAGTTATCTAGGGATGCAAAAAAGTTCTATTTTGCATCCTCAAAACCTACTTTATCTATTTTATAATCAATTTTACAACTCACCCTATATCATAGTTTCTATTTTTATGTACACCTCATTAAAATAATATAAACTAAACCATCAAATAATATAAAAAATCTATTTCTCTCTCTTCTCTCCCATCTCTCTATTCTACCCAACAACCCTTCCTCTTCCCCACTACTACCCGCCAACATCACCCACAACTCATACATCTGAACAACCACCACAAACCCAACAAAACACCAAGATCCTTCACCATTCACACAGCAAACCACCAAGAGCCAGCCAAAAAGCCCATACTAAACCCATGAACCACAACCACAGCACCACCAAACATCACAACAAACCACCAAACCCACAAAATCAACCAAAAACTGCCAAACCGAAACCATACCAAAATGATTCAACCCATCACCACCAAAGCGATTCAACCCACAACCACCGTGACCCACACCTCAACCACAACCATGAACCACACCACGAACACAAACCTCGACCACAACCCATTGCCTCTTCGCTCCATCACAGACACCGATGTCCACCACAATTGCCAATCACCACAAACCCACACCCTCCACCATGCCGAACCATAAACCCAGACCTCTAACACACCGATCCACACAAACCCACGCCCTCCACCTCACCACCACAGCAACACCCCACCACCACCACAATTCCATATGCACAGAAACCCAAAAAAAAATCAAAGGAAAATCCACACAAAACCCACAAGCACCGAGCAAGCAGAGATTTGAGAAAGGAGACTTTCAGAGAGTTGAGAGAGGAAAGTTTCAGAGGGTTAGAGAAAAAGTAAGAGAGATAGAGAAAAAAATGAATAATTTTTTTAGGTTTTGCATACCAAGTTGGAGCATGTTTTTGGGCTTTTAGTGGCTAAAATAGCAACTAGGGGTTGTAAAACACTCCCCAATGCTAATGCTCTAATGCAACATCTTCAACAGAGTAATTGTGCCTAGTTTAGCTATCTGCCTCTGTATCTTGCTCTTGTTATCCAATTTCATTTGAATGAAACTACTTTCCCATAATAAATATAAAAAAAAAATAAGAAAAAGAAGTGTACTAGCTAGACAACAGTTAAAAAGGTACAGTCAACAGAGAATAACACAGTCAGCACAATTAGTTATAGTCAGTTACCACTTACCACTATTATGCTAGCTGTCAAGAGTTAGTTACATTAGTAAGTTAGTTAGTTAGGAGATTTGCATAAAACTTGATATGACTATGAATTTGATTGGTAACCTTCAACAAACTTATATTTGTATATTTAAATTGTCTTTTTATGATTGATGATATATCAATTTGTAAATTTAATGTAGTAAAACTTGTAGTACGTGTAGCACTACTCCTAAATTTTTGTTAGGGAAAGTCAAGTGAATATATAGCAAGTGTAACAAATGATTTGTTTCCCTTTTAAACACTCTACTTTCTATTTTTAAAATGGATGGATTAAATTCTACCAACTCATCTCTATATCTAAATAAAGTTCATAAGCCAAAGGCCTTGTAGCTGAATTGGCACCTCCCCATGCACAACGTGCTTAGGGGTCTAGGGAAAAGGGTTCGAGTTGTTGGATTAATAGTATGTTGTAATTATTTCTCAAAAAAAAAAAAAAAAGTTCATAAACAGTAATCCCCACTGTGTTTTAACCTATTTTTGGACATGGAATTGCCAATAATTTGGAGATCAGCCAAAACTGTTCTGGTAGGATTTTTTTTTTCTTTCAAGAATAAAATATTTTGGGAATATTAGTTAGGTTTCTACTTGCCGAGTCTTTAATATTTATAAAGCTATAAGGAGTTCTAGGACAAAGTTGTTTCTATTTAACTTTGGAATTTCTGGGAGGACTTTGGTAAGGGAAAGAAAAAATGGAGAAAAAATTGATGTCTCTAGTTGTGCTACTTTGTTTAGTGATATGGGTGGCTGGCTAGTATTCCACAGCTTCTCTTAAGAAATGCTATCGTAAGTGCTTCTCTCTTTGTATCGTCACACCCGACAGTTCAGCTATCCTCTGCCCCATGAAGTGCTCGAGACACTGCACCGTGTCCAGCTTTCCTATAGACTTTACTCATAGAGACAATCAGACAACGTTCACAAGTATAATTCTCTCTCTCTCTCTCTCTCTCTCTCTCTCTGACATATCACTTTTTCATATTGTTTTAACTTTCTTTTTTGGTTTTGTTTCTTAATATTGTAGAGTGAGGACAAGTGGAAGCTTGTGTGGATTCATGCTCAGATACATGCCCCAAAGCTAAACCATACAATTTATGAAGGAATTTAGGTTTGGTTTATGTTGTTATATTGCAAATGACACTAGCTAGTACTGTTCTTTAAATTCTAATAGCCTTGTTTGAAGAATCACACGGTAGGTTGTCTCACAAATTTTAATCTTGAGTCTAGATGCAATCCTTGTTGCAATCGGTCCAAAATGACAATATATATTGTAGGGACTGGGTTCGAACACCTCTTTCGTGAGAGAGGAGGATTCAAGCCCAACTAGCCTAATACAATAAATTTGTAGAGAGTAGGTTCAAGAACTAGGCTCTAGTGAGGATTACAATGACTAGACACGGTCCTGAATGGATTGGATAGCGAATATGCAAGTTAAAGCTGGAAACTATGTCCTCGGGCTTTTCATCCGGGGAGCTCAATGCTCTTCTTATTTCTTTAATGCTAGGTTACAATGGTCCTAGAGATGATACATGACGCTACTGACTTCCCCCCCATTTCATGGTGGATCTATTACATTATATAGCCCCTTTCAGTTGATCTTAGCCCTCCATTTGTTGATTATGTAGGTCACTACTCGAGTGCTTGTCCCATCAGCCGCCTTTCTCAACCTTCTGTGAGTTGCAGCAACCAAGGGGGCACTATTCAGGTGTCATCTCCTTATTAATGTGGCCAGAACGTTAGTTATGGGTATTTAATGCAGAGGTGACAGCTTCTCCTTAAACTACTCCTACACCATACCTTCGTGTGTGTCCTGCTGTACTCGTCCTTTCTTCTGGGAGCGCTCTGGGAGGTTGCCTTTGATGGCGTGTCGTTCTCCCCTTCTAGGTTCAGGAGTGCCGAGGACAAGATCGTTCTCGTCAACATCTCTAGGCCGTTTGGGCTTTCATTGTACATCCTCGGCCATTTCTTCCTCCTTGGTGTGGGCCTTGGGCCCGGTGTAAAGTGGGCCGGGGTTGTAAATTCTTTGGCCCCATAATAGCCCCTCAAAATGCTGCTGTCCGGCTCCTCGGACGGAGAGGAGGGTTTTGATGACATCGGCCTCTGTCATAGCTTGTCAAGTCTTATCATCTATCAATACCAGAGCCTCTTCGTTTGCCCGAGACACGTTTCTGGCACCTTGATATATAAAGCGTGTCTTCATTAAATGCGGGTGGCTCTGTGCTCCCCACGTTCAACGGTGTGATGGTGATCTAACGGTGGAGATTTCCTTACCTTTATGGGCGGGAAAATCCACACAGTCACTTTTAGTGGGAGGTATAAATAATCTTTTAAACTGATTTGTCTCTTTACTTTCGCAGTTAAGAGTTCTGGCGCACATATCTTGGGTTCAGTCAAACTTCCAACCAAACTCAAGTCTCTCTCCAGCATAAAAAGCCCGTCCGAGGAACTTTTCCTCATTTCTATAAGTTCTCTGCTCTCACTTAACTCGTGTTTTCTCTCTTCTGAGTTTATCTTTCTCTTGCTCCCCTTCTTTCGTCACCCCCCGAGTCTCTTTAGCGGTTCCTAGAGATGGGTAGATTAAAAGTTGGTTGAGATTGAAGAGGTGATGGAAAAGTTCATTGCCGATTATAGGATCCCCCCCAATGTGGGTTTGAGGTACTATGAGGAAGGGGAATGGCACTTTAGGAGAAGAACGGGCGAGGTGGTGATTCCCCTACTCGCCTTTATAGAGGGGGTGTGAGAATCTCCATGGGGCCGGTAATGAGGGATTACCTTAGGCACTTTCGATTCTCTCCCACCCAGTGTGTTGCTAATGTGTTTAGGATCCTGGGTTGCGTGGATGCCTTAAACGAGAAAATGGGGTTACGATTGACCCATCACGACATGAATTGGTGCTACAACCTTCAACACTTGAAAGGCAAATCTTACTACATGAAGACGAGGGACAATAAGGTTCGGCTCATTCAGTGCCTCCCCGAATCCAGCAAAGGGTTGAACAAGGATTTCCTTATTGTATCCGGGGAGTGGCATGATGGCCTTCCTTACCCAACTATGGAGGGAGAACCAGGTGGGGTATAGAGAGTAGGAGAGGGCTAATCTTTTGTGCCATCATAACTTGTATGGTGCGGTTACTAATTATAAACATGTCTTCTTTTTGCAGATCCGCACGCCTTTCAACGACACTTTCATCTGACCAATAGGGGGGATTTAGAGACCATTCTCAAGGCGACGGTTTTTGTAAACGAAGAGGATAACCAAGTCAGAGCCGCTCATAAAATCTTAGGGTATGATCCTATCTAGAAGTCATTCACCACCCCGAAACACGTGATTAGAGCTAGCGATCCTCGGCTTCAGAAAATCATTGTAGTAGAGTACGGGTTCTTGATCCCCGAAGGATCTCCTGTCCCAGAGGGTATCCTGTTGGCAGGCTCTTCTTCATCCCAACAAGCAGCGGAGGCCGAGGGTGATTTGGGTTTATCCGAGGAAGGATTCGGTGTGTTTGGTCAAGCTAGTCCATCCGAGGATCCTTCCGGTGACTTGGGTGACCTCGACTTGTCCGAGGCGGACCTCTTGTCGGTGGGGACATCATTACCGGCGGAGATGGGTTTTAAGAGAAAGCCCCCGACCAACTTATTCGAATTGATCGAGGGCCAGCCGGGGAAGGATGCTCCAGGGAAGTCACAATCCAGTCTTCCACCTCCCCCACCACAGCCCCAGCCGGTCCAGACCAGGTCTTCTCCTTCCCGATCGCAGTTGCATTCTCCCTGACCCCAACTTCCTGCCCTTCCCCAATCGAGTCTGCCTCCTCGGCCTGAGCCCACCAACCCAAAGAGGAAGAGGGATTCCAAGGGTAAGGGGCCAATGGATGGGGGGAAGTCTCGCTCCTTTCCAGAGGAGAATGAAGCCCCGCGAGCTCAAAAACAGTTAAAGATTGGGCATCAAGGCCAAGGGAGAAAAGTCGATGCTCAATCCGCGCCCCATGCTTGGCTTCCTGCCCCAATGCTCCATGGGGAGCCGTTGATGGAAAACGCATCCATGAGGAGCTTCCGAGACGGCGAAGGCGCTTAAATGGCCGACGCGTTGGAGAGGACCCTACTGCTCCCCACTGACATGAACGAGTTGAAGAATATGAGGATGCAGGAGGTCTTCCTCAGCATGAAGAGGTACTTGGGTATGGTAAGGCTTCTAATACTTGCGACTCCATTGACTTTTGCTCCTAGATTTCCCATTCATAGTGTGTTTGTTCCAATTGGCAGGCCGTCCAAGCCACTTATAGGCTTGAGGATGAGGCTAAGGAGCAGAGCAAGTCCGTGGAACTTGAGCGTAATAAGCGCGTGGACGCTGCGCGAACCCTCAAAAACTTCGAGGCTGACCTCGCAAAGGCCAGGGAGGAGTTAAAGGAGATGACCAAGGCCAGGGATAGTGCTGAAGTAGGCCTGGCTGGTGCCCAAAAGTAGGCTGAGGACCAGGCGAGGCGCTTGCTCGCTGCCGAGGAGCAGTTGAAGATTGCCAAGGAGCAGATCGATGATTCAAAAAAGAAGCTATCCGAAGCAGAGAGGGCTAAGGGCGTTGCGGAATGGGCCAGGGATGAAGCCTTGAGGGCCAAGACAGAGGCTGAATTTGCCAGGACGGAGGCCAAGACCTCCAAGGACAAAATCGAGGAGGAGGCTTATGATGCGGGGGTGGCTGATACCCAGACCATTCTCAAAGCTCAGATCCCTAGAGTATGCAGGCTTTACTGCTCCTAGGTCTGGAATGAAGCCCTCAAGCAAGCTAGGGTGGAGGCTTCATCCGATCTGTGGAAGGCGGAGAAGGTGTATTATCCTCTGGCCATCCGTGAGACCGCCTCTGCCAGCTTCGAGGCTGTGAGCGCTCCACAGGAGACTGAGGCTGCTCGGCCAGAGGCTGCTCAGGTTGTTCCCACTCCTGACGAGCCAAACAAGGGGGGCGAGCTTCTTGGGGTGGCAGAAACTCCTGGAGGTCCCAATCCTAAAGTGCCCCAGGAGGCTGCCAAGTCCATAGTCAGTGCTCAGGTCTCTCATGCCGAGGATCCGACCCTCTTGGTTTAGCCCCTTCAGACCATTCCCCCTGCTGATGTCTCCAAGGGTCTTGAAGCCAACCCCGCTCGGCTCCCCAAGGAAGGGGATGTCTCCTAGGGCCCTGAGGCTAACCCTGCTCAGCTCCTCAAGGAAGGGGATGTCCCCTAGGGCCCTGAGGCTAACCCTGCTCAGCTCCCCAAGGAAGGGGGTGCCTTCCAGGGTCCTGAGGCTAATCCTGCTAAGCTCCCGAAGGAAGGGGCCAAAATAAAGTTGAAGAAGTAGGGGTCTCGGCCAAATTTTGTATTTGGTTCTGGTTTAGTTTTTAGTTGGTTTTCTTTTGCTTTAAGGACCTTGGAATTGTTTGTAATTTAAACTTTTCGACTACATGTATGAAATTCCTTTCTTCCCTTTCCTTTTGAATTATGCGTTTGTTGCTATCACCGATATTACTATTGCTGCGAATCTCATGGTTTGTGAATTAGTTATCCTATCATGTATGAATGGTTGTGCGTATGATATATTTGAAATTAACTCCCTGAATTCTAACTTACCAGCGCCAGGGGGACGTTTAGTTTGCGTCTACCCATATTTTCAGGGGGCTAAGTGTATAATCCGAGGTGCCGAGCGTGCACTTAGACTGTATCCAGAGCTTCTACAAATCTTGAAGTAGCTAGTTTCCCCATAGGTTTGAGTCTGATGACCATGCAAGACCTTGGTTCTGTCTAGCACTTAGGCTTTTCTTGAAGTAACTAGTTTCCCCATAGGTTTGAGTCTGAGGACCATGCAAGACCTTGGTTCTGTCTAGCACTTAGGTTTTTCTTGAAGGAACTAGTTTCCCCATAGGTTTGAGTCTGAGGACCATGCAAGACCTTGGTTCTGTCTAGCACTTAGGCTTTTCTTGAAGTAACTAGTTTCCCCATAGGTTTGAGTCCGAGGATCATGCAAGACCTTGGTTCTGTCTAGCACTTAGATTTTTCTTGAAGTAACTAGTTTCCCCATAGGTTTGAGTCCGAGGACCATGCAAGACCTTGGTTCTGTCTAGCACTTAGGTTTTTCTTGAAGTAACTAGTTTCCCCATAGGTTTGAGTCTGAGGACTATGCAAGACCTTGGTTCTGTCTAGCACTTAGGCTTTTCTTGTAGTAACTAGTTTCCCCATAGGTTTGAGTCCGAGGACCATGCAAGACCTTGGTTCTGTCTAGCACTTAGGCTTTCCTTGAAGTAACTAGTTTCCCCATAGGTTTGAGTCCGAGGACCATGCAAGACCTTGGTTCTGTCTAGAACTTAGGCTTTCCTTGAAGTAACTAGTTTCCCCATAGGTTTGAGTCCAAGGACCATGCAAGACCTTGGTTCTGTCTAGAACTTAGGCTTTCCTTGAAGTAACTAGTTTCCCCATAGATTTGAGCCAGAATGCAAGAATGTAATCAGGGTAGACTCGAAATTGAACAAGAGAAATGCTTTTATTAATAATAATATCTTCTCAGGTTATTTACATTCCATGGACGAGGTATAGCCTTTTCATCTAAGTCTTCTAGGTAGAAAGCTCCTAATCCCGCAACTGAAGTAATTCGGTACGATCCTTCCCAATTGGGTCCAAGCTTTCCCCAGGATGGGTTCTTCGCAGCGCCCACAACTTTCCTGAGCACTAAGTCCCCTGGTGCTAGCGGTCTGAGCTTCACATTGGCATCATAACCCTGTTTGAGCTTCTGGTGGTAATAGGCTAAATGGATCATTGCCTTTTCTCTTCGTTCGTCGATCAGGTCTAGGCTCTTCCCCAGTAGTTCATCGTTACAGTTCGGGGTGAAGGAGCTCGTCCTCAGCGTTGGGAAGTTTGCCTCTAGGGGGATAACAGCCTCGGCCCCATAGGTCAGGGTAAAGGGTGTTTTCCCTGTTGACCGTCATGGTGTAGTCTGATAAGTCCATAAGACGTGCGGTAGCTCTTCTACCCATCTTCCTTTGGCGTCGTCCAGTCTCTTCTTAAACCCATTAACTATGACCTTGTTGACAGCCTCGTCTTATCCATTCCCTTGAGGATAAGCTGGAGTTGAGTACCTGTTAGTGATCCCCAGCTCGCAGTAGTATCTTCTAAAAGCCTTGCTATCAAAATGGAGTCCATTATCTGAAATGAGGGTGCAAGGGACCCCGAATCGCGTAACGATGTTTCTCCAGATGAATTTCTTGGCATCCACATCCCTGATGTTGGCCAGGGGCTCGGCTTCGACCCATTTGGTGAAGTAATCTATGCCGACCAGTAGGTACCTCTTATTTCCTGTTGCCTTCGGGAAAGGTCCCACAATATCCAGGCCCCACTGGGCTAACGGCCATGGGCTGGACAGAGGGTAGAGGATCCCGCCTGGCTGATGACTATTTGGGGCGAACCTTTGGCATTGGTCACACTTCTTAACGTACTCTAGGGCTTCCTTCTGCATCCCCGGCCACCAATATCCCTGGATAATGGTTCGGTGGGACAGAGATCTTCCTCCTGTGTGACTCTCGCAGATCCCTTCGTGCAGCTCTTCAAGCAATAGCTCTGATGCCTCAGGGTGGACACACAGTAAATATGGCCCGGAGTATGAGCATTTGTACAGTTTGTGGTCCTCGGACAACCAGAAACGAGGAGCTTTTCTTCGTATTTTCTCCGCCTCCGACTTTTCCTTGGGCAAGATGTCATCTTTGAGGAACCTTACCATAGGGTCCATCCAACTAGGGCCCACTATAATCTCATGAACAGGGACCATGCCGTTCGCTACTTCATTCGCTCTATCCAGATGCTCGATAAGAATAATTCGAGGTAGATCCCCTGCCGAGGATGTGGCAAGCATGGCCAGTGAATCTGCATGAGTGTTTCCACTTCTGGAGACGTGTGCAGGCTAAAGAGATCGAAGCCTGACTGTAGACGTTTGACTCGGCTTAGGTACTCTTGCATCCTTGCATCCCTGGCCTTTAATTCCCCCTTTACCTGGCCCACTACCAATCTCGAGTCCGAGAACATCTCCATTGCTTTTCCTCCCATTTTCCGTACCATGGCAATTCCTTGCAGCAAGGCCTCGTACTCGGCCTCGTTGTTTGTGGCAGGGGACCTAAGTCTAAGGGATTTCTCTATGACGGTTTGCTCGAGAGATATTAGGACTAGCCCCACTCCGAACCCCCTTTGATTTGCTACGCCATCAACGTACACCCTCTAATATGGGGGTCCTGGTGCAGAGATTACTCCAACCGATTTTCCATCCATGTTCTGTTCCTTTGCTACTATTTCTACTGGTGGTTCAGCAAATTCGGCCACTAAGTTAGCTAGGACTTGGCCCTTTATGGAGGTCCGAGGCATGTATTTGATGTCGAAGGCTCCCAGAATCGTGCTCCATATGGCGATCCTTCCAGTGTAATCGGCGGTACGAAGTACAGACTTCAAGGGTAGTTGGGTTAGAACAACCACTGTGTGGGCTTGGAAATAATGGGGAAGCTTCCGCGTGGCGTGGACCACAGCCAGTATGGCCTTTTCCAAGGGTAGGTATCTAACCTCAGCTTCATGCAGTGACTTACTCACGTAATAGATTGGCTTTTGGATGCCATTGTCATCTCGTATTAGCACCAAGCTCACGGCGTGGGGGGCCACAGCAATATATGCGTACAGGACTTCGTCGGCCTCAGGGTTGGACATTATAGGTGGCCGGGACAGGTACTCCTTGAGTTGCTGGAAGGCCACAGCACAGTCCTTGGACCACTCAAACCCCTTCCACTTGTTGATCAAGAGATAGAACGGTCTACATCTGTCCGCCGACCTGGAAATGAATCGATTGAGGGCTGCGATCATCCCAGTAAGCTTTTGGACCTCTTTCACGTTTTGTGGTGGTTTCAGGTCGTTAATAGCCTTGATCTAGTCGGGGTTAACCTCGATTCCCCTATGAGTAACCATGTACCCCAAAAACTTGCCTGATCCCACGCCAAATGAGCATTTGGAAGCATTTAGGTGCAGCTTACGCTTCCTTAAGACGCCAAAGGTGTTGCTGAGGTCCCCCAAATGCTCGGACACCGCTTTACTCTTCACCACCATGTCATCGACATAGATTTCGATGCTCTTGCCCAATTGTGGCTCGAACATTCTTGTCATCATCCGTTGATAGGTGGATCCTGCGTTCTTCAGACTAAACGGCATTACCTTGTAGTGGTAGTTCCCAGTAGATGTCACGAAGGCCGTTTTCTCCTGATCCTCCAACGCTAGTGGTATTTGATGATAGCCTTGAAAGGCATCTAAGAAGCTCATCCGAGGATGGCCTGCTGTCGTATCCACTAGATGGTCTATCCGTGGCATTGGGAACGGGTCCTTAGGGCACGCCTTATTTAGGTCTGTGAAGTCCACGCAAACTCGCCATTTCCCACTCTTCTTCTTGACCACCACAGTGTTGGCCAGCCATTCGGGGTAAAAGACTTTTTTGATAGCCCCAGCACGTTTAAGCTTCGCCACTTCATCCCTAATCGCATCGGCATGCTCTTTCGATGGGCGACGGGGTGGTTGCTTCTTGGGAATGATGGCCGGGTTGACATTGAGGTGATGGCAGATGAAATCCGGGTCGATCCCGGGGGCATCGCAGGCATCCCATGCAAATACATCAATATTTCTTTTAAGAAACTCAATCAGCCCCTCCTTCTCCTGAAGAGGCAGCTGAGCCCCTACCTGAAAGATTTTCTCCGGGTCGCCGCCAATAACCACCTCTTCCAAGTCTTCGCACTTTGCCTCATCGGCAGTGGTGTCAAGGGGCGAATTCAGGATCTTTGATTGCTATAAATTCTTCTCAACGGAAGCCGAGGATTCCGCATCAAGCCGATGTGATACGACCGCCACCACACATTGCCTCGCCGTGGGTTGGCATCCACGGATTTCGAGAACCTGATCCCCCGACGGGAATTTCACCTTCTGATGTAATGAGGAGGCCACAGCCCCTAAGGTATGGAGCTAGGGCCTGCCGACGATGGCTGTATATGGAGAGTAGGTGTCCACTACGATAAAGTTTACTTCCACTATCTCTGGGCCGGTCTGGATGAGTAGCCTAATCATGCCCTTTAAGATAAGAAGCTTCCCGTCGAAGGTCATCAAAGGGGAGCTATAGGGCACCAGATCCTCCGATTTTAGCCCCAGCCCCTTGTAGAGATCGGGGTACATGACTTCGGCAGCACTGCCACCATCCACCATCACTCTTTTCACATCGTAGCTCCCGATTCTGAGAGTGATCAATAGCGCATCGTCATGGGGTTGGATGATTCCGATCATGTCTTCTTCTAAAAAGCTCAAGACCGGGTGAAAACTCCTCCTGGCCCTCTTCGGCTCTGGCTGGGACTCCTCGGCAGGTAGTTGGGCCACAGATAACACTCGAGAAGGGCGCGTGCCGGTTCTTCCTGGCGCAGCCAAGATTACATTGATCATCCCTACGGGTGGCCTTAGGGCAATGTCTCCTTGGGGCTCCTGATGGGTCTGGCCTTGATGCCTACTAGAGTGATGCAGGAGGTGCTTCAGCTTTCCTTCTCGGACGAGCTGGTCTAGGTGGTTCCAAAGGTTCTTGTAATCCTCTATGGTATACCCGTGGTCCTGGTGGTATTGGCAATAAAAGTTCTGATTGCGTCTCGTGGACTCTCTGGCCATCTTATTCGGCCATCTAAAGTATGACTTGTTCTTGATTTTCTCCAACACCCGATGTACTGGTTCTCGGAATACCGCGCCAACAGTTTGTGTGTTGATTGCTCCGGATTGCCCTATGAAATCTCTCATCGGGCGGTTGCTGCTGTATCGATTCGACCTGAAATCCCTCCTCTCTTGGGGGATAACCTTCTCTTTTCCTTTACCCTGCAGCTGGTCTTCCTCTACTCGTTTGTATTTGTCAATCCGATCCATCAATTGGTGCACACTGGTGACAAGTTTGCCTGTCAAAGACTTCCTCAAGCCGTGCTCGGCTGGGAGGCTACTTTTGAAGGTGCTGATGGCGACCTCGTCAAAATTGCCTTCCATTTCGTTATACATCTCCCAATAACGGTCCGAGTAGGCCTTTAGAGTTTCTCCATCATGCATGGACAACGATAATAATGCACTCAAGGGCTGAGGAGCTCTGCTGTTTGTAACGAAATGGGAGCCAAAGGCTTGGGTTAGCTGCCTATACGAATCTATAGAATTCCTCTTTAGGCCATTGAACCATCTAATCGTCGCAGGTCCCAAGCTGGATGGGAAAACCTTGCACATTAGTGCCTCGTCTCTAGAATGGACAGTCATCATTTGGTTAAATTGGCTCACGTGCTCCACGGGGTCTGTTTTGCCGTTATAAAGGGTGAAAGTTGGCTGCTAGAATCATCGAGGGAGTGTAGCCCCTTCTATACGGCGCGTGAAAGGTGATTTGGAGAGTTGGTCCAGTGCCCTGCTCATGGCATCGTTTCCCAAGCCCCTAGCAGATGGGCTTTTACGATTATCAAACTTGTCCTCGGAGCAAACTAAGTTCTTTATTTCATATGGTTTTCCTCAAGACAGAAATTGTACGATTGTTTTCCTCTCCACTCTTTAGTGCATTCTTCCGGGTTATATATTTGTCACCTTGGTGTCATCCTTACCACACACGTGTAGGTAAGATTCGGGGGACTTCTTCCTGTCCCATCCAGCACTTCCTAGAACCATCAACCAGTAACTGTAAGGCTGCTTGATCACTATTCAGGCATCACTTCCACATAATGCGGCCAGAGAGTTGGTTGGAAGGCATTTAATGCGGAGGTAACAGCTTTTGAGGACATTTGTTTACCTTTCTTGTCTTACCCCTGGTCCAATGTCCCACCTTTTGTTGTGGTGTAACTCTGAAGTAAGTCTATGATGGTATGGCACTCAGATTTACCTCGGACACGAGTTTCCGAGAAGACTTTTGTCCTCGGACACTTATTGGACCCATCTCACATTATCTTTACTCCTCTCTTAACTTTATTCTCTTCATAGCTGAATTTAGGCCTCCTCGGATGGTCAAATGTCCTCGGATAGGGTCAAAGGCCCAACTAATACTGTTTTTAACAATACTTCCTAATTAATTGGCCCCCACAATAGCCCCTCAAAATCTTACTTTTCGACTCCTTGGGAGGAAATGATGATTTTGATGTTCTTAGCCCACCTTGTTTATGACCCTATTCCGTATTCCTGACCCTCTATATATCTTTTTACCTGCTCAAGGCACGCTCTTGACGCTTCGTTGTCCAGAGCGTGTCAGTATTAAATTTTGGCAACGCCCTTGTCCCTCACGTTCAACGGTAAGATGTGAATCTAACGGTGGAGAGTTTTCCTCGTTTCGCGAGCGGGAATTTTCCCGCCTGCAATTTATGTGTCACTATAAATAGCTTTTCAAATCAACTCTCTCTTGCTTACTTTTCACAATCTCATAATTCTAGAGCTCGTACATTGAACCTGACTCTCTATCTTTCCTCTCTCCGTGCGTCTACAAATACTAGAAACTTGTCCGAGGACCCCTTTCCAAACTTGTAAGTCTTCTTAAATCCTTTAGCTTTCATTTTAAACTTGTTAACTTTTCTTTGAAGCCTTTTAGGAAAATGGGTAAGTTCCGGTGTTTGGTCGAGTCCGAGGAGAGTATGAGGAGTTTTAGGGCTAAGTATAGGATTTCACTAACAGTAGGTATGAGGTACGTCGCCCAGGGAGAATGGGCCGATGCTAGGAAAACACAGGAGGTGGTCATTCCCATGATTGCCTTCATAGAGGGTGGGATGACCATTCCCATGGGTAATATTACTAGGAATTACCTTAGGTTTTTTAGATTATCTCCCACACAGTGTGCCCCAAACATGTTTAGGGTCTTGGGAAGTATAGAAGCTTTAAATGAGAGAATGAACCTGAACCTGACCCACCATGATGTGAATTGGGTGTACAATCTGCACCATTTGAAGGGACAGGGATACTACCTCAAATCGAGGCGTCCCGAAGTAAGGCTAATCCAATGCCTCCCCACTTCTAACAAAAACTTAAAGGAGGATTTCCTAATCTTTTCTAGGGAATGGCACGATGGCCTACCTTGTCCAACTAGGGAGGGAAAACCAGGTGAGGGAATAGCCGTAGGTTTAAAAATTGTGGTTTACATCTTTCTTTCACTTACTTACATCCTCGTCCCTAACGAAATTTTATTCCAATTCGATGATTTTGCAGACAAGCGTGCTACTAAGCCCAAGCTTAGCTTAGTTAACCAATCGAGCTTGGATAGGATCTTGCAAGCCGAGGTGTACGTGAACAAAGCTGACGGTCAACTCCGAGCAGCCCATTTAATTCTTGGGTACACGCCACTCTCGTCAGCATTTCAAGCGCCTAAATGCGTGATCAAGGCTCGCGACCCTCGGCTTCACCGCATCAGTGTTGCTTACCGAGGGTTTGTCATTCCAGAAGGTGTTCCACTCCCTGAAGATACCTCTCGCACTCAACCACTTTTCGTTGCCAGTCGTTCAGTAGGAGCATCATCATCCCAACCCACTCTTGAGGAAGGGGAAGAAAGAGAGGAAGAAGAAGAAGAAGAAGAATAAGAAGAAAGAGGTTCAGAGGAAATTGTAGATTTGTCCGATTCCTCTGACGAATTTGAGGTTTTTAATCAGACTCTACCTGCTGAGGACATTTTGGACGAAATGGGTATCCAAAGGAAGCCCCAAAGGACTCTACAGGAGCTAATAGAAAATCAGCCTGGGAAAAGTGCACCGGTGAAATCTGCACAGTCTCAAATTCCTCCTCCTCCCACCAAGTCTCCTCCTCCCGCTCCTCACCAACCTCCTCATCAACCTCCTCAGCTGGTCAGAGCTGACGCTGCTGACTTGAAAAGGTGAAGGGAGCAGAAAGGGAAAGACGTGGTGGATGCTGGAAAATCCCGTTCGACCCAGGAAGAAGAGGCCCAACGAGCTGCGAAGCAGTAGAAGACCAACCATACCTTACAGCGAGGTCAGGAGAGGTTGGACACTCAACCTCCTGAGCCACAAGCTTGGCTGCCAGCACCTATGCACGATGGGGAGCCCCTGAGGGATTACGCATCAATTAGGGACTTCAACGGTGGCATTGGGTGCCACGTAGCCTCGGCCATAGAGGAGGCTCTATTGCTTCCTAGAGACATGACTGAACTAAAAAATGCAAAGAAGAATGAACTCATCCTTTACAATAAAAGATATTTAGGAATGGTATAGTGTCAACTTTCTTTCACCATTTTTTTTTACTTGCAATTATCACTTATTGACGTGTGCTTTTTACTGACTATGGTGCTAACCTTTTCCTTTTAGATTATCCAAAACACTTTTAAATTGGATGAGATACTCGATAACTGTTACCAACAGTTAGAGAATGAAAGGAAAAAACGGGCGTCTGCCGTACAAACTTTGACCATGTCAGAGCGCAATCTGGCGGAGGCGAGGAAAAAATTAACTGCCGAGGAGCAAGCTCGCCGCAGCGCTGATTCGGCCTTGGATGGTCCACAAAGGCAAGCCGAGGATCAGAGGAAACGCCTACGCAATGCAAATGAAGAGTTGAAGGCTGCCAGAGAGCAAATGGCAGCCCTTAAAAAGCAGCTGGAGGAAGCTCGAAGATTAAAGGATCAAGTTGAGAAATCCAGGGAGGAGGCCGAGAAGGCAAAGGTTGAGGTCGAGCAGGCAACGAACGTGGCCGAACAGAAAGGTTACGACCTCAGGGTAGCTGAGACCGAGGAAACCCTTAGGGCAGAGGTCCCAGTGGTGTGCCGCATTTACTGCGCCCAAACTTGGGATGAAGCCCTTAACCGAGCTGAGGTTGAGGCTTCATCTGAGTTGAGGAAGGCAGAGAATGTGTTCTACCCTCTTGCCATCCGAGTCTCGAATCCTTCTTCCACTCAAGCCGAAGTGACTTCCATAACTACTGATCCAAATCCAGAAGGATTGCTTCAGGATCCTCCACCTCCTGGCCAACTAGAACCAGCCAAAGAGACCAGTGCTTCCCAACGAACATCCTTGGATAAAGCTACAGCCATTCCGGAGGCAGAGGTAGCTTCTCAAGGCTTTCAGCAAGATTTGGCCTCAACAGTCATGCCAGCTGAGGGAGCTGCTAAGGATAAAGAGGGAACAACTACCTCGGAGGCAGACGAACCGACCAACCAAACTTCCAAGCTTCAAATTAAATTGAAAAAATAGGCCTTATTTTGTTATTCAATTAGAACTTTTGTAAGGGATTTTGTTTCCGTTTGCTTGTTGTTGTTGTTGTTGTTTTTTTTTTTAGACATATCTTGATGAAGTATGCATTTTTACTTTTTGGAATTTGTTTGATTTGCCCTTTATCTCATTTTTGTGTTGTTCGTTTTGTCATTTTAGTTTTGAGTAGTTTCATCTTGATTGTCCTTTGTTTATACAAAAGAAAAGATATAACTCACACACTTTAACAGTTGGCAGCTAAAATGGACGATAACCATTAAGATTACGATATCACATAGATACATTTCGGACACGTATACATCCATTCTAATAAATTGAAACTTAAGGAATCGTTCAAAAGTTGGATAAAGTTAGGTTTAAAGTATTTCAATTATACATTAAATGATGCTCACAGGCCTATTGGGATTTATATCTTCAATAGATGATTAAGAACCCTGTGATCCGAGGACGGTACTTGAGGGTTTATTACTTTGAAATGCCCAAGTTCATGTGGCACTAGCATTTTAATAACAAGAGGCTGTATTAGTTTTCATTGAACCCACTTAATGCTTCAATAGATGTCACAGGATACAAATTTCCACTAAGTTTGTGGTCCGAGGGACCTGACAACTTAGTTTCTGTTTAATATTTCAATAGATGTCAAAGGGTATTAATTTTCACTAAGTTTGTGGTCCGAGGAACCTGACATAACTTAGTTTCTGTTTAATACTTCAATAGATGCCAAAGGGTATTAATTTCCACTAAGTTTGTGGTCCAAGGAACCTGACATAACTTAGTTTCTGTTTAATACTTCAATAGATATGGAAACACATGATGTATGATTGGCATAAATTAAAAGAAACTCGAACTAGATTGCTTTTATTAATAATAATATCTCTTGAGATTGCTTACATTCCAAGGATGAAGTATAACTTTTTCATCTAGGTTTTCCAGATAATATCCGATAAGGCCCTTCCCAATTTGGCCCCAATTTTTCCCAAGTTGGATTCTTGGTGGTTTCCAGAACTTTCCTCAACACCAAATCTCCTACGGTTAAGGGCCTCAGCTTTACATTAGTATCATAGCCTTGCTTGAGTTTATGCTGGTAGTAAGCCAATTGGACCATTGCATTCTCCCTTCGCTCTTCGATTAAGTCTAAACTTTTTTCTAACAGCCCATCGTTACTGTCCGAGGTAAATGTGCTAGTCCTTAACGTTGGGAAACCAGTTTCCAGAGGAATGACGGCCTCAGCTCCATATGTCATTGAGAAAGGAGTCTCTTCTGTTGACCGTCGAGGTGTTGTTCGATACGTCCAAAGGACATGTGGCAATTCCTCCACCCATTTTCCCTTTGCATCATCCAGCCTCTTTTTAAGTCCATTGACTATAACTTTGTTGACCGCCTCAGCCTACCCATTCTCTTGAGGATAGGCCGGAGTGGAATATCTATTCTTTATCCCCAAGTTTGAACAGTATTGCCTGAAGGCTTTACTATCAAATTGAAGGCCATTATCCGAGATAAGGGTGTGTGGAGTTCCGAACCGCGTTACGATATTCTTCCAGATAAATCTCTTAACATCTACGTCTCTGATGTTAGCCAAAGGTTCAGCTTCGACCTACTTAGTGAAATAATCCATGCCGACCAGCAGATATTTTTTGTTTCCTAATGCTTTAGGAAAAGGACTTACAATATCTAAACCCCACTGAGCAAAAAGTCAAGGGCTGGAAAGGGGATTAAGAATTCCTCCAGGTTGGTGGATGTTGGGAGCGAATCTTTGACATTGGTCACGCTTTCTAACATACTCCTGCGCTTCCTTCGCATATTTGGCCACCAATATCCTTGAGTAATGGCCCTGTGAGATAGGGACCTTCCCCCCGTGTGACTTTTACAAATTCCTTCATGCAGTTCCTCTAGAAGTGACTCTGACATTTCGGGGTGTATACAAAGCAGATACGGTCCAGAAAAAGAGCGTTTGTACAACTTTTTGTCCTCGGATAACCAAAACCGAGGAGCTTTCCTCCGTATTCTCTCGGCTTCTATTTTCTCTTCAGGCAAGGCGTCACTTTCGAGGAATTTCAGTATGGGGTCCATCCAGCTCAGCGCTAGGTTGACTTGATGAACTTGAAGCATGTCTTTCCCTACTGAGGTGGGGGTGCACAAATCCTCAACGATTATCATCTGGGGAAAATTCTGTGCTGAAGAAGTAGCAAGGGTTGCCAAGGAATCGACGTGGGTATTTTCACCTCAGGGAATATGTGACAAGTCAAAAGATTGAAATTTCTTTTGCACACGCCTTACTTGACTCAAATATTCTTGCATTCTTGCATCTCGGGCTTCTAGTTTCCCTTTCACCTAGCCGACTATTAATCTTGAATCCGAGAATACTTCCACTACCTTTCCACCCATTTTCTGGACCATACTCATTCCCATCAACAAAGCCTCGTACTCTGCTTCGTTGTTAGTAGCTGAGAATCCCAACCTCAAGGACTTCTCAATGATGATCTTTTCGGGGGATACCAAAACTAGCCCCACTCCTGCTCCCCGTTGATTTGCTGCACTATCCACATATACTTTCCAGGATGAGTCATCCTGTGTGGAAATCAGGCCAATCGACTTTTCATCCATGTCATGTTGCTTCATCTGAGCTTCTTCTGGGAGCTCGGCGAACTCGGCTACTAAATCGGCGAGAACCTGGCCTTTCACAGAGGTGCAAGGCATGTACTTGATATCGAAAGCTCCTAGGATCGTGCCCCACTTAGCAATCCTCCCCATATAATCTGCGCTTCTAAGTATAGACTTAAGTGGCAGCTGAGTTAGGACTACTACGGTGTGCGCTTGAAAGTAATGTGGGAGTTTATGAGTTGCATGAACTACTGCCAAGATGGCCTTTTATAGAGACAAGTATCGCACCTCGGCTTCATGAAGTGACTTACTTACATAATAAACTGGCCTTTGAACGCCACTGTCCTCTCGAATTAAGACAAAACTAACTGCATGAGAGGAAATTGCCAGGTAAGCAAACAGGACTTCGTCCACCTCAGGGCTAGACATGATAGGCGGTCGAGATAGGTACTCTTTCAGCTACTGAAACACTATAGCGCACAACTCGGTCCACTCAAATCCTTTCCATTTATGCAGTAAACGGAAGAATGGTCTGCACCTATCGGCTGACCGGGATATAAATTAGTTCAAGGCGGCTTTCATTCCTGTCAGTTTCTGCACCTCCTTCGGATTTCGAGGTGCTTGTAAATAGTTAATGGCCTTAATTTGGTCTAGGTTCACCTTAATTCCCCTATGAGTCACCATGTACCCTAAGAACTTTCCGAAGCCTACACCAAAGGAACACTTGGAGGCATTCAGACGTAGCTTATGCTTTCTCAGAATTCCAAAAATACTCGTAAGATCTTCCACATGCTCGGACACCACTTTACTCTTCACCACCATATCATCGATATAGACTTCAATGTTCCTGCCCAGCTGTGGTTCGAACATTTTAGTCATCATCCGTTGATAGGTAGACCCCGCATTTTTCAAACCAAAGAGCATAACTTTATAATGATAGTTTCCAATGGGGGTGACAAAAGCTGTCTTCTCTTAATCGTCCAATACTAATGGTATTTGGTGATATCCTTGAAAGGCATCCAAAAAACTCATCCGAGGATGACCAACTGTTGCATCCACCAATTGGTCTATCTTTGGCATAGGAAAAGGATCCTTGGGACAAGCCTTATTGAGGTCCGTGAAGTCCACGCACACTCGCCACTTCCCAGTTTTTTTCTTCACCACCATCGTGTTGGCTAGCCATTGAGGATAAAAAAACTTCCTTGATAGCCCCTGCTTGCTTGAGCTTGGCCACTTCACTCCTGACGGCTTCGGCGTGCTCTTTTGATGGGCGCCAAGGTGGTTGTCTCTTCGGAACAATGGAAGCATTCACATTAAGTTGATGGCAGATGAAACTCGGATCTATACCCGGGGCTTCGTATGGACTCCATGCGAACACATCGACGTTTTCTTTAAGGAATTCTACCAACTGGCTCCCAGTTTTTTTCTTCACCACCACCGTGTTGGCTAGCCATTGAGGATAAAAAACTTTCTTGATAGCCCCTGCTTGTTTGAGCTTGGCCACTTCACTCCTGACGGTTTTGGCGTGCTCTTTTGATGGGCGCCAAGGTGGCTGTTTCTTCGGAACAATGGAAGGATTCACATTGAGTTGATGGCAGATGAAACTCGGATCTATACCCGAGGCTTCGTATGGACTCCATGTGAACACATCGACGTTTTCTTTGAGGAATTCTACCAACTGCTCCTTCTCTCGCGAAGGCAGTTTAGCCCCAACCTGGAAGAACTTCTCCGAATCATCAGCAACAATTACCCTCTCGAGATCTTCGCATTTTGCCTCATCGGTCAGTCCATTTAAGGGTAATGTTGGGGCTTTTGATTGCTGTAATCCATTATTGGCGGTAGCCTAGGTCTCCGCCTTTGGCCGGTGTTGGATAGCCGCTACTAGGCACTGCCGGGTTGCAGCCTGACTTCCTATTATCTCCATAACTTGGCCTCCGGATGGGTACTTTACCTTCTGGTATAGAGTAGAGGAGACTGTCCCCAGGATATGGAGCCAAGGTCGGCCCATAATAGCCGTGTATGGAGAGAAAACATCTACAACTATGAAGTCCACCTCCACCACATCCGTACCGGCTTGCACAGGTAGTCTGATCTGACCTTTTGGGACGACCGTTCTTCCCTTAAAACTTACCAGAGGAAAGCTGTAGGCCGCCAAATTCTCAGGCTTCAAACCTAGCCCCCTGTACAAGTCAGGGTACATTATATCAGCAGCACTGCCCTGGTCAACCATTACTCTTCTCATGTTGTACCCGCCAATTATCAGTGTAACCACCAGAGCATCATCATGTGGCTGTATGGTTCCTACTTTGTCTTCATCTGAAAAGCCCAAAACCAACGGGATGTCCATCCTAGCTCTTTTAGACACAGAGACATACTCCTCAGCTGGAGATCGGGATACTGACAGTATTCTGGAAGGACAATATCCTGTCTTTCCCGGGGCAACAAAAATAAGGTTTATTGTGCCGAGAGGGAGTCTCGAAGAGGCATCTCCCCACATCTCCGAGCTTGCTTGGCCTACCCGACCACTGGAGTGGTGCAAGAGTTGCTTCAACTTCCCCTCTCGGACTAGTTGTTCCAAATGGTCCCATAAATTCTTGCAATCCTCTGTCGTGTGTCCATGATCTTGATGATAGTGGCAATAGAGATTCTGGTTGCGTCTCATAGGCTCTCCTGCCATCTTATTTGGCCATTTAAAAAATGGTTCATTCTTAATCTTCTCTAGTACCTGTTGCACTGGCTCCCGAAACACAGCATTAACCACCTGGGTGTTGGCAGAACCTGACTGCCCAACAAAGTCTTTTTGTGGCCGGTTATTGTTGTACCGATCCGACCTGAAATCCCTCCTCTCCTGAGGGATTACCTTAGCCTTTCCTTTTCCTTGTAGTTGGTCTTCTTCTACTCTTCTGTACTTGTCAATCCGATCCATCAATTGATGTACACTAGTGACAGGTTTACCGATTAAAGACTTCCTCAAATCATGATCGGCTGGAAGACCGGCCTTGAAAGTACTTATGGCCATATCATCATGCCCTCCCTCTATCTCATTAAACATTTCCCAGTATCTATCTGAATAAGTTTTAAAGTCTCACCCTTTCGCATGGACATAGATAACAAAGACCCCAAAGGCCGAGGAACCCTGCTGTAGGTAATAATGCGAGCGTCAAAAGCCAGGGTAAGTTTCTTGAAGGAATCGATAGAATTAGCCCTTAAATCGTTGAACCATCTCATCGCCACCGGGCCCAAACTTGATGGAAAGACCTTACACATCAAAGCCTCATCTCTAAAGTAGATAGCCATTCTTTGGCTGAAATGGCTAACATGTTCCACTGGGTCTGTCCGACCATTATATAGGGTGAATGTAGGCTGATGAAATCGCAGAGGAAGATTCGCATCCTCAATATTCCTTGTGAAGGGTGATTTGCAAACTTGGCTTAACGCTTTGTTCATGGCGTTGTTCCCCAAGCCTCTGCGAGGCGGACTTTTGTACCTACGTCGATGGTGATGCTCCTCTTCATAGAAAAAGGTTTCGCTAGGCGGGGTTTTAGATCTCTGTCTATAACTAGCACCATCTGTCTCTTCAAAGAAAGGCTCGGAGCTGGGTGGAGAATACCTTCGTCGAGCGTGACGCAACTCTCTTTTCAATTCATCAATTTCACGTTGCATGTCTCTATCATTCTTTACATGGGATACATGACTCTTCCCTCGAGACTGGCTTTTGCTAGTATGAGTTGTGCGTACACTTCCCTCACGGCCCTCTCTCAGTTCGAGGCTTCGGTGTGGATTGCCATGCTGGGAGCCTCTTGATTCTGCTTGGCGTGGGTCAGCATCTATCTGGTGTGGCCTCGCTGCTGCCTGGTGTGGACCTGCTTCCTCCATCGTGAACGTTGTAACCGAATTTCCTTTGGCCTAGATCAAGCTCTCCCCACAAACGGTGCCAATTGTAGGGACTGAAATTGTATTGGTCCCAAAATCGGATTGGGTCCAAACGCTAACAGCCCAAACAATAAATTTGTAGAGCGTGGGTAGAAGAGCTAGATTTATCCCAGAAGAAAAACGATTAGACTTAGCAATTCAAGATGGTTTGACACAAATAAGATTATCAAACTTATCCTCGGAGCAAACTAAGTTCTTTGTTTCATATGGTTTTCCTCAAGACAGAAATCATACGATTGTTTTCCTCTCCACTCTTTAATGCATTCTTCCGGGTTATATATTTGTCACCTTGGTGTCATCCTTACCACACACGTGTAGGTTAGATTCGGGGGACTCCTTCCTGTCCCATCCAACACTTCCTAGAACCATCAACCAGTAGCTATAAGGTTGCTTGATCACTGTTCAGGCATCACTTCCACATTAATGCGGCCAAAGAGTTGGTTGGAAGGCATTTAATGCGGAGGTAGCAGCTTTTGAGGACATTTGTTTACCTTTCTTGTCTTACCCCTGGTCCAATGTCCCACCCTTTGTTGTAGTGTAACTCTAAAGTAAGTCTATGATGGTATGGCACTCAGATTTACCTCGGACGCAAGTTTCCGAGAAGACTTTTGTCCTCGGATGCTTATTAGACCCATCTCACATTATCTCTACTCCTCTCTTAACTTTATTCTCTTCACAGCTAAATTTGGGCCTCCTCGGATGGTCAAATGTCCTCGGATAGGGCCAAAGGCCCAACAAATACTGTTTTTAACAATACTTCCTAATTAACTGGCCCCCACAAACTGAAATGAACAAAAACAAAGTTAGAGGACTGAAATGAAATCTGAAAAAATTTAGAGGGTCAGTTTTGCATTTTACCCTAAAAAAAATGTAGAATTATTACTCTATGTGACATGAGTGTCAAAACCTTTTTTTTTTTTTTTGAGGAAGTTTCAACCTATGACATCCTCTCCTGATGAAGACTCTTTATCATCAAACTAAGACACCAATAAGTTTTTGGTGTAGGCGGAAATTGAACCTCAGATCTCTTATTCAACCATCAGAGACTTTACCAATTGAGCTAACTGAAACCCACAGTTCCAAAACCAATATTAGAAAGTTCTAAACTCATACCTTTTTCCAATTAAGTGATAAAAATGCAATTTATGTATCCTCCTATGTTATATATATTCGAAAATTTGCTACTAAATTAGTATTTATGATGATATTGTTCCCTTTTAAATAAATTTGATGCTAATAATTGGATGAAGGAAGTGGTTGGTTTAAGAGACTTAAATTTATTTATTGTATATAATGTGTGAAGTATGAACTGTTCCTCTTTTGAGAATCTTCTGGCATGTTTGTACTTTGTAGGCAAGCTAACACATTGATGAAGTGAAGGACTCTATGGAGACTTGAAGATAAAGCTACGAGAGGATCTATTAGTTGCTTCCTTTAATATTTGCTTGTAATAATACCATCTTATGTTCTGAAAATAAAATAAAAGTTCAATACCACCGGCCTTATAGTTGAGTGGTAAATCATTTTTTTTTTTTTTTTTTTTAGAATACTAACTATTTTAACACACACAGAGAGATGGAAAAAGATTTTAAAGAAATTGACAGTGATTTATATTCAAAAGGTATAACTCTTGGATTTACAGTTGAGTGGTAAATCTGTTCATCAAAAAAAAAAAAAAAGTTGAGTGGTAAATCTTTCTATTTATATGGTGCAATTCAGGGTTATTCAATCCATGGAAGGGAGGGCTACCCCTCTCATGTGTAGCCTATTATAAAATGTATATTCTTAATAAAACAGAGATTTTCTTAGTTTCGACATAAATGAGAAGGTTAGCCAATACCTGCCTAGCCCACCCTTGAAAAATGTGTTTTATTTACAATGACAGAATCGTTGGGATTATTATACATTAATAAGTCATGTTAAAAGGTCTCATTATCAAAAATATTGTACTTTTTTTTTTTTTTTTTGTTGAGAAACAACAATATTGTACTTAAAAATTATCATGAAATGATTTTATGTTCTTATCAAGTACAACTTATATTGGTTTTTTGTTAAAGCTATAAAATGATTAAAAGCCAAAATACACTGTGCTTCTTAAAGTTTACCTTGCGAGTATTTTCGATCATTGAAGCTTTAAATGAGTACTATTAGTCCATAAGTTTCAAAAATAAGTAACTGATGAAATATGACACTAATTTTTTAAGTGCCATGACATCATTTTTAATATTAAAAAATTACACTTCTCCTCCATAATATATCACCCTTTTAATGGGCCCAAATCAAACCCAGTATTCCCCAAATTCAAAACTAAACCCACCCACCTACACATCGTATACTGCAAAACTAATGTATTAGGGTAGAGAAGGAGTTTCCACTCGAATTTAGGATAAAAAAATGGGAAATTATTTTGTACTCGCTCTTCCTAATTTGAAAACATGCAGTCATTAGTCAAGTATACGGATATATATATATATAGACACACACGGATATGGTGCTTGGGAAACAAACTCCAATTCTTATTCATGCGATGCTTTAAGAAACTAAACCCCTTATCAAAAATAGAAAAAGAAAGAAACTAAACCCAAAATATATAGTTAGTATAATATCAAGAAAACCAAGCAAACATGTAGAAAAACACCAAAAGTCAATTTATATAATACTAGTCGCTAACTCATGCAATGCACGGAAAAACTATTGACTCTGAAAAAAAAAATCCAACAATGAGTAAATAGACATTTTGCTAGTTAGTATTTTTTTTTTTTTTTTTAAATGAAGAAATATTTAACTTCTATACTTTTCCATAGTTTAGAAGTGTTGTCTAACATTGAACGTTATTGAGTTGTAAGTGCATAGTTACCGAAACCTACAAAGTAATTTACAATTCTTAAATTAAAACTTACTACCACGACCACGTGACAGCTCCGAGTCCACGGACTACTTCTTTCCTTGATCTGCAGCAACCACAAGTTCTCCTACTTTTGACTTTGAGACTCCACTCAAAGGTTTCAAATCTTCTTTAAGTTCTTTCTGCAGCAACTGAAGAGATCATCAAGTTCTTGACACGAATCTTGATCTTGATAACTCTTTGTGTGAGTATGAAGGTAAACACCTCTAGATCTCACAAAAGATTCAACAACTCTCCAAAGACTTCTAAAACGTAGCTAGGGTTTTTTCTTTTATACTTGGAGTAAAACACAAAACCCTACATGTCAAACGGGCTTGGACTGAATTGGAATTTCTGTAGAAAAATAAATCTGTACATGTTTCGATTGATCGAATCTAATTTTCGATCGATCAAGCCTTGTAGATTTTGTCCAATACTTTCTGCAATCACTCGATTCCAATTTTATAATTAAACACACTTTGAGAAAGCCTAAACCTAAACTCTATGTTTTAATCATGGTTTGCCAACATATTACAAATTGAAGTTCTAATACATTAGTTCCTAAAGTCTTAGAACCTAACAAACTCCCCCTATGGTAATCCGTGACAAAACACATCACAAAATTTAAAAATGCTCAAAGTAACATAGCCCATTCAAATTAAAAAGCCCTAAATACAATTCAACCTAACCACTATCTATCAGTTGCTAAAGTAGACAGCAATCACAACTGAATTAACCTGTAAATTCCTAAAACACTTAACAAACACATAAACGCATGTGTGGAAAATACAAGTAAGACAAATTAACTTCTTGATTTCACAAAACATAAAATAAAAGACATATATTATGAATAACCTCATAAATATAAATAAATAATCAATGTACCATATGTGAAACAAGAAACAATAAAAATACTAAACACAAAACATAATGTCTCCCCCTAACATATACAACCCATAAAAAATAAATACATCAAAGCCAAAATGAAATACATCATAAGCCAAAAAACATAAATACATAATCAAGCTCCTAGATACAATCTACAAACACCAATCTTCCCCTATCTCCGTGTGTATGTAATCCCCCTTTTTGTGACGAATTGCCAGAGGGCAATCATGACTCATCAAAGGGTGGAGCTTGTGGAGTAGAACCTCTAGCATCTGCCAAATCTGCTCGTAAAGCATGAAGCTCATTAAGCACATCCAATACAAGCTGTCCATGCACCGCCTGAACAGTCATAACAGTATCCAGCATACTTCGTAAGGAAGAATCACTCGATGTAGATGGTGGAGGATCCATAGCAGCTGTAGGGTCTACATATGTCTCAGCAGAAGGGTCACTAGATGGAGGAGGCCTAAATGCATCACCTGTAGAAGACTCGACTCTAGGGCGCTTTGAGCTAGCTCTCAACTGAGCTGTTCTTTGCTTAAGGAAGGTGGCACCTATAGGAGCTATGATATGTACGGGCTCGGATGCAGGAAAGTCCTCTAAACCTAAGTCCAAAAGAATCCTATGAATAATAACCAGAAAGAACAAGCCATGGGATTTAGCACTACTCCTATGAACCTCAACAAGTGAGCTAATGGAAAGAGAAGGAAAACTCATAGGAACATCAATGACGAGAGCGTACAAAAACGCACATCTCTCAATAGGAATAGTATGAACATGAGAGATAGGCCAAATACAGTGACAAGAAATCCGGAAAAACAAATAGTTGAGCTCAGTAAGCTCATGAGAAGTGACACGAGGATCAGTACCCCAACTAATGGAAGTATCGGTGATAAGTGACATAATGTCATCACGGTGAGGGGTCTCAGTGTAAGGGTACACGGGCTGCTGTAAGAAAGGTACACCAAGAGCAGAGGCCACTACATCAGGAGTAATGACATACTCTTCACCCCTTATCCAACTCTTCACAAACTGAATGTTGGAGGAAGTGGAGTGGATAGAGAGATTCGAATAGAACTCTCTAATCAACGCAGCCAAAGGAGGATGCTCTACCTCTAAGAGTGGTAACCAACCCCTACGCTTAAAATTCCTACGTGTCTCAGGATCAGCCTCATCTAAAATGACCTTACGCTCAGCCCAAACCAATCTAAAGATATTCAGCTTCTCATAGGTTTCTTAGTTTTTCATGGTTCTAAACCTATCACTCTGGAGCTCAAAAGTAAAAGGGGTGGGGGTTTTCTTAGCTCTAGTCTTCCTAACCATGCTGCTAAAGGTTTAAAGGAAAGGAAAAAAAAAAAAAAAAAAAACAAAGAAAATACCAAGGGCAGACTGCATTAGAGACGGTTAGAGCACAAGAATATTAATAAATAACAATCTATACGATGCATATAATGAATGCACATATGATGCATGCTCTAATGCATTGAAATTTGTCCACTTTCACTTTAGAAACCATCAATTGACTTGAACATAGAGTTTTAGTCCAAAAACCCCAAATTTGAAAAACCCAATTTCAAAAAATAAACCAAATTGATCAATTAACCATTATACTAGTTAGGAAACATCATATAATGACTTAATTTATCAATATCATAGGTCAATTTCATCAAATTAATCTCAATTGAACAAAATCCCCAATTTCACAAAAATTCCAAACCCTAGAATTTCTAATTGTTATTAAACCAACAAATTAACCAAATTAATGCATGGGAATCATGTTTATAGCATCTAAGAACAAAAACCCATTGAACAAAAATGATTAAAAACAATTGAAATGAACAAAAATCCCTAAATTCCTATGTTCGAAATTTTCAAGAAAAATGCATGAAAATGCATGAAACATGTAATTAAATTGAAAAAGAAAGGGTATCAAGGTCTTACCAATGCTTGAGGACAAAAACCTTGGAGAAATTTGAGGAAGAAAACGAAAAAAACCACTTAGATTGGATCGGTCGAAGAGAGAAAGTGAGAAAAAGTTTGAAAAAGCTTTTGAATATGTGAAGAACATGTGAGGAGAAACTTTTTATAAAACTGAACTTTTGAAATTCAATCAGTCGAGATTGGTCTTCAATCAATCGAAAAAATAGATTCGATTGATCGAGAACCAATCGAGCACCAATCGAGCTAGGCAAATTCAAACCAAATTTTTAAACGCAATTTCGATCGGTCGAAAAACACATTCGGTCGATCGAAAATCTGGAAATTTGAAATTTTTGAAAAACAAAGCAAGTTTTATGCAAAAACCACTCAAACCAACTTATTTCATGAATGAAATGCATGATTATGAGTTTAAAAGATTTTCAAAAACACTTGAATTCAACCCAGATCTTCCAAAAACAAGATTTTCACACTTTTTGTCCCCAAAACTCAAACAATAAACATATTTTGTATCAAAATCAAGATACATATAAACTTGGATGGCCAAACCAACTTCACACACAATTTCATGTACTAAGTTTAGCAAAGCATAACTGGTGTAGTGTGTGTAACTAGTAATAGCATGAGATACATGTGAGGTGATATGTAGATAGTAATCAATCACAATTTCTACATTATTCATCACATAAGTTTGAAAGAGACTATCACTTAAAGAGTTACATCATATAACTCTCACATCTTCTAGAAAACAAGCTTGCAATCATGTAATTTTTTATCTAGCCTCATAATGTACACACCATTTTTATTTCATTGTGAAATTATTATTGTAGCCAGATAATGTACACACCAATTTTATTATTATTCCAAAGCTACACTTTATATTCTTTTTGTGCATGTGCTACACTTTCTCGAGCTCAAAATCTTATGATATGCACTAAGGTGTTCATGATTGGCTAGTAAACAGTGGTGAGATGGTTATTTATGCCTTTCTCTTAGGTTCTAGTCCTAACAATCAAAAGCATGTGACTTCAAAATCAAGATCAAGTGATCAAAAACTATAAATAACTTCTACACAACATGCACTACATAACTAAAACTAGCAAAGTGTAGAAAAATAAGTTCATCCAAGCTAAACAAGGTACATGATGAGAATGCAAATTGTCATATTTTTTTCCCTTAATGTTTAGTCTTTTATACTTATTTGGTGCCTAAATGTACTCATTATTCTTATATTTTGATTTAGGATGCAAATGGAGCCATTAAGTGCAAAACCTAGCTAATTGGGCAATTTTGGACAGTTTTGACATCGCTTCATAATCTGGGCATAACTCTCTCATCAAAGCTCCGATTAAGATAATTCAAGATGCTATGGAACGCTAAGAAAAAGCTCTACAACTTTCATGTTTTGAGTTTTGAGAGATACTGGATGCATCAAGGTCGAAATCGGGCTTGAATTTGCTACACTTGCACTGCTAACGTTCTGGAATGTTCCTTTACTTGAAATTCTAATACCTGATACGGTTTATTTTCAAAATATCCTCACTTCACCAAACTATTCTAATTTGACCACATCCTTGTAATAACAATGTTTTTTAAAAAAAAAGGCAAGACTTAGGTACAGTACTTAGATGCTGTTCTTTAGGTTCCTCTCTTAAGATTCAACTATGTGGATTTTTTTTCATGGGATGGAAGTGTATTTTTTAATTAAGTAGTCACATGGCTGAATCTTAAGAGGAGAATTTAAGGAACAACACCTAAGATACGGTAGTTAAATTTTGTCCTTAAAAAAGGTTGTAATATGTAATACACTTTTTCAGTCTCTCTATAATAAATAACTTTTCCTTTTTCTTTTCTAGAATCACCCTAATATATAAGAGTATTAACATCTCATAAAAATCTACTTTTTCTATTTTACACAACTAATTTGCAAAAACATCACATCAGATTATCTACAATACACCCTCTTTTATTTAAATAATACTTTCTCACATTTTTTTATTATTTCACACTTACCCATACACTCCACACATTAGAGCATTAGTACTCGGTTTCTAAAAAATATCACATTTTACCATTTCAAAAGCTACTTTCTCTATTATATCATACAATTTTACAATACACCTAGCATCCCAACTTTTATTTTATCATATAACAAATTAAAACAATATATTTACACAATAAAACAATATAACCCCAAAACCCAATAAAACCCAAAGTCAGTGAAAGAGGGAGACAAAATGATCAAAAGAAAGAGGCTAAACGAATAAAAAATAAATACAAGCTGCTACAGTAATTTGCATATATAAGAACCTATTGTAGTAGTATTGTAAATTTTTTAGGATATAGAAACCGGATAAAGCATCATTTTAGTGTTTGTGGATTGTAAAATACCATTTTGGGGTTTGTAACTAAGCCTTCATTTGGGAGGAGGGAATGAAATGGAATGGAAAAGAAGGAAAAAAATAATTTTAGAATATTCTTCACTTCCCTTATTTGGGAGTTTTAATGGAGGGAAAGGAAAGTTCATTCCCCTTGTCGGAGTTTAAGGCCTCATTTGGGAGGAGAGAATAGAATGGAATGGAAAGGAATGAAATTAATAATTTTAGAATATTCTTCCCTTCCCTTATTTTGGGAGTTTTAATAGAGGAAATGGAAAGCTCATTCACTTGTTTGGGAATTTAAGTGTGAGGGAATGAAATGGGTAGAATGAAACTCTCATTCCTCTCTATTCCCTTAGGCTTCGTTTAGGAGTTTATAAGAGAATGGAATGGAATGATCATAAGGGAATGGAAAGGGGTGGAATAGAATGGAATGTATTTATGTAAGGGAAAGGAATGGAATGAAATGGAATTAAGTAACCTTGATTGGATGTTTTAAAATAAATGAATGGAAATGAATGGAATATAAGTAATTTTATTTGGGAGTAACATAGAGAAAATGTAATGGAATCATTTTATGACAATATTATTATTAGACCTCTATTTTAAAATAAAGGTTTGAATATATAGAGGTATTTTGAGAGTTTTAGTAAAGAATTCATTAAATCTAATTTCATTCTTTTCCATTCCTCCTAATTTTGGAAGAGTGAAAATTTGAAGTTTTAAGGGAATAGAGAGAAATAAATGTTCCTTCCTACCCATTCCATTCTCTCCGATTTTTGCAACGGAGAGCTGCAGGTCTAGTAAGGCTCTCCGACGAGAAGAGGTCTGTAAGAGTGGGAATTTGACCTGGTTGCAGAGAGAACGCCATGGTTGGTAGGATAGAGTGAAAGTGAGAGAGAGAAATACGAGGGCATTGACAATAGAAGAATGGTTATTGTTTAGGCGCGCATTTTATTTTTATCGACAGCAAAAGACGACAACAACAGTTGACTCATCATGTTTATGATTCCTTATCAATCAAGCACATGTTTATTTGGGAATATTCAGGCATCTCAACAGCCCTTTTGTCGTTTATGTTTATACAAAATGTAAAATTTTCGTTTTTACGAAAAAAAAATAAAAACTGCCGGTGGCAGTTTTTTTTTTTGAGAATAGTGACAGGTTTTGTCTTGTATACCATATAATGTATTTTTATTATTATTTTTGGAAATGTCATATATATATATATATATAAGACAAAATCTTATTTAATATTTCCATTAAAAAAAAATTGTCTTGCTTTTAGTCTTAGAGCAACCGCATCACTTCTTCTAAAAGGTTCGGCCTATTTTATACAAAAAAAATTCATTTTTTTATTTTACACTATCACTTTTACAAAATACCTACATCAATTTATCTATTTTACCAGATATTTCAATAAAATATTCATTCTTCATCAATTTTTTATTATTTTCTCTAATAGTCATACTTTTTAAATTTAATTCTTCTTCTTCTTGACATTGAAGAGAGGGTGAGAGAGAGTCTGACAAGGTAAGGGAGAAGAGAGAGAAAAAAGTTTAAAATAATAGGATAGAAAGCTACATGTAAATACACACGATTACTGTAGTAATTTTGCATATGAACAGTATTATAGATGGACTGATGTGGATAGTTTTTAAGAAAAATGTGTAAAAATGAACACTTTTTCTATTTTGCACTAACTAATGCAGGTGCTCTAACTCAAGTGAATTTTCCATATAAAGTTAAATCCGTAATGCAAGTCTGTTTGGCATCAACTTAAACCTAGTTTTTAGCTTTTATATATAGTTTTTTAAAATTTCATTTTTTCTCACTTTTTTCAATATACAAAAATACTTTAACATACTTTCAATAAAAAATTTTCAGCAAAAAGTTAGATGAGCTGTTCCCAAACAAACATATAGATATTTACAACAAATTTTAGGTTACAAATTGTTATTAATAAGTAATAACGAAATGTCAGTGGTGGGTCCAAATTAAAATCTTGTCATTCATAATTTATTGTGAGATTTTTGTGTACATACAACTACTCGAAGTTAAAAGAAACCTTTTTTTTAATCATGGTTAGAAATCAACCCCAACTTGTACCCTAGGGTCTTGAACCACAAACACCCCCCCTCCCTCTTTCTAAGTACTTAGGGAGGTGCCATCATACTAAAAATGTCTACAAAGTTAAAAATAAGGCTACAAATGAACCAAACTGTTAGTAAACAACTCGAACTTAGCTTAATAAAAACTCGTTCATATTTGTTTATTTATAAACGAGCCAAGCTTGAGCCTTAGAGGCTTATTTAATAAACAAGCTGAATCTAGTAAAAAAAATTGTTCATGAACAAACTCATGAACAATAGGACTCTAGAAAAACAAGCTACACATAATTTGGTTTATGGACTTCATAATAAGATTGATATGAGCTTGAAATATAAACTAATATCTTACTAAACTTTTAATTAATTAGGAGTTAGGACCACATATCTAAATCAAATGGGCTTAATAATATGCTTAACATGGGTTTAGTAATGTACTTGTATTGTATCTCAAGCTCGAAAACTTGATATTAAGCTTGAGTTTGAGCTTAAACTCAACTTGATTAATGAATCAAGTGAAGCTAAGCTAAGCTTAAGTTTAGGTTTTTGGACTAATTAACGAGTTCGAGATTAAACATAATTTATATGTTTGGTTTCAACTCAAGTCAAATTTGAATTCTTTCTCAAAAAAAAAAAGAGTCAAATTTGAATATTTTATATTTATTGTCGAGCTAAACTTAAACCTCTAATATTTAACAAAACTTACAATCCTAATTAAAAGAAACCCTTTAATTGGTAAACGAATTTAATTCACCACCCACAGGTCCTACACATTCACACGGTCAAACTCAAAAAAACTAAGAGGGTTGAAACTTGAAACACACAATAGTCTGTAACGTGCAGTTTAGTTCTTTTATTTGAAAAAAAAAAAAGAAGGTAAGAACTAAGAAGTTCTCTCCCTATTCCTCTGAAGGGTAAGAGCAAAGCTGGAACATTACATCTGATCGGAAGATCAATCATTCTAGAATTCTTGCCAAATACATTCAGGTACCCATCTTCCATACCAATTCAGCAAAAGTGCATAGCGTGCTAAAATATGTGCCACTATATGGCCGAGTCCCTTTCAAAAAATTTAATAAAAACATCCTACTTTGTATTTAAAAAAAAGAAACAGACAAACCCCTTTAAATCAGTTCTAACTTATAAAACTGACTCTGGGGTTGCTCTCTCCTAGAGTCGGTTCCTTCCAAGGTCCTTCTGTAGCAGTGTAGCATTGTCGTCCCTTTCCAGAGGAGTCTGAGTCCTTGTGAATAACACAGTTATTCACAGGCTAGTTGGGTTGTTTTTTCGGGGGTCCCAGGAAACACTCTCTTCCTTTACTCTCTCTCATATCCTTATCGCCCTTCCAGCTTAGCAATGGATGACTTGTCGAAACGTTGGAAATCCCTCTCACTATCTGAGAAGGAAGGAACCGGTCTGTCCCTGAAGTCCGACCAAGCAACAAATACATTCTCCATCATAGCCAGGTTCCTTACGAAAAGACCCATAAACTTTGATGCCATTGCAAATACCTTCAACCCCCTCTGGCGAACAAGAAACGGTTTCCGGATGAAGTTCATCGGAGACCACCTTATCCTCTTCTCTTTTGACTCCAAAGAAGAGGTGGACAGAATCCTAGCAACTGAACCCTGGAGCTTTGACAAATGTATAATGGTACTCTCAAGATACAAACACTCGATTCCGATAAAAGCCTCGGACATGAACTCAGTATCCTTTTGGATACAAGTTCATGATATCCCATTGAGTTTTCGTAATAAGGAGGTGGCGGAACAGATTTGTGAGGTCATTGGTTCGGTTACCAAAATGGAGAACCCAAGTGACTGTAATGGAGGCACATTTATTCGGGTCCGTGTAGTCGTGAACATCTCCCTTCCTCTATGTCGTGGTCAGCTCATCACCCTGGACAACAACGAAGTCCATTGGATCTCCTTTAAGTACGAACGCCTCCCCAATCTATGTTATTGGTGTGGCACTCTCACACACCCAAACAAGGACTGCGAACGTTGGATAGAAAGCGAAGGCTCGCTGAGCAAAGAGGAACAACACTACGGGCCATGGCTCAAGGCGGCTCCGTTCATGGCCTCCAAGAAATCCTTTCTCTCCGTCCCGGGCTTCTACGCCAGCATGAAAACTGATAAAGCTGGCTGGAAGCACACTGAAACTCATTCCCATAACCGGGATTACCCAAATACGACGGCAGGAGAAACCCCATCTGCTCTGTCGCCGAAAAACCAGGAGCACTCCCAGTCACCGAAAATCGTGGAATAAGACATGAGCTCAGTCTCGATCAGTCCCCAAGGTTAGCCATTAACTGACACAAATTGCATGGGGCCTCCTTTCCTGGGATCCACTCAGATGCCCACTCAGCCTTTAGACTTTAGCCAACTCATTGAAGAGATCGACGTGGACATCCGTTGCTTCGACAACGCGGCCCCAGCATGCCACAACCCAAATAACTCCAACTTGGGCCGAAGCCCATTGCTAGTTAATGAACATGAAACTCCCATCGGCCCACCTACTAAGGGCCCCTTAACCAAGCCCTGTGATTCAAACCCCACCCAGGATACCAATACCACCACCCCGACCCAAAACCTAACGAACCCAGTGAGCCACAAAAAATGGGTGCGGATGCAACGACCCACGCACATACCAGTTGAGGAGAATGTAGTGGTCTCTTTAGGAAAACGTAGTCCATCCCCTACTCTTGAATACTCCAGAACCCAAAAAAGAAGAACTACGCAAGGAGATGACGCCTCAACCCCCTCACTCGAAACGGCGGCGGCTGGTAGACAGCCCCGCCGATCCCGATGAGTCTGCTGTTCTGGAACGTGCGTGGGCTTGGGAACCAACGCACCATTCTGGAGCTCGAGAAGTATATTCGGGCACAAGATCCCACTGCCCTCTTCCTGGCCGAGACGTGGGTGGGTGAAGCTAGGCTGATTGATTTATGCTCTGTGTTGGGTTTTGATCATTTTTGGGTTACACCGCAAACTAATCGCTTGGGCTGCCTTATTCTGTACTGGAAAAACACAACAACGATTGAGGTAGTCTCCTCGTCGCCGAATCACATAGACGCTGTGGTTGGGGCTACGACGGATGAAAGGTGGCGTCTCACCGGGATTTACGGTTTCGCCGATCCAGCCAAAAAACGGGATACTTGGGCTCTCCTCCGTCAGCTTCGTTCAAGTCCCCCATTGCCGTGGCTTTGCGTAGGGGATTTCAATGAAATCCTCTGGTCCCATGAGAAATGTGGCCTTGGCCTGAGATGCGAAAACCAAATGAGGGACTTCCGTGAAATGCTGGACGAAGCTGGGTTGAAGGACCTGGGTTTTGTTGGGAAGAAATTCATGTGGAAGGGCAAACGCCGCGGTGGTTTGGTACTGGAGAGGCTGGACCGCGCTGTTGCTAACAACCTTTGGCTCTCCCAAAACCCAGGTACGAAGGTCCAACATCTCCACTCTTACTCCTCTGACCATCTAGCCATTATTGTAAAACCTGAAGGCATCGTCCCTAGACCAAGCCGGCCTTTCAAATTTGAACAAATGTGGCTGCATGACAGGGGTTGTAGTGATACAGTCATCAGTGCTTGGGGTCCATCTCTAGCGGGGGCGACAATGCCAGAGGTTGCAAGAAAAATTCATTTTTGTGGGGAAAAACTCTCTGGGTGGAGTAAAAATAATTTTTGGAAGCATCAGGAAGCTGCTTGAAGAAAAAAAGAAGCTCTTAGACGTGGCAGAATTGGAAGCAGTGAGAGGGGGTGACCAATTAGCGGTAAAATCCCTTCAAATGGAAATTAACTCTTTGCTCGACAAGGAAAGCCAAATGTGGCAACAACGCTCCAGGGCGCTTTTTCTGAAGTGTGGTGACAGGAATACCGCCTACTTCCACAGTAAAGCATCACAGCGGTTCCGAAGAAATCGAATTAGTGGTCTAAAAAATAACATGAACGTGTGGTGTACTGAGGAATCCCAGATTAGAAACATTGCTTTTGAATACTACCAAGCCCTGTTCTCTTCCTCAGCACCCTCTGATTTTGATGAAGTCCTTTCCAAGGTTCAACCTTCAGTGACCGATGAGATGAACTCTCTCTTACTTCGGCAATTTGACAAAGAGGAAGTAGTAGCAGCTATGAAGCAAATGGTGCCAATCACAGCCCCGGGACCGGACGACATGCCCCCCTATTCTTCCAATCCTTCTGGAGCACTGTGGATGTGGATGTCTGTGCTACCATCCTTGACTGCTTGCAAAACTGTAAGATCCACCCTGATATTAACCGCACTCATATTGTTTTAATTCCAAAAATTAAATCTCCAGAAAGTATTACTGAATATCGTCCGATAAGTTTGTGTTCTGTGATTTACAAATTGGTTGCTAAAGTGTTAGCTAATAGACTTAAAAGTATTCTACCCTCAGTAATTTCAGAAAACCAAAGTGCTTTCCAGGCTGGGAGAGTAATCACGGATAACATCCTCATGGCTTTCGAAACACTTCACTACATGAAGCATCACCAAGCTGGCAGTTCGGGGTTCATGGCCTTGAAGCTCGACATGAGCAAGGCTTACGACCGCGTCGAATGGAAATTTTTGGAACTTATGATGAAGAGAATGGGTTTTGCAGATAACTGGGTTGCCTTAGTGATGGAGTGCATCTCCACGGTCAGCTACTCAATTCTCATTAATGGCGAACCCTCCTCAATCATTCACCCAGCTAGAGGCCTCAGGCAAGGGGACCCACTCTCCCCTTTCCTGTTTCTTTTTTGTACGGAAGGCCTCCATAGTCTTATTCAACACACAACAACCTCGGGACATATTAGGGGTGTCTCTATCTGCAAGAAAGGTCCCCGGCTGACCCACCTTTTCTTCGCCGACGACAGCCTGCTTTTTTGTAGAGCGTCTATAGCAGAATGTCACAAGATTCATGCTCTCTTAGGTAGCTATGAAAGAACTTCGGGGCAGCAATTAAACAGGGCTAAAACCTCCCTCTTTTTCAGCAAATCAACCTCTCCGGACTCCATTGCTCAGATCACTAACTCCCTTGGGGTTCAAGAGGTCAAACAATATGAAAAATATCTCGGCTTGCCGACCCTAGTGGATAGAAACAAAAAGGCCAGCCTTATGATCATCAAAGAGCGAATCTGGGCCAAGTTGTAAGGGTGGAAGGAGCAACTTCTATCCCAAGCGGGGAGGGAGGTATTGTTAAAGGCGGTAGTGCAGGCTATTCCTACTTTCGCCATGAGTTGTTTCAAACTCCTGATCTCCCTTTGCAACGACATTGAGCAATTAATTCGTAAATTTTGGTGGGGCCATCGAGGGAACCAAAGGAAAATTCATTGGGCAAAGTGGAGCACGCTTTGCCTCCCAAAGGACCGTGGTGGTATGGGGTTCAAGGATTTGCAGAAATTTAATGATGCCATGTTGGCAAAACAAGTGTGGAGGCTACTTGAGAACAAAGACTCTCTGTTTTATCGGTTTTTCAAGGAAAAATTCTTTCCAAAAGGGAACATTTTTACTGCAAAGGAGGGTAGCGGATCCTTTGCGTGGAAAAGCATCCTCATTGGCAGAGAGGTCATCAAAAGAGGAGCCATTTGGAGAGTCGGGAATGGCGAAAACATCCTCATCTATCAGGACAGATGGCTGCCAACCCCCCAGCACAGTAATATTCAATCTTCCCCAAACTTCTTTGGCTGTGATGCGCAGGTGTCTGTGCTTATTGATAAGGAAAACCATTGCTGGATTAAGGATGTAGTGGATAACAACTTCAACCCGCTTGAAGCTTGGTTGATCAAATCCATTCCCTTGGGCCTCACGGATGGAGATGACAAATTGTTTTGGCCGAGTATGGTGGATGGGGCTTATTCGGTCAAGGCTGGCTACAGATTTCTGGTTGACGTAGAGCAAGCCCCAATCGTTGGTCCTTTGCCTCTCTCACACCAAAAAAGCTTCTGGAAGGGACTATGGAAGCTTAAGGTACCAAACCGAACAAAAACCTTGATGTGGCGTGCTATCTCCGAAGCTCTTCCAACCCGTCTCAACTTGGTTAGGAGGAAAATCCTAAACGACGCCAACTGTCAGCTATATGGTCTGGTTCAGGAGTCCTCAATTCATGCCCTTTGGTCATGCCCGAATCTGATTGGGGTGTGGGAACCGTACTTCAGATTGCTTCCGCTTGGTTGTGTGTCTTTCATGGAGGTTTTTCATTTGTTCTTGGTGAATGTCCATCCAGCGGATCTATTCGCTATGCTAACCTCTCAAATCTTGCATAGGAGGAACAAACTTAGGCTGGGCGAAGCAGTGGCCGACCTGCGCCTTCTTGGCTCTTTGGCGAGAAATGCTCTTTTGGAATTTCAACATGCTCACCCGGTGACTTCATCTCCTCCCCCTTCCCGCCCCCATACAAGATGGGAGCCTCCCCCCACGGACTGGATCAAAATCAATTTTGATGGCGCTGTTTTTCAGGATCGAAATGAAGCAGGCTTAGGTGTTATTATTCGCAACGACCATGGTCTAATTATGGTTGCTCTAACACAAACTATTCCGCTACCCACGTTGGTGGAGATGGTGGAGGTGTTGGCCGCAAGGAGGGCTCTTATCTTTGCTTGGGAACTCTCTTTTGATCACATCATCCTGGAAGGTGACTCGGACATTGCCATCCGTGCGATGTCAAGCAATGGTTTCTCTGCAGCAAGCTTCAGCCATATCCTCTCAGACATTAAGGCCCTAACTTCTAACTTCAGTCAGATGGTTTTTAGGCACACTCGCAGGCAGGGAAACAAAGTCGCCCACAGCTTGGCTAGAGCTGCCTGTAACTTTCTTCCTCTTTGTACTTGGATTGAGGAAATCCCTGTAATTTCTTCTGCTGATTACTTAGCAGAAATCATTAATGAATAGTTTTCTCCCCTCCCCTGCTGGGGTCGGTTTCTAAAAAAAAAAAAAAAATCAGTTCTAACTTTTATCGGTAAAAAAATCATTTAATAAACTTCTTAGTTCTTACTTTTGTTTTGAGCATTAATAAACTTCCTAACCTCATTTTCTGTGAACCATCCATGTTCCATCAATGGCTACCGAAGACAACGAAGTCGAAGACCACCGTCCTCTCGTCCTTATACACCACCTCCCTTCATTCAAATTTCCACTCCAAGACCGCTTGATCACCCACTTCCGCCTTTTCGACTCGCTGGCCTCGCCCGAGGCCTCCTCCGTACGCGCTCTCGTCTGCGTCGGCCCCACGCCCGTCACCGCCGACACCCTCGACCACCTCCCTTCTCTGCGACTTGTCGTTGGCTCCAGCGCCGGCCTTGACCACGTCGACCTCGCCGAGTGCCGCCGTCGTGGCATTGCCGTCACCAATTCCGGCAACGCCTACTCTGAGAACGTGGCCGACTACGCCGTCGCGCTTTTGCTCGATGTTCTGCGCCGAGTTTCCGCTGCTGACCGATTTGTTCGCTCTGGTTTGTGGCCTCAAATGGGAGAGTACCCACTTGGCTGTAAGGTTAGTTTTTTTTTTGTTTCCTGTTTTTTCTATATGGGTTTTGTCATTTTTTAGCACATCTGGATTGGTAGCTTTTTTTTGTTAAAAACGACAAGCATGGTGAATGACACAAAAAAACATGTTCATAGTTGCTGAGGTAGCATCTGCTGATTGGTGTGTAATAAAGTGAATGTTAAGGTTTTGTTATTGATTGAGAGGTGGTTAGCTGAGGCATGTCTCTGTGTCACTGTGTGGAACTTTTGTATAACATACAACTGAGATACGAAATACAGATCTAGATAAATTATGGTTGATTAGCTGGGATTTTCAGTGTGATTAGCTTGGAAAGATTGAAAAAGAGAAGCAAGGGTATATAATTCAAAGCTACTAACCTTGTAAATCTATTCATTTAGCTTGAAAGAGTATAACTAGTATCTGTGTTTTGGGAATTGAATTCATTGTCATAGAAATTCAGAGCTGGTAAGAAACATACAGGGCCTTGATCAAGTGCTAGTGATGTAGTAGCCGCAGCTACTAACCTTGTAAACATTAGAATAGTGTTGCTACAAATCTGGTTGTATTCGCTAGTTATACCTGCATCTTGATTAAACTTAAACATTATATTATCCAATCGGTTCTTATGTGAATTGGTTATGACTGCAGTTAGGGGGAAAACGAATTGGTATTGTGGGCCTGGGAAGTATTGGCTCTGAAGTTGCAAAAAGGCTTGTGGCATTTGGCTGCACAGTTGCATACAACTCGAGGAACAAGAAGCCATCTGTACTGTATCCTTACTATGCCAATGTCCATGACCTTGCTGTTAACAGTGATGTTCTTATTGTTTGCTGTGCGCTGACGAATGAAACTCACCATATAATCAACAAAGATGTTTTGACAGCATTGGGAAGGGAAGGGTTTATAATTAATGTTGGGCGCGGTGCTCTTGTTGATGAGAAAGAATTGGTGCAATTTTTGGTCCAAGGGGAGATTGGTGGTGCAGGTCTTGATGTGTTTGAGAACGAGCCTATTGTCCCAAAAGAGCTATTTGCCCTGGACAATGTTGTGTTGTCTCCACATCTTGCTATTTCAACTCCAGAATCCTTCGAAGCCTTGAACGAGGTGATTATAGCAAACTTGAAGGCTTTCTTTTCAAGTAAGCCTTTATTGTCGCCTTTCCAGCAGGAATGAAGTAGTAATATGCACACAGGGTTGTATGATTGGAAGGTTTCCATTTTTTTTTTTTTTTTTTTTTTTATTCAAATAAGCCTTTGTTGTGGCCTTTCCAGCATGAATGAAGTAATATAATAATATTCACATATGGATGTATGATTGGAAGGTTTCCATCTATATAAGATTATTAGATTAAAGACTCTTTAGAGGTCAAATTCAACAGCATGGTGAATATTAATGCATATATAAATCCTTAAAAGGCAAAGAAATTGAAGATGAACTTGGAGCATTTTAGTTTTGCTTTTGTAAAATTTAGAATGTAGATTACATATTCAGAGAAACGTTTTCTTTTGTGGTTTCATGAATTGTCAAATACGTGTCTCTAACAATAGTCTAAAGAAAAAGAGAGGAGGGATTTTGATTCTTAAATATGTGGTTTTTTTTAATGTTTTATTGTGTTTTTTTAACGGTAATACAGACATGGGTTACAACTAAATAATTGAGTTATGCTCAAGTGGTAAAAATGAACATTTTTCAAAGCATTGATGGCAATGAAATCAGCCCTAACCACAAGTAAGTGATTTGTAATTATTTCTATAAAAAATAGTTTCGCAAACTTTGTATTGCTAAAATTTATATATCATTTTTACTACAAAATTGACTATTTATATTATTAATAACTTACAAATAAAAAGTTATTACCCTATAAATTTATATAAATTCAATTTTTAGTCTATATATATGTATATATAAATTGAACCTCTTATTCATGAGCATGTTCACTTACACAATATTTTGTTTGAATTCAGGTTTTTTTTTTTTTTTTTTTTTTGGAAAGCAACCTCAATATCATTTAATTAGAAATAGAATCCAAATACAAGGCATCTAAAGCCGGAGGTGGAGAATCTTCCAACCAAACAATATCCTCATCTAAATGCTTAGCATAGCGAGCTAAGGAATGAACTACTCCATTGGCACTTCAACTAATACTATTAAATTCCACATGTCGCAGACCTCCAGCCAAACAACGAATGTCGTCATAGATATTTCCCAAGCGAGACAGATCTGATTGGGTTGAAGTAATAGAATTCATGACAGTTGTATTATCCCCTTCCACAATCAAATCTGAAAAACCAGCATCCACGGCGAATTCCAGAGCTTTCCTACACGCCAATACCTCTGCCTCTTCACTGTCCTAAACAGCACCACCCTTTGACAACAAAGCTGCCTTAACTTGACCCCAATCATTCCGAATTATAACCCCAATACCTAAAGCAGGCAAGTCCGCAAAAATTGCCTTGTCAAAATTGAGCTTGTATACTTGTCCTTCGGGTGGCTGCCATGTCTGTGAGTGCCCATTTGAAACCGGAAGAGTTAGCTGCGTTTGTGCCTCTTGAAACTCCCTTAGAAGACTACCAACTCTTGCATTTAGCCTACCAGGTTCCTGCAAAATTCCTCCATGCAAAACTAGATTGTGTTGGTTCCAAATGAGCCACGCTTGGACCAGAAAAAACTCAAAATCCTCCTCTGATAGCTTATGCATCAGATTCTCAAACAACCGCATCACACGAAATTGATTAGTCAGCCCCTTCTACAGAATTCTAACTGGACGACCAACCCACACATCCTGAGCAACCTCACACTCCCATAAAGCATGAATAGAGGTTTCCGGGAAGCAGTGGCAGATTAGACATGAATCATCTTCAATAATCCGTCGTTGCTGCAGCTTTCTCTAGTCAGTAAAATGGTGTGACAAGCACGCCAGCCAAAAGCTTTTATTTTATTTGGAATGTGGAGCTTCCAAATCCTCGCCCAAACCATGCTGCTTGACATCTGAACTGACCCTTCCCCCACCTAGCTAGCTTCACGCAGCAACCTCCTCGCAACATAGTACCCAGACTTCACCAAGTACCTTCCCTTTTTATTATGCATCCAAACCAAGACATTAGGCACACAACGATCAAACCACGATCCCATTGAATGTTCGACCAATCAATTAAATCTGACACTCGCCACTCCTCATCAACTTCATGTGGTGGGACAAGAATTTTGTTTGTTGGATGGCAGGGAAGCCACTTATCTGTCAGAACCCGAATAGAGGATTCAGACTTCCAGTGCCCACTCGCCAATAACAGCCCTTCCTTAAAATAGGTTGAGCCGCTAGGAGACTTTTCCAAACATATGAACTATGAGGATTGTCAGCAGCCTCCAAAAAGGAACATCGAGGAAAATATTTTGCCTTGAAGCACCTATAGAGAAGAAAGCCTTGGTCATTCAACATCCTCCACCCTTGCTTCGCTAGCATAGCAAGATTGAAACTTCGAATATCTTTGAAACTCATTCCCCCCTCCTTCTTTGACTGAACAAGAGACTCCCAACTCTTCCAATGTATCTTCTTTTCATCACCACACTGACCCCACCAAAACCTAGCGCACATCGCATTTAATTCATCACAGAGTTTCACTGGTAATTGAAACACTCCCATCGTATATGTTGGAATCGATTGGGCCATGGCTTTTATTAGAACTTCCTTCCCAGCTCTAGACAGCAACTTCCCTTTCCACCACTGAATTTTCTTCCAGACCCTCTCCTTGAGAAATAAAAAGGCTTGATATTTGGATCTACCAATTAAGGTGGGCAGCCCCAGATAAGATTCAAATTTTGCCACCTCTTTTACTCCCAACACATGTGTGATCCATTCTCTTTGTGCCCCCGTTGTATTACTACTAAAGAACACAAAAGATTTTTCTAAATTGATACATTGTCCAGAAGCCGCTGCATACAAATCTAATACTTCTGAGATCACCTGCACTTCTTCCTGTTTAGTTTGACAAAATAAAAGAGAATCATCAGCAAAAAGCAAATGGGAAATAGTAGGGGCTATCCGGCTAATGGCAACACCATGAAGCCGACCATTCACCTCTTCCTTGGCCAACAATGATGTGAAAGCCTATGCACATATCAAAAATAAATAGGGGGATAAAGGGTCACCCTTGCAAATCCCCCTAGTAGGCCGAAAATTACCAAAGGCCTTACCATTAATACGAACCGAGAATGAGGCAGTAGTGACACAACTCATAACCCGATCAATCCACCCTTGAGGGAATCCCAACTTAACCATCATGCCCTTCAAAAAAGACCACCCAACCCGTCATATGCCTTACTAATGTCTAGCTTCAATGCAAGAGCACCTTTTTTTACCCTTCCTCCAGCTATGCATGGCATGCAAAGTTTCATATGCAACAAGTACGTTATCAGTAATCAAACGGCCAGGCACAAAAGCACTCTGGGTGGGTGAACTTAATTGGGGCAGAATCACCTTCAATCTGTTAGCCAAGACCTTAGAAATAATTTTATAAATAACATTACACAAGCTAATAGGTCTGTGGTCTGACATTTTCTCTAGAGACTTTATTTTAGGGATGAGAACAATATGAGTATAATTTATATCAGTCAACATATTACCATTATTCAAAAAATCCAAAACCGCATGAGTCACATAAGTCCCAACAATATGCCAAAATTTTTGATAGAAAAGAGCATTCACACCATCTAGTCCAGGAGCTTTTGTTGGTCCTATTTGGAAAAGTGCCATCTTCACCTCATCGGTACTAAATTCACAGGATAAAACATTAATCATATCTGGAGACATCTTATGAGAGACTGCATTAAGGCATTCCTCCATTCGTTCACACGTACCCGAAGAGAAAATATCCTCAAAGTAATTTATTGCCACCTTTGCTACATCCTCAATCTCTTCAACCCACACCCTCTGGAGTTTTAATTCCCTGAATGAAATTTCTACGCCGCCTTTATGAGGCCTTTGAGTGGAAAAATTTAGTATTCTTATCCCCAGACTTTAGCCAAGACAAGCAGGAGCACTGTGCCCAATATATTTCTTGCTTTAGAAGGAGATCGTCGAGCTGTTTACTTGCTACCATAAAGTCAAATTTGGTTGCCTCGGTTTGATCACAAACATTCAGCCTCTCAAGCAATTTTTTCAGTCTCTTAATCTCGGCCACCTGAGGATTTGTCCTAGTTAAACCCTAAGCCTGTAATTCTGCCCTACAATGCAAAATTTTATTGTTGGTACTAACCAAAGAAGCCCCTTCACCCCCTGATCAACCCTAAGCTTCTCTAACCAATTCTTCACACTCCTCAGAGAGTAGCCATACCTCTTCAAACTTAAAACCCCGAGCAACACATCCTTGGAGTCTATTATCCTTTCCTATCTACAAAAGTAATGGCATATGATCCAAGCATGCGAAAATTCATGGGACACCAAGCTTGCAGAGAATGCATCTAACCACTACTTATTTGCAACAGCACGATCAAGTCGTTCTCTTGTATTGGCTGCACCTAATCGCTTGTTATTCCATGTGAACTTATATCCCCAAAAACCCAGATCAATCAGTTGACAAGACTCCAAGGCAGCCCCGAACTCCTCCTTCTGTTTTGCCTGTGACAGATGATTGCTCAGCTTTTCTAATGAATATAAATAAGCATTAAAGTCACCAATGCAGCACTATGGACCCGTCACTAGTGAAGAGAGATGCTTCAAAAGAGCCCAAGATTTGTGTTTCTGACATGATTCCGGCCAACCATAAAACCCGGTTAAAAACCATTGAAATCCATTATCCTCGACAACCTTTGCCAAGACATGATTCTCTGTATAATTAATCACTTCCAACCTTACATCCTCTTTCCAAATCAACGCTAAACCACCACCCGAATCAGGTTTCGTCACAATTAATTTGTTCGGATAGGCCAAGTCTCGACAATGTTTTATAAACCAGTCTTTATCAAGTCTTGTTTCCATGAGGAAACATACATTGAGCCCTCACTAAATCGTGAAGGCTTCGAACTGTCCAAGAGTTCCAAAGCCCTTGGCGATTCCAACTTAGCAACCTCATTGTGCTCGGCAAGGGTGTTTTGACACCCCTGCCACTTCAAAAAATTGAGAACCATCCCCAGACTTTACTTTCTTCTCTACCTGCTCTTCACCCCTGTCAAACACATCCTACTGCATACCTTGGCTGCCTCTCTTGGCCAAAATAGACTTTGCTCCCTCTTTTAATAAATCCACGGGTCCAAAGTCCATGCGTGTGAACCTGGTCCATTTGCTTTGCTTGTCTACTCCCTGAGGCCCAATTGGTCCATTTTTATTCATAGGCCCATTAAAGACCCCCAGCTCGTCCCTACTTGGACTAAAATCTTCAGTACCTGATGTAATCCCATCCACCCCTTCCATCTCTATAGACTTCTATCCATGAAACTCGTGATTTTGCAGTGTATCTTCTGGAAAAATCTCGTAATATTCGGTAGTACCAGTAGCATGTGTATCTGTGCAAACCCTAGTGAATACTTCCCCACCGTCGCCGTCATCTGCCTCTGTTACCCTACCACTCCCCTACTGTGAATGGACAGTCCTCTCCTCAGTAACATGATCAACCTTACCCCGATACCTATCTTTACTACTTTGATAGGCCAAAAACGTATTGACTCCTTATGATAAATAAATTAATTAATTAATTAGCCAAGTTTATTAATTAATCAGATTAACATGCAATATACGTGGCAGCACAAACAAATCACCAATTAAACTAAGTATGCAGTGGAAATTAAATTGACACGATAATTTGTTTACGAATGAGGAAAACCTACACGGCAAAAACCCCATCGGGTGATTTTAAGGTCACCACTTTCGAGAATCTACTATTATCAAAACAAGCAGTTACAAGTAAAGGAATCCCAATACCTTATACCAACCTACAATTGAACCCTTACCCCAATACCTAATTGGACTTGTTTAGTAGTAACAATCTCTCCTTTCAATGCACAGCTCCCAGTACATGACTAACCAATTGCGTAGATCCCAGTACGCAACTTGATCACCAACTTGAGAAGGTTGTTGGCTGCAAAGTTCTTTAATTCATCCAGATGATGAAGATCATGAAGTTGCTTGGTCACAAAATCCTATGGTGTACAAACACAGCAGCTTATTCTAGAGAAAGAAGAACTAGGGCAAACTAGGTTTTTGGTCACACTCTTCTTCACACTTGTGCAATTGTACTCTTGTGCAACTTCTGTAACCTTTTACGGCCTTTAAAATTATCCTTATATATGTTTACGGTTGTGAGAAAAAAAAGCCCAAACATACATTCACGGATTGGATGAAAAACAGTCCTGAAAAACTGAGTTTCATAAACCTTGATAGATAGCCATCTATTGAGCTAGCTGTCGAGCCACGGGTTTCAGCAGCTTTTAAACCTCGATAGATGCTAACTGTTGAGCTAGCTGTCAAGCTTTAATGAATAACACTTTCTGACTTGATTCTTGGATAGACTTGCATGACTTTAACACTTGAACTTGAAACCTTGTTTCTTGAAGCATTAAACACATCCTAGATCTACCCAATTACAAGTAAAGTGCGTTTTGTTAAAGGATTATCCAATTACATAAAATAGTGACATATGTTCCTATCATTGAATCACATATGTCCTAACAACCACCCCTTTTGGCAATCCGTGACAAAACCACAATAAACAAATGAGATATGAAAGAAGTCATAAATCATTCAACTCATATTCACTTGTTAAATACAATAAAATCTATCCTAACACAAACTCTTGAAAAACTTTGCAAAAAGAGAGTTTATGGCAAGTAGACTTTGACAACCTGTATTTCTGAAACACTTTAAACAAAACTCATCATGGCATCTTAGTGTGAAACAGAAATAAAAGATTGCATAATGTGTATAAAGAAAGAAAAGAAACAACACATGGAGAGATAGGTGAAAGAATATACATCAATATATATAAACCAAATATAAGTACAATGTATGTCAAACTGATCACAAGATCTAAGGTACATGAACAATGTATCTAAAATATAGAGAAAAGAAAAAGATATATGAAATCCTCACTACATCCCTCAAAATATGAACACTCCCCCTAACAAAAATCTGCTATACTAACCCTCCCCCTACAAGTATGACTACTCTCATATCCAAAACTACTCCCCCTTTTTGTCACGAGTGACAAAGGGTAAGAGTATCAAGTAGACATCTCGTCAGTGCTGGAAGAGCTAGCATCTCCGATCCTCATCATCATCATTGTCGTTGGATGCCTTGGATGCCTCAGGAGGAGGAGAGGGAGACTCCACAAAGGCACCAAGGCGAGCCTACTGTCTAGCAATACAGCCGACACGAGTGTTCACCAGATACAACTCAATAGAGAGTGTATCAAGGCGAGCATCCATGTGCTGAAGCTGCGCCATGATCGCATCTAGAGTCACACCTCCCGTAGAAGAAGAGCGAGCGGAGGTTGATGGAGCTGAAGGAGTGGGTGGAGCTGCCAACCTGGACCACCTCGAACGTAGTTGCGCCTCGCTCCGTTTAACGGTAGCAGCGTCAATGGCACACATAACATGGAAGTAGTCGAATACGGGAAAGGGAATAGAAAAATGGCGTAAAATCCGCATGATAGCCGAAGGAAAGATGAGCTTATCATGAGTCGCCGTATCCCTATATATGTCTATGATAGAAAGAATGAAATGGGAGGGAAAATCTATAGTGAGATGCTCTAAAAGAGAAAGCAAAAATCGAGCTCAGGGCTCGGTAATAGAGTTATAGTGAGAAAAAGGATGCAAAACAAAAGTCATGACCATGTTAAGAAACCTAGGACCTTTAGCAAAGGCCGTATAAGAGGTGAACTAACGATCACCCCCAATCAGATGGACGCTCACAAAAAGAAGATATGAGCTTATCTTTGGACACAGTCCTCAGATGATCACAACCGGGGTAGTCAGGATGCTTTACCTTTGGGACACAAAGCACATCGGATACAATATCCGGTGTGACCACAATGCGCGTACCTCGAACGCGAGTAACAAAAAGAGGTATTGAATAATCAAATCCATGCGTGTTGGAGTAGAACTCCTGGATCAGCATGGATGGACAAGTGACCGGGACGTCACATAGTGACTCCCAACCCCTACTGTGAATGAGAGTGGGTAGGTCAGTGTCGGAGAAGTTCGACAAGATGACTTGGCATTTCGAATGAACGCCTCGTCTGGAGAAGTTCTTAAAGAAGTCCGTTTTGGCCTTCTCATCATGGAACCGGATGTGTGATGGAGTAGGATCAGAAGAAGTGGATGCCTCGGAACGAAGAGGGTTCCAGGACGGAACAGACTTACGTTTAGGTGCCATGACGCACTAACGTAAACTAGAGAGAAAGGGGGAAGAAAGAGACAATCAAAAAAGTCCCAAAACAGTTCAATATACAAGAGTATGGAGAATGTAAAGTATGTATGCATGAAAATGCATGAGCATGTGATATGCAATAGTAAAAACATCATGGGCTCAGCCCAATCCAATCCTACCAGCACACATGTTTGCAACAAAGTAAACACACATCTAAGAATGCATGAAACATTGTTATAATGCAAATAAGATGCAATGCATGATTTTTTAAGATCAAAAATACAAAACCCATCCCAAAATGTCACAATAACTTCATCAATTTTGAAAAACCCCAAAGTTTTCAAAAAAATCCCAAAAAGTTAGGTCAAATGCATGAAAAGGAAGGATTAGGACCCTTACCAAGTGAAGAAAGGCTTGATCTAGGTCGAAAAATCCATAAGGATGAAGTTTGGAGTGAGAGAGAGAAGTTTTGGGAGGTGAAGAGTCTAGAAAGATCGAGAGAGATTGAGCAAAATGAGGTCCGGATCGTGCTGAACGAATATATAGAAGCTCAGTAATTCTTAACAACTAGAGGTGTCGAGCTTTAAAAAGGGTCGACAGATGCAGCTATCGAGTAGGTGTCCACAGCAAAAAGAAGCTCAATGGATTGAGGAGCTATCGAGTAGCTATCGAGTAGCTATCGAGGAGATAGAAACTTTCTCGATGGATCGAGGTGCTATCGAGAAGCTGTTGAAATTGCGATTAAAAGAAGCTGAAGAGCTCGATAGATAAGCCAGGTGTCGAGGAGTTGTCGAGATTGCTTTAAAAATAGTTTTTCAAGAAGGGAAAAACACAGACATGAATGCACTCAAACATGCAACTCAACCAAGGATCCAAACAACATTTCAATCTCTCAATAACATCTCTCAAACAAGAAAAATGATAAGCATTTAGATCTCAAAACACACACACACACACTAAACAAGTCTAACCAATTTTATTTTTCAAAAACAAGTTAAGATAGTTTAGTGAGCATACATTAACACAGGTATTCCTTGTGATGGCCAAATCACATTGTACCTGCACATATATCAAAAGTAGCAAAGAGTATTGCGTGTTGTGTGTGAAAAACATCGCAAGATTGCGTAAGTGTCTACATGTTATGATGATTTGAGATATGAGAAAATTACTTTAACTCACACACAATCATAACTGTTTGATAGGGACTATCACCTTCAAGGTACATCCTATAACTCTCACATCTCCTAGAATACACGCTTGCAATCATATATAAGGCATTTTGATTCTTTTTGCTTTTATTTTTCTATGCATATTTTTCTTTTAAGCAAACCAAGCATGGACATATAAGAAAGAGAAAAGAAATACCTAATGATGTTAAGTTTTTGACATTGCACTTTTGCTATGCCGAGGCATACAGAGGTCATTTCATTATTGGCAGGCAACAATGGTGAGATGGTTATTTATGCCTTTCTCTTAGGATTTTCTAGTCCTTCCCGTCAAAAAGAGTGATACAAGTGTTAAGTATAAGAGATCACTTAATCTTACTCATCATAAACACGAGCCACAAAGCTCACTTACTTAGTTGTGCATAGAGATGCTCATCTAAGCTGCAAAAGATACAAAGTTTAGAAAAATTTATTTCAATGGTCATCCAAGGTACACAAGTACCAATGTACACAAACACACACTGTTTTTGTATTTTTCTTTTTTTTCAATTTTTTTATTTTTATATGAGAAACAAAATACACCAAATCTAAAAAGAAAACAAACAAAAACAAATTAAACAAAGCAATGAATAAAACTAGACTGACTCAAAACAATAAAGCAAAACACACAAGTAATGCAAAACAAAAATACGAAGGGGAGAGAGAGAATAAGCAATGGAATCACTTGAAGCCATTTTCCTTCCACACCTTGGAAGAACCTTTCCGTTTAGCGACCCTTGATCTGGCAGTGAGGGGGAGGAGTTAAAATCATTCAAGTTCGAAAGAAACATGAGGGCTTTGAGAATATCTCCAAGAGGAGCAAAAAAGGATGGAAGCTGATTTTGATCTCCTGATGCGGTCATGCTATTGCTCTTTTGAGTGGCTAACCACTTGTAGCAATTAGGTCAAGTATGTCCAGCTACTCCACAATGATGACAGAAATGCTGCTTTTTTTGTTTTGGCTTTTGAGAGTTTCCCTTCTTAGCTCTAGGATTTTTAATCTCTTTCTTATCAAGCTTAGGGGGTGCTCCTAAGATAGATTTACCCTTATCTATGTTCTCAATAGCTAATTCATTTTTAACATCATTGTTCTTAGTTTCAATATTATTAGCAAGAGGAACAAAAACAGTAGCACTAGTAACAGGTTCGACTGGAAGCAGATTTCTAAAGACTGAGCATTTCATCGAGCTTAGCGCTTGAAGTCCTTTCCAGTTGAGCTCTGACTTGGAATAGTTCTGCCTCAAGCTTCTTGGTCTTCTCAACCAAGAAATTATTTTCAAACCTCAGTGCTCCAATAGTCTGATTTACTACATCAAACTTTGTAGAGATTTCTTCCCACTCAAGCTCCACATCACTGAGCTTCTTCGTGGTCAACCTATATAACTTCTTATGCTTTTCTGAGACCATGTATAACTTTTCATAGGCTGTGTGGATGTCATCTTGTTCATCCATCTTTTCAAACTTAGACTCCACCAATTCCTCTTCTTCATCCACATCTTCAACAATTCCTTCATTAGGATTGATAGTGGTAGTGAAGGCATTCAGGATTCCGTCATCCTCATTGTTGGAATCATCCTTAGGCTCGGTGTCGCTCAATGTAGCAGCAAGTGCCTTGCTCTTCCCAATGGTCTTGGGATATGTGGGGCACTCTTGTTTCATGTGACCGAATCCTTGACACCTAAAGCACTTTGGTCTTGAGGAAACAGTGTACTTACTGCCATCCCTGGCATCATTTTTCCCTTTATCTTGGCTCTTAGACTGAGAAGAACTCGACTGTCTACGGTCCTTGTCGAAGCCCTTTACATTGACATTCTTCATAAACTTCTTTGCATTGGCATTCTTCATAAACTTCTTGAATTGCCTGATGATGTAGGACTTCATCTTAGAATCTTCATCATCTGAAGACTCATCCATGTCATTACTCTTGGCCTTCAGTGCCATGCTCTTGCTCTTGCTCGATTTCCCGATTCTAGGCAAACCCAACTCATAGGTCTGTAGATCACCAACCAACTCTATCAAAAGAATTTTGTCAATATCCTTCAATTCCTCAATCGCGGTGATCTTGGCATGAAATCTCTCGGGTAGAGATTTGAGCACCTTTCTCACAATCTTGGGTTTAGGAATGGTTTCCCCAAGATTAAATGCTGAGTTTACTATGTCCTTGAGCTTGGCATAGAACTCATAAAATGACTCATCCTCCTCCATCTTGATCTCTTCGAAGCTTGTAGTGAGCCTCTGAAGCTTCGAATCCTTGACAGCCTTAGTTCCTTCATAGGTTGTGTAGAGAATGGTCTATGCTTCCTTTGCAGTTTCAGTAGAGGATATTTTCTTGAATTCCTCATTAGTGACTGCACTGAACAAGCCATTCAATGCCTTGCTGTTGAAGTTTGCCGCCTTGATCTTAGCATCATCCCAATCGGTCGGCTCTTCTGTAGGCTTGGTCCAGCCTATCTCCATAGCTTGCCACACTTTCTCATCTAGAGACTGCAAGAAAGCTCTCATACGTACTTTCCAGTAAGCATAGTTAATTCCATCAAATAAAGGAGGTATAATGAGAGACTGTCCTCTATCCATGACAAACAGGGGTCAATGGATCACACAGTAAAGATTAAAACCTAATTAGAGTGTGTCTGCTCTAATACCACTTGATAGGCCAAAAATGTATTGACCCCTTATGATAAATTAATTAATTAATTAGCCAAGTTTATTAATTAATCAGATTAACATGCAATATATGTGGCAGCACAAACAAATCACTAATTAAACTAAGTATGCAGCAGAAATTAAATTGACACGGTGATTTGTTTACGAATGAGGAAAACCTACACGACAAAAACCCCATCGGGTGATTTTAAGGTCACCATTCCCGAGAATCCACTATTATCAAAACAAGCGGTTACAAGTAAAAGAATCCCAGTACCTTATACCAACCTATAGTTGAACCCTTACCCCAACACCTTATTGGACTTGTTTAGTAGTGACAATCTCTCCTTTCATGCACGGCTCCTAGTACGTGACTAACCAATTGCGTGAATCCCAGTATGCGACTTAATCTCCAACTTAAGAAGGATGTTGGCTGCAAAGTTCTTCAATTCATCCAGACGATGAAGATCATGAAGTTGCTTGGTCACAAAACCCTATGAAGTACAAACACAGCAGCTTCTTCAAGAGAAAGAAGAACTAGGGCAAACTAGGTTTCCGGTCACACTTTTCTTCACACTTGTGCAATTGTGCTCTTGTGCAACTTCTATAACCTTTTATGGCCCTTAAAATAATCCTTATATATGTTTTGGGTTGTGAGAAAAGAAAGTCCAAATATACATTCACGGATTGGATGAAAAACAGTCCTGAAAAACTGAGTTTCATAAACCTCAATAGATAGCCATCTATCGAGCTAGCTGTCGAGCCACGGGCTTCAGCAGCTTTTAAACCTCGATAGATGCTAGCTGTCGAGCTTTAATGAATAGCACTTTCTAACTTGATTCTTGGACAGACTTGCATGACTTTAATACTTGAACTTGAAACATTGTTTCTTGAAGCATTAAACACATCTTAGATCTACCCAATTACAAGTAAAATGCGTTTTGTCAAAGGATTAGCCAATTACATAAAATAGTGACATATGTTCCTATCATTGAATCACATATGTCCTAACATACTTGGTGAACATGCTCAAGTTCCAGTTGCCTTCATCCATTCCCCATATTGACATTCTGCTTCCTCACCATTCTTAGTTGCCACAAAGTATTGAGCACAATGCTTGAGGTCATGCCCAAGCAAGCCACAATAATGGCAGAATAGAGAAAGTCTCTAATATTTAAATGTAACCCAAGTCTTCTGCCTATTCGATCCTGCCAAAAAAGCTCCTCTTTGAAGAGGTTTAGATAAAGGAAGGGCAACCTTCACACGCATAAAAAATTTTTGGATGTCCTGTTTCCGCCTATTCTCCACCTCCTCCACCACTCCTAAACGTCCCCCCACCACTTCGGTGACTGACGGAGAGACCATGTCGAACAATGCCCCCCAGATTTGTACCCAAAAGGTAGCCGAATCGAACCTCACGTTACCAGCAGTCATCTCGGGTTTCCATCGAACCAACAATAAAACTTGATTGTCAAAGGTCCATGGTCCCCCTCTTAACACCCTAGCCATATCAAATTCTGAGTTAAACTTGAACTGAAACAGATTTGCCTCGACTTCTACAACTTGTACCTGATTCTCCAAGCCCCATGCGCGTTTAAGAATGCCCTGAGCGGCCCTCAAAAGACCTGCACGTGAGAAACTTCCCAATCAAACTTTGAGAACAACTTTCAATCTCTTCCTTCCGTCCTTCATCTGAAATAGAAATAATCTCTTCCTCCTCTGTGGTCAATTTCATGTTCTCCAAAATATTTATCACGTCATCTACCATAATCCAAGAAGAGTTGTCACCGAAAAAACAGGGAAAAGTCAAGCCCTTAGTATAAACTAAGGGAGGGAGATCCTCATATGCGAACGAGAGAGAGAGCTCCTACCCTAGAGGAGAGAAAGTTTGTAAAATTAAGCATTGAATTCAGTTTGTTTAATGGTGGAGTTTAAACCTATGTTATGCCTGACTTTGGTTAAGCATTGAGCTACCCTTAGTTATTGTGCTTTGTTCCAAAACTTCAGCCTTCCCCTCGAAGACTGCTTACAGAGTCATTTCCACCTACTTGACCTAAATGACTCGCCTAATGAGTCGACCGAGTCCTTCCTGTCTCACCATGCCCACTCGGCTCATGCCTTACTCTGCGTGGGCTTGACCCCTCTCACTGCTGACACCCTTGGTCTCCTCCCTAGCTTGGAACTCATGGTTGGGTCCAGCACTGGTGTTGAACACACTGACCTTCATGAATGTCGCCGCCGTGGAATCATGGTCACCGGTGCTAGTGTTGCCTTCTCTGAGGACGCAACTAACAATGTCATGGCACTGTTGATTGATGTTCTGCGTCGAATATCGGCTGCTAACCATTTTGTTCGAGGCAGGTTATGCCTGTGAAAGGAGAACATCCACTTGGTTTCAAGGTTTGTTTTTGAATTTGTTGTTTCTCAAATAAAAAAATAAAAAAAAAAGTTTTACCATTTAAATTCTTCCTATATATTTTTATTGGATATGAATTTTGAAATTTTAGATGGTATTTTTTTATTATATCCTCCATATCCATATTTGCAAAGTTTCAAAAAAAAAATATCAATAATTATGTCATTAATCAAATGTTTAAATATCAAGTTTTTGTAATATAGAATTATGCATTAAAAAAAAAAAGTTGATTGAATAGTAAATAACATTTAATTTGAACGAAATTTGATATACTTGTTAAAAATATATATAAAAAAAAATGCATTAGATTTTCAAATTTCACATCTAAATATCCAATAAAAAGACATAGGAGGAGTTTGAAGGGTTTGAGAGGTATGTTTAAGACTAACTTTAGTGGCGACTCTAGAAGTTTTTTTTAGAGTGGTTATTAGGAAACTTAAATTATACAAAATCTAATAAAAAGAAAACTTCATATATAGACCAAAAAAGAAGAAGAAAAAAGCAAATACATAGTCTTACAATTTCCTTATATAAATTTTCTTATTTTGAAATCGTTGCATGATAGTTCCATTATCAAAATGCTGCAAACTACATATCTTTCAAAATTTTAGTTAAATAAAATTTTTCTTGGACTTTTTTATTTTATTTTTAAAGACCTAATATATTGTTAAAGGGACCAAAGTTTGGCTACAAACTTAGTTGTAGCCTAAAGCTATAGTTTTCACTAAACAAATTAATTTAGCTACTGATTTTGATAATCTAACCGTTGAATTGCATGTTCTTAAAACACATGTCAAATTTCATGTTAATCGGATGTTATTTACTATTCAATCTATAAACTTATTTTTTATGTATAATTTTAGATTACAAAAACTTGAAATTTTAAAATGTAATTGATAACATAACTATTAATCTTTGATTTTTTTAAAATTTTTGCAAATATGGAAGATCAAGTTATAAGAAGAAAATATAATACATTGGTGGATTTGTCAAAATTCACATCTAATAAAAAAATATTGAGAAGAGTTGTAGCCTTAGTTTACAACTAAGGGCGTGTTTGGTAGACTGTAATAGACGCTGTAATGTAATAGTTATTCCTATGGTTTAGTTATTCTTTTGTTTGATTATGTTTTTATTACAAGGAATAATCATTCCTTATGAATAGCTATTTTTCAAAATGAGGAATAATTATTCCTCTTTAAAAGGTTGTATTAGCTATTCCTTAGTAAATGCAATAATTTCAAAATTTAATATATTTCAAAATAAAGAAACTTTCCATATACATCTAACAATTATAAAAATAAAAAATCATAAAAAATAACACATATATTTCCTAAAATAAATGTTAAATTTCATTCCAATGTTATAACTCACAACTAAACTAATGAATAGGTTTTGTTATTACATTACAACACATTTTATTCCTAGTAATAAAAATTACAATTCCTGTCGTAATCCCCATTCAGTGTACCAAACGTACCCTAAGTTTTTTGCCAAATTTTGTCCAAAGTATAATTATGTGTCAGTTTGGGAATAACTTATTTAAATTTTTGCTGAAAATATTTTCCTGAAAGTGTGTTATAGTATATTTTTACTTTGAAAAACTGAGAAAAAATAAGGTTCTAAAAAGCTATACATTAAAGCTAAAAGTTAGAGCTTATAAGCTCTCGCCAAACAGATACATAATGTTGAGCAAAGTCATAATTTTTTTTTTAATATATACATAATAATAATAATTTTTTCCAGGCCAAGATGGTTTGTGACCACCTGGGCAAAGTTTGACTTTTTAAAAAAAAAAAAAAAAAGAACGCGAATCGGTGTGTCGAGTGCGAATTGGCATGTCACCGAGTGTCCAGTGCAGGTGTGGCGGCCTTAGAGCTGCACCCATGCTTTCTAGCTTCTCACCGTATAAAATTTTCATAAATTTGAAGTAGTTTTTTGAAAATAGAAGTAAAATTATCATGTGTACCAAGAGCTTCAAGTTCGGCCAACTCTAACTTAGCTAAAGTGAAAAATCCAAAATAAACAAAGAAAGAAGAAGAAAATAAACGAATGAAATTAGTCAAAATCACACAAGAAAATGATCAAACAGTCAAAGAAAAAAATAAAATTATACCTTTCCTCATTGCATCGTTACGTCTTTTCACCAAAGTTGTTGGTGATGATCTTCTCTATTTCATCCTCCACAGATGCCAAGCAGCTGCCGATGAGATTTGGTGTGCTCTTCTCATCTTCAAATTGTTTGTGTGGATGTAGTGAGTGATTTCAAGGGAGAGAGTAGTGTTATATATATACTACTATGGGAGAGAGCGAGAGGTATTTTGTTAGAGAGTTACAGAGAGGAGATTCTGTAAAGAGAGTAGCCTTACTTGCAGGACGAAATTTTTTTAGTGAAAGAGTGTGGCTTTTACTCGCGGTGGAACTTGGGAAGAGTAACTATTTTTTTACAATTAATTTTATCTACCGCTTCTGGTGATATGATGCATATAAAATGAGTAATTTCATGGCCACAATTAATTTTACTCTAATTTTTACAATTATTTTGTGTGGTAGATTTTGACTTGACTTTTTTTTTCACCATTTATAGTCATCAAAATATATGTGAAATTAATTGTTGTCCTAATTTTCTTTTTTTGCATTCCCAGAAAAGCATAATTCACAAGTGAAGAAAATTGAATATTGCATACATAAATAGATGAATGTCTCTCAAATATATTTATTTGACTTTTGTCTTTTTTTAAAAGAAAAATAAAATTAAAAAGACGTCTTAATAATTATAAGTTAATGTGCTTCTTTTTAGTTTTTAGTGCAATGGATTGTACCAAAATATTCCCCCAATCTTTCTTACTTATATAAGCTTAAAGCACCCGCATCAATTAACTTAAAATAAGAAAAAATTGTCAATTTTACACATTCAACCCTAAAATTTACCCACATAAGCTCATCCAAAATTGTGCAATCAGAGCCATGGATGGTATATGTATGAGTTTTATTTCTTCGCAATTAAGAAGTTACTAGGAATTTTATTACTGCATAGCCACTACTTGCTCCTTGTTAGCGTTGGTCAGCCTAAAGACTCGTTGGCAAACCATAGTTTCGCGTTGGTCAGCCCCTTTGTTGTTAGCCGATGGACAGGTGTTGTTTGGGTGGTCCCGCAATGGAGTTTCCCGAGGAGGTGGTCCCGATAACAAGGAAACCAGTGGTTAGTAATAGTTCTGCCAGTAATTATTAATTGTTTAGAAAGAGAATAAATACATTTATCAGCTCATCATCTGTTTGCTTGTTCACACTTAGGTTAGGCACACACCAATTTGAAACATGGACTATGATGATATAGATTATGATGAAGGTTATAGCATGAAAGATATAGATTATAATTGGTCAAATAGTGATATGAATTATGAAACAGATTATGATTCTACCAGTGAAATTGATGATCATAATTATAATAGTAACACAAATAATTGGAGTACTTTAACAGGAGATAAAATCAACCGACAGACTAATAAACACAATAATAGTTTTTTAGACAGAATTAATAAAAAATTAGAATCTTTAGAAAATATTGACAGATCCGATATATATAATAAAGTGGAAAAGAAAAATGATAGTTTTTTGGACCTCTATGAAAGAATGAAAGCTTTAAATTCACCTTTAAAAAATGAAAGAAAATTTGAACCTCATCATAGATCGTCTTCAACTAAAACTATGGCAGATAGTTGGTATATAAATAATAGTTTAAAAGAAGAAGTAGATAAGAACTTACAGACATTAAAAGTAACTGACAGAAGGGTTGACGAAGAAATTACCCAATTAAAGAAAGAGTAACACGTATAGATGTAAAAGAAAGAAATACTACAGAAAGTGTCAGAAATATGAAGACAAAGAAAGAGATAAGATAAGGAAAGGCATAGTAAAAGAAACACTACAAAAATTTGAAAGACAGAATAGTGAAAAGTTATGTAGAAAGTTAGACACAAAAGATGAGATAGAAAATGTCAAGCAGAACAATAAAGAGAAAGCTAGCTCAGTACAAATTATATGTAAGAAGCTAGAAATAGAAAGAGACGGACAAAAGAGCCTAATAGAGACAAAAAATAAAGAAATAAGAAAAGAAATGTTAAAAAAGGATAATGGTACTCTTGAAGAATCTCTACGTAGACTAGAAGTGAAAAAAGAAGAAAGACTAAAATCAAAGGAGATAGTCAACAAAGGAAGGAAAAACAATAATAATAATAGTTTAAAAGAAAAGGCAAATAGTGATAATGTTGTAAAAGCAAAAGTGGAAGTAGTCAACAAAGAAGACAAGAAATGTAATAGTTTAAAGGAAAAAATTGATGAAAGACTAGAATTAATTGAAAGATCTATAGTAGTTACCCAAAATGATAGCTTGACAGAATTAACTAAAAAGATGAAAATTTTAAATACACTTTTAGAGATAGACATAAAAAGAGACATAGCAGTTTTAAATACTACTGAGTTATCAGATAATGAGAAAACTGACAGACATGTTAATAATACTATTTGTCATAAATGCAAAAGATATGGACATACTAAAACAATGTGATAGACATAATAAAATCATTAAACAAATAAGTAAATTAGAATTTGAGAAAGACAGAATAAATGAATTAATGGAAATATTTAATGATAAGCAAAAAGAGATAGATCAAGTAATAAAAAAGGAAGAAATAAAATCAACCAACCCACTTAAAATTAATAAAAGAAGAAGAAAGACTAAAGACATAATAATGAAACTGATAGAAAAACTACCGAATCACCATAAAGACAAGAAAGAATATTTATTAAAATTGAAAGATTCTATAGAAATACCTATTGCTTGTATTAGGTGTAGGAAATATGGACACCATGTTACGGATTGTAGAAAGGAAGAAAAAGCCAAAAAAGAAAAAGTAAAAATGAAAATGAAACAAGATAGAGTAGATATAAAACCGGTAACTCTACAGGATTTAATGACAGAAGCAAAAATGGTAAAACAAGAAATAAAAGACATTAAAGAAGATAATTCCACAGAGATAAATGAGCAAAATATTGCAGAAATAATAAATTTAAATATAAAAGAATTACCTAAACCCATGATAGACCCCTCTTCATTAGAAGAAGATATTTTAGATAATGACAACAACAAACAGAAAACTTTGAGTTTAATTGACAGAGTAATTTTTCAAAAATGGCATACAGAAATCACTCTAGTAATTAATAAAGAGTTCTCTTTGACAGAAATTGCTTTGATAGACTCAGGAGCTGACATGAACTGTATACAAGAAGGATTAATACCTTTAAAATATTATGAAAAATCATCTGAAAGATTAACTCAAGCAAATAGTGAAAAATTGATAATTAATTATAAATTACCTAGTGTTCACATATGTAATGATGGAGTTTGTTTTGAAACAGTTTTTGTTTTAATTAAAGACCTTTCTTCTAAAATCATTCTAGGAAATCCCTTTATGACTTTACTTTACCCCTTTCTAATGACAGAAGAAGGTATTAAAACTAATGTGTTAGGGAAAGACATACTTTTCAAATTTATTTTACCACCAATTCCAAAATACATTTATTCACTTAATACCATAGTAAAGGAAATTGATAAAGAAAGAATTGACAGAAAGAATAGACATTTGGAATCTTTGAAGTCAGAAATAATATACAAAAGAATTGTTGAACAATTAACAGATCCCATACTAAATAATAAAATAAAATTATTCAGACAACAAATTGAGACAGAAATTTGTTCCAATCTCCCTACTGCTTTTTGGCACGGGCATCGACATATAGTACAGTTACCTTATGAAAAAGATTTTAATGAAAGACAGATACCTACTAAAGCTAGACCAATACAAATGAATAATGAATTATTAGAACACTGTAAGAAAGAAATTGAAGCTCTTTTAACTAAAGGATTAATTAGAAAGAGCAAGTCTCCTTGGAGTTGTGCTGCTTTTTATGTTAATAAACAGGCAGAATTGGAGCGAGGAGTTCCAAGATTAGTTATAAACTATAAACCTTTAAATAAAGCATTACAGTGGATTAGATATCCTATTCCCAATAAGAAAGATCTTCTTGATAGACTTCATGAAGCAACCATATTTTCTAAATTTGACATGAAAAATGGATTTTGGCAGATACAGATGGATGAGACAGATAGGTACAAAACTGCTTTTACAGTTCCTTTCGGTCATTATGAATGGAATGTTATGCCTTTTGGTTTGAAGAATGCACCCAGTGAATTTCAAAATATAATGAATGACATATTTACTGTAAGGTTGAATTTAATCAACCATCTTATTGGCTTTATTCCGTGCCAAATTTGCTTGTAATTCAGCAATTAGTAACCCTGTATTTAGGTGGGTTTGTTGTAAGGGTAGTGAGTGAGATAGAGTATTAAATGCTCAAGAGTGTGAAAGAAGACAGAGTCTCACGGCTGGATCTCGCGGGTGACTCGCGGCTGCAAGCCGCCAAATGCAGCACACGTGCCAAGCATGCCAGAAGTTGAACAATCATGCTAGCTGGAGCACTACAGGACAAAATAGGACAACTGGCCATTCGATTATCTCGCAACTGGATCTCGTGACTCAGTCAAGTCGCGAGGCCAAGCCGCGAGCCAGCCCTGTTTTGAAAAACCTGACGTTTCACATTCCTCTCTCACCCTAGTATATATACCCCTTATACTCACAAAAGAAAGAGAGCTTCCAGAGAGAATTTTGAGAGAGAAACCCTAGAGTAAAACAAGATTGATTCATCTACAATCTTTACATAAGAGTCTCTTCAAATTCCTCAACTCTCTTCCTCTCCATTGTCAAACCCTTGAGAGGCATTTTACCAAAACCTTGTTCTCACCATATTCATTACTGTGAGAGGGTTGTTTGGTGTTCTGGGAAGCAATTAGGAAGGAACCAATCTACATTGGTTGATGCTATGGTCAAGTAGCGGAATCCGGTAAGCTACAAAAGAAAACGGTTCAGCGCAACCTCGTTGGAGCAAGAAGCTTGGAGGGCTTAGGTGCACTGGGTAGATTAGGCTTGGAAGGTCTATTGTTGTCCATGTATCCCAACTACATTTTCTAGTGGATTGTTTACCGCTTGGAGGGCGGCGGAGAGGTTTTACGCCGAAGGCTTCGATTTCCTCTTCGATAACACATCGCGTGTTGTCCTTGTGTTTGCATCTTCCTTCCCTTTTATCTTTGCCTTTTATTATCTGCTGTGGGTTGTGATTTTAATTTGGCTTAGATAGTTTTTCCAATTCTGGTTTATAGCTTTTGTTCATTTTCCGCACACTAGTTGTTTGATATAAAGCTTGAATTGGTTAACTTGTAAATTGGGGGTCTAAACGTTCAAGGGTGTTTTTACACTATTTGAACTTTCATTTACACCTTTCACAGATTTTTCCATTGTTTATATAGATGATGTCCTAATCTTTTCTAAATCAATAGATGACCATTGGAAACATTTAAATATATTTGTCAAAGTAATCAAACAAAACGGTTTAGTTGTTTCAGCCTCTAAAATAAGTTTATTTCAGGATAAAATTCGATTTTTAGGTCATAATATTTATAAGGGAACCTTAAGCCCTATTGACAGAGCTATTCAATTTGTAGATAAATTCCTAGATGAGATAAAAGATAAAAATCAATTACAAAGGTTTCTTGGCAGTTTAAATTATGTTTCAGATTACTTTCAAGGACTAAGAAAGATATGCAGACCCTTGCATAAAAGGCTAGAAAAGAATCCTCCTCCTTGGACAGACAGACATACTATGATAGTCTATTAAATTTGTCAATTGATTGTCTTCTGATTCTTCATCCTCCGAAGAGTCAGTTCGTCCTGTTGTATTTAACGTTATAATATTCTTGTTTTTTAATGGCTCCATATCCTTTAATGATTCTAGTTTCATTAAGTCCAGTTTTTTATTTATTTCATTAAGTAAATTATCAGTTTTTTCTGTCATGGGTTTCTTTAAAGGTGTTCTAAGGTGAGGAGGTATTTCATGAGGGATAAACAAAGGGGTATTGGACGTATTTTCTTTCTTTATAGAAGTAGAAGGGGGTGTCATTCTGTCCTCTATGTCTTGTAGCTTTTGACCAATTGTTTTTAGGTAGGTATTAGTGTAATTGTTCTGTTGAATTATACTATCTAGGTTCTTATTATCATCACTTAGACTAGGTCTTTTGATAGGAGTAGTGATAGGAGTAGCCAACACTTGGACTCCACTATTTTGACTTAATATAATTGATTCAAAGGGTGGATAAGTTTGATACACTTTCTCATGATTTTCTGTCTTTGTCCATGACAATATTTTCTCTATTACACTTATCTTTTTGTTAAGATAGTCCAAAAAGTCAAAGAAACTAAAATGTGTCTGTAAATCTGTCATCATTTCATAATACTTAGTTCTTAAATTTTTTCTTTCTTGTTCATTGTATTCTTCAAAGAATTGGTTTTTTCTGTCATTATTTTCGGGTTTTAAGTAATCATATTTTAGTAGTTCTTTATCTAAAACAAATTCTTTAGATAAAACATTGATTTGTCTATCATCTGTAAATCCTAAAATATCTGTGTGGGTAGGAGAATCAGGTTGAGGTTGGGGCTGATAAAGAGGTTGGTGAACATTAGGGGTAGGTTGTGTGGTATCAGTCGAATAATAAGCTGTTTCTGTCTGGACAGGGGTTTTCTTAGTGTTTATAGGGGGAAGGTGTATAACTGGAGGAAGATTCTGAGGGGGTAAAGGTTTGGAATCAGAGAAAGGTGTCGTAGAGGAAAAGGAGCTTCTAGGGGTAAACATCATAGGGGTCTTTCTGCCTGTAGAACTACTAGGTCTTATGAGACTATCAGTGTGTCTGTCATTATTATTTAAAGAAATAATAACTGTACCATCTATATTTTGGGCTATGAAGTCTGGTTCAGTGTTTTCTATATTTGGTGTAGGGGCAATGGCCTCAAGTTGCCATCTATCTGGATGGGCTATATCTTTCCATTGTATTTGTTGAGGTACTCGCAATCTAGTGTTTCGGGTTGAGGCTTGCAGAAGGAGAGTCTGACCTTTAGGGGAAGGATCAACTACTGATTGAGGGTCTAAAGTGGTTTTCATTAGTTTATAATAAATCCTATAAATAGTAGCTAAAGGTTCTGAGCCTTCTTTCGTGTAATAACTGTTTGTTTTTATATTCAAAGATAAAGCATCCATAATATTTCTGTCAGATAGGCTTAAAGAAAAGTTAGGATAACAATTAAAATATACTGGTCCATTATGTAAACTTGTTTCCATCATTCCTAGGAGCTTAATTGTCTGTCATCTCTTAAACAAAGTAAAACACTTGCATTTAAGGTTTCTCTTGTTAATGGTTTAACAGCTACTTGAACCAAGCCAACATGTAAAAATGCATATTTTTCTCTATGTCTATTAATTGAATCTATTGAAAATAACTGAATTGTTTCATATTCATTAAATAGAGAGTAAGTTCTTTCAACAGTCTTTATAGTGTAATCTGTCAAGAAAGATAATTTAGAAAAAGTAGTCTGTCTGTAGATTTTATCAGTTCTTTCAGTTGGTATATTCCATTTATTCCATTCTAGTAAATTTCTGTCTATATCTTGCATGCTATATTCTTCAGAATTAACTATCTTACCACTTTCCATGTTCAGATTAGTGTGTGCCTGACCTAAGTGTGTCCTAGCAACAGATAATGAGCAACTAAACATATTCATTCTATTTCTAAGCAATTAATAATTACTAACGGAATTATTACTAACCACTGGTATCCTTGCTATCGGGACCACCTCCCCAGGAAACTCCATTCCGGGACCACCCAAACAACGCCTGTTCGTCGGCTTAACATCACGGGCTGACCAACGCGAAACTATGGTTTGCCAACGAGTCTTTAGGCTGACCAACGCTAACAAGGAGCAAGTAGTGGCTATGTAGTAATAAAATTCCTAGTAACTTCTTAATTGTGAAGAAATAAAACTCATACATCTACCATCCATGGCTCTGATACCATTAACTACCCAGGAGAGAGCACAGTAGTAATAGAAGCATAAACAATGATAAAATAGATGATAAAGAAGAAGATAGCAAAATAGATATAGTCAAAATAAATTAAAACAGAGTATGAAATATGAAAACTGAAACTAATAAAATCTTACTTGAATAAAACTTCTGTCTTTGATTAAAACTGAAAACTTCTGTCTTTCTTACAACCTTTGAAAATAAACACTGTCTGAAGAGTTACAAGAATACAAAGTAAAATCTGTAAAGGGTTACAAGATTATATCTGTCTAGAAGGGTTACAAGATTACAAGAGAGGAAGGATTACAAAAGTCTTTCTGAGGGAGAGGGAGAGCTATCTTGGACCTAAGCTTTGAACCTGAGAATTAAACTCTAAAATTGTGACCTGCCTTCTGTCTTCGGAGTCTGTCCTTTTATAGATGAAGTGAACCATGGTAAGTCTTCGAAAGTAACCTGGGTCAAGTAAAGTGAACTCAAGTTAATCTGTCTGTAGAATCTTGAACAGTAAAAGTTTTATTAACAGTAGTCTATCTGGCACTCTGTCCGGATACACATGCCAGTGAACAATAGTAACTTTAAATGTCTGTCTGTACTTTATGTCCATTTTTGTCTAGACTTTGTTGGGTCTATCTGAGAATCTTCGTACGAATTGGCAATAACTTTGGAACTCTGGAATCTGTTTTGTCCTTGTCTGAACTCTTTTTACGCATGCTCGTGAATAGTAAAAATGACTTGGGGACATCTGTATGTATTTGTTGGAAATCAAAATGATCTGGCGCAAGGGGATAGTGACCTGGCGCAGTTGTCTATCTTGTCTGTTATTTTGTCTAATTGGTAGTTATAGTAGTTACAATTGACAAATTTGATAGATTTATCTGACATAAATAATTTGGAATCACAATTCACAGATAAATTACAAATTAATAAATTAACTTTAGCATCTTCATCGCAAGATCGTAAAAAAGGAAGAATTGAAGATTTATACCCCAGAAAGAATTGGTATCCTAAACCTACTCCCCCTGATTTACAATTTGAAGAAAGACATACTTATGTTAATTCATCTTATTCGCCAGATTTAATTGATGAATGGAATATTGATGGAATGTCAGAATATGAAATAATAAACCTTTTACATGAAATGACTTTGCTCTCTAATATTTATAAGAATCATGGAAAACAGGACCATCTGATAGCTCATTTAATTGTCACTGGTTTTACTGGCCAGTTGAAAGGCTGGTGGGATCATTATTTAAATAATGATGATAGAAATGGAATATTAACAACTGTTAAAAGAGAAACAGATGGAAGTGTTATAATGACAAATAGACAGCCTTCACAAGATGCAATTAATACTTTAATTTTTACCATAACTAAACATTTTGTTGGTGATCCCAATCAATATAAAGAAAGAGCTTCAGATGTTTTAATTAATTTAAGATGTCGACAACTTTCATATTTTCGATGGTATAAAAATGCTTTTATTTCAAAAGTCTTAAGTAGGAATGATTGTCAACAATCCTACTGGAAAGAAAAATTCATTGCTGGTTTACCTTATTTCTTTGCTCAAAAAGTTAGACTTGATATAGTTAATAATGACGGAACTATAGACTATCCTAGCCTGACATATGGAGACATAATATCTTCAATTAATAAAACAGGTCTATGGCTATGTAATAACTTAAGGCTAAAAAACTAGATAGAAAAAGAAAAAAGATATGCTAAAAAAGAGCTAGGAACTTTTTGTGAGCAATATGGTTTTGATCCATTAATTGCTCCCTCTAGGAAAAGAAGAAAAGAAAAGAAAGATGATAGAAGCGATGGATACAAGAACAATAATAGAAGATATTATAAAGGTAAGTCTAAAGACAAGAAAGAAGAATCCAAAAGAAAGAAACATGATAGACGTAGGGAAAGTGACATTACTTGTTTCAAATGTGGGAAAAACGGACACATTAGCAGATATTGTAACTTTCAAAGAAAGATAAATAAACTTGATATATCAGGAAAACTAAAGGATAAACTAATGAGTATAATAGAACTGACAGATAGTGATGAAACAGATAATGAAATTCACTAGATAGATAATAGTAACATCACCTCATCGTCATCTACAGATGTTTCTTCACATGATGAAAATGTTAAATTATGTAACTGTAATAATCCTGATAATTGTTATTGTAAAAGAAAATTAAAAATAAGCGTCTTAACAAAACAAGAAGACATAATAATGGATTTAATAGATAAACTTCCAGATCTACAGTCTAAGAAAGATTATTTATCTAAATTAAAAGAATCTTTAACTGAAATTGATAGATTTGAAATAGATCTAAAAGATTAAAAGTCAACTTATAATTTTACAGAAATTACTGATATATTTAAACCCAATAAACCTATAACTGTGACAGACCTACAAATAGATATTAATAACCTAAAAAATGAACTGAAAAATTTAAAATCAGAAAATTTCATATTAAAAGGCATGGTTGAACAGATAACTACGCAAGTAATTAGCATAAAAGATAGAATTAAATATTGTAATGAACCTCTGACAGACTCCCCTTTTCTTGAAAGACATAATTATACTGGTGAAATTTCTCATAAAGAGGATGATAAGATGAATTTTTAAATATAATTGACAGAATGATATTCCAGAAATGGTACACGGAGATAACTTTGGTAGTTCATAAAGAATTTTCATTAATAGTTATTGCCCTTGTTGATTCAGGTGCTGACATGAATTGCATACAAGAAGGATTAATACCCTCTAAGTATTATGAATCAACAACAGACAGATTAACTCAGGCTAATGGTGATAGACTTAAAATAAGTAATAAACTAACTAAGGCATACATATATAATAATGGAATCAAGTTCAGAACACCTTTCTTCCTAACAGATAAGTTGTCCTCTAAAGTTATATTAGGAAATCCTTTTTTGGCTTTAATCTACCCTTTCTTCATGACAGATAATGGAATATGTACTAATATTTTGGAAACAGAAGTATTCTTTAAGTTCCTCCTACCCCCATTCCCCAAGGATATACACTTACTGAAAGAAATTTCCATCTCAAGGGATAGAAGTACTGACAATAGTGACTTAGTGATAGATAATGATGAGATTCCTACAATGGTAGAAAAAACTATTCTACCCAGTAGCAGTAGTACTTAAGTATGTATATATATATATATATATATATATATATATATATATATATATATAAAGAGGTTTTTATGAAAACAAAATATTTTTCCTACTTTTGTTGACTATTCTAGTCTTTCTTTTGTTCCTACGTATCTTTCCATTATTTCTCCTATCTCTATGCCAGGATCTTTGTCTTGTACTATAGGATCATGACTTTTAGTTCTTTCTTAGTTCTTTCTTGTCCTTTCTCAACATATATTTATTCCCATCTCGTTGTCACTTCCATAATGGCCTTTAATTAGTTAATTTTAAAATTAACGGTTAATTGCCTGGCAAGCAAGATAGCCATTCTAAGGCTAAAATGCCAGACAAAATTTTGCCAAAATAGAAATCTTTAATACAGATTTCAGTTAATGCATGAAGGCGTCTCAATAGAGACAACATCCCTTCAGAATACAAGGTAAAAAATGACAGTGTATTCAAGTGGTGATCAAAAAGGTTTAACTACTATAACTACCAATTAGACAAAATAACAGACAAGATAGACAACTGCGCCTGGTCACTATCCCCTTGCGCCAGATCATTTTGATTTCCAACAGATATAGACAGATGTCCCCAAGTCATTTTACTGTTCACGAGCATGCGTAAAAAGAGTTCAGACAAGGACAAAACAGATTCCAGAGTTCCAAAGTTATTGCCAGTTCATACGAAGATTCTCAAATAGACCCAACAAAGTCTAGACAAAAATGGACATAAAGTACAGACAGGCATTTAAAGTTACTACTGTTCACTAGCATGCGTATCCGGACAGAGTGCCAGATACTACCCAGGAGAGAGCACAACAGTAATATAGAAGCATAAACAATGATAAAATAGATGATAAAGAAGAAGATAGCAAAATAGATATAGTCAAAATAAATTAAAACAGAGTATGGAATATGAAAACTGAAATAAATAAAATCTTACTTGAAAATACTTCTGTCTTTGATTAACTTGAAAACAAACTGTCTTTCTTACAAGCTTTGAAAATAAACACTGTCTGAAGAGTTACAAGATTACAAAGTAAAATCTGTAAAGGGTTACAAGATTATATCTGTCTAGAAGAGAAAGGTTACAAGATTACAAGAGATGAAGGATTACAAAAGTCTTTCTGAGGGAGAGGGAGAGCTATCTTGGACCTAAGCTTTGAACCTGAGAATTGAACTCTAAAATTGTGACCTCTATTCTGGACCTAAGAAAATGGACCTATCTTCTGTCTTCGGAGTCTGTTTATTTATAGATGGAGTGAAACATGGTAAGTCTTCAAAAGTAACTGAGTTAAGTAAAATGAACCCAAATTAATCTGTCGGTAGAGTCTGTCCTTTTCTTCAAAAGTAACCCGAGTTAAGTAAAATGAACCCAAGTTAATCTGTCGGTAGAGTCTGTCCTTTTAGTACTCTCTGGGACTCTGTCAGGGAACGCATGCTAGTGAACAGTAGTGACTTAAAATCTGTCTGTATTTGTCTAGACTATAATAGATCTGTCTAGTAGCTATTCATGCATGTTGATGAATAGTGATCTGTCTTTAGTGAATAGTGATCTGTCACCGTTGTCTGTCCGGGAGAGCATTCTATCTGTGGAGAGCATTCTGATTTTGTCTGTCTGTGTATCAATCTGTATCCGTGTAGTTATCATAATCTAGCGGATCAGAATTATCCTCATACTGCTCATGCTCATGAACTACTCCATAATTACTACACAAAACGCAGTATGAAATAGGAAGATAAATAGGAACATGATCCTTTGCTGTCATCTGTCTAGGATCCTTAACATTCTTTTTTCTTCCAAAAAGCCTCCTTGCTGAAGGTCTTGGGCCATACATAGCTATCCTGTTAGTGTAGCTATATAAATGGAAGCCTCTGTCTAATTCTTTCTGTATATCATAGATCTTATTACTCATAAAGTTAGACCATTCTTTAGTCAGAGCATCCGGATCATCAAGTGATAAGTAAGTATCTCCTGTATACCAGTTGTATTCAGGAATACAACCCCAATCATGAATAAGAACTAGAAGGTGTGCTGGCTGAACTTCCATATAATAGCTATTGTCCCAAGCTGGAAGAGTACTCCAGATGGTAATCCTCATATAATTAAGTCCTCCAATCAGTGCGGCTACATCTTGGATGATTTTGGGAAATAAACTAATCTAAATTCCAGAAGTTATAATCAACTTGCTAATAAATCCTGCTTCAAGCATCTCAGATAGCCATAAAGGATCACAAATTACTGGATCTTCTGTCTCTGTGTTGATAAGTAATCCCGGATAGGGATTGTATCTGTCTCCTGTTCCTTTATAAACTCTGTCTGCGTCTCCGAAACTTTCATACCATGTGGCCTTATGAGATAGCCATGTATCATCTGTCATATCTTCTGTCCTGATAAATGCTGTAGAGACTAAAACTTTAAAAAGCTGTATCCATCTGTCATAAGAGCTTGTTAGTGCTTTATGAGTTAATATCTTCTGTTGAATTTCAGGAAGTAAAGTTCTAATGGCAAGTCTCCTTTTTTGCTGAATCTTAGGGTGGAGCTTTGAAAAGCTTGTTCCCATAAGATAGCTATTTAGAGACTATGATTCTGTCATTGTGGAGCTTGAATCTCCATCCTCCTTGCCAGGGAGTTGACAACCAAGTGCTTCAATAAATGCACTGGTGTTCACAAGATATAATTCCAAAGCCTTAAGGGTCTTTTGGAATAAGGATTTTTGTCTGAGGGTAAAGGCTGCCTATAGATTATCAAGAAGTAGTTTAATATGAAGAGGAAGGTCTATAAATTCTCCATCTCTGAAAATGAGGTCAGTGCGAAGCACTTCATGCAGAATTTCACTTTTGCCACCACAAGAGTACATTGCCTTTATTAGCATCATATCCTGATCCTGAAGGGATATTGTCTCTATCGAGACACCTCCATTCCTATCTGAAATTTTCGGGATTGTTTGGGTTTGGGTTGCACCGCTAGTGCCTTGCCCTTTCCTTTCATGTTTGCCTGGGAAGTTCTTTTACTCATGGTAGTCTGCAAATGGGTTTTGGGAAAAGGATCACGTCTTGAAAAATGATCTTGAAAATAAATATTTTCTTGCAAAGCTTCTATAAAATTTATTTTAAAAACTTTTTTGTCAATATCCTTTTGTAAAGTCTTTTCAAAATGTTTTATAAGAAAAGCAAGAAAAGTATTTATACTAAAACAAACTTTTCTTTGTACACTTTTGTGCTCTTGCTGAGTAGTAGTGGTATCATGATAAAGTCTATTGATGTCGGAGTGGCTAAAATTCAAAATACTCACAAGGTCTATTATGATTTTATTTGTCCTGTGTACAATGCTATATCTCTCATTCTACAGTAATATGTGAAATAAAGCTTCTTCATAAAAGTCTTTCATTAATAGGAAAATCTGTCAAGGGGTTATAATTAATTCTGCCTGTCAAGAAATTAAATCTGTCATTATTCAAGAAATTACCACAATTAATGTTTTCTTTAATGATTAATAAAGGAGAATCTGTCAAAACTTCTTTTATTAAAATATCTGTTATATGAATATTTAAGGGTACTATAAAGGGTGTAAATATGTCATTTATTATAATTTTGTTTGGTACTTCTATCATACTGTCAGTCCATGCATATTGATTACAAAAGATTGCATCCATATTTCCGTCTTTTATGCCTTTTCTACTAAGTTCTTCTATAGATTGGACTTTATGTTGGTACCTATAAGAACATATCTCTGTCTCTTTGTCTTGTTTAACTTTCTTTTTGTCATTTTTTGTCAATTGATCAACAAGTAATATTTCTATCTTTAAAGATGACAAACTTGTTTCAGCTCTTTCGTTGATATCTGTTAAAATAGTAACCTTTTTGGAAGAGTGTTTTTCTTTCAAGACAGGTGGTACAATGAATCTAAAAAATATATCTTTTCCTAACACATTAGTTTTAATTCCTTCATCTGTCACTAAAAAGGGATAAAGCAAAGCCATAAAAGGAGTTCCTAAAATGATTTTAGAAGGAAGGTCTTTAATTAAAACAAAGAATGTTTAAAAATATATTCCATCATGGCATATATGAACATTAGGTATTTTATAATTAATTATTAGTTTTTCTCCATTGGCCTGAATTAATCTTTCAGAAGATTTTTCATGATATTTGAAAGGTATTAGTTCTTCTTGAATAAAATTCATGTCAGAACCTGAGTCTATTAAAGTAATTTCTGTCAAAGAGAACTCTTTATTAACTATTAGAGTGGTTTCTATATGCCATTTTTGGAAAATTACTCTGTCAATTAAACTCAAAGTTTTCTGTTTGTTGTTGTCATTATCTAAAATATCTTCTTCTAATGAAGAGGAGTCTATCATGGGTTTAGGTCATTCTTTTATATTTAAATTTATTATTTCTACAGTATTTTGCTTATTTATCTCTGTGGAATTATCTTCTTTAATTTCTTGTTTTACCATTTTTGCTCTTGTCATTAAGTCTTGTAGAGCTACTGGTTTTATCTCTACACCATCTTGTTTTATTTTCATTTTTACTTTTTCTTCCTTTCTGCAATCCGCAACATGGTGTCCATATTTCCTACACCTAATACAAGCAATAGGTATTTTTATAGAATCTTTCAATTTTAGTAAATATTCTTTCTTGTCTTTATGGTGATTCGGTAGTTTTTCTACCAGTTTCATTATTATGTCTTTTTGTTTTCTTTTTCTTTTATTAATTTTAAGTGGGTTGGTTGATTTTATTTCTTCCTTTTTTATTACTTGATCCATCTCTTTTTGCTTAACATTAAATATTTCCATTAATTCATTTATTCTGTCTTTCTCAAATTCTAATTTACTTATTTGTTTAACAATTTTATTATGTCTATCCCATTGTTTTTTAGTATGTCCATATCCTTTGCATTTATGACAAAGAGTATCATGTCTGTCAGTCTTCTCATTATCTGATAACTCAGTAGTATTTAAAACTGCTATGTCTCTTTTTCTGTCTATCTCTAAGGGTGTATTTAAAATTTTCATCTTTTTAGTCAATTCTGTCAGGCTATCATTTTGTATATGCGTTATATCTTTTTCAATTGCTTTTAGTCTTTCATCAATTTTTTCTTTTAAACTATTACACTTCTTGTCTTCTTTATTTACTACCACTTTTTCCACTTTTACTTTTACTACACTATCACTATTTGCCTTTTCTTTTAAACTATTATTATTATTGTTTTTCCTTCTTTTGTTGACTATTTCTTTTGCTTTTAATCTTTCTTCTTCTTTCACTTCTAATCTACGTAGAGATTTTTCAATAGTATCATTATTCTTTTTTAACATTTCTTTTCCTATCTTTTTATGTTTTGTCTCTATTAGGCTTTTTTGTCTGTCTCTTTCTATTTCTAAGTTCTTACATATAATTTGTACTGAGCTAGCTTCTTTTTTTATTGTTTTGCTTTTCCACCATTTCTTTTAGGCTAGCATTCTTTTTTATTGTTTTGCTTTTCCACCATTTCTTTTAGACTATCATTACTATTGTTGGCTGTTCTATCTCATCTTTTATATCTAGTTTCCTACGTATGACTTCCTTCTTTTCACTATTCTGTCTTTCAAGTTTTTCTAGTGCCTCTTTTACTAAACCTTTCCTTATCTTATCTCTTTCTTTGTCTTCATTTATTATATTTCTGACACTTTCTATAGTACTTGTTTCTTTTATGAGATCCTTTCTTTTATCTTCTATACGTGTTACTCTTTCCTTAATTGGGCTAGTTTCTTCGTCAACTCTTCTGTCAGTTGCTTTTAATGTCTGTAAGTTCTTATCTATATCTTCTTTTGAATTTATATACCAATTGTCTGTCATAGTTTTTGTAAAAGATGATCTATGATGGGGTTCAAATTTGCTTTCTTTTTTCAAATGTGAATTTAAAGCTTTCATTCTTTCATAGAGGTCCAAAAAATTGTCACTTTTCTTTTCTACTTTAGAATATATAGCGAATCTGTCAATATTTTCTAAAGATTCTAATTTTTTATTAATTCTATCTAAAAAACTATTATTGTGTCTATTAGTCTGTCGGTTGATTTTATCTTTTGTTAAAGTACTCCAATTATTTGTGTTACTACTATAATTATAATCATCAATTTCACTGTCAGAATTAGAATCTGTTTCATAATCCATATCACTATTTGACCAATTATAATCTATATCTTTCATGCTATAACCTTCATCATAATCTATATCATCATAGTCCATGTTTCAAATTAGTGTGTGCCTCACCTAAGTGTGAACAAGCAAACGGATGATGAGCTGATAAATGTATTTATTCTCTTTCTAAACAATTAATAATTACTGGCGGAACTATTACTAAACACTAGTTTCCTTGTTATCGGGACCACCTCCTCGCATACCGCATCTTAGGGATTTCCCACATCTTTTACAGTTCTTTTACAGGTTTCCAGATCTCCCATGGATTATTAGATTGGAATGTGTGCTGGTTGAGCTTCCATATAATAGCCAGTGTCCCAAGCTGGAAGAGTACTCCAGATTACCATCTTCATATAATTAAAACTGAAAACTTCTGTCTTTCTTACAAGCTTTGAAAATAAACACTGTCTGAAGAGTTACAAGATTACAAAGTAAAATCTGTAAAGGGTTACAAGATTACAAGAGAGGAAGGATTACAAAAGTCTTTCTGAGGGAGAGGGAGCCCCTAACAGGGCATATGTGTTACTAATATTGAGTCTGTATCTACTAAAATATGCTCATAAAATGCCTGGGTCTTAAAAGTTTCTGTCTTAGGATGTTGCCATCCTGGGGGAATGAGCTGTCTGACTAGGGAGAGGGGCTCTGTTATGTGCTGGTATTCTGGTTCAGTCCATAAAATAAAATTCCAGGAGTCTTTTGGGAGTTCAATGCTGTGATCTTCTTTTGGGGTTTGGGTTTGGGTTTCCTGAGGGGTAGAGAATCTATATTTTGGTTGGTTGGAGGGAGAGGCCAAAGGAGGAAAAGAAGATGCAACTACATTAAATGATTTCTTTAAAGGAGGGGTTGAGGAAGTTAAGGGTAGGGCATAAGTCTGTTTGGATGTTGGATTGGGGCTTGGGGAGAGTGGTTGGAAAGGGTTTGGACTGCAAGTTAATGGGGTTCTTTCTTGAGATTTATTTGAAGAGAAAGTGGGTGAAGTGAAAGAGGGACAAGGGAGGAATCGGGGGAGCAGCATAGGACTGTCTGGTTCTGGGTTTTGGGGATTTGCTCTTATCTGCAAGGGAACTCATCTTCCCTGTAGAAATTCACTGGTTAGAAAATCAGGAATTGAATTAGTTTCCCCTTTAATATATTCAATATCAAAGTAAAAAACGCTTAAAATAGCCTGCCATCGAGCAAAACTCTGTTTAGAAACAAGATTTTGAACATCTTTTTGCAAAACTTCTTTAGCACTTTTACAATCAACTCTGAAAGTTTACTTATTTTAATATAAAATTTTATTTTTTCGATTTCATCTGATTACTTTTCAAAAATATATGCATCAAAAACTATTCTAAATTCTATTTTATTAAAAAAAATATTTTATTTTTATATTTTTTAATTATTTCTCTCATTTCACACACTACAATTGCCTTTATCTCTTCTTTCATCCCCATGATACACAAAATAAAAAATAAAAAATTGAATTGCATTACAGCAATGATTGTGCATATTTACAAAGGTACGGTAACAAAAATACATTTTGCACAATAGATACATAAGCTTTTAAGGGTGATTTTTTGGGTTGGTTTAGGCAAAATTTGGCCTTTTAAGGCATAAGGCATTTTATACAAACTGGTGAGAATACTCTTATTACAATATGTCGAAACCTATTAATACAAAATTTTATCTTCTATTTTAAATTGAGATGGTGTTAAAATAATTTATTATTAGATTTTGATTTGATATAATACAAACTTGATAGATATTCTATTTTTTACATATATTTTTTTACTATAAATATCGGTATAATGAGGTTTTTTTTTTTTTTTTTTTTTTTTGAGAAACTTATAATGAGGTATTTGATTGTAATTAATGCTATATTACTTTCACAAATAATCACCACTTACATTATTTTTATTATATACCAATTATAATCTATCACTTTACCTGTTGTTAAAAAAATTGTTAAAATCTTTTTTCCCCTAAGTAAAATATTGAATTGCATCATTGCATGTGTCCAAGTCTAATCAATGGATGAAATCACATGAATCTTGTTAATGCACTTTCTAGACTGCCTTCCTATCTTCCATGTTGCGGGTTTGACACCCTCCTGTCCCCATTTTTTTCCCTAAAACATATGAATTTATGATATTATAGCTTGAATAGTTGTGGTTCTTGTTAGTACAAGTGATAAAAGTCTTTTGTTGTTAATTAAAGAACTTAAATTTGAAACCTACTGCTTCAAAATAAACTCATTGTGTTTCGAATTGTTTATAAAATAATAATTATGAAGTGAACAACATAACTTTTAAATTCTAAAAAAAAAAAAAAAACAAAACAAAAGCGCGAATAATTATCTGTAGCATTATTTGGTTCCAATACATTAGCATCTTCTCCATTTGAAATAGATTAAAACATTGCAAATTTAAAATTATATTAAGTGCCATGTCATTTGAAAATTTAAATGACATGACACTATGTACACTTTCAAATCAAAGAAATAAAATACTAATAGTAAAAGGACACACCATATTTTAAATGAAATGGAGAGGATATTGTTTGAATATGGTCACTTTTCCTAGGTTGATTTGATGTTTTTATTTTGTCACTCTTTGACAGTATATCACACATAGTTTAATGAATTGAGATCTAATGCAATAACTTGTTGAGAGACATTTTTAAGGTTTCGGCTTACCCAAATCCAACTACAAGGATTGGGCTTCCTCCAAGGCTTGGATGAAATTGTGGGTATTGTGAGAAATAAACTTGTTTTACTGAACCAACTTGTGCACAAATAATGAATTCAAGCAACTATATATCACGGTATAAAACAATAATGCTTGGTGATACGTTAGTTGTTTGTTAGCCATAAAACCATTATGGTTCAGCCGAGGATAGATCCAATTATGTATCTACTAGGATTGGACTTATTATGGCCAAGAATCTACTAGGGTTATGATTCTGAAGGTCCAATTCGAGAATGGTGGTGAATGTTGATTTCTAGGTTCGATTTCGGTTGGTGTATGTTGATTTCTTGGTTTTGAATTTTGGTTGGTGTATGTTGATTATTGTTTGATTTGAATTTTGAATTTTGATGTGTTTGGTTACAAAGAAAGTACTAGAAAGACAAAGAAACAAAAAGAAAATAAGGATTAATATCCTAAGAATATGAAAAACATGAACATGATCAATCATGTTCTAAGGAAGAAGGGAAAGAACATAAACAGACATGTTCTTCCAACAAAATAATGAAAAGAAAATTTTATTTTAATTATTTTATTTTATTTAAAATCATTAGTTTAGAATTGTGTTTTAATTATTTTTCTTATGTGGCTTTTTTTATTATTTAAAATGCTAATGTGGCATTATTTAAATGCCAAATAAAAAATTTATTATTGTTTTAATGGCCACATAGGCGTTTTGGGTGCCAACTATGCACTTCGTCTGCCATGCATACCATTTTCCGTTAGTGAGATGATAGTAGGGACAAAAACAAGAATGATTTTTTATTTTAGGGACCAAATGCAATAAAATTAAAAAGTAAGGATTAAAATGAAAATTTGTCCAAAATGTAAGGACCAAAAAGCACATTTTAGGCTAGGTTTTATTATTAAATTGTTGATACTATGGGAGTAGCATTACTAATTAAAGGTTATTGCCTATTACCTCTCTGTTTTTCTTTTCTTTTTCTTCGAATCAGAGGCTCTTCCCTATACAAAAACACATTTGAAATTATTTGAGGAGTTGTGACGTGTGGAAATTTTATTGGGTTTTCTTCTTTGAACAGAAAATACCAAAAATTTGTTGTTTTTGCTTATGTTCTCCTTTTTCTCTTGCGATTTTTCGATTAAGATCGAGGGCTCTTTTAGGAAAAAAAAAAAACTCAGGTGAGAAATTTCATAAAAGAGTTAAGGGATGTGGAAATTTCTTGGCTTCTATTTCTATGAATCGATAATATCAACCTTCGTAGGTGGTGGTGGATGGTCGTTGATGATGTCGGTTGTCTCTTCTTGGTATTGCCACCAAAGCTTAGCAGTGGGGATTGGTGGTGGTGGCTGCTGGGGCTGTGTTGAAATTTTTTTAAAATTTATTTTAGGAAATAGAAATAAGAGAAAGCAAAAAATTATGAATTTTAATTAAACAATAGGTGGTAAATTTTTATTAATAGTGTATAGAGTAGAGTAGGAAAAGTGGAACGTAAAAATTTGGACACTAGAAGTTTGTTGGAAGCATTATATTATAATATTAGCTTCAATTGCTAATTTAGCTTAGATGTTAATAGTATGCATCGTGTCGAAAATCTTTTTTTTTTTGCATATGCACAATGCCATCATCTCAATTTCACACCCTTCTTAAAAATCAACAAAGAAAAAAGGGAAAATCTAAAAATAAAAGCTAATCTGAAACAGATAAATTATTGGAACACTATGCTTTTCACAAATGAAAATAGTTCCCTATTATTTATGTTGTGAATTGATTTAATTGATTTTTTTAGGGATTTAATTGATAATTGATACCACCATATATGTATTGATTTAATTGATAATTTTTGTATTTATTTTGTTCTTAATATTGATTAAAATTTCTTTTATTATTAATCTTTGTCATCCGATCTCAAATTCTCAATGAGAGATTGTTTTGTTATGTTTTTACTTTTTATAGGCCAATTGAACACACTAGTAAAGTTTTTCTCAAGGGCTTTTTCGTAATTTTAATTAATAGACATGCGTAGGGTACTACACTGCACTAGCTCTTAGTCCGCACAAACTGACAAACACACGCACACTTTCTGTTATTTACCATGCATATTCGTTAATAGGGGAAGTATTCCGTCTCTGACAAAGTAAAAAACAATAAGCGCGTCAAATTTCATGCGCTTTTAGATTTTTTTTTTTTTTTTTTTTTTTTTTTTTTGAGAATCCGCTCTTAGATGAGAGTGGTGGAGTAAGATTACGAAAATTGTAAGTTTTTTAGAGGGCATCCTTTTGATTTGCCACTCAGGGCCGGCCCAAGTTTGTTTGAGGCCTAAGGCGAGAAATTTATAGGGGCTTTTTTACATCTAAATATCACTTAAATAATATTTATTTATTTTTATTTAATTTAAAATTTATTATTAATTCTTACTTATATGACTAATTCACCCAAAGTGAGCCAATGATAATTACTATATAGGTTTTACAAATTGGCATATCACCAATAAAAGAAAAGTTATTCAAACATTCATTTTATTATATTATTTAAGTAACATCGATCATTTTCCTGTCACATGAGTTTTTTTTTTTCCTAAAATTTTTATTAGCTTTAGCGTTTTTTATACACATTTTTTTTTTTTGTGTGTGTGTAGAGAAAATGCTAAACTTATTAGTAATTTTCCTATAAAAGCTTACAAACTTATGTCACAATGAGGTGGCACTTCAACAAAATAATAAATAAGTATTGAATTACTTCATTGGTGACATATCAATTTGTAAGACCTATGTAATAAAACTTGTAATATACTAGCATAACTCTAATATTTCAGGCCTTTTTAAGATTAGGATAAAATATACACCTAACTCACACTTTTTGTTTAATTAAAAAAAAAAAAAAAATACCGCCCAATATTTGGGAGCCTTTTTATGTTAAGGGGCCTTAGGCCATGGCCTAAATGGCCTAGGCCTAGGGCCGGCCCTGTTGCCACTCCCCACTGCACTTAATAAAAGTGAGAACATTTCTACCCAAAAAATAAAAGCGAGAACATGACCCGTGTCTTTCAAAATGGAATGTTACATAGTTAACATATAAAACCTGTTATTAACATGGTTTCAAAAAGTATTACGGTAAAAAGAATTGTTTTGGGTCCCAATTGTTTTTTTTTTTTTTCAAATTTTTTTTACTAGCTTTAGGATTTTTTATTTGACTGAATTAGTGTTCGGTTCTAGATTGAACTGACTAGTTCAGTTCTTCTTTTTCATAAACAAAGCTTTTACTATATAGTCCTAGAGGGTAATTTTGAAGTCTTCATTAAGTGCTAGTTTGGATAGCACTTATTAGTGCTGCGTCTGCGTTTCCTCAGTTTTTTTTTTTTTTTTTTTTTCTTTTCAGCCGCAATGGTTGTGAACAGTGCACTTGTGTACTGTTCACGGGTCCCACAAACTCCACTTTTTATCAACTTTTTCATTAAAAATGGATCCCACAGCACTATTCACACATTTAAAAATTATTTTGCTACAGTGTTTTCAGTTTTCAGTTTCAGCAAAATAAGTTCTATCCAAACAGACCCTAAATCACTGTAAACCGGCAACAGTTCTTTGGCCTAATATGGGCACATTGTAAATGATCTACATTACTTTGCTTCACGTTTTTCAGCTTTCACTCTTTATCATGTATGTAGGCATTGTAATAAGGTTGCTCATTTACTAGCACAACAAGCAATTCTTTCCCTCCCTTATTAGTTTGGGTGAAAGATGTACTATTGGACATTAATACTGTATTAAACGCTGCTTTGAATAGTCTATCATAATTTTTTTTTTTTTTTTTTTTTTGAGAAAGAAGACCAAACTTTTATTAAGTAGGAAGGCCAGTCAAGTCGGCCTGAAGTACAGGAAGAATATCTGGTGGTACATCCTCCATCCAGACTTGCATTTGAGATAAAAAAATTGCCCTTCTTGCTAAAGAATGAGCTACAGTATTACAATGCCTACGCACATGAGAGTAATTTATTTTTGAAAAACAAGAGGCAAGATACTGAATGTCCTTCATTATGTGTCCAAAGCTTGACAGAGAGTGAGTGTTGTTTTCTAGTGCTGAGATAAGTGTCTACGAGTCCCCTTCCAAGGTTATCTACTGAAACCCGGTCTCTAGTGCTAGCTTCAAAGCCCTCCTTGCTGCCATTGCTTCTACTTCGATAGCCGTAAAGGGAAGTGTGGTTTTTTCCGAAAGAGAGAGCATGACTTGGCCCTCTGAATTACGAATAACCACTCCCAAGCCGGCGCTGTTTTCTGATGCAAATAGAGCGCCATCGAAGTTAACTTTGTAAGTGTTGCTATTCAATGCTTGCCAACTGGTTGGTGGTCGGCCCACTAGGATGATTGTCGAGGAATTATAGAGCTTAAATTCGCGCAACCTGTCTTGTGCTTGAGGTATCAACTCGTTGAGTGGGGCTGCTGGTTTTCCGAGGCGAAGATTATTTCTCCGGTTCCAGATTGCCCACGCCACCATGGAGAAGAGTGTTGGATCCCTGTTTTCTACAAAAACACAACCAATTAGATCAATAAAAGATGTTGCCTTGTTAGGAACCTAGAGGTTCCTAATGGAGATGGATATGAATTGTAGGGGGATTGATGGGAAGTGTAGGGAAATTGACTTAATTCGAGGTAGTCACCCTCCATAGAGAAAGAGAGAAATTAAGAGAGAGAGATGCAATAATGCACTTAAGCAATGAATTGGTTTATGCTTCAATTGATGTCTCATGTTGGATTATAATCATGTATTTATAGGAGACTAGTTCTAATCTCATTGGCCCACATGGCCTCATCCTCTTGGTTCTATTATTCCCCATCTGCATTAATAATTCCAACATGTGCTAAATGTGATTAACATGCTTGGAATTGTAACTAACTAACTAACTAAATCTCAATGCAACAATTATTATCCATATGCTTATAGCATTCCTAACATGCCTGCTTCAGGCAACTATGATCCCAGAGCTGCACATCTGACCATAGGTCATGTAGTTTGGCAGTGGTAAAGTGCATGGACGACGTCCTCCTTTTGGTCTTTGCATTGCTCACAAAGGTCATCATCAATGACTTTCCTCTTTACCAGGTTCGTCTTTGTCGGTAAAGAATTTTTTGATGCCAGCCAAATAAAATTTTTCACCTTACTCGGAACCTGTAAACTCCATATTGACTTCTAGAGAGGTTTCAGAGACTCAGGATCAGATTGACCAGGTTGAGATGAGTGATATTCTTGTTGCAAGAAAGTGTACCCATACTTGACCGTGTAATCCCCAATTGGGGTGAAAGGCCAGGTGAGGGTGTTTGCCTGGTCCGTGTGGCTCAAGGGGATTTTTTTAATCATGTCTGCTTCAAAGCTCAACAAATTTTCATCTAACACATCTTCCTTCCATGCTCTGTTTTCAACATCCAAGAAAACACTAACTTTAGCATCTGCCAAAGCTCCTATACAAGGTGAAATAATTTTTGGGGAGTGTTTTGCAGGCAGCCAACGTGTACCCCAAATTGAAACTGAGCGTCCATCTCCAATCCTCCAAACCGCACCCCTTTGTATCACTTCCCTGCCCTTGATTATGCTTTTCCATGCATATGAGGCTAAACTCGGACTTGTGGCTTCCATGATTGTACAATTGGGAAAATACTTGGCCTTGAAAACTCTATAAAACAGTGATGTTTTATCATGCAAGAGCCTCCAAGTTTGTTTTGCGAGTAAGGCATCGTTGAATCTTGAAAGATCTTTGAAACCCATCCCCCCTTGTGTCTTCGGTTTGCAAAGCTCCTCCCACTTTGTCCAATGGATCTTTCTACCCTCCCCTCTTTGTCCCTAAAATATTTTTTTAACCAAAGCTTCAATATCATGGCACAATCCGATTGGTAGCTTGAAACACGACATCGCGTATGTGGGCAAAGCTTGTGCCACTGCCTTGATTAGAATCTCCCTTCCTGCTTGAGATAATAATTTCCCTTCCCACCCTTGCAACTTTTTCCACACCCTCTGTTTGATATTGTCAAAACTCTCTTTTTTTCTTCGACCAATGAAAGATGGTAGGCCTAAGTATTTTTCATATTGCTGCACCACCAGTACTCCAAGAGCGGTTTTGATTGTGTTTTGCATGGCCTGAGAGGTTGATTTACTGAAGAATAGAGTGGTTTTGTCTCTATTTATTTGCTTCCCAGATGCACCTTCATACTTGGTTAAGACTTCCAATAATTTCTGACACTCACTTTCTTTTGCCCTGAAGAAAATAAGACTATCGTCTGCAAAAAGAAGGTGGGTTAGTCTAGGACCATTCCTGCAAATAGAAACCCCCCTTATGTCGCCCATTGTTTTAGCTTTTTTTAACAACCCATGAAAACCCTCCGTACACAATAAAAATAAATAAGGGGAGAGAGGGTCACCTTGTCTAAGGCCTCTAGTTGGGGTAATGTGCCCTTGGGGTTCCCCATTTATCAAAACCGAGTATGTGGCAATAGAAATACACATCATCATCAGTTTAACCCATGCCTCTGCAAAACCCATTTTCCGCATCAGTTTCTCCATGTATAACCACTCCACCCTATCGTAAGCCTTACTCATGTCCAACTTCAAAGCCATGTACCCTGTGTTACCCGATGAGTGGTTTCTCATGTAATGTAGAGTCTCAAAAGCCACCATGATATTGTTTGAAATTAACCGATCCACCATGAAAGCACTTTGATGATCAGAAACAAGCTGTGGCATAATCTTTTTCAACTTGTTTGCCAACACCTTTGAAAAAACTCTAAAAAGAACATTACTAAGGCAGATAGGTCGATACTGGGAAACATATTCAGGATTTTTTTACTTTAGGAATTAAAGTAATAAAGGAGTGATAGAGTGCATTAGGCAGAGTACCTGAATTTAAATACAACAAGATTGCTTTTGTAACATTGGGACCTTCCAAAGACCAATAGCTCTGGTAAAAAAGTGGTGGCATACCGTCTGGTCCAGGTGATTTTAAGGGTGCCATCTGTTTTAAAGCATTTTCAACCTCATTTGTAGTAAACTCTTTTAGCAACTCCACATTCATGTCTTCTGTAACCTTTGTAGGTATTTGCTCCAAAATCTCCTCAAAATCCACCGGTTCACAGGAGGTAAAGAGTTTTTGATAAAACTGGACTACAGTATCAGTCACACGGCTTGGGTGAGTGCACCATTGACCGTTTTCATCATATAACCCTTTGATGTAATTTCTTCTTCTCCTCTGCATTGCTTTACTATGGAAAAAGCGAGTGTTTTTGTCACCGTCACGAAGCCATTGCACCTTTGATCTTTGTGCCCACATTTTTGCCTCACAGTCAAGGAGTGTGAGGATTTGTTTTTCTAGGTACTTCATTCTTTTGTTGCTACCCCCATTCATCGCAAACAACTCAGCTTTTGCCAATAATTTCCTTGTTTTTTCCAATTCTTTCCTTACATTTCTGAAACTATTTTTACTCCATTTGGTCAGCTTCTTCCCACACTCATCCACCTTTCGTATCACCTTTAAATCCTCATTTTCCCCACTGTCCCGCTGCCACATAGCTTGTACTGTGTCCGTGTAGCCTTGTTCAGTCAGCCACATCTGTTCAAATCTAAACGGCCTCTGTTGTGAACAATCCATCCCATCCGGCACAATCAAAACAGGTCTATGATCAGATGCATCTGCCTCCAAATGCTAAATTTTGGTGTTCGGAAATAAAGACAGCCAATCTGAAGTTGCCACAGCTCTATCAAGGCGCTCCCACACTGTATAACCCTCAAAATGTTTATGCCATGTGAATTCTGATCCCACAAACCCCAAATCAATAAAGCCGCATTCATTAAGCACCTTTCTAAATGCTTGCATCTGCCCATGTGGCCGAATTCTACCTCCCCTTTTCTTTGATTGTTTTGTTATCTCATTAAAATCTCCCGCACAAATCCAAGGTGCAGACCCCCTTGATTTCAAATTCTTCAAACGAGCCCATGCCTCATGTCTACTATATGTGTCAGGTTCTCCATAAAAACCTGTAAATCTCCATTCATCATCCTTATTCTTATTCACTATTGTATCTATATGATTTTTTGAGAAAGTTTCAATGTTTAAGTCAAAATCCTCTTTCCAAAAAATTACCAATCCACCCGCCTTATTTCTTCTTGGAGCCACAAATTTATGTTTGAACTTCATTTTATCTTGAACTAAAACTAGCCTTGCTTCATTCGTCCATGTTTCGGCTATAAACACAACGGAGGGATCTTTTGCCCGCACCATATCCACGAGCTGGTTTTCTATTCGTTGGTTCTCAAGCCCCCAACAGTTCCAACATAAGAGACTCATTGGTTCTAGCGGGGCTGGGAACCAGCCTCCGCCAATATATTTGTTACTACTTCATCCACCCAAGAAACTAATTTTCTTTTTTTTAGTAACTCTAGTTGATCCTCCTCTCTGCCACTTCTTTTTTCCCCCACTGCATCCTCCATTACAATATCTGATTCAATCTCTACCTAGTTGACTCTTTTCCATCTTCTTGTATTAAGTTCTGGAATGTTTGAAATATCAGCTAATACTGTTGCTAGACCACACTTTAGGGGAGAGTTGTGTGCACGTGAGTACACTTTTGTGGAAGAGCCTCCCTCGTTAATTGTTAACCTTTCCAAAATATTTTCCTTATTATTTTCCCCCTGATTTTTCCGAGAAGTCTCCCTGTTGGCATCAAACTTGCATAGGTCTCGGTCTATCTCCTGGATTTGCTCTTCAAATAGCTCATCAGATTGTTTCTCTGCCATAAATACCGGGTTTGCTATATTTGGATATAGCTAGACTGTAACGGATCTTCTCCTTGAATATCTGGAGTAGAATCCATGGTACATGAATGCTCCTCTCTTTCCTTTTCTGGCTGTACAATCTTAGGTGACGGACCCCCCTTACAGACCACCACCACTGGCGGTTTCCCACTCTAGTTTAAAGGTGCTACCTTGGTCGGGTTGCTTTTTTTGGAGTAAAATCCAGGGACTACGACCACATTCTTTCGGGTTCACGTGAAAGGCTGTGCACGTATCCATGGACCATATTGTTGAGTTTCCAACTGTAAAGTACCTTTACTGTCAATCCATAGATCGCAGTCTTTATCCACGTGTGTGAGGCAGCCACACCAGTAGCAAAGGTTGCGAAGGCGTTCGTATTTGAAAGACACCCATAACTCTCTACCATTTTTGAGTGATATGACACGTCCACAGCATAACGGTTTGGATATATCAACCATGACTCGAACCCTAATGAACTCGTCTCCTTCTACCTCTGTGTTATCTGCTGATCTGCTAACCGTGCCTATAGTCTCACAGATTTTTTCTGCTATCTTTTGAGTTCTGAATCTGACCGGTATATCATGTACCTGAACCCAAAAATTTGTCATGTTAAAATTCATATCACATAAATCAACATCTTTTTCATACCATTGTAACACCATAAGGTGTTTATTGAAACTCCATGGGTCTGTCGCTAAGATTTTTTCCATCTCCTTTTGATTGTCAAGGGTGAATAACACGAAGTGATCATCCTCCTTTTTAACCTTGAAACCGTTTCTCGATCTCCATATCGGGTTGAATGTCTTCGCTATAGCTTCAATGTTTAAAACCCGTTTGGTCAAAAACTTTGCTACAAGAGTGAACTCTGGTGCTACCTCTTCTTCATTCAGGCGGAGATCATCCCCTTCCTGATCTATAAGAGTTAGACAACTCCATGCTTTAATGAGGTCCTCCATTGCTAAGAGTGTTTCCCAATCCCCACGAAAAAAAACAAAACCCACAAAACCTAAGGTAACACTGTTACCAAAGGGACGAAAAAACTCCTTCAAAGAAGGGACTGCAAATTCTACGACCTAGGAGAAGAAGGAGCACCCTTTAACCCTAGAGAAGAGAAACTCATAAATGTGAAAATCATAATAATATGCATTGAACCTTTTCTCAAAAATAAATAAATACTACCGCACACTCTTGGTGCTATGGTCACTCCACAAGTATAAGTGCTTGTGGGATGTAGAGGGCAAGGGTCATGGTTCAAGTCTCTAGGAGGGAACTTCACACACATATACACTTAGATAGAATTTCTATCTTGTATAAAAAATAATAATAAAATGTTAATATAAGAACAAAAAATACAAAAAGTATGGTAAAGAGGAGTCTTGAATCATCTTGCCCAAAAAAAAAAAGAAGTCCATAATCATAGAAGAATTCATTTGCACGACATATGCCACCATCTCAAAATCAAAAATTAATAACTAAATTGCATGATACTGTAAATAATTAAAGTTAATGATCCAATTTGTTTGTCACACATAATTGCCATAATTTATTAGTAGTATTTTGCTTTTGTAAAAGTCCTAACTTGAACACCACGTACCCTTAGTGTGGTAATCACTTCACAAGTATAAATGTTTGTGAGGTGTCAGGGGGCAAGAGCCACCGGGGTTCAAGTCTCCAAGAGAGAGCTTCACACACATATACACTTAGATTATTCTAGAGTAGAATTTCTACCTTGTATAAAAAAAAAAATCCTAACTTGAAAAAACTTATTAGTTATTACATGGTAGAAGAAAGAGAAAAGAAGAACCTTTGATATCACAAATTTTATCAAATAAGAGAATTATGTCTTTTTTTTTTTCTTTTTTTTTTTTTGTGTGTGTGTTATTATTTGTCTTAAGTAATAACTTGTGCTATGTGAAGAGGAAAAATAGTTGACAACAACTATTAATAAAAGATAAGAAGAAATAAGTTCTAGAATTATAATTTTAAAAAAAACTGCTACCAAAAGTTGATAAGAATAATTAAAAAAAGAGAAGAATCATTTAAAACAAAAACTTGATTAGAAACAAAATAAGTAGTAAAAATTTGAAAGTCATTTGGTGCATGGCTTTTAGAACCATAAAATAAGTATACATACATACATACATATATATATATATGTGTGTGTGTGTGTATATATCAACCATTAATTATTTTCTAAGTTCAATTCTTTCTATTTTGTATACGGTATACGATATATGATATGATACATGATATATGATTAGATTGTGTAGGACAAATATACTATGAAATAAATTTTGTTGTTATTTTGTTATTAATATTGATTAAAATCTTTTTATATTAACTTTACTTTAATCTTAAGGAAAAAGTAATTTCCCTTTTTAAGTTTTGGGTAGTTCATAATTCCCTTTGTATATTTGAAATCAATCAATTTCCTCCTTTATTCCTGCTTTTTTTAATTATATTTTATATGATATGATACATTATGTATGATTAGACTATGTATGACAATTGCATTAGGAAGTAATTTTTGTAATTATTTTGTTATTAATAGCTATGGGAGGGATAATATTCAAACACAGAATAGTGCCAAGTGGGTCCGACCCGAGGAGAGGGAAGGTTCATCCTCTCATAAGTTCTAGCCCAATACGTTGATAAGAGCCCGAGGACAAAAACTGAAGAAGTTGATTGCCTGAGGAGTGAACATTCCTCAGAAGGCTTTAGGCAAGCTACCTAGACTAAAAGACAAAATACCAAGTAAGGAAGTAGAGACATACAAGTAAAGAAGAAGATAAATATCCAAGTAAAGTATCCATCACCTCCACATTTAATGCATTGTATCAACTTAGCTAGTCGTATTGATGGAACAATACTCTCACAGCTTGCAACACATTCTACCATCTCCAGCAAAACCCTGATAGGACAAGCATTCGAATAAAGATTAGTGACTGTACAAGTGGAGGGTTGTGATGCACTTCAAATAGCTATATAAGGAGAGGGAACTCCTCCAAAGAAGGGGACGAAGAATTGAAGATGAAGCATACATTGTATGATGATAAGTTTTGTAGCCGAGACTTGAATATTATATGAATTAGTGATCCTCAATTAACCCGAGGAAGAGTAAATACAAAAATCTCCTTCTTTCTTATTGGTGATCCATTGTATTCCTACTAACTTTAAATGAAACCATAAAAGCTTATAAAGGTTGACCTTGGAAACCCATTTTCTACAAATTAATTGTACTAGGCTATCATATATTGACTCTCCATCTAGCTTGAGTTGGTAATTGATTTTTGTCCGTTTACAATAGCATAGAAAAAAAAACCCAAGGATCAACAACAATAAGAATTAAGAAGTTTAATAAGGATCAATAACAATAAGAATTAAGAAGATTAATAATAAGAAAATGCGTGCAATTATATAACAAAGAAGATTTTTATGAGGGTGAGTTTCAAAAGGGGAGTTGTAACAAGAGTGGGTTTATAACTATTTTCTAAATGGGAGGTAAGAACAAAGGGGATTGGATTGATGGGAGGTATGAGGGGGTATGGGAGAATAGAGAGGGAGTGGGTTTTTTTTTTTTTTTTTTTTTAGTGTGGGTTAGTGAAAACTGGATGTATTTACTCATTTTGAATTGGCCAAACATAAGAGCATTCACATCCGGTATCTAAAAATTATCCAATTTTACCATCTCAAAAGCTACTTTATTTATTATACAATATCATTTTACAATACACCCAATATCCCAACTTTTATTTTACCATACAACATATTAAAATAATATATCTACATAATAAAATAATATAACCCAAACCCATCTCTATTCTCTCCCATCTCTCTTCCCCTGCCACTACAACCACACGTTCCCACCGCCACCACCGCAAACAAACCCAAAAAAGCTACCAAACTCTCATTATTCCTCTCCTCCAAATACACCACATCAAAAAATAGGAAGTAGCCATCCAAATAAAGCCATTGCAATGGTGACAAAATCTCCCTTGCTAGCACACTAGTAGATCCACAATAGTTTTTAGCATCACCCAGTAGGCTTCAAACAAACCAAACACCATAGACCACAACTCAGAAGCAATGGGTCAATGAAGTAAAAGATGGTCTACTGTTTGCCTATTACATTTGCACATATAACACCAATCCAAAATCCAAAACTTCCTTCTCTGTAAATTATCAATCGTGAAAATTCTCCTCGGGGTTGTAGTCTAGACAAAGAAAGCAACTTGAGAAGGAATCTTCAACTTCCAAATGATTTTCCAAGGGAAAGATTGATTAAGACCGAGAAATATCCACTAACCTCATGCCCTTTTCCTTAGCTAGTTTCCCACATCTTATCCTCCCCTCACATGAATGCCATAAGTAATATCCATATAATTCGACTTCGACTCCAATTGCCAATCTTGTACAGCTCTTATGAAATTTAAGTCCCAATGAAGAGCACCATTGGCGAACTGCATAAGATCTGCCACACTAGCATCCTTTTCCCAGCTGATCCGGAATAACGCTAGAAAACACATCTGAAGAGGCATATCCCCACACCATACGCCTTGCCAAAACTTCACTCTAGACCCATCCCCAACCTCATACTAAATTTGGCACAAAAAATTGGGCCAACCCGCAGTCTAATATTCTTCCACAAGCATACTTCATCAGAACTAGGCACCACTCTCCTCCATAAACGCTTTCCTCGTAGTCCCAAATCTCCACAGCCATTTTCCTAATAAAACTTCATTAAAACATCTGAGACTCCTAATTGCCAAGACCCCAGACTCAAAGGAGCACAAATCTTGACCCAATTAACCAAATAAAATTTAGGTTCCTCCCCATCCCACTCCATAAGAATTTTCTTTGATGTTATTCAATTCACTTATCCAAGTTACAAGGGATCAGAAATAAAGAAAGGAAACAGGTTGGTAAATTAGAGAGAGTACTTTTCATTAAGGTAACTCTACCTCCCTCAGATAAGCATAATTGTTTCCACCTCACCAATCTCCTTTCCATCTTCTAAAGAATTGGATTCCAAATTGAATTTTCCAATTTCGCAAACAAAGGAAGACATAAATATTTCATTGGTAGCGACCCCTATCTACAACCCAAGACATCCAACAACTCCTCTATATTAGGAAGCACTCCCACATTAACCAATTCAAACTTGGGCAAATTTATTATCAAACCCGAAAAAGTCTTAAACTTGATAGCACCATACGTATTAACAAGAGTTGACCAAGACCCATATCACATAAAATCGAAGTATCATCAACAAAGAGAAGATGAGAAACCATCAAAATATTACCCTCCACATCACCCACATAAAAACCTAACAATAGGCTATCACTCACAGCCTTGTCCAACATTCTACTAACAACATCTGCAACAATAGCAAACAAAGGAGACAAAGGATCTCATTGTGGCCCCCTTGAGCTATCAAAAAATCCACAAGGAATACCATTAATTAAGACAAAGAATCAGACTATAGCTACCAAAAAAAAAATCCACCAACATCTTTTTGAGAAGCCACAATGCTCAAGCAAATAATGAGGAAACCCCTATTCACATGATCATATGCTTTCACCACATCCAACTTACACAACACCCCAGGAATACCAAACTTCAACCTGTTGCCTAGGCATTCATAAGTAATAAGTACAAAATATAAAATTTTCCTACCTATCACAAATGCATTATGAGATGTTGAAATAACATCACTAGGCACCATTTTCAACCTTTTTTTAAAAAAGAGTCAGAACTTTTGCAATAATTTTATAGACCCCCCAACCAAACTAATAGGGCAAAATCCTTTACTTTACTATATCAGATTTTTTTTGAAATGAAAGAAATAAAAGTTTCATTTAAACTTTTCTCAAATTGACCTCGATCATAAAAGTATTAAAACACCGCCAAGAAATCAGACTTTAGAATCTGCCAACAAGTTTCAATACGCTTTGTTCCTTTTCTAGTTTCTCCTCAACTAATAACGGATGGCTTTCCTCCTTAATATCTAGAGCATTCAACTCACTCCACAGCTGCTTCTGCTTCGCTGCCACATTACTAAACACCATTTCATCCCCACTTTATTCAAATCCATCTTCAATGCTTTGCACTTCAGCTAGTCAATAGCTTAGAGTCCCTTAAAATTGGTATGAGTCCCTCCAAGATTCTATCTTTCCACAAAACTCTCCGCCTTAAATCACATTCTCAAATTGAAATGGTCTACACCTCTTCTAAAGATTTCCATCAGAAAATGATCTGATAAGACTCTAGGCAACCTTCTTTGAGAAACAATTGGAAAGTGCTCTTCCCACTCTGGAGAAAAAAAGAAACCACAAACCAGTCTACTTTGAAGCCTGAATTCAGACAAGTCATGCATGGCCTGGGATAAGCTTTCCATCCCTAACCGCTTTGATGGAAACCATACTACATTAAAATCTCCCCCCACACACACCACAATAAATTCCACCAACTAAAAAGACACCACAACAAATTCCACCACCAACTGAAAAGGCCCAACAGTTCCTCCCAAAACAACCTTCCCTCTGTCTAAATTGGGTCCATAGACACCAGTAAAAACCCACTCGTATTGGTCAAGAATATTTCTAAATTGACAAGAAACCAAATATTGCCCCACTGTCTCCTCTACTTTCTCTAACACCCTTTATCACAAATGATCAAAATCCCACTTGAAGCACCCACAGAACCCCAATACACCAATCCACATAGTGACAACCCCATAAATTTCTAATCAACCCTCTGGTTTCATGTCTAGCAAACAAATGATGTCAGCCCACCATGAGCGAATAAGATTTTGCTAATTCGGAGCCTCTTATCCTTGTCAATTAATCCTTGCACATTCCAAGATACTATCTTAAGATTCGTTGATGAACTACCATAGCCCTATCCCTACCGACACTATGGGTCCTTGTTGACGATGAGTCATAATTAATGGAATTGAATAAGTTTCTTAGCTCTCTTAACCCTAACCCTTTCTTAGGCAAGTTGTTAGGAGCAATCCATACTTTACGTTTCTCTCTTGGGTTTATAAAGACTTTTAAAGTGTGTTTGGATATCGCTTATTGCTGAAAACTAAAAACTAAAAACTGAAAATCTATAGCAAAATAATTTTTAAATGTGTGAATGGTACCCAGTTTTGAAGTTGTTTTTGTTGAAAAAAATACTTGTGAGTCCCATGAACAGTGTACGAGACCCACTAAAAAACATGGGACGCAACTGAAAAGTGATTTTCAGCACTATTCAAACATACACTTAGAGCAGTATAGGCGTAGGTTCATTTAACATTGCAAATTCTAGTGGGATGACCCGATTTGAACGGGACCAGGACATTTGACTTATGCCCATTTAAACAGAAACCCCAAATCCCTTCTTACTATTAAACATATCCCTTTGTTTAGGAAATTGTTGTGAATCCCAAAATTTATTCCTAGTGTCATTAATGCCCAGAATATTTTCAGTATAAATGCTCCCTCCATTGACCACCTTGTGAATGCATGACACCATCAACATGATTGCTTTCTTCTGCGGGATATATGGGCAGATCGACTACCTCCAGAAAACTTTCAGCCCCTATCACTTTCTTCCCTTTATCATCATTTTTCACCGGATCTTTGCCATCACGGAAGCCCTCTTGAACCCACCCCCACATAAGAACGGGGCCCTGGGCTGCTATATCCCTCGAATGGTTAAGCACTTTTACCCCATTGATTTAGATATAGGGATATGATCACTGGACTTAATATATGCGGAAAAAATTGGCCTTTGCCATTTTTAAAAAACAATTCAGCATTTTGCCCATTTTCCCAAACTAATTAGGGAAATGCCCCTCTTATGAAACTCAATTTTCTCAAAATCGAGTTAAGCCTATAATGGCGTTTTTAAGGAATCTATAGTGACATTTTAAAGACATATAGTGGCGTTTTGAAACTCGAGCTCCTTGAAATCGAGATATAGCAAAAAAAAAAAAAAAAAAAAAATTGCATGTAACTCGACTTCATGGAGATCGAGTTACAAAACGCCACTATAGGTTCTTAAAATGTCACTATAGGTTCCTTAAAACGCCACTATAGGGCTCCAAAATTTTTTTTTATAACTCGATTTTGAGAAAATCGAGTTTCAAAAGAGGGGCATTTCCCTAATTAGTTTGAAAAATTAGGCAAAATGCTAAATTTTTTTTTAAAGGGGCATTTGCCCATTTTCTCCCAATATTTGCTTTTACAAAGTATTGTGCATCAATTACCCTCCTTAACTCAGTCCAAAACCCTGCCACCCACTCTTCCTATGACCTTTTAGGACAATGACAGTCCTATCGTTGTATTTCATTTCTGTCACAGCTTATCATCCAAGAGTAATCAAATTCCATTGGAATGTGAATGCAGTACCACTTTCTCTAACAGTGCTAAAACTGTTTCAGGCTCGTCTCCAACACTACCACCTCAATGTTTCTCAATAGCCACTCTGTAGCATTCTTACCCACGAACACCAATCTCATGAATCCCTTTCTTCTCTCATAAATACAGAGAACAATCCTTGAACCGCCTTCTTCTAGAACGAGTTGAAAGGTTTTGATTCAATAAAAAAAGCCCACACCCCACCCATAGTTGTATAGGCACCACAGGGGAAAAAGATTAAGAAAATCTCTGGCTAATTGGAGGTAGCCCTAGCCTCTCTCTAAAAGCTCTCCAAACAATATTAGAGATAAAACTGAAATTTTTTTGCACTAGAAAATTAAACCTTTAAATTTAAGCCAACCATGTAACCTATAAGTGTAACCTTCACAAATGACACAACTATGAACAAACGTACCTCGTCATAGAGATCAAGTCTAATCTGACATTCATGTACGGATGAGACTGCTGGTTTCCTATTCGCAGCCATCGAAACAACTACAGCTGCAGCCGCAGTAACTACAAATTAAGATGGAGAAGACACGACACAGGTAAAGGTCACAACGTATAAGAAAAAGGCCACAAACATAAAATAAATAAAAATGAAAGGTAAAATGCTATGTGTAGAAGTTGAAGAAAACTGATCAAGGCATCAAGCAGTAGTCTTTGTTTGATTAAGGATATGCTTCACACTTACGCTTGGAAGATTTTCCTGCCAAAAAGCAACAAAATTGAGTACAAATAATATCTAAAATAATAATTAACTTACACTACACATAACTCAAAGCAAAAAAAAAAAAATTTGCAAACACTCACACACAATAAACAGAAACAGAAAGACATTAATTAATGTGAAATTCACAGAAATTAACTAGTGATAGGAACAGCTAAATCAAATTACTATGAAAAGATAACTAAAAAATAAACTAAGCATGTCGTGTCTGTGTCAGGACTGAAAAGCTTGTTTTTTTTTTTTTTTTTTTTTTTTTTTTTTTTAAATATAGATAATCTTAATCTTATTACCAATATCCAAACAAAAACAGCCTCCACATAGTCATTTAATTTGCATTTGAATCGAATATTCATAATTCAAGAAATTTTCAAATCGACCAAAAGTTTATAGGGCCCGTTTGGTACGTGTGTTTAAATAACAATTTTCAGTTTTTTGAAAATACGTGTAGGTGAAAAAGTGTATGAAAATACATATAATATTATTTAAAAAATGAACTCGCGTACCAAACGAGATATATTTCGAAAAAATTATTGCTTTTCAAATACAAACACAGATAAGCGAATATATAAATCGTCAAACAGACACCGAGAGAGCGGGAAAAGTAAAGAATTACAGACCTTTTGAACGTATCATGAATTCTAATCAACTAGAGAGGAACGCAAAACGCAATAATAGTTTGAGGCGGGTTCTAACTTCTCGGTTTTCTCTAACCTTTTTCTTTTTGTCTCAAATATATAATAACCTATAATATATATATATATATATATATATATATATATATATATATATATATATATATATATATATATGTTTAAGTTACTCCTGGTGTAACTCTACAAAAGTTACACATTTTTTAAACCGTAGATTTCTAAGAAATTTAATTGTTAGAAAATCACTATAATCAATGTCATCTTTAAAATTAATTGCTTTCCATATTAGCTAACCTAATTAATTTGAGAGAATATTATTTTATTTTCTTTTTAACTTTCTTTCTCTCTCCTAATCAATTAATCCCTAACCTTACACAAAAACATATTCTCAACGTTCTTGGGCACGGAGGCAGTTGATCCTTAAAATATTTTTTTTTTACATTTTTTTGTTTTGTGTTACTTTTTTTTTCCTTTTTGTTGAACATTGTTTCAATTGTTGCAAAAACAACTAAATTTGATCAAGAATACCATATTTCAAATTAATTTTTTCTCACATAAAAAAAAAAAATCAATTTAAGCATATACCTTATTGTTTTAGTAAAAGCTGTAACACGTCTCATGAGGTCCTAGAAAGTTCATCCAACCAAAAGTAAATTTTTGTTTATTCCCATTTTACCAAGCTAGGAAGATGGTGATATTCAACTGCTTACATTGATTGGTCACAAGATTATGATATTTCCTTAACTGTTTGTATATTATACAAATAATAAAAAAATTAAAAAAAAATAAAAATTGTCTTTGAGGGAAACCAGGGCAAGACTCCTAGTGAGCAAGGTTTTCAGACCCGGACCGTTCATTGAACCGTAAAAGGGAGAGGTTCAAGGTTTTTGAGGTCGAACCGTGATGACGTCATAATTAATTTAATAATTATTTTAAATATATATAAAATCATTAAATTAATAAAAAAATTGAAAAATTAACTAAAATAGTCCAAAACAAATATAGATAGTATTTTTTATAACATAACTTTCATAATACAAATAAAAATTATTAAATTCTAAAAAAACATAAATAGCAATTAGTTTCTAAATTATTTTTAAGTCATGACAAAGCACACTTTAGTACCTAATAATTTTTATTTTATGAAACCCAATAAAATAGTTAAGAGACAAATTAGTTTATTTGCTCATGGCCAAGCCCATTTGACTGCCGATCATTTTTTTTTCCCAAGCCCATTTGAATAGTCACTGTTCACCATTTATTATGAGTTTAAAAAAAAAAATCAAAAGCTAGATCAGAAGATGTCCATGCATTTAAAAGTTGTTAAAGTTAAATAAATAACAAAACCCAAGAAGGAAGTGCTAGACAACAAGTAAGCATTAAATGATAGTAGTTGACACTAAAGCACGCAGTAGCAAATAAGAAGTCTCCAGAAGCAGCGAAGAAGTCTACAACATTTTTAGCAATACTTTCACAACAAAATTTATGTGAAAAATTATTACTAGTTCTAATTTGAACCTACTATTGAAATTATTTTTTTACTCACCAATATTAACTAATAACAATCTATTACTTAAAATTTATTGTGAAACATTATGAAAATATTGTAGTAACATTTAATTGTGATTTTTTCTTCTTTTTATTATTTTTCCTTTCTTTCCTTTCACGTGGAGAGCTCATCTTTTATTCAAAATTTAAAAGCTTTCAATATTTCCAATGCTAGGCAGCCAGTGTCAGTGTACTGTAGACACGTGGAGAGCTTAGGAAGCTTTCAATATTTCCAATTCTAGCAGCTAGTGTCAGTGTAGTCATAACAAATACAAAGAAAGAGAAAGTGAGAAACCAGACCACATACATAACAAAGTTCAGCACAAAAAGGAGAGAGGGAGACGAACAGAGAAGAAGAAGAAAAAAAAAGAAAGAAGAAGCAGAAGAAGAAGAAGCAGTTGCTTCATGGCGCCACCCCTGCTTCGTTGTTGTCTTCTTCCTTTTCTCCTTTTTTGTGTTTTTTTTTTTTTTTTTTTTTTTTTTTTAGGTTCAGATTCAATGGGAAGTAGGGAACCGTGAGAAACGGTCTGATTACGGTTCTCAGAACCATGAGGTCCGACCACGGTTCGCACGGTCCCTTCTTTTTTCCCATAGAGCGGTTCTTGAAACTAAAAGAACCGCAAAAATGAACGGTTCGAGGTTTTTCCAATCGGACCGTACGGTCCAGTCCGGGTTTCAAAGCCTTGCTAGTGAGGGAAATAATGGTGGAAATGGGTTAGAAAACAACCAAAACTAGTTTCTTGTTCTATTTCTTATTATGAAAGAGTGTTGTTGCAGTGTTGCTAAGACATTGCAACACATATAAGACATATTTTTTTCACATCTCAAAATACAAGTACCATTCAACACTGCCTCCATGCCTAAGAACGTTGAGAATATGCTTTTGTGTAAGGTTAGGGATGAATTGATTAGGAGAGAGAAAGAAAGTTAACAAGAAAATAATATAATATTCTCTCAAATTAATTAGGTTAGCTAATATGGAAAGCAATTAATTTTAAAGATGACATTGATTATAGTGATTTTCTAACCATTAGATTTCTTAGAAATCTACGGTTTAAAAAATGTGTAACTTTTGTAGAATTACACCAGGTGTAACTTGAACCCATCTCATATATATATATATATATATATATATATATATATATATATATATATATATATATATATATATATATATATATATATAATACTTTTACAAAAGGGCAAATTCCCTTTTATACAAATTACAAAGTCCCCCTGTTAACCGGTAGCAACTAGGACTAGGAGTCTGCAGCCAACCTGCAAAAAAAATGATCCAACGCAACCTGCTCGGTTTGGTCGATTTTAAGGGATTGGTCACTGGACCGGGTTACATGGGATTGTCAAAAAAAAAATTTAACTATTGGTCGGGTTGTGTGCACAGAAGCAGATTCACGAATGTGTCTAATCAAACCCAATCAGCTTATATTTAATATATATTATATAATTTTATTATTTATTCTTTTGTCTATTAACGGGATAAACTATACAATACCCTACTATTGTTGAACCACTAATAGTGCTCTTTTAAAGCTTCGATGACTGAAAATGCTTATGTGGTAAACTTTAAGAACCAAAGTGTATTTTGGCTTTTAATCATTTTATAACTTTAACAAAAAAAACCAATATAAGTTGCACTTGATAATAACATAAAATCATTTCATGATAAATTTTAAGTACAATATTTTTGATAATGAGACATTTTTGTTAGAATTATGGTTAAGTGATTAAATTCACCATTTCCTAAGAACTTAAAATTTAAATTAAACAAAATTTTTATTACAAAAATATAAATAATTAGTTACCAATATCTACCCAGGAGAAAGCACAGCAGTAATATGGAAGCATAAATAATGATAAAATAGATGATAAAGAAGAAAATAGCAAAATAGATATATTCAAAATAAGGTTAAAACGGAGTGTGGAATATGAAAACAGAAACTTGTAAAATCTTACTTGAATAAAAACTTCTGTCTTTGATTAAAACTGAAAACTTTTGTCTTTGGCCAAAATGGCCAACTAGCCTTAAAATTGTAACTATCTAGTTAATAGGCGTTGTTTAGAAACATATTTTGTTTATAGCATCTCGAGTCTTGGAGACTCGATTTTGGGCTTCAAAATCGAGTCTTTGAGGCTCGATTTGTATGCTTAGACCAGTTCTGATATGGCACTTTGTCCACATGGGTGTCCACCTGGAAATCGAGTCTCTAAGACTCGATTTCAAACCCAAAATTTTTGAAAAAACATTCTAAGTCCCTACATGCCGAAATATCCAAAACAAATTTAAGAAATTTCACCCCCTACGCAGATCAGAGCAGATCAGAGGGAGAGAAAGAGAAACACACAGCTACTCAGATCAGATCCCTCACCGCTAAACCTCACCAGCGCGGCCTGGGGCTCGCGCCGGCCAGCGTCGCGCGCGGCCTGGGGCTCGCGCGAGCCCCAGGCCGCGCGCGCGACCCAGGCTCGCGCGAGCCCCTGGCCGCGCGCGCGACCCAGGCTCGCGCGAGCCCCTGGCCGCGCGCGCGAGCCCCAGGCTCGCGCGAGCCCCAGGCCGCGCTCGACGCTGGCCGGCGCGAGCCTAGGTCGCTGGTCAGTTTCTGGGTCTGGTCAGTTTCCGGCCAGCGTCGATGGTCAGTTTCTGGGTCTCCGATCTCGATCTTCTCTCCCTCTCTGTTTCTGGTTTTCTTTTCTTTTTTTTTTTTCTCTGGGTTTTTCCTCTGATGCTTTCCTCTGATGCTCTGGTGTTTGGTCTGAGTGGGATAAATAGGGCTTAGAAATCGAGTCTTAGAGACTCGATTTCTATGTAAATGCCATGTGGCACTTCTGCCAGATCAGAGGTGGTCTAAGCTACAAACCGAGCTTCAAAGACTCGATTTTGAAGACCAAAATCGAGTCTTTCAGACTCGAGATGCTATAAACAAAATATGTTTCTAAACAGCGCCTATTAACTAGATAGTTACAATTTTAAGGCTAGTTGGCCATTTTGGCCTTTGTCTTTGGTACAAGCTTGAAAATAAAACACTGTCTGAAGAGTTACAAGGCTACAAAATAAAAACTATCTTTGAAACTAAAAGGTTACAAGGTTCTGTCTGAAGAGAAAGGTTACAAGATTACAAGAAGGGAAGTCTTTCTGAGGGAGAGGGAAGGCTATTACAAAGGCTTTTCTAAAACTTGGAACTTTAGAAGCTTTTCTTCTAACTTTTGAAACTTTTCTTCAAACTTTTGAAGCTTGTCTTCTGTCTATGTAGTCCGTCTCTTTTATAGATGCAATGAACCATAGTAAGTCTTCAAAAGTATCCTGAGTTAGTAAAGTTAACTCAAGTTAATCTATTGGTAGAAACTTGTAGAATATTATAAAGTAACTTCTATTAAATCTATCTAGGTGTCTGTCAGACGCGTGCAAGTGAATAGTATTTTGTTTGTCTGAGAATCTGTCCGCATGCTAGTAAACAGTAGTGAAAAATCTGCCTATATTTGTCTAGACTGATTTGTCTAGAAGCTATTTACATGTGCTGGTGAATAGTGATCTGTCGTAGTGAATAGTGATCTATTGCTGAATAGTGATCTGTCGCAGTTGTTTGTCCAGGAGAGCATTCTGTCTTTCTTGGAACATCTAATCTGTATCCGCATAGTTATCATAATCTAGCGGATCAGAGTTATCCTCATACTACTCATGCTCATGAACTACTCCATAATTACCATATAGAACACAATATGAAATGGGAAGATAAATAGGAACACGATCTTTTGTTGTCATTAATCTAGGATCCCTAATAATCTTTATCTTTCCAAATAGCCTCCTTGCTGAAGGTCTTGGACCATATACAGCTATCCTGTTAGTGTAGCTATATAAGTGGAAGCCTCTGTCTAATTCTTTCTGTATCTCATAAATCTTGTTACTCATGAAATTAGACCATTCTTGAGCCATAGCATCCGGATCATCAAGTGATAAATAAGTATCTCCTGTATACCAGTTGTATTCAGGGATACAACCCCAATCATGAATAAGGACCAAAATGTGTGTTGGCCGAGCTTCCATATAATAGCTATTGTCTCAAGCTGGAAGAGTACTCCAGATAGTGATCCTCAAATAATTAAGTCCTCCAATTTGTGCGGCTACTTCTTGGATGACTTTGGGAAATAAACTAATCTGAATTCCAGAAGTTATGATTAATTTGTTGATAAACCCTGCTTCTAGCATTTCAAATAACCATAAAGGATCACGAATTACTGGATCTTCTGTCTCCGTATTGATAAGTAATCCCGGATAGGGATTGTACCTATCTCCTGTTCCTTCATAAACTCTGTCTGCTTCTACAAAAGTTTCATACCATGTAGCTTTATGAGATAGCCATATGTCGTCTGTCATGTCTTCTGCTCTGATAAATGTTGTAGAGACTAATACTTTGAAAAGATGCATCCATCTGTCATAAGAACTTGTTATGGCTTTATGGGTTAGTATATTCTGTTGGATTTCAGGAGGTAAAGTTCTAATGGCAAGTCTCATTTTTTGCTGAATCTTAGGGTGGAGCTTTGAAAAGCTTGTTCCCATAAGATAGCTTTTTGGAGACTGTGATTCTGTCTTTATGGAGCTTGAATCTCCATCCTCCTTGCCAGGGAGTTAACAACCAGATGCTTCAATGAATGCACTGGTGCTAACAAGATGTAATTCCAAAGCCTTAAGGGTCTTTTGGAATAAAGGTTTCTGTCTGAGGGTAAAAGCTACCTGTAAATTATCAAGAAGTAGTTTAATATGAAGAAAAAGGTCTGTAAATTCTTCGTCTCGATAAATGAGGTCATTGTGAAGCACTTCTTGCAGAATTTCACTTTTTTCACCACATTAATACATTGCCTCTGCTAGCAACGTATCCTGAAGGGATATTGTCTCTATCGAGACGCCTTTATGCTTATCCGAAATCCTTACTGAAGGCTTTTGGAATTGTTTGGGTTGCACCGTTGGTGCCTTGCCCTTTTCCTTTCATGTCTGCCTAGGAGGTTCTTTTACTCATAGTAGTCTGCAAATGGGTTTTGGGAAAAGGATTATGTCTTGAAATATTATTTTGAGAATAAACATTTTCATGCAAAGTTTGTTTCGAATTCATTTTTAAAATCCTTTCAACAATGTCTTTTTGTGAAATTTCTTTAAAATATTTTATAAGGAAATCATTTTTTAAATTTAGAGTATATATAATAAAACAAACTTTTCTCTGTACACCTTTGTGCTCTTGCTGAGTAGTAGTGGTATTAAAGTAGTCATGATGAAGTCTATCAAATTGAGTGGAATTCAAAAAATTTCAAAATCTGTCATGATTCTATCCATGTATGTATTACTATATATTTCATTCTGCGAGAATATGTGAAATAAAGCTTCTCCATAAATCTTTCATCAACTACTGTAATAGTCTGGGGAAAATCTATCAAAAACTTATTATTGAATTTTCCTATGAAGAAATTAAATTTGTCTTTGTTCAAGAGATTACCACAATTAATGTTTTCTCTAATAATTAGTAAAGGACAATCTGTCAAGACTTCAGTTATTAAAACATCTGTTATATGAGTATTTAAGGATACTATAAAGGGTGGAAATATGTCATTTATTATCATTTTGTTTGGTACTTCTATCATATTGTCAGTCCATGCATATTGACTAGAAGAACTTATAAACATAGTTCCATCTTTTTTGTCTTTGTTTTTTCCCCTAAATTCTTTTTCACAAGGTGTTTGGACTATATGTCGGTGCTTATGCAAAAAAAGCAATGGGGGAACAAATCTCTATCTCTTTATCTTGTTTAAATTTCTTTTTGTCATTTTCTGTCAATTGGTCATCTAATGATATTTCTGTCTTTAAAGATGACAAACTTCTTTCAGTTCTATAGATTCTTTCTTTATTAGTATCTTTTAAAATAGTGACCTTTTTGGAAGAATGATTTTCTTTCAGGACAAGTGGTAAAATGAATCTAAAGAATATATCTTTTTCCAACACATTAGTTTTAATTCCTTCATCTGTCACTAAAAAGGGGTAAAGCAAAGCCATAAAAGGAGTTCCTATAATTTTAGAAGGAAGGTCCTTAGTTAAAACAAAGACTGTTTCAAAACATATTCTATCATGGCATATATGAGCATTAGGTATTTTATTAATTATGAGATTTTCTCCATTGGCCTGAGTTAATCTTTCAGATGATTTTTCATAATATTTTAAGGGTATTAGTCCTTCTTGTATACAATTCATATCAGCACCTGAGTCTATTAAAGTAGTTTCTGTCAAAGAGAATTCTTTATTAATTACTAAAGTAATTTCTGTATGCCATTTTTGAAAAATTACTCTATCAATTAAACTCAAGAAATTTTGTCAATTGCCATCATCTTTTTCTAATAAAGGTGGGTCTATCATGGGTTTAGAAAATTCTTTTAAATTTATTATTTTTGCAATATTTTGTTCATCTAAGTCCATTAAATCATCTTCTTTGATTTCTTGCTTTATTATTTTTGCTTTTGTCATTAAGTCTTGTAGAGTTACTGGTTTTATATTTGTACTATCTTGTTTCATTTTTGTTTTTTCTTTCTTATCCTTTTCTTTCTTAGCTTTTTCTCCTTTTCCACATTCCGTAACATGGTGTCCATATTTTCTACACTTTATACAAGCAATAGGTATTTCTATAGAATCTTTCAACTTTAGCAAATAGTCTTTTTTGTCTTTTAGATGATTGGGTAGATTATCTATCAATTTCATTATTATGTCTTTTTGTTTACTTTTTCTTTTATTAATTTTAAGTGGGTTGGCTGATTTAAATTCTTCCTTTTTCTTTATTTGGTCTATCTCTTTCTGCTTAACGTCAAACATTTCCATTAATTCAATTATTACATCTTTCTTAAACTCTAATTTACTGATTTGTTTAACAATTTTATTGTGCCTGTCACATTGTTTCTTAGTATGTCCATATTGTTTACGTTTATGACAAATAATATTTCTAATATGTCTGTTAGGTTTCTCACTATCTGATAACTCAATAATCTCTAAAACTGTTATGTCCTTTTTTACTTCTTTTATCTCTATCGGTGAATTTAGAATTTCCATCTTTTTAGCCAATTCTACTAAACTATTGTTTCAGGTATAGTCCATAGTTCTTTCAATTGATTTTAGTCTTTCATCAATTTCTTCTTTAAAACTATTACTCTTTTTGGAACTATCTTCTTTGTTGACTACTTTTATCAAGCCATCATTATCTTTTTCTTTCTCCTTCCTTATCATGTTTCTTTCTTTGTCTTTGTCTATATCTCTTTCTATGCTAAACTCTTTACATAGAGTTTCTTTTGGGTTGTTAGCCTTTTTGTCTTTCAAAGTCTCTTACTTTTTCTATGTCTTTATCAATTATATCTAGCTTCTTCTTTTGTATTATAGTACTAGTATTGTTTTGTATTATTTCTATTATGTCATCTTTCCTATTATTATTTTCTTGGCTTTCTATAGAACTTCTTACTACATGACTATAGTCTTTCCTTCCTGTCAGATTGGTCTCTAGAGTTTTTAAATTATTTCTCCCATCATCTTTTCTACATGTAATATTTATGAATCTGTTGGTGCTTACTAAGCTACTATTTTTTCTATCATGCCAATTATCTGTCACTAAAGATGATCTTTGATGGGGTTCAAAGTTTCTTTCTTGTTCTGAATTTAAAGCTTTAATCTTTTCATAAAAGTACAAAAAACTGTCTTTTCTATTATCCCTATCAATTTTTCTTTCTGTAGTGGTGGATCTTTCAATAACTTCTAAAGATTCCAATTTTTTATTAATCCTATCTAAGAAACTATTATTATGTCTATTAGTTTGACTGTTGATTTTATCCCCTGTGTATGTACTCCAATTATTTGTATTATTATAGCTATAATTATAATTATCCATATCACTGTCAGAATCAGAATCTGTTTCATAATCCATATTACCATTAAACCAATTATTGTTTATATCTCTCATGCAATAACCTTCATCATAATCTATTTCATCATAGTCCATGTTTCTAATTAGTGTGTGTCTAACCTAAGTGTGAACAAGCAAACAGAAGATGAAACGATAAACGTATTTGTTCTATTTCTAAGCAATTAATAATTACTGGCGAAACTATTACTAACCACTGGTATCCTTGTTATTGGGACCACCTCCTCGAGAAACTCCATTGTGGGACCACCCAAACACACGCCTGTCCATCGGCTAACAAAAAAGGGGCTAACCAACGTGAAACTATGGTTTGCCAACGAGTCTTGAGGCTGACCAACGCTAACAAGGAGCAAGTAGTGGCTATGCAGTAATAAAATTCCTAGTAACTTCTTAATTGCAAGAAATAAAACTCATACAAGGGAATGAAAAGCTTGTAAACAACCAAATGTCAGCACAAATATCTAATTCTTCAAAATCACTACCCCACATGAAAACTAGCAAATAAAAGCCACAACCCAAAAACAACACTACTTGTACTATAATGGAAAAATCAGATTCAAAAATCAACCATTCAACTGAACAACTCTTTAGAGAAACAACACCAACTAATTCCTTTTTTCTATTCTAATCATTTCATTTCTTTGCAAATTGCTCTATGTAATCAACAAGAACAACACTAATAATAACTAACAATAATAAAAATGAAATCTTTTTAACATTAAGAAACTTTCTTCACAACCATTACACAGTAAATATCAAATACCCAAACTAAACAAAAATACATGTACCCATTACTGTATCAAACAAAAAAAATACCCAAAGGAACTAGAATCATTAAACAAAAATTAACAAAAAAATTAACTCAAAAGAAAAAAAAAAAAAAAATACCCATTACACGAAGGGTCACCAGTTGGGGTGGGAGGCGAAGGGTCGCCGGTTGGGGTGGAAGGCGAAAGGTCGCCGGATGGGTGCAAAGGAGTGAAGCGTCGCCAGTTGGGTGCGAAGGAGTGAAGGGAGGCAAGCTGAGGCGGCAGCAGCGGCAAGCTCGATCGACGGCGACTTCTAGCTGGGCTGAAGGGGCTGTGAGGGAGAGAGTGAGGGAGGGAAAAAAGAGTGGGAGAAGTGAAAAAAAAAAAAAAAAAAAAAGGGGGCTGAAGTGTTTTAGTATTAAACTTTTAGTGACAACTTGTATGTCGTCACTATAGGCTACCTTTAGCGACGCAAATTTGGATTCGTCGTTGATACTCCCATATGATTTTATGTTCCTATTTTAGTGATGACTTATTTTCGTCACTATTTTTCACATTCAGCGACAAAATAATTCGTCTTTGTAGATGAATTTAGTTTGGCGCCTACATTTTTGATTGGTGCCTTTAGTTCAACACAACATATAGCGACAAAATCTAATTTTCGCCACTAAATGTTACTAATTTTTTTATAAATAGCGACGAAATATAAATTTCGTCACTATATGGTACTTTTTTGTGATGAAAAAAAATTTCCTCACTAAAATTCGTTGCTGAAAATACATTTTGTTGTAGTGTATTAATGACAACTTTAAATTGTTTAATGAATAAAGTATATTCTTTATCTATGGACCGAACTTTCATGAGATATAATTTTTCTTATTTAAATTTATAAAACCATTGTTTGCTTTGCCTTTATATGTTTTCATGATGGTCATTATCAATTTTTTTATGAAGCTCAGTCTACAATTCTAAAAAAAAAAATTGTCTAAAGATCTTTCTGCAAGTTGATTAACATAATTATAGAAAAATTGGAAAAAAAAATTCTATCTTATGTCAAGTTAAATAATTTTTTTTTTAAATTAAAAGGTAATATGAAAACTATTGAAAATAACTCTATCTAATTTTTAAGAATGCTACCAAACATAAGAAAATGAAATAAATTTTCAAAAAATACTACTAAGTGTGCGTTTGGATACCGCTTATTTCGCTGAAAACTAAAAACAATAAAAAATTACTATTCATGCTTGAAAGTACTGTTCATATGCATGATTGCACTGTTCATGTCCCATGAACAGTGTAATAGGCGCTGGTTTTAAAAAAAAAAATGCCAGACGCGTAAAACGTGGACGCGGACGCACAAGGTAAACGCACCCTAACTATAGGAAACTGAGATAGTTTTTCAAAAAATAATATTTGGAAATATGACTAATTTGTTTAGAAAACGTTAATGACAAAACAAACAAACAGAGTGTTAGAAAATATATGACCTAAATTTTAGTTTTTGTTTAAATTATCTGTTTTTCTCATATTTAATCAAATAGAAGAGAAGGAAGAATGAAAGGATTATCAAATAGTCATAGTACATGGCAGGATAACTCATGTACCTTAAATTTGGTTGTCTATCATCCATTTGTTTGATTTAATTGGTGTTGGTTTTAAGTTATGCAATTCTGAAATCTTGATACTAGGGTTTGTAGTAAATTTCATTTTTAAATGGAAGTTAACTCTACTCTTGATGTCAAATATGTATTATTGCACGGTCAATTTATATATATATATATATATATATATATATATATATATATATATATATATATATATATATATATATATATATATATATATATATTCCACCTTTTGTTGTGAAATTGTTATTTGACTTTTAGGCAAAAGTTTTTAATTATATGGTTCAATTTCAAGAATTGTGTGCCACTTCTTATTTCTAAGAGCCTCTATTGAGCAAATTATGAATAATTAAAATTTTATATCGTTTCAAAAAGTGAATGCGTTACTGAAATGAATCTTATATTCTTCCAGCAATCTTAGAGCCTTTTAAGCATGTACAATCAGATCCTTTTCAAGCATATAGAAAATGATCATTGGCTATAAAAATGGAAATGACAATGACAATGGGGTTTAGGTCAAGGTCAAAACCCCAAAGAAGTACTAAGACGCGCCTTGCAACTTAACTGCTCTATGGGCTTTTCAATGATTTGAAGGCAAATAAGCATTGTAAAAGTTGATCTATTGAATATGAGGGAATGGGGGTTTTGATAGGTAATGGAGAATTTATGCAGACAAGTCAAGGAGCTTGCTCAAACAATTATAGAAGGTTGAGCACCAAGATGGGGGCAATGGGTTATAACGGGATTAATAAAGTGATTTTGGGAGAGAAGAGTAAGAATGTGCAATATCATAGCCCACAACTGTCAATAAGTAAATTGCCTATGGTTAGTGTGAGATGTGGGTTTTTTTTTTTTTTCTTCGCCGAGAAGTGTGAGATGTGGGTTTAAATTAGCAATTCTTATCATTTAATATTTAAATGAAATTTAACATGGTATATTCACAGATATATGTATATATCATTGATTGATTAATGTATTCTATTAAATCATTCCTAGTTTTTCAAGGATTTATGTCATATTTGTATCATATCATATCTATGTCCCTTGTTGGTATCAATGCTTCCTTGTCATAATGATATCATACTCTTAAAAAGGAAAAAACCTAGTTAGATTTTGCAAATGTCATAATGGGGTGGAGTGGGTGATGAGTTAAAGTTCCTCCTAACCTAATATGTTGGCCTAAGATTTGTGCATCAATTTAATTTGGAGGCTTGGATATTGGGAATTTGGTGGCGGAGAAAAAATATGGCATCTTACTGGGTGTATGGTTCTATGTGGTCAATGGTCTCTATGGGATACATACCTAACAAGAAAAATAAAATGGTAAGAATGGGTTCGGACTTCAAATTATGGAAAAATATGGGGCGGTATTCGTTTATGGCATGATGTTTGCATGCTTTAAATGATGAGGTTTGGTTTCTACTATTTTTAGTTCTATGTCTTAGTTAGTTGTACATACTAAAATGTTAATTTCAACTGGTGCAAATTATATCAATACTTTATGTTCTTTAATTTTCTCTATGAAGTAATGTATAGTAATGTATTAACTTGTCTTCCATTTTCCCTTTTTTTTCAATAGAATTTTATTTATAATTGTAAATTTATATGATCAAGAGCTTTCTATCTTAACTAGTTGGTGCATCTTCGACATCTAGGATTTAAATCAAATTCTACTTTCTCCAACTATCGAATTATCTATTAAAAAAAAAAAAAAAAAACCTATCAATTTATATGCTTTTTTCATCTCCATGTGACTATATGACCCATCATTAATTAATCACTGTATAGCTTGATTATTGCTTATTTTTTCTTGGCATGAATGTAAATATTTTAGAGCATTATTTCATTCTTTGCTTCTGTCGCTTATGCTTTACTCATATATATGAATATATTGTTTGTCAAATTCCAACATCTTGAATTTTAGACATCAAACTATCTTTTTTATTTATTGCATATGGAGCTTATGTTTTCATACCTAGTTCAATAAATTACTAAAGTACTCTTACTAGTTACTATGTTGTATGGCAAAAGTGCTTGAAATGGGTATAACATAAGTATGACACCCGAAATAAAGTATATACACTTTCTTGATTTCAACCAATATATATATATAAACATGGTCTGAAAAAATTTAGTCTAATTTAAAACTTTTAGAATTAAGAAATTAGTTTCTATCTAATTAAAAATCACAACTCATGCGAAAATGGATAAAGATGGAATTGAAGAAACTGGGTTTCGTCTTTTGTGGAACCATTGTGTAAAAACTCGGTGTTTCTTGCACAGAATGAGTTAAAAAAAAACAAGGGATTAAACAATAAATGGAAATAGGGAGTAAAAGTAAAAGTAAAAGGAGACGGTTAGAGAGAGAGAGAGAGAGAGAGAGAGACAGGCTATGTGTGTGCAAGAAAGCGAGAAATACGGAACCATGTGAGTCGCTCTCTTTTGTGTTAAAATCTCGGCCTTTCTCTCTTGCACTCACTCGCTATACTCTAGTCTATATTCCTAGTACTGCTACTAGTGACTAGCCCCTACTAACCCAGAGTCCCATTTCTTCACACGCTGCTACTACATCTTCATCAAGAACTTCACGCATACATTCACGCATATATATATATATATATATATATATATATATAGAACTCTTTCTTTTCACCGTCTTCGTCTCTTTTTTTAACTTTTTCATTTCTTGAATCCTTCTTCACGTTTACGCTTCTTAAGCCCCTCCACTCCCCACCAACTTCCTTTTTAGATTGTAAAATCTCTTCTTTACAATCTTTTCGTTCCATTTCTTATTGAGCTGTACGTAGATCAAAAGAATAGTACCATCGATCTTACGGTAACGATTCCGAATCTTTTCTTAAATGTTTTTTTCCTAATTGAAACATATTTATTGTGTTGTTCATTTAGCCATGCATATAAATAAAGTGTTTCTTGTTTGTGTTGTTCATTGTTTTTCATAACTAATATGTATTGCTTGCTAAATATATATGCTTTTTTTTTTATGTATGTATTGCTTAATAAATTTCTCTTTCTCTTGCTCTTGCTTTTCTTGCAAGCCATGGATCGGTCTATTGTTCGAATTCACCAAACCAATTTAAGCAGCCTTTACTTAGTGAGATTCGACCAATGTCGCATGTTGACCATGGTCACTCGCTCGCCGGTGATGGTGACAAATTGGCTGAGGTTGTTCTACTTTGTAACCAATTACTACGTGCACCATGGCCGCAGCCAGCATGGAATTGTGAGCTTGTAGGCATGCATGACCAATCATAGGGTGCATACTCTACATATATGCATAGGCCCCTCCTATCTCATATTCCAGATACAAAATGCACCATCAATTCCTCGATCCCTTGTTCGTTTTCTAGTTGATTGGCATTTTACATTTGTTGGAGTAAACAACATTTCTGTCATTCGACGGTTGCTATTAATTCAATATGATATGAATATATCGAATAGGGTAGCACTTTTTGAGTTGGTGGGGGAGTATTATCGAGGGTTGCAACAGCAGACGTACGAAGAATTGTACCGGAAGTTGCGCCAAGACATGGTTGATGACTATTTCGAATGGTTGAATCAAGAGATGGTCTATTATGGATGGACACAATTTGCAAGTCTCTTTGGTATTGAAATCCGTGTTCCACTAGTAGTTACACTCAGCGATTGGAGCACCTTGCATCTACAAAACTCTCAGATCCTATATGCAAGTCTGGAGGCATGGTTTTGCTTTGAACTATCTCAATTTTTATACAACTTCGCCAATAGTATCAATTAGGATTTTATGTGCTTTATTGTTTTTCTTTTTTTGTTAGCACTTAGCACCTTTAAGAAGTATACGGTTGGAAGGAAAATCCTCTTGAAATGCACGTAATGAGATAGCATCTAATGTCATTCAAATTTCAATCGTTTTAACATGGTTATCATTTGCTAGGAATATTATGGAGGATTTGTAGTTGTAGATGCTTTGCATCATGATTGTTTACATATTAATGAATGAGTGATTCATTTGTTCTAAAAAAAAAAATGTAACTCCTTATCACTAATAGCATCTAACCCAACTCACGTGGGTCAATTTGGGCACGGTTGTAATTAGATTTAATTTACTAATTTCATTCCAACTAATCCACAAAATGCAAAAATAAATCAAACTAACAATTGTTTTTAATAGAAAAAAAAAAACTAACAAAATTTAAAATAAGTCTCAAAATCCAAAATAAATAAATCTAACAAATTTAGTTTCAATATGATACATAACCTAATATATCAAAGCTAACAATGAGAACAACCACAAGTTCCAATTAATAACCGAATAACATCTAATCAACAATACTCATTCACATTTGCAATAAATGAAAAACACTCCCAATATGTATTTAAACCACCTTATAACACCATGCAAGCCGCCCGCTTGCTCCAACATAACAACCCACCACAAATCAATTTCCAACATTACAAGTATAGAGTTTTACAAGTATTGAAATCAAATAAAATACTATTCATCACATCTAATTAACAATACTCATTCATATTTACAAGAAATAAAAAACACTCTCAATATGTATTTAAACCGCCTTTTAACACCATGCAAGCGACCCGCTTGCTCCAACACAACATACCACCACAAATCCAATTTCCAACATCACAAGTATAGAATTTTATAAGTATTGAAATCAAATAAAATACTATTTATCACATCTAATCAACAATACTCATTCACATTTGCAATAAATGAAAAACACTCCCAATATGTATTTAAACCACATTTTAACACCATACAAGCCACCCGCTTGCTCCAACATAACATACCACCACAAATCCAATTTCCAACATCACAAGTATAGAGTTTTACAAGTATTGAAATAAAATAAAATACTGTTTTTCATATTTAATCAATAATACTCATTCACATTTGCAATAAATGAAAAACACTCTCAATATGTATTTAAACCACCTTATAACACCATGCAAGCCACCCGCTTGCTCCAACACAACATACTACCACAAATCCAATCTCCAACATCACAAGTATAGAGTTTTATAAGTTTTTAACTAGAATTTACTTACTTTGCTCAAGCTAAGTTTACAATTTTCAGAAAAAATCCAAAATTATTGCAAACAATGTGTATTTAGTCTGCAAAAGAAAAGTTAAATTTAAAAGTACAAAAGTTAAAGAAAAGTTAAACAAGCAGATAAGACAATAATTAGAACCGCTAATGAAGAAAGATATTTACAGGGGAATGAAAAGCTTGTAAACAACCAAATGTCAGCACAAATATCTAATTCTTCAAAATCACTACCCCACATGAAAACTAGCAAATAAAAGCCACAACCCAGAAACAACACTACTTGTACTATATTGGAAAAACTAGATTCAAAAATCAACCATTCAACTGAACAACTCTTTAGAGAAACAACACCAACTAATTCCTTTTTTTTTTTTTTTTCTAATCATTTCATTTCCTTGCAAATTGCTCTATGTAATCAACAAGACCAACGCTAATAATAACTAACAATAATAAAAATGAAATCTTTTTAAGATTAAGAAACTTCCTTCACAACCATTACATAGTAAATATCAAATACCCAAACTAAACAAAAATACATGTACCCATTACTGTATCAAACAAAAAAATACCCAAAGGAACTAGAATCATTAAAAAAAAAAAAAAAATTAACATCAAGCATTTAGAATCATTAAACAAAAATACCCAAAGGAACTAGAGTTATTAAACAAAAATTAACAAAAAAATTAACTCAAAAGGAAAAAAAAATACCCATTACATGAAGGGTTGCCGGTTAGGGTGGGAGGCGAAGGGTCGCCGGTTGGGGTGGAAGGTGAAGGGTCGCTGGATGGGTGTGAAGGAATGAAGTGTCGCCGGTTGGGTGCGAAGGAGTGAAGGGAGGCGAGTTGAGGCGATGGCAGTGGCAAGCTCGATCGGTGGCGACGACGAGCTGGGGTGAAGCGACTGTAAGGGAGAGAGTGAGGGAAAGAGAGAATCGGGTGAGGGAGGCAAAAAAAAGTGGGAGAAGTGAAAAAAAAAAGGGGGCTGAAGTGTTTTAGTATTAAACTTTCAATGACGACTTGTATGTCGTCACTATAGGCTACCTTTAGCGACGCAAATTCGGATTTGTCGCTAATACTTCCATCTGATTTTATGTTCCTATTTTTAGTGACGACTTATTTTCGTCACTATTTGTCACATTCAGCAACGAAATGGGTTTTGTCGCAAAAAACTTAAGCTTTTAGTGACAAAATAATTCGTTGTTGTAGATGAATTTAGTTTGGCGCCTACATTTTTGTTTGGCGCCTTTAGTTCAACACAACATATAGTGACGAAATCTAATTTTCGTCGCTAAATATTACTAATTTTTTTATAAATAGCGATGAAATATAAATTTCGTCACTATATGGTACTTTTTTTTTACGAAAAAATTTTCCTCACTAAAGTTCATCTCTGAAAATACATTTTGTTGTAGTGAACACAAACAAGAAAAAGTCGGAGATTGCATGCCGTGCCCATGTTGCTGATCTCCTCTACTTCTTCTTCTTCTTTTTTCTCAGGCCGATCTCCTCTTCTAATTCTTTTGGGCTGATCTTCTTCCCTCTTCTTTTTCTCAGCCGTGGTTTGGGATATTTTTCAACCAACCCAATCTGAGAGCAAGTCGTCTCAGATCGAGAGACAAATGCCACGTAAACACACAAACTAATTTGGGTTTTTTAGCACTATAAATACACATCTCTGGCTGATGTTGTTTGAAATATTTATTAATTTATCTTAGTTTTGATTTTACTTTTTTGGTTTATCTTAAAAGAAAGAAGAAAATGAAATAGATACAAACATAAACATAAACACAAACACAAAAACGCCAACATAGAGCATGAATAGTGTTAATTTAGTGTTTGTTTCTAAAAAAATTTCAAGAAAAATTGAAATAATTGCTCTAAATTTTTTTTCTCAATCTTTAAAACTGTAAAGTTTTTTTTTTTTTTTGAATTTTTTCAGTTTAATTTGAAATTTTTTTATTAGAAATTAAAAAAAAAATTAAAATGCTGACGTGGCATTAAAAAATGTTAAATAATTTTTTTAATAATTTTTTAATGTCGTGCTACGTCAGTGCCATGTCAGCAACTAGGGCACTCCGTCTGCCACGTAATAGGATTCTGTTACTTAGATGACGGCAGAGACTAAAATAGGAACGATTTTTTAAGAGTAGGGACGACAATAGAAACGAAATCAATTTTGAGAACAAAATGCGAATTGGCACAAAATATTAGGACCAAAAGTACATTTATGCCAAAAAAAAAAAAAAAAACCATATTGAAATTCTGGGCCAAAATGGGAAATTAACCATAATTTTCAAACATTATAATTAGTAGGCCACGTTTTCAAACTATATATTTTACTAGCATCTCGTGTTTTAGAGGCTCGATTTAGGGCCTATAAATCGAGTATCAAAGACTTGATTTTCATGAGTTGATCACGTCTGATGTAGCATTTTTTCCACGTGGCGACCACCTGGAAATCGAGTCTCTAAGACTCGATTTATATAATGTTTTCTCTTTTTCAATTCCCAGCACGTGTCTGATGGGTTCCGTTCCTTATTATTATCTTCATCATCTCACATTTTCTTACCCAGCAAAACATTTCTTGGTGCTACTTTCAGAGCAGAAGCTGCCTTCCAAAAACATCAAGCCTTGGACGACGAGGTATGGCCTGAACATCAAGCCTTCCAAGAGTAGGGCTGGCCTGGGTCGCGTGGGTCGCAGCAGCGCGACCCAGGTTGCAGCGCGTGACCCAGGTCGCAGCGCGCGCGACCCAAGTCTTTCTCTCTCTGATCTGATGGGTTTTTTCTCTCTCTGAATCTGATCTGATGGGTTCTTTCTCTCTCTAATCTGATGGCTCTAATCTGATGGGTTTTTGGGTTTTTTTTTTTTTTTTTTTTTTTTTTTTTTTTTTTTTAAATCTGGATTTTAGGTGGTTGTTGGGGGTAGATTTGGTTGGATGTTTTGTAGTGGCTGATCTCTGATCTGTGTTTGTGTTTTGTACTTGCTAAAATTTCATGAAATTTCATCTTTGTAGAACAAATTGAGTCTTTGAGCGTCAATATATAAATCGAGTTTCTAAGACTCGATTTTCAGGTGGACAAATTGCCACCTTGGACCTGATCAGAATATGAAAACCAACCCTCAAAGACTCGATTTATAGTCCAAAATCGACCCTTTTAGCCTCAAGATACTAGTAAAAAATATAATTTGAAAACGTGGCCTACTAATTATAATGTTTGAAAATCAAGGTTAATTTCATTTTTTCTCCGAAATTTTGCTGCCAAGAAAGAAAAAAAAAAAAAGAGAAAAAGAAGTTTTATGATGTATTTAATATATTAATTTATATTTTTTCATTTTTACTATAAATTTTATTAAAATTGAAAACCTTTTTTTTTTTTTGACAAAAGTGATAGAAAAATTGAAAACTTTTAAAATTTAGGTAGATATAGAAATCCTTCATTTCCAACCTGATCGTGAACCGTGTTACAGTTACTGTGTTGGTATAGGAAGAAAAATGATGGTGGAGGATCTGGGAGTGGAAGCGAAGGAATCGGCGGTGCGCGAGGTCGCGAAGCTTCTGCCGCTGCCGGAGCTTCTTCAGTCCATCGCATCCATAAAGGCCGATTACATTACTCGCCAACAGGTCCTATTTCCATTCTTAAAAAATTTCAAAATTTTTTGCCTAATTTCTAGTTTTGATTCATCAAATTTTGGCTAATTCTAGGGTTTCCTAGTTTTTTTTTTTTTTTTTTTTGAAAAGCGTTGAAAATCTGATTTGGCATGATGAATTGAATAGGTAAGAGTAAATTCTCTAGTGATTTGATGAGTTCTGTATTTGATTGATATGTAGTGTTCTTTGCGTTGGTTAGCAAATTCTCTCATAGGAGAAGAGAAATCCATTTTCATTGGGACTTCTTTTTTTATCTGTTGATGATATATATCTTTGATCAAATTATTGGTCCGGGTGCAGTTCAGTGATTCCCCTGGATTTTACTGGATACAAGGTTCTGGCTAGTGTGGTCGTGAATTCGGGGTTTAATCCCCTAGGGGTGGGTTCAAGGGGCCCTGCCTTAGTGTCACAGGGTCAAAATTTTCACTCAATTTTCAATTTTCTGCCTGTGATGGCCCTAAGTCCCTGACTTAGTACACTTAGAACAGATAATATAGGGACTCACACACAGCACATAGGGAACCACCCCCAGCCTTTATTACTCAATCTCAAGTACAAAGGAAACCCTTTTACAAGCTTGGAGAAATACACAGAATTTTCTCTAAGGCAAAATACACTTTGCTGTTGACACCTCCAACAGCCTTAGGGTCATATACACATAAATAACTGCTATGACAGTTACTGCCTAGTAACTGCCTGGGTCTTGGACATTCCACCACTTGTGGTCTGACTTAGAACACCTTCAATTGATGCTGTTTTGGTTTGCTCTCCACGTTTTCAGCCCCTACACAGCAGGTCTGATCATCAGGAAAGCTAGAAACTGCTTGGTAATTGCCCAATAACTGCTCCTGCACATCAGCACATTCACAGCCCATGTCTCAGCAGATCATGGGGCTTCTGCCCATCACATAGCAGCCCACACAGCATGTTTCCCACGTTTTGAGAGGCTTGGCCCATGCCCAAGTCTTCTCCCATCAGCAATACAGCCCACACAACATGTCCATATGCAGCACACTGAGCTTACTAGCATCTGTCCATGCATCAGCCAGCACCCACCAGCCCAATGCTTTGCACATTGTATCTAATCATCATGGTAGCCCAGCCCTGCCTTGCACTCAAGCCACCAAGCCCATACACAAGCAACCAGCAACTAAGCCACCAATGCCATGCACCACCAAGTAGGGTCAGCACCACCTGTATCTGCCCATCATCAAAACCAACTCTGCCCACCATGGCCCTCCTCTGCCATGGCCTGGGGCATCATCTGGAGCAAGGTGCCTCCACATGCCACCCCTTCATCCTGCTCATTGATCCAACTTGAGTAGAGAGATTAGACATGTCCCCCCTCAAAGAGCCCTTAGGAGCATTACTAATTGGCATGAGGAGCCATGAGTGCGTTGAGGAAACATGAAGCCAAGTGACTGGCCTAATGCTGCCCAAGCACTCACATTTCTCATGCCATCATCAGCAACAAGTAAAGCTCCTAACACTTAGTGAGGTTTTGACGACATCAAGAAAAAAAAAAAAACTTTGATCAAGCAACAATCAAGAGGGTAAAGAGTGTTAATGTGAATGAAGAAGTAGCTTCAAAATGGTTTCCCGTTCCCCTCATTCGGTAGTGCTAGTTTCTAGTAAAGTAGGATTTAATGAGAATGTTTGTTACTTTTTGTGAGCATGGAGATGTGGCCCGTATGGGGAAAGTCCGAATGCCTCTTAAATTAGACTTATTCTGAAGATGGTAGTTGCTTTAGATGTTGAGGATTTTAGGGCTATTAGTTTGGTGGGTAATGTTGCTACTTGCTAGTGTGCTTTGACTCGAATGACACTTTCTTGTCCTGCAAGAATAGGTGGAAGGTAAGGTTATGGGCTCAAAACTTATTGGGTGTGTATGTAATGTTTTTTTTTTGGTGAGTAGTGTTTGCAAATTACTTGCTGAAGTACTGGCTAATAAACTATGAAAAAGAGAGGCTTTGAAAAGTTGGTTAATTTATAATTGCTGTCAGAAAAAAGGCATTATATTGGCTTTTATTTCAATGAATTTCTTGATAAACCTTTAGATTTTTAACTCTGAATGTTGCTATTATTTTTATTGTCAGGCAAATGATGCACAACTTAGTACAATGGTTGCTGAGCAGGTTTATACACAAATTCCAATCCTTTTCATGGGGAAAACTGCTGTCATAATTATTTTCAACCATTTTTTTTTCTCTTACCTTCTATTATGAGACATTTACTGAGTTGAGGGAGCTCAACAAGTCTCATATTTCATTGTGCTTACATGGTACTTCTTTGACCCTGTAGGTTGAACAGGCACAAGCTGGGCTGGACTCTTTGTCCTTATCTGAGAAGACGATAGACCAACTCCGTGAAAACTTTGTTTCTATTGAAAAGTACGTTGTTGATGAGATATACTGAGGGGGTTTTTCTAACATTATAAGGGGTTTAGTTTGGTCTATCTGTAAAATTTGATTGCAATATTTGCATATCTGATTTTGTGGTTAATATGACTGCCTTCTGCATCAGGCTTTGTCAAGAATGCCAAACATTAATTGAAAACCATGATCAAATAAAGCTCCTCAGCAATGCAAGGAACAACTTAAATACAACCTTGAAGGTGGGTGTGTTTGGCTGAGTTGAAAAATGCTCCTGAGTTGAATAAGTTTTTTATCATGACTAGTGTGTGTGTGTGTGCATGTGTTATTTTATCCACGATTTGGACACCTGGAAATGGAGTTGTATTGTTCCATTTTCAATTTTTCCCCTCTATCTTGGGGCTTGAGAAAAACCAGTGGTTCCAGTAACTCTTCTTGTGCTTCTGCACTGGGGTTCGAACTCCACCAGCCTTGTCTTCCTATTTACATATAAAAAAAATGCCCTCTATCTTGTGAAAGCTGTTGCAGTGAGAATGCAGTTACACCAGAGTGTTACAACTTACATGCAACTAATCATCAATCAAGTGGGGTTGGAATTGCCTGAAAATTTTTATCTTGACTAAAAGAAAATGAGAAACCACTATCCAGTGGACCAGAAGGTCATTGGCTATTCATGTTGATTTTTTGTGAAGCATGCCTATTTTAAGTTTTAAATCTAGAGGCATGAAGCTTCAGAATCTAATGGTTTGTTGTTTCTTCTACTTTTCTGTGTGGTTGCTGTTAGCTCACTTCTTGATCTTTTGATAGGATGTTGAGGGCATGATGTCCATTTCTGTTGAAGCAGCTGAAGCAAGGGATTCTTTGAGTGATGATAAAGAACTTGTTAACACTTATGAGGTAATAGTTCTCTTCCCTACATACATATTATTACTTGGAACTAAATTGACATATTATAGTGTACTCATAGTCGGGTCTTTGGATTTTCGTCCTTAAATTTGTCTTAGAGGTTAACAGCTCTTGATGGGAAGCGGAGGTTTGCATTAGCAGCTGCAGGATCTCACAAGGAAGAGGTTGGCAGACTAAGGTCTGTATTGTCTTGTAAAGTTTTTTGTCACATTCTTCAGTGGTGCTAGCAGGGGCCAAGGGGAGCCATGGCATCCCGTTAGATTAGAAGGCCCCCCGTTTTTGTCATTCCTTTTGAAAGAGGCTCCTCAATGCATCCCTCCTGCCCTTCCCTCAACTTCTCTTTATTTGTCATATTCACCCAACTACAAGGATACATTTCTATAAGCTCACAATCCATTCTAAGGTTTGGGGTGATTCTAATAAGAAAACAGTAACATAAAATCAAAAGTTTTAAACCTTGGTGATTTATTTTCATTTGTATTTCCTTCACATGTTAATATTGATAAATACAATTATACGGGATTATATGTCAAGCCAAAGTTGTTTTAACTTGTAGAAGAATAAGAAAGAAACTGCTCCAGCAATCATCATTCGACATCAGCAGACAAAAACTAAATTATACTTACTAGATCAATGACATTAAATGAAAAAAAAAAGAAAAGGAAATATGCTTTAGTATTAAGAATTAACTACTTTTACAAATTTTCTGACTAAAGAATACTCTCTAGCTTCTTCACTTGTTGCATTTATAGTTCTTGTAGTGAGCCCAAAGCTAGTAACAATTATACATCAAAAAAGTATAAAAGAGCTGGATGCTAGTTAGCAGATCAGGGGTTAAAAAAGAGCAAAGAAAGAAAATGTTAAGCTAATTCTAAGCTGTCAGTTCTTGCCAGTTTTTCAGCAAATCTTTTGGTGTTTTTCAATCCTAATACTATGGCCAATTTATAAGAGTTGGGAAAATTCTTGAGGCAATTGCTATGTCTCTATATCCAAGCCACAAATTTTTTATGATTTTATCAATGAGCTTGACATTAAAGAGGCAATTGAGTGGCTAGCTTAATTTGGCGTTGCTGATGATTGGTGTTTTCTAATTCTTGGTTCAAAGCAGCATTGATGATTTTATTTTAAGTTAATGCTTGAATTATCTGCCCTTGATGCATTCAACATTTAATTACTTTGAAAAGGTGAATCGAGATTTTTTTTTGGCTGCAAGAACAACATAAGTGTGGAAAGTAGAAATTGGCTTTTAAGGATGATGATGATGATGATGATTATGACAATGATGCCTTTTATGTAAAATGTTTCACTGTAAAAATATTATGTCCATGATTTTTTTGATTAATGCTACTCTGAAGCTTAGTGACTTCTCTCTCTCTCTCTCTCACTCATATGGGCCATGAACCAGAGAATATTTTGAAGATGTAGATCAGACTTGGGAGACATTTGAGAAGACATTATGGGGTCATATTTCCAACTTCTATAAACTTTCTAAAGAAAGGTACATTTTTTTTTGTTCTAATTTGGAAAAACTTAAGATTTGTGATTGCTCTTTTTCCATATGAAATTCATTTTATCTCTTGCACCCAACTTTAATGAGGTTCTTTCTTAGAAAGATTTTGTACTTATTTAAGCTTTATAGATTGTGTATTACTTGCGATTTGATATGATATTTTGTGTTTGGTGGTTTGAACTGGCCTGAGATTTGGCTTTGATTCACTTTTTGGAAATGCTTATTGGTATTTACTTGCCTTCTAATTTATCTTACTTGCAAATGCCACAAAGTAAAAATGTGCTTAGAAATCAGTATGATAAGCATGTTAGCTGCTGAGTCATCTCTATCTTTCTCTTTCTCTTTCTCTTTCTCTTCCATCATTGCCCCACCTAAAGAAGAAAAAAAGTAAAAATTGCATGTGGGGCCAAAGGTGGAATATATATATAAAATTTTTTTTTACATTATTTTACTGGATGAAGGTGGCATACATGTGATGTACAGGCAACTAATTTTTTTAGGGATACCGTTGAGAATGACACTGTATTGATGCACCAAAATTAGGCCCAACGTAGTGAGAGATCTGTTTGATACTGCAACTTTGTGCAGCAAGTAGCAGAATACTAAAGCTTATTAAGCTTTAAAAACGTGAAAGTTAATGGTGGTGATGCAGTTTTGGGCTGATATTTGATGCAGAGACTGATTGCCTTTTTTTATGGTTATTTATCATTTTGTGATTTCATGTTTTTGTGGGCTAGAATTTCTGAGCATTAGAATATGCTTAGCTTAGATGAATTGCTTACTTGTCAAGAAGATAGAATTTAATTGAAAATTGACTAGCATTTTGTATACTTCATGTACAACTGCTGCAGTCCCTCATGACACTTTTAATCATTGTATTAACTAACTTAATTATCAAAAAAATAATTGTATTAACTAACTTATATAGACAACCATTTAATCATAAATAAAGATCTTGCTTTCCATTTTGGGATGTCCCAAAAGGAGTGTTCACTTCCAAAAAATAATAAAAACATTTTCAACTTAATCTGCCCATATTATACCTTATTCCACAAAAAAAAAAAAAAAAAAAAAAAAAAAAAAAAAAAAAATCAACGCATTTTAAAAGTCATGTTACTTTCAGGCATTTTAGTAAGGTTATTATACTCTTTCTTCGTCATCAGACATTGTGTCATTTAAAACTAAACATTTAAATTGGGATGGATTATTAAGCTCGTTAATGCTCTTTTGATCAAATGGCATCTCCTTCATAAAGAAGGGTTGATGGATATGTCACATGTTAAATATCCTATAGGTTTGTGAATTTTAACTGTTTCATCATCTTTGTTAGATATGTTGCACCAGTAGGACCAAAATCTTTTCTCTGAGTAGTGGTCCAAGCGAAATAGGCCTGCCTTCTAATAATTGCCTCCCCCCCCCATTCTCTCCCTCTCTTCTCTTGCTGGACTTGGAAGTGTCTCATTTTGATATGGATTTATTTTCCATTCTTTTTGGTGCACATGCTTCAAAGTCATTATTGCTTAGGTTATTTATGTAATCTGTTTTATGATTCTTCTGATGGTCATTTAATTGTTTTACATCTGTTCTTTTTTGCAGCCCACAAACTTTGGTTCGTGCTTTAAGGTATTTCTGTGATGAACATCCTTAGTCTTTGTCTTCTTATATATTTTTTTTGAATTTTGTTTTAACTTGCTTTGTGTCTTTCTTCCTCTCATTCTTCCCAAACTAGTTTCGTGGGGGTAAATTTGATATTACCAATGTTTTGTTCGAACAAATGATGTGTGTTTTTTAATTAATAGATAATAGATGATTTTATTAAAAAAATAGAAATGGTAAAACAAAGTTACATACCAATTGAAATTTTCCGTATCAATCCACTTCAGAGAATGACGTGCATTTTGTTTTGGTTGGTAATTAAAAATTTATACTAAAATAATTTAAAGTTATTGACCAATTTAAAATTTATCAATACTTTTGAGAGGATAACGCCTAGGATGCATGTATACTCCGTTTTGGCTCATGTACCGGTATCCCATACGTATCATACTTTGATACATCTAAGATACGTAGTACTAGTCATTTTTATTTTTTTTTTGGGAAAAAAATGCCAATACGTTCAAGATATGCCCATGATACAGTTTGGATATTGTTGAAACCCAGCCCCTGATAGTGAGAGATATTGTTGAAACCAATATTTTTTCTATATTGGTTTCAATGTTGAACACTTATCTAATTATCTTTTATTTACTCTTTTGGATCTTGGTTTGTATTCTAAACATTATTTTATGGTTTATATTCTAAACATTATTTTACGGCCATGGATTTACTTTATTATCTATTATTGCTCTTAATTTTTTCTTATAGGTAAAAATAATTTTATTGAAAACTATTGTTCTTAAATTGATATATGCTTAACAATATATGAATAATAAATGCTAAAAAAAAAAAAAATGTTTAATAAGTAATTATTAATTATTACACATATTCCCGACGTATCAAACCCTAGGTTTTTCAAGAAATGTTTTATCCTCGTACCTGTACCTGTGCCCATGCATCTTTAGGATAATCCCAAAACGACAAAAAAATATGAAAAAGGAAAAAAAATAAAACTCCAAGAACCGTACAAATTCCCTGTATATTCTGTACCACCAAAAAAACTCCTAAGTCTAATATGTACTATATGGAGAGAGGAATAACCAAACATTCAACAATAGACTTTACTGTTATAGAGCTAAAATCAAACTTATTGGGATCTGACTGGTTTTGAAGTTTGAACCATACGCACAAGTGACAAGTTTTGTTGCATATTTTGTTGATTCCCTCTCTTCTTGGTTTTTGTCCCTGATGTATAGTTCCTGTATACTCAGGTGGCACCCTTCTTCTTTTTAATATATTTTTATTACTTATCAAAAAAAAAAAATCATTTAATATGCACTTTCTTTTTTAAATAAAAGGTACAAATTTACTAAAATAACCTCATTAATTTAAATACTAGTGAAAGAAGGATATTGGTTTTTTAAATAAAATAAAATGGTAAGTTAGGAAATTTATTTGTTGATTTTTCAAAGAGGACTACATTTTGGGACATAAGAAAGTGGAATAAAGGACTAAGAACTTGGGGGACAGAGGGAGTTTTTATTTAGGAGGCCATTTTGGTTCATTTTCTTGTGCTAGTCTTGTAGTGTTTAATTATATTTCTCTACTGTTTCTATCCCTTCTAGGGTTGTTGAAATGCAAGAAATCCTTGATCAACAAGTTGCTGAGGAAGCAGCTGAGGCCGAGGGAGTTGGTGCAATGGCTTCAGTTTCAAATCCTCGTAGAACTGCCAAGTAAATATTTTGAATTAATTTTCAATTTTAGTTACTTTCTTTCACCTTGAAGTTTGGTTATAATTTCAAGTCATGGTTCCTTATATTCATAATGTGTATAATCTTTCTCAGAAGCTTTCTTAAACTGTATATCACAACCTTATTTTTTAAGGTTACATAATGCACCATAGTTTTGTTACTTTTTCTTATTTCCTACAGGAAGTCGACCAATGTAACAACTTCAAAAAATTTATCACATCAGAAATTGAATGTTCAGGGGAAAGGCTATAAGGATAAATGCTATGAGCAAATAAGGAAGACTGTTGAAGGACGATTTAACAAACTTCTGACAGAGGTATTCTTTTAATGGTTACTCTGTTGTATAACCATTGAGTGTTAAATATCTCTTATTCTAACAGTAATTTGTGCATCAGCTTGTTTTTGAGGACCTTAAAACAGCGTTGGAAGAAGCTCGAACAGTAAGTACAACTTAAGTTTTCAATTTTTATGTTTTTGTGCTCTACTTCTTAGTGGAGGCTGACGAATAGCATTTTTTTGTGTGTGTATATATTTTATATTGTTTTTTCCCCTTTAACAAACCAAAGTACTCCTATATGTACTATTGAGTGGACACATGACATGCATTTATACATTATATGTATGTATGTAAGGTTTTAAGTTAGTAATAAAATAAGTTAGCTTACAAAGATATCATAATCTCTTATTGACAAGAATGCAAAACTTTTCATCCCTTAAAATAAATGATCGTGTCCCTTGATTTGGACTAATACAAGTTGTATGTAATAAAAATAAATCAGAAGCAAATATCCTTAAATAACCTAAAGATAAAGTAGGCTGCTATATTACCATGTGAATAGTATAGCTATATATCCTCTAACATTATTCTTTATTTTAGGTTTTCAGATTGTGTCCTACATTATTTCTCCGCATGTTGGAAGACAACTCATACTTAAGTTTGTTTTCAATATCCCGCAGTCTATTGGAATTTTGAATAATCCTTTCCGTCCTTTCTTTCTTTGCCACCTTGCCAAATATAGAGTGATCTCCTTAACATCAATAAGTTGATAAGATTTTATGCATAAAAAACATGAGCTTGTGAATTCTTCTCCAAATGAACAGTACACAATGAATTACAAATTAGCATCATTAGGTAGCATACAACACAGGACTTTGCTCATTTCATGCTAGGTGGAATAATGAATAATTGTACATTATTCATTTACCATAAGGAGCTTGTAAAAAACCTGATTTAGATTTTTGTTTCATTGATAATGTTGGTTGTTTCTTTTACAACATTCAGATTGGAGAAGAGCTCGGAGATATTTATGACTATGTTGCCCCTTGTTTCCCTCCAAGGTTTGCACTGTGTCAAATCTACCTCTTTTTTTCTTCTTTCTTCTTCTTCTTTTTCTTCTTCTTCTTCTTACCTTTTTGTTTCTTTCTCTTTAATTTGAGGTTTGTCCTTAAGATTATATTTTTGCTATATCCTCTTTTTACCCCTTAATTATTCCCTTATGAGGTACTGTTGGATGTCTCAGTCTTTTTACCTAAATATGCTTGATTTTACATAGTATCCTTATGCTTATTGTTACTTTCTATTAAAGGTTTTGTTTGTTGGTGTGGGCAGTAGTTGGATGCCAAACAATTGGCTGTCCTGTTTGTTAACCTGGTAGTGGATGACTCAGCCCTCCAAATGCAATTCTGTTCTACTAGGAAGGCCTAAGAAAGCATTTTTGGGTTAATTTGAGTCTAAATCCCTCTTTTGCTGATCCAATATCCAAGTCTAAGCAAACTTCAATTTACAAGATTTTACCAATGGAGACCCAAGTCAGATTGTTTTCTATAATTCACCTTCAGTTAAGCACTACAGTTTGTCACCTTGAACACTTAAAAGGCAGCAGTCTGAAAATTTCTGGAGGAATATGGGAATGAGTGGTTCTACAGCTTGTTCCATCTTATCATTTCGCTTTCATAAAAAGAAAAAGTGTCTTGACAGCCATATACCTTACAATCCAATACAACTGAGCGCAAATTCTAGTGGGTTGCAATGTAATAATTTAAGAGAAAAGATTGATTGTCAATAAAATAGTTTGTTATGGGAGAGCGATTAATGCACTGGTGAGAACAAGTGAGTTGATTCAAGTTGAGAGAACAAAGACAGGTAGAGGAAGATCTAAAATTGCATTAGTAGAAATCGAAAAAAAGCGATTCTAAAAAAAAATGTTGTAAAAAAGCACATGTCAATTAAGGAGATAACAGAGTATATGACTTCAAATAGAATAAAATGGTAGAAAATAATGTGGCCAAACCTGACTAGTTTGTTGTTAATCCATAGCTGACCCCAAAATTTTGGGATTAAGGCTTAGTTGCTGAAGTATTGAAACAGTTTGCTAATTTATATTTGGGCTACTTAGGCTTCTGGTAATTATATGTCTTATATTGGTTCTGTATGGGTGTGCCAATGTTCAAAGCCCAGTCATCACTTTTGTGAGCAAGGTTCTAGTTTATTGGAAGGGTTAATGCAGCTAGCATTATCATTCTATATTTTGTGCAGTGTGTGTGTGTGTCCGAGCCACATGGATGAGTGCGTTATCACATATGCCTGTACTTGAATTAAACTCGGGAATTATGTTGAGGGTTATATTCCATGTAAATGTTTTATTTGTACTGATTCAGTCTTCCATGCTGGCAGATATGAAATATTCCAACTCATGGTAAATCTGTATGCTGAGAGGTTTATTCAGATGCTTAGATTGCTCGGTGACAGGGCAAATGAATTAACAAATATAGAGATTTTGAAGGTATTTTGCTCAAATCCTTATGAATTTCAAACAGGCATCTTATTTTTCAAATAGCCTTTGCAGAAGTAAACAGACCATGTGCTATGGCACATGGAACAACTTGGCTATTTGCAAGTTAACTGGGACCAAGATGTGTCATTGTAGTTAGACTTGCACTTTGAATTTTGACGGAATCTAGTTTGGATAAATTTAATTTTTGTTGCCATTGTGAAGATATTATCATAGTAAAATAATTAGGCTAATAGAGGTGGATTTTGTTAGCAATTTCTTTGTTTATCAAGTGATGAATGAGCATCGAAATTCATAAAAACTGTTGGTTAGTTGATGATAAGCTCCACCCTGCTGTTGCTGATGCTGCTGACTGATGTAATTATTGGTCTCCAGAGGTCATTCATTGTGCTCTACAACTGGGTAATTACATTACTGGAGAACCGCCCTACTGCCTAATAATTACATCAGACATGGCACTTTTCTTATAAGCAACTTTAATTAAAGTACTTGGGGGTGGAAAAGTAGCTTAAGTATTTTTCTTATTGAAGGCTTTGAAGTATATTTTATTTTTGAATTTCATATTTCTATTTGAATTTCTTTTTCCTACTTTCTGTTTCTCTTTCCTATTGCCTACAACTAGGTAACTGGTTGGGTAGTTGAATATCAAGAAAACCTGATAGGGCTTGGTGTTGATGACTCTTTGGCTCAAGTTTGTTCTGAGAGTGGTGCCATGGATCCCCTCATGAACTCATATGTGGAGAGAATGCAAGCTACAACAAGGGTAATTATTTATCTGCCATATCAATCTATTGCAACCTATCATAAAAAAAAAAAATCAACCTATTGCAAATCATATTTGATAGTTTATGATATTACGCAAATTACCTCTCTACTTCTCCCATGTAACTATTGCTTTTTACTGGTTTTGTTTTCTAGAAATGGTACTTGAATATCTTGGAGGCTGATAAGGTACAGCCACCAAAGAAAACTGAGGATGGAAAGCTGTACACACCAGCTGCAGTTGATTTATTTAGAATCCTAGGAGAGCAGGTGCAGATTGTTCGGGAAAATAGCACCGATGTCATGCTATACAGAATTGCCTTGGCAATTATTCAGGTGATTAAGACAATTTTTCATGAACATATTTGATATGTATTAATTTCTCAAAAATTAAATTACGACTCATAAAGTAAAAAAGAATTTTAGAATAGGTTCACATAAATTCGTAATATAAAGTGTGCATGGAAATTTTTTTTTCTTCAACTTTCTGCATGTTTATGCTTTTCACATCCAGGACCATGCAGCAGTGATAACATGTTTGGACATACGCTCACATTAATAAAGATTGTTTCCTATTAAAAAAAAGGAGGGTGAATACTTCCTCAGGAAGTAATCTTGGCTATAAAAAGTGTCAGCTCTGTATTCTTTGTTGAGGGGATGAAATGAATTGAAAGTTGAGCTTGTTGAGTTATTGCTTGGAATTTTCCTCCCTCTCCTTCCTCTACCTTCCTATCTAATCTTATCTCTCATTGCTACTTTCAGCATTCTTGTGTCCTATTCTTTTCTAACCTGATTTCCAACAAAATCAGATTTGTTGCCTACTACATATCAAACCTAAAACTTTCCAACAAAATCAGATTTTAACTTCAGCTGAAATTAAATGCTAAGTTACTGTTTTCAAAACTTCATTGTCCTAATGCTACTGAGTTGTGGTCTGGTTTTTGTCTTGTTTGGTATCCATTGGATGATGCTGAGAACTGTAGTGGATCTAAATCTAATAGCTTGTTGGCTATGAAAGTTTGGGTGTCATTGTGATGGTGTTATTTGGAAGGCTGTCCCTCACTGTTTTATGTGGTGTAGTTGGCGGAAGAGGAATTGGAGTTTTGAAGATTTAGAGAGGAATTTACCGGATCTGAAATTGTTTTTCTCTAGAATGGATGTCAGCTGTAGGAAGTCACTCTTTATTTTTGGCTTGTGATTTGATAGATGTTTGAAATTTGAGTGTTTGACTATATACTTGGGTGACTCTCTATTTAATTCAATAAAGTTTCATTAATTATCAAAAAAAGAAAAGCTACTTTTTTCAAAACCTGCGGAATTAGAGTTGGAATATAGTTCCATCTTGTTCGAAGTGGCAAATTAGGGAAAGATTAGGAGTACTTTGAGGGGCCAGAGCCATCTATGAAAAGAGTAAAATCTCATTGTCTTGGATTTCTCCTCTATTTAAAGACATTGGATGGGAGCATACCTTCCAATGGCTCTCTCTTCTATTTGATGTTAGTGGATGGCAGTAGAATGATGCCAAAAAAAAAAAAAAAAAAAAAATTAGGAATTTCAAAGAAAGAGAAAGTGTTGGCATAAAATGAGAGAATTCTCAAATCTCAATTCTGATTCTAGAGGAAATTTATTCAATCACAGATGGTTGAGTTTACAATGTCCAACCTTGTTATTTATGCACCAAGGAATTGGTTATGCTGACCTCACGTGGACATCATCCCTAATAACAACCCGTTAACATACTATAGCTAGCACATGAGCAAAAATAATTAATCACTTGTTAAACTCATAACAAACTATAGCTAGCACGTGTTAAACAATTAATCACATGCTTAAAACTCGTAATTATAATCTGCATGTGTAGAAACAATTAGGGTTCGTTTGGTAATAGTATTTGGTGTTCTTGTTTTCAAAACAATTTGAACAGAGTTTTCCAAATTGGGTTAAAAAACTGTATTGAAGTTACCAAAATGCTCAAATGTGTGTTTGGCATGAGTTTTTCACTCAAAACTGGTCTTCATCTAATAAAAAATTATCACAACCCACAACAAATTTTTTTTTTTTTTGATAAGTAATAAGTTTTATTGATATCAAAAAGGGACACCTTAGTACACAGGAAGTGTACAAGGGGTCAATAAATCAAGTACAAAAATCACAAGAATCAAGGAAATCAATAAAAGAAGGGAATGATTGGTTTTGCAATGCAACCAACCAATCCAATAAAGTTCTAAAGAAAAATAACTTGAGGTTTGGAATGGATCTCTCAATATTTTCAAAACATCTACTATTTCTCTCCCTCCAAAGACACCACATTAAGCAATGAGGAGCAATTGACCATATATAATCATTTCAATGATGACCAAACCTACCTTGCCAACGCGCTAGGAGCCCCAAAATAGATTGCGGCATAACCTAGCTTACTCCAAATAAACCCAAGACCATAGACTGCAAATCCATAGCAACGGAACAATGAAGAAAGAGATGGCCAACTAATTTACCATTACTCTTGCGCATGTAGCACCAATCAAATATCCAAACCTTCCTTTTTTGTAAATTATCAATTGTCAAACATTTCCCTAAAGCAGCAGTCCAAACAAAGAAAGCTACTCGAGAAGGAATCTTATGTTTTCAAATACTTCTCCAAGGAAAACAGCAGTTTGTAGAGCCCACTAAAATTTTATAATAATCATTAACCATGAACCCCTTATCTTTACCCGGTTTCCAACACATCTTATCCTCCCCAAACCCCCTTATTGAAGAACCGTATATGGTTTCCATGAAACTTGACAAAGCTACTAATTCCCGAGTATGCACACCCCTAAAGAAGCTTACATCCCAAAAGAGGACGCTATTGGTGGACTTCATAAGCTCAATCTTACTAGCCTTCTTATTCCTGCAAAATCTAAACAAGTCAGGATAGCTGACTACAAGAGATGTCTCTCCACACCAACGGTCTTGCCAAAACTTTATCCTAGATCCATCACCAATATTATACAGAATATGGCGTGAAAAAGAAGGCCATCCCCGACTGATATTTTTCCATAAACCAACACCATATGGACCATTAATAGATTTGGTACACCAGTCTCCCTATACACATCCATATTTCACCTCTATCACTTGCCTCCAAAAGGCATCCTTCTCAATCCCAAATCTTCATAGCCACTTCCCAAGCAAAGCTTCATTAAAAAGTCTTATCTTCCTTATCCCCAAGCCACCTGAAGAAATGGGAGAACAAATAGTAGCCCATTTAACCAAATGAAATTTAGGTTCATCACCAATGCCACCCCATAAGAAATTCCGTTGAAGTTTCTCCATTCAGTTAGCCACAATAGCAGGTATAGGAAATAAAGATAGAAAATAAGTGGGTAAATTAGATAGAGTGCTTATGATTAAAGTGACTCTACCTCCCTTGGATAAGTACAAGCATTTCCATTCTGCTAATCTCCTTTCCATTTTCTCCAGAATCGGGTTTCATATAGTCTTATCCTTGAATTTAGCACCCAAAGGAAGACCCAATTATTTCATTGGAAGAGTACCCTCCTTGTAGCCAAGGACATTCAACAGTAAGTCTATATTATGCACCACTCTAACGGGAACCAATTTTGACTTGCCCAGATTTATCTTTAAACCAGAAACCGCCTCAAACCAAATAAGAATCATACGAAGAATCAAAATCTGATCTAGGTCAGCATCACAAAAAATTAGAGTGTCATCTGCAAAGAGGAGATGACACACCACCAAGGATCTTCCCTCTAAGTTACCCACAGTAAACCTTAAAAACTCTATTTAAGGTTCTCATTCCAAACATAGTTTTTAATAGTGGGACCCATGGTTTTCAGGATTTGAATACTTGAAAACTGTTTTGAGTTAAGCTTACAAAATGGGACCTTAGTCATATGTTCTTAAAGAGCGTCCATTGCCATGTTCATTTCTCAGCCATGTCATCATCCCATGTGGAATAGTAGCCTGACTCATCATACCCATGTAGATTATTTGGCCATGCCACATCATCATGCCCTAGATCACAGGCTTTCCAATTTGTATGATTTCATAGATTCATTGTATTCATGATCTTTGTAGAGGAACTCTTTGGTATACCGTATACAGCCAATATAGATTTCTTGTTCCCTATTTACTTGTACAATTTTTTCATCAATAAAATTTCATATTAAAAAAAAAGTTAATTTTTTCATATACGAATGTGTCTGATGGCTTCGCTTGATGGAGATATTAACAATTGATTTTTCTTTGGTTTCTCTTGATGATAATATCTTTCTTACAATCTTATGTAGTTCTTTACTATGTGTGGTGGGTTAATTGATCAGTAATATTGCTAAAAGTATAATTAAGTAACTAAGAGCTTTGATGATGTTGTTGTTGTTGTTTTTTTTTGTTTTGTTTTGTTTTGTTTTTTTTTTTTTTTTTTTTTTTTTTGTTTTCGTTTTTTTTTTTAAATTTTCCCGGCATATTTGGACCTCGTGGTTTGTCTTGCTTCAGGTGATGATTGATTTTCAAGCAGCTGAGAGGCAGAGACTTGAAGAACTTGCTTCTGAAATTGGTCTGGAGCCTTTGTGTGCAATGGTTTGTGAGTTATTTGATCATTTAGCCAGGGACAATCTTTGGCGCTTGCATTGAAATAGCTTATTATGTTTCTCTATTGACATTTTGTACATTTTAACAAAAATCTCCTGTTGTCATCGTGTACAGGTTAACAACAATCTGCGCTGCTATGATCTTGCAATGGAGCTAAGTAATAGCACCATGGAAGCTCTTCCACAAAACTATGCTGAACAGGTTATATTATTATCAATCTGAGTTCTTTTCTCATTTTTTTTTTTGGATAAATAACGTAAGAACTTTTATTAAAAATTAGCTAACCTAAGTACATCGGAAATGTACAGTGGCAAAAAATTAAGAACCCAGATTACAATGATCAACTAGAATAGGGAGGGACAAAGAACATGATGGCAAGAACAAACTCCATTCAAGGAGTGCACTGAAGAAAAGGACTTTATGTTAAGGATAGACTGTTCACAATCCTCAAACCATCTAGCATTCCGTTCCCGCCATAAGCACCAATACAAATAATTCAGCACAAACCTCTAGAAATCTATATTTCTGTCTACTGAACTTTCCCTACCATGAAGCTAACAACTCAACAACTTTATACAGCATAACCCGATGGATACCAAACAAACAAAATACCATAGACCATAGCTCATATGCTATAGGACAATGAAGAAGAAAATGATCCCTGATTCCCCACAACTTTTGCACATATAACACCAATCTAGCACTACAATATGCCATAATCACCAAAACAATCAATGCGGCATAAACCTCCAGAAATCTATATTTCTATATCTACCTAACTTTCCCTGCCATGAAGCTAACAACTCAACAACTTTATACGGCATAACCCAATGGATACCAAACAAACAAAATACCATAGACCACAACTCATATGCTATAGGATAATGAAGAAGAAAATGATCCACCAATTCTCCACGCCTTTTGCACATATAACACCAATCTAGCACTACAATATGCCTATTCTAAAAATTATCTGTAGTTAAAATCTTACCTAAAGCGGTAGTCCAAAAAAAGAGCGCTACTCTAGGCCGAACCTTTGATTGCCGCACCATTTTCCAAGGAAAAGAATTGACAGAAGAAGGGAATAAAGAGTGATAAAAACCTCGAACCTTAAATCCTCTTCTCTTTGCTAACTTCCAACAAACTTTGTTAGCACCATAGCCTCGTACATCTGCGGAATAAAGCATATCTAAAAACAAAACCAATGCTTTGAACTCACAATCCTGCACTGGATGACGAAATTGGATGTCCCAATGAGGCCTCCCATCAAAAAAACACATGACCTCTGACATAGAAGATCCCCTTGCCCAACTATTACTATACAACTCAGGAAAAGCATCTTTAAGAAAATAATCCCCACACCATCCATCATTCCAAAACTTCACACTAGTACCATCACCCACATCATATTGAAGACATTTAGAAAAAGACAACCAACCACTTCTAATGTTTTTCCACACACTAATACCATAAGTCCTTGCCACCGGTTTTGTACACCAACCACCCCAATCGTCCCCATATTTCACCTCAATGACCCTCCTCCTAAGGGCATCTCTCTCTGTACCATATCTCCACAACCATTTTCCTAGCAATGTAGAATTAAATCTTCTTAAACGCCTAATGTCAAACCCCCCATTCTGCACTGACTCACAAACCTAAGACCATTTCACCAAAGATACCTTAGGAGCATCAATACCACTCCAAAGAAAGTTTCTTTGTAATTTTTCCATATGAGTAGCCACCTTTGCTGGAATAGGAAGGAGAGAGAGAAAATAAGTAGGCAAGCTGGAAAGAGTACTCTTAATAAGAGTTACCTTACCCAGTGTAGTTAAAGGCGCTCCGGGCGCTCGCCTAGGCGCCCAGGCGAGGCGAGGCGCCAGAAAAGCGCCTCAAAGGCACTGAGGCGAGGCGCCTTTAGTGAGGCGCTCGCCTCTGGAGCCTAGGCGCTCGCCCAGATATGTTTTGTTAGGCGAGAGGCGAGCGCCTGAGTAAAGTTTGCAATTTAAAGGCTCTAATGGCATGTTTTGTAAATTTAAAGAGATGCATGGTTGGTTTTAAAACTGTTACCTCAGTGGGGACGAGCTGTCACCCACTATATCAAATAAATTAATATAAAAAAAGCATAAAACAAAAGATGAAACAAAAGACCCAATAAGAAATTTCGGGAACCACTCCTCTTCATCAACTTTCAGAGCAGAGCAGTGGGTATTTCATCTTCTTCTTTTAGTGCTTTTTTTTACACTTTTTTTTTTCCTAAGTTCTCTCCCACTGTGACACTGCCTTGGTAATTTTGTCCACACTTTCAGAGCATAAAAAACTCTTTCCTCTCTATTTTTTCTCTACTTTTTTTCCCCCTTTTCTCTTCTCTGTTGGACTCTCTGTCTCCAGCAACTTTCTCCTCTCTGTTTTTTCTCTGTTTTTTTTCCCTTACCCTTCTCTCTTGGACTCTATCTCCAACAACTCTTCCTTCTCTATTTTTTCTCTCTTTTTTTTTTTTTCCTTTACCCTTCTCTAGTCTGACTGTCTTACAGCAACTCTCCCCTATCTTTTTCTTTATTTTCTTTTCCTGTATTTTTCCCTTTTCTCAAACTCATTACTTCACTCAATTTTTAGAGCTTAAAACTAACAACCACATTCAGGCTATTAAATAGGCTAATAGGCAGAATGTTCAATCTAATAGGCAGAATGTTCAATCTTCAAATGCTTTTGTTTTGTCATGGATAGTCATGAAGTTCAATCTTCAATGTTTTGTTAGGAGTTTTCTTCTTTCTAACATGAAGTTATGAACAATATTTTGGTTTAATATTCAGATTTAGTTGATATTTGGATGGAGACTAATTTTTAAATGGTGATTTATGGATAATATTCAGACTTAGTTGATATTTGATAATTATCTAGACTTAGTTGACTGTTGATATTTGGATGGAGACTAATTTTTTAGTTGGGATTCAAACCCACAAACTGGTTTTATAGACCAGGCTGACCAGCTCCTATCCATTAGGAATGGAGTCAGATTTGTTTATATAATATTCTTATACATCAAATAAATTAGATTGGAACCCTATATGTAAAATAACAATATTTAGAATTTGGCGCCTCGCTTCACTCGGGCTAGCGCCTTTTTGGCGCCTCGGCGCCTTGGGCGATACAAGGCCTTGGCGCCTTAAGGGCGCCTTTCGCCTTTGACTACCTTGACCTTACCCCCCTTAGATAAATACAACCTCTTCCATCCATCTAGATGCCGCTCCATCTTCCCTAAGATAGGATTCCAAATTGTCTCCTCTTTATAAGTAGCACCCAACGGAAGACCTAAATATTTCAAAGGAAGTGAAGACTGCCTACAACCCAACATCTCTACTAATTCCTCCATGTTAGGCACATCACCAATTGGAACCAATTCTGACTTTCCTAAATTAATTTTTAAACTTGACACCGCTTCAAATCTGCTGAGAATCCCACGTGGAACAGCTATATGATTGGAGTTAGCATAAAAAAAAATAAGGGTATCATCTGCAAACAAAAGATGAGACACCGACAACAACGTACTAGTTGAATTGCCTACTGAGAAGTCCGAAAACTGACCCAATATGGCAACCACATCTAACATACGACTCAAGGCCTCCATGATAGTATAAAAAAGAGGAGGCAATAATGGATCCCCTTGACATCACCCCTAGTGCTTCGAAAAAAATTAGATGGGGTACCATTAATCAAAACAGGGAACTTGATAGATGAAATACTACACATAATCCACCTTCTCCATTTTTCTGAGAAACCACACCGTAGAAGCAAAATACATAAGAAAATTTCAATTTACATGATTGTAAGCTTTCTTAACATCCAACTTGCATAACACCTCTGGCACCCCTGTCTTCAACCTATTGTCAATACATTCAGAAGCAATTAAAACAGAATCCAAAATTTGCCTACCTTTAACAAAGGTGTTCTGAGAATCTGAAATAAGACCATGTGCCACCCTTCACAAACAATTAGCTAAGACCTTAGAAATAATCTTCTGCATCCCTCCCACCAAACTAATAGGACGAAAATCCTTCACTTCCATAACATCAATTTTGTTGGGAATGAGGTCAAGGAAAGTAGCATTAAGACTTTTTTCAAACACAGCTTCTGCATGGAATTATGGAAATTATGAAGGACAGCCATAATATCCATTTACAAAAAGCTCTAGCAAGATTGAAAAAAGGCCATAGAAAAACCATCTGTTTTCTCGTTATCTTTTATTATTCATCTCTCTCTCTCTCTTAGGTTCTTGTCTATTGCAATGCTAAAATAAGTCATGACCCTGCTACATTTTGTATATCAATTGGTTCCTTTTAGCTTTAGTCCTGAAATTTATTTACTGAAATTTTGTTCATATTACATATTTCCCTTTTAAGTAATCATGTCATGAATTCGTGCCCGTTTGGAATGCACTTATAAGTCACCTTATTGCTTATTTTTCCTACTATTTATGGGTTCCACGTATGATTTTAAAAAGCGGTACGGTGGAAGAATCGGAAAAGGGACTGATTACCGGTTTTCTGGTCGGATAGGGGTTCGACTGATGGTCGAACCGGTGGCGTCATAAATAATTTAATTAATAATTATAAAAATAAATAAATAAATAATTTTATACCTAGTCATTTTAACTAAAAAATTAAATAATAGTAATCATTAAACTTTAACTTACCAACTTTTAGACACCACTTAACACAATTCAACCAAAACAAAAACAAAAAAACTTATACTGATATACAAGCACCCACAAGTCCACAACCCACTATAACATATTTTAGTTATTTTTCAACCTTTCAAATAACAAAAAGTAAGTGCACCAATGGGTAGTAATATCATTGCCCACTTGATATTTTTTTCCCTCACACATTTGACACGTTCTTGGAGGCCTACTATTGACGGGTTAGAGTTTGCTTGTTTAGACGAAAATGAGAGGTCTTTGTTGGAGAGGGAGTTTGAGAAGGAGGAGATTATTGAGGCTCTCATGGAGGCGAAAGGGGATAAGGCCCTTGGGCCAGATGGGTTTTCTATGGCTTTCTTTCAAAAATGTTGAAATGTTGGAGTGTTTTGGAAGAGGATGTCCTGGCTTTTTTCAAGGATTTTCATAGCCAATGTGTTTTTGAGAAATCTCTTAATGCCACCTTTTTGTGTTTGATCCCTAAGAAGACTAATGCAGTCAATATTAAAGATTTTCGCCCTATTAGTCTTGTGGGCAGCCTTTACAAGCTTTTGGCTAAGGTATTGGCTCATAGACTCCGTGGGGTGTTGGATAAACTGATATCCGACTCTCAGAATTCTTTTGTGGGAGGTAGACAGATTCTTGACTCGGTTCTAATTGCTAATGAATGTTTAGATAGCAGGTTGAAGAGTGGCATCCCGGGTGTCATAGTTAAATTGGACATAGAGAAGGCTTATGATCATGTGAATTGGAATGCCTTATTCTACCTTATTGAAAGAATGGGCTTTGGGGCGAGGTGGAGAGGTTGGATTAAGGCGTGTATTTCTACAGTTAAATTCTTAGTTATGGTCAATGGGTCTCCGGCTGGTTTCTTTGGTAGTTCTCGTGGCTTGCGCCAAGGGGATCCTTTGTCTCCCCTTCTATTCCTATTAGTTATGGAAGTGTTGAGTAGACTTCTAAAGAGAACGGAAAATGGTGGCTTTCTTTGTGGTTTTCAAGTGGGGTCTCATAGACAAGGGGGTGTGCTTATCTCTCATCTTCTTTTTGCTGACGATACTATTCTGTTCTGTGATGCTTCTAGGGACCAGTTATTATACATTTGGATGGTGCTGATCTTCTTTGAGGCTATTACAGGCTTGAAAGTTAATGCAGGTAAGAGTGAGATTGTTCCTGTTGGGAATGTTGGGAATCTGAATGCTTTGGCCCGTACCCTTTGTTGCAAGGTGGGCACATTGCCTATGAGATATCTGGGCATGCCACTTGGGGCCCATTATAAGGATGTGTCGATATGGAATCCTATTATAGAAAAGATGGAGAAACGGCTATCTGGCTGGCAAAGACTTTATTTGTCAAAAGGTGGCAGGCTTACTTTATTAAAAAGTACTCTCTCAAGCCTTCCCACCTATTTTTTATCTTTGTTTACTATCCCTCAAGCTGTGGCAGCTAGGATAGAAAGAATTTAGAGGAATTTCCTTTGGGGGGCCTCGGAGGATGTTTTTAAATACCCTTTAGTTGCTTGGGATAAGGTCTGTTTGCCTATTGAGAGTGGTGGTTTGGGGATCCGGAGGATTGGGTTGTTTAACAAGGCCTTACTCGGGAAGTGGTTGTGGCGTTTTGGGAATGAAAGTAACAGATTATGGCGTCAAGTTATAGCAGCCAAATATGGTGAGGGGAGGGGAGGCTGGTGCACTAGAGGGGTAAGAGGTTCTCACGGGTGTGGGATGTGGAGGAGTATTAAGAAAGGCTCAGAGAAGTTTTTCAGTCAAATTCAGTTTAATGTGGGGGAGGGCTGCCGTGTTAGTTTCTGGCGTGATCCTTGGTGTGGGCCTATTCCTTTGAAGGAGCTTTTTCCTACCATGTTTGCATGCTCTCTTTCTAAAGAAGCATGGGCCTCAGACTTGGTTTTATCTAATTCTGAAGGAAATAGGAGCTGGAATTTACTTTTCCATCATGGTCCTCAGGATTGGGAGGCAGACATTGTCTATTCCTTTTTTGAGCTTATTTATTCCTCTATGCCGAGGGTGAAGGGGAGGATCACTGGGTTTGGAGGTTGACCACGTTTGGGGTTTTTGATGTGCGCTCTTTTTACAAGCTGTTATCTAGTCCTAACACTAACGAATTTCCTTGGAAGGGCATTTGGTGTGCAAAGGTGCCTAAACGGGTGTCTTTCTTCCTATGGACAGTAGCTAATGATGAGATTCTCACCATTGACAATCTTGTCAATAGAGGTCGGTTTCTAGTAAATAGGCGTTGTTTATGCTGCTGTGATGGGGAATCAGTGGATCACCTCCTGCTTCATTGTAAGTTTTCTCATGCCTTATGGAGCGAAGCTTTTGCAGTGTTTGGGATCCAATGGGTAATGCCAAGGTCAGTTAGCTCTTTTTTCTTTATGTGGAGAAACTGGTTTGGAAGGCTTTGTTCGACCATTTGGAATATGGTCCCGGCATGTTTAATGTGGTTAGTTTGGCAGGAACGCAATAACCGCACTTTTGAAGACGAGGAGAGAACATTAGATCATCTAAAATCTCTCCTTTCTGGTACTTTGTTTCTTTGGGCTCGCATTTGGGGGTGTACGAATTGTATTTCTTTATCTGAGTTTTTAGCCTCTTGTTCCTTTAGTTCTTGATTATTTTTGTATCTGTTTCTTGTTCAGAGTGTTCACTATCGTGAGCATGATGTTCATTTTTTCAATATAAAGTCTTATTACCTATCAAAAAAAAAAAAAAAAAAAAGTTAATAGTTAATATCCCAAAAAAGAAAAAAAAAAAAAAAAAAAACTAAAGTTTGAAATCTATTCAAACCACTGCCACACGTTAGCTCAAAAAAAAAAAAAACTGTCACACATTTTGAAATCTATTCAAATTTCAAACCACTGCCACACGTTTGGTTCAAGTTCCAAGTTCCAACAACGCTAAGTTTGACCTTATGTATCTCAAACTCCGTCAGTGTTGCTGAAGTGTTCTCACGCATTGATCACTTTTTGCTTTTCATATCTTTCTTCAAAACTCTTTCTCTCTCTCTCTCGTGAAATGAGCATGTGCAAGAGGCTAGAGCAGCAAAAAAAAGCCTCAACTGAAGCATTAGATCATTACAAATCTGCTTAACAAATACAGGAAATCTGATTTTTTTTTTTTTTTTTTTTTTTTTTTTTTTTTTTTCTTTAGAGCAAAAGGTAAGTAAAGTAAATATGATATTTTTGGGTCACTGTGGGTGTCTTAGATTTCACCACTTCATACTTGAGAGAGCATTTTCAAAATCAAAACCTCTCTTCTTAAATCTGAAACAAGATCTCTCTTTTTAATTTTTAATTTTTTTTTTTTTTTTTTGGGTTAAAAACACAACAGCTGAAGTATTTTATGAAGAAGTGCTAAAACCGGTTTAACCGCACCAGTTTCCGATTATGCCAGTTGAACCGGCAGTTTACACTATTTACCCGGTTTTTTCTTGGAGGGCACAACAAGGTTGGAGGGCTTTTGGTATTGAATTACATAGATTGTTGAATCTTTCCCAATATGCGATGGGTGGTCTGAAGTTCAGGCCTCATAGGCATAAGCCTTATTTTGTGGTTCACTCTTCTCGGACATTTGTAGAAATGCTGAAAGGTCCTGTGCAGATAAGGGATATGAAGCAAGCACAGCAGTTTATTATCAAAGATAAGGAGGGGACTCGAATAGTGGAGAGATCGACTGAATCTTTGAGAGATAAACCTTGCATGCAGGTGGTGGTTTTTGATAATCAAACTAGAAATTCTGTTCTGTTGGCCGTGGGTGGTGTGGAGGGGAGGGATCGGCGTATTAATGGGGAGAATAAATTTGAGGTGAAAATCCTTGAAGGAAATAAAATTAGATTGCCTTTGAGGTTTAATACGAATTCAAATTCAAAATGAATTGTGTCTGATAAGGAGAGTGATTGTCGGAATTCAAGTTGGTTAAGGAAAGGTTTGATTGTAGAATTCAAAGAGAATTGGAGGAGGCAGGTTCTTTGCGCATCCTGTATTGATTTTTATTTTTATAGGTAAATAAGGCATTTTATTAAAAACAGAAAATAAGGAATGCAATTCTGTTCCCCTGGTACACAGGCAGTGTACTAAGGAAAACAAAACACTATGCAAAAGTACTTAAATCTAGAAAATCCAAAGGGGGAGGAATAGAAAGACCACTCACAGTAGTCATCCAATTTTACGGAGAGCAAAAAGAGCTATTTCAAGTCAATGAAGGAATGTTCTTCTCCCTTGAGAGTTTGAATGTTCTGTGCTCTCCAAATAGTCCACATGATACACAATGGAATAGCCCCCCAAATAATGGCTGCCCGATTTCACCCCACACCCCCCATTCCAACAAGCTAGTAATTCCACCACCTGCTTAGGCATAACCCACGAAACACCAAACATGCTAAACATGTGTCCATAGACTGTGTGCATAGGAACTACGGAGTAAGTGATACACTGATTGCAATGTACACTTACACATCCATCACCAATTTACAACATATATATTACTCTTGCTCTAATTTATCCGATGTAAGAATCTTTACCTAGCAGCTACCCAAGTGAAAAAAGCTACCTTAGAAGAAGCTTTCACCTTCCAAATGCTTTCCCTAGGGAACGAGGGACTCCCTCCATCTGTTAGAACTATATAATATGACTTAACTTCGAAATAACCATTCCAGGTAGACAACTACACCATTCCATCTTCCCCACTCCTTCCAATATATACAGAATGTAGAAGAGCAAAGACATGTTGTAAATTCTCCAATTCCCAATCTGGGATAGATCTAGTAAAATAACATCCCAATGAAGAGCCCCATCTGTATACACAAATGTTCTGCTACCAAGGCGTCCTTCTTCCTTACAATGCGGTATGATAACGGACGAGCCTCTTTAAGAGGTACCTCACCGCACCACATATCATCCCAGAAACAAATCTGAGAGCCCCACTGACCTCAATCTGAACATATTGAGAGCATCTCCCCCCAATTGCCTCTTATGTGCTTCCACAAGGAAACACCATGTGGCTCATTGGACACGTTAGAACTCCAACCACCCCCAGAACAACCATACTTTGTAGCTATAACTACCATCCAAAGTGAATCTGTTTCCACACTCCATAACAACTTCCTTAATAAGGAAGTATTGAAGTGGATAAGACTTGTATTACCCAAACCACCTGACTGTATTGGATAACAAACAGTGTTCCAATTAACCAGGTGATATTTTACTTCCCCAATAAGGCGCTTCCTGTTTAATTATTTGATTTGGTTTTCTTTGTGAGTTTAGTTAGTTGGGCTTAGTTATCAAAGCCCAATGAGTCATATATGACTGATATTTAACCCTAATATGACTTTGGCTCCTTGGGGTTTGATAATTAAGTCCAAACTAAGTAACTAAACTCACAGAAAAACCCCACTAAAGTAAAGAAACCCACAATAAGACCCGATGGACCAATAGCACATCCCACGTCCAAACACAAAAAGATTTCAGAATTGCTCCTTACACTTAAATAAAATTGGCTTCTTGTTACTTACATTATAAATGACAATTATCCCGCTGTAGATCCATCCCAATCCAACAAATTTGGGAGTACAGTCCCATATTTGTCCCATTTAAAAAGTCTCATCCTTAAACTTAAACTTGTCCCATCCCTTTTGATTTTTTTGTAAACTATTTTTCAACCCAAGAGTACCTTCATTCTAGTCCCATAATTTAAGTTCAAATTACACAAAACCAATAGTCATTACTTCAAACCCACCCACATCCACACGCACACATTTATTTATATGTATGTATGTATGTATGTATGAGCAATGAATTATAGCTCAATTGGCATGTCCTTCTCTTATAATAATGAGATGGAGGGTGAGGTCATGGGTTGAAAATCCACTAGGTGCGTGTGCAGATTACCAATAATAATAATAATAAAAATATATGTACATGCTTTCTTAATATAGGTAGTGTGGAAGTTTTCCTATAAAAAAAAAAAAGGTAGTGTGGAAGTTTTCCTATAAAAAAAAAAAAAGGTAGTGTGGAAGTTTGATTAGAAAGATGAGCAGCCTAAGTGTAGATGTTCTACTAAGGGTTTTAAAGAATTAGAATTGAATATCATCAAGAAAACCTACAAGAGATAGAGAAGAGACATCGCCAATTACATTCGACCACTCTCACAAATTTATATGGATTTATGCTCAGAATTAGATAATTAGTGCCATTGAAAGTACAGTTGTTTCTCTGTCCAAATTGTTCACATAAGGCAGAGTAGGGTGATGCTCTAAATTGGACCATTTCTATTTCTTATAAAAAAATTAAGGAAAAAAAAAGGGTTTTGAATCTTTAGCACAATCCATGTACTCAGAATAGATCCAAAATTTAATTGCATAGATGTATCTAAGGAGAATTCACTTCGCAGCAACTATTCCCTAGATACACATGTCGTGATATTTTATTTTATAATTGAATTAATTTAAAAAAGACTAAAGTTAAGGGTTTATCAATCGGTAATATTGCTCCGATACCCAACCAAAGTGCTACTGCGATACCAATATAAAAGATGGTTTTTGCTACTGGACGACGAATATACATTCCTTGCCAACAAAAAAATTAACAATTTTTTTTAATATGTAAGAATTTTTATTAAAAAAGTGCAACAAAGGGAACAATCCTAACATTGGGGCATAACAAAAGGTACACCAATAATCTGTTATCTAACATTTAAAATCCATCTACATAATCAATTTGATAAGGAATGACAACTAGTCTATTTTACAGTAGCTAGCGTTTCCTATCAAAAAAGAATGACAGCTAGTGTATTTATTTATTTATTTCTTCCTTTTATTTTTGTAGTTGACTTGAGCTCCTTTATAAAGATCTTCTACTCCCCCCCCCCCCCCTCAACTTTCTTGTTTGGCCTTTCTTATCTTTTTGTATTGATGTAATTTTTAAATGTTATTGTAAAATAAATGCAAAGCCTTTTTCCTTTTTCATATATAGGTTAATTTTGAAGACACCTGCAAGGGTTTCCTAGAGTTTGCAAAGGTATGATCACATTTGAAGGTTTTTATTATATATTTTTTGGTGTATTTTCCTTCTAATTTCGCATGGATCATCCCCTACATGGTATATCTTTGTAATTCTATTACTGCATGATATATTTAAATGCTTTATCATTAGACTTCCATGTGAATTGTACTTCATCATAAAGCTTAAAATTTATGTTATCCCTTACAATATATCTCATAGGGGTGGCAAAATAAACCCAAACCCATTTGCCCACCCAAATCCACCCACTCTAATTGAACCCAAACCCACCCAATTATTAGTTGGGTTAAATAGGCATCAATCCAATTAAACCCAATAATTATTGGGTTTTAACTAAAAACCCATTAGGGCCCATTTAACTCAAAAACAATATACCCAAATACAACCCAGCCCTTCCTATTAAAAAAAAAAAAAAAAAAAAAAAAAAAAAAAAAAACCCCTAAGACATTTTAGTGTTTGAGAGTTTTCATTTTCCTTCATTTTCTTGTCAAACAAACAGTTCAAACAGAGAGAGAGAGAGAGAGAGAGAGAGAGAGAGGGATTACGTTTACACTTAATAGAGACAGAGAGACACAGTGAAAAAATAATAAAGTAAAAAGAAAATTTATATTTATTTATTTACTTTTTTAATATTCTAGCATCTGAAAGAAAGTTTGAGAGAAAAAAAGAAAAGAAAATTTTCACGGAAAAGTTAAAAAAAATCTCTTAACGGTTTTTGCTGTGGTTGTTGAAAGCTAACGAGAATTTTGGATTGATCGATGAAGCTATGACGATGAGGTGGTTGTGGAGGAGGTTAGGGTTTTGGATTGATCGATGAAGCTACGGCAATGAGGTGGTTTGAAGAAAAGGAATGGAGGTTAGATCATCGGAGGTGGCGCGTATCGGCGATAAGATAGCGAGTGGTTCTCCTCCCGTGCCTGCGATCGTGAGGACGCGATTGCAGGTCTGGTTCATTCGCGTTTGCTCGAGCGTTGTGCTATGGACTTGTCTGGTTCAGCTCGTCGCAGTTTGTGAGCTGTGGCACCAGCATTTGCTCGCCGGAATCACCAGCCGGATTTCGAGCTCCGCTGAGCTTAATTTCGACGAAGAATTTCTATTTGTTTCTAGGATAGTTGCTTTCGAAATTCTAGGAAAGTTTTGAGTTTGAAATAACATTTCTTTGTATTTGTTGCACTGTTTGGTTGCCAAGAAAGTGAGAGAAAATAGAAAAGAAAAGAAAATATTTTTTTATTTGGATTTTTAATATAATTGCTGATGTGGATGTGTTATGTGGAATTTTTTTATTCCAAGAATGGAGACTAGAGAGAGTGGAAAAGGGAATCCAAAAAAGTATTGAGGTTTTTACTTCAATGACATTTTGGTAATTTTGATAATTGGGTAAGTTGGGGTTTACCCATAATAATTGGGTTGGGTTGGATTTGGGTTAGAAAGCAATTAGTTAAATGGGTTTTAATGGGTAAATAGGTTTTATATACCCAACCCAATTATGTCCACTCCAAACCCACCCAAACCCACCCATTTGACACCCCTAATATCTCATCACATATGGTTGGGAATTACACCACTTTCCACTCTTTTCTCAAACAAGATGACAATGCACCTATATGTGTGTGTGTGTGTGGGAGGGCGGGGGGTTGAACCAAAGCTGCCCCTGTGGGCTTGAGCTGAATAGGAATAACTGAAAAGATATTCCCGAGGTAAAGATCCATAGCTATAGGCAATTGCACATAAAACCTAATTCTGTGATAAGGTACTTAATCACATAAGCTCACATGACATATGTGCCATGGCCTTGTACTTGGCCACCAGACTAGATTTGAAATGCAACCATAATTGTTTTGTAATTAATATTTTACAAAATTGTGTATTTTTTCATGCTCCATAAAGTTGTTAGATGTGCTGTTCATGATATACTAGCATACATTGTATATCCTGATGGCTTAATGTGTTTGAAATAGATCTTCAGAACTAATATTTAAATTCTGCGTTGATGATAGGAAGCTGTTCAGCAAACAGTTAGTGTAATATTTGAAGATCCAGGAGTGCAGGAGTTACTTGTAAACCTTTATCAGAAAGGTAAATTATTTTTACCATTTGTGGTTCCTATTTTACCATATCTGAAGATCCAGAAGTGCTGGACTTACTATTAAGCTTTATTAGAGAGGTCAAGTAGTTTTTACCATTACTTGTCTGTTATACAATGGAGATCAGCTTTGTTTGATATTTTCCATGTGTTCATTGTCCTAATGATGATAGGGTTAGATGAGGGTTTTGGGAGCAATTGGCTGGGGTATGCTCATGGTAGACCACTCTCCAATTATTTTGGATTCTTTTTTTTTTCTTTTTTTTTGGGTGGGGGGGTGGGAAGGGTGGTGGGTGGTATGCATCAAGGGAAAGGCCTTTTAGGTTCCAAACCATGTGACTAAATTCAGAAGGACTTTTGGATAGCATGCAACAATGGTTTGGTTTTTAGTTTCAAAAGGATTCCATTACTGTTTTAGGTGGGAAGCTCAAGGGGCTGAAGCTACATCTTAAAAGGTGGAATAAAGGAGGTCATATATTGATTTGCTTGTTAAGAAATGTGCCCCTGTAGAGGTGATTAGACACTTGGGTATATGTGCTAGTCAGGAAGAGACCTCAATTGGGTTAGTTTACTTACCTACTTTATGTTGGAGAATCTCAAAAATGGCTTTTTTTTTTTGTTGAACAGATAAAGGGATAAGGTGATGTATCATTCTGTGAATCGGGAGATGACTTGCTCTCAATTTTCTTCAAGAGGTTTGGGTGTTAAGGGAAAAATATGGGGAGGATTGTTGTAAGTGGTAAACTGTTGAGGTTAGGGATGCACTAAAACAAATAAAAAAAATTAAAAAAATGAAGAAAAAGTTAAGGGAACACATTGACTGAAATTTAAAAAAATATTAGATTGGTTTAGGGAAAGTTCCACTTTTTATCAGGTTTAATTTTAGGGATGGCAATAATTCTGTTTTTACCCAACTTATGATTTATGGTGCGGAGAAGATCTTAGATACTCTTATTTCTGGGATTGTTAGAAATTACAATAGACAGACAATTGAGATGTAACCATAGCATGTCATATGCGTTGTTCTAATGCTGATTCACATTGGAATCCAGCATATTCATGGGCATTATTGGACTGCATTCTTGAATCTGTTCAACATCTCTTTGATTTGCTTTACGTGGCTGAGTTAATTGGAGTGGGGATGAATCAGATAGAATGCTACTGTCAAGTGTTAACACAATCAGCTGGGGCCATGCCCCATGAAGTGGAGGTTACTAGTTCAAAAAAAAAAGAAAAAAAAAGAAAAAAAAAAGAGGAAAATGAAATAGAAGAGGGGCAGGTTAATTGTCCCTAGAACTCCATTTGGAAGGCAAAAGCCTGCAAAAGGTGGCTCTTTTAGTTTGGACAGCAACACATGGTAAAATATTGACAGTCGATAATCTCAGGAAGAATAGCAAGATTATAACTGACTAGTGCTGCTTGTGTAAAATGAGGGGACACAGTGAACCACTTTGTTCTATGGTCATAAGTATTCTCTTTGTTTGGGATTTGTAGAGTTGTTAGTACAAACACAGTGGTTGGGTAATTGGAATGTTAGTATGTATCAGAGTAGCATCATTTTGGATTTCTACACCTCTATGCCTTATGTAAAGTATTTGGAGGGAGAGCAAGGTTAGGACCTTTGATGGGACTAGATATGACCAATATTTTAACTCAATACATCTGAGGTGGTTTTTCGATTCGATGAGGACAATTGAGAGATCTTGTTCTTTGTCTTTCTTGGAATTTTAAATCCTTTAAATTTTAGATCTTTAGTCTTTTACTTTTGTGTTTTCTCTTTATACCTCCCATATTTAACCTCCAATTTTTATTCTGAATTGAATTTGGTCTGAACCATTTAAAACACTGGTAGGACCAGAAAAGCAATGAGTTGCTAAAGTTCACATGACCTGGCTTCTTTTTTTTTTTTTTTTTGGTACAGAGCATTAAAACATCTCATAATAAGTGATTGGGATTTGATACCTAAATGGTGGAACTATGCTATCTTTGCATGTTTGTCAAACTTTAGCTTTTTTATACTCTTAATTTACAGAGGCTAATAGCCTAATAGAGAATAAACAAAAAAGGGAATTTATTCCCTTATGCATTGAGGTTATATGATTGTGGACAGCTGCCAAAAATCAGAATTTTAATTTGTAAATGTCAATATTTTTTCTTGCCAATCTTATCTAATAATATATATATATATATATATATATATATATATATATATATATTTGCAATCAACAATTAAGATTTTTCAGACATTAGAATGTCACTATGGCTTGATTGCAGTCAGCCTGACCCTTTGAATATTTTCGACAGCCACAAGTTGGTTGTGTAATGGGCCCAATGGCCTCTGCTGCATCAATCTGTATGTTGTATCAGGCTTCAATTGGGTGGTCCAAAATGTATTATTGCCTTTAATTTTCCTCAGATCTATAAGTTTATATACCTCAGTTCTAAATATGCGTACTGAGTGTAGGCTTTTTTGTTAATCATATGAAAGGTGGTTCTGAGAAGAAACTAGAAGCTCAAGGGTATTTCCATGGTGCTCTTCTCATTAAACATGGCTTTCTGCTAACTACTTAGGTTCCATAGAGATTGTGGTCTTAGTGATTTGTCATTTATTATGGGTGGCGTTCGTTGCTTTTTTATTGAAATCCAAACTTTTTCAACTGGTGGTAGAGGAATGGGGACGGTATTTTTCTTTAAGGATTTTTGAGCGGAGTAGGTACTTCATGAAGTCGGTCTTCATGGGTAAGATTGTGGCACAATGGTTGATGAAGAGTATAGAACAGATTGTCGTTGGGGTCAGTCCAAAGTATTTTTATACATTCAGGGAAGGTGATTTAGCCTACACCCTCCAACGAAGCTCCAATTCTTTGGCTTGTTCCTACTGCTGATTGAATTTAAAGTTTGTGGGTCTAGGAGGTCCATTATTATTCCAGTAGGCAGAGCAAGGAATGGATGGAGGGTTTTTGGGTTAGAGTTAAGGAAGATATTGGAACCTGAAAACTATGTGAATGGTGGGACTGGGCAATTGAAATTTGTGGCTCAGCTTCATAAGGATTGATCAAGGGTTCAACCTTTTAAATCTTTTGCCGACATGGTGCGTGGGCATTAGGTGCAGGTAAGGGGCAGAAATCAGCCTTATCGGTTAAGCGCCCATGATAAAGGGAAATGGCTGTTAGGGGATAATAAGGGGGAGAAGCAAAACCTGTCGAGCAAAACGGCGGTGAGCTTAACAGGTCTGGTGACTCTAGGAGGTACAGAAGTGGGTTCTTAGCGGAGTACAGAGGACTTTAATTTTGGAAAGATATATCTGGTAGGAAATAAAAGGAGATTTCCGTTGAATTTCAAATCAAATTGGACTGAACATGTTTATGGAAAAAAACGTGAACTGAGGAAGTCAGATTGGACAGGAAAAAGCTTGACTATAGAAGTGAATGGGGAAGGAAAAAGGAGTGTGACATGGAAAAAAGGTGGTCTGAGGAGTTCTATTTGGGTTTCAAGGGGTTAGAGGGATCACGTGGTGGGTTCTTCTAGTGTATCACGGGTTCACAAACCTGTGGTGGGCTTAGACCAAGATGGTACTCAAGTGGGCCTTCCAATGATCCCTTTTCCAGAGCTCACCGGCCCATCTAGGATGGAAGAGGGTGTAAGCCCATTTGTGGGTGACCTGAGACTTTTAAATAAGGAAGCCCATGCATCAGTGATGTCCAAAGCACCTCACGCAGCCTTGGATGCTCAGGACGTCAAAGGCGCTGATGTTTTTCTCACTAAGGAGTCACCGGCGCCACCGGTAATGGCCGGCACAGTGAGACAACATGCCTACTGAAGACCTCCATCATAACCAGAAACAACATGGGAAATAGTGGGTCCTCTTGTCTCAATCTCCTCAAACTCCAAAAAAAATCAGCTGGAGACCCATTAAACAAGACTGAGAATTGGACAATGGATATGCACGTGTGGATCCACCTACACCACCTCACCCCAAATCCCATTCTCTTTAACAAATCAAGTAAAGCCTCCCAGTTCACATGATCATAGGCTTTCTCAATATCTAATTTACAAATAATCCCCGGAATCTTACTCTTCACCCTACTATCAATATACTCATTAGCAATGAGGACTGAATCAAGAATCTGTCTACCACCTACAAAACTGTTCTGAGACTCAGATATCAGCTGATCCAAAACCTCTTTCAGGTGGTTTGCTAACACCTTAGCCAAAATCTTGTGAACACTCCCCACCAAACTAATAGGTCTAAAATCTCGAATATTGGATGCACCATTCTTCTTAGGGATTAAGGCTATGAAGGTAGCATTAAGAGATTTTTCAAACTTACTGTGTAAATAAAACTCTTTAAACAAAGTTAAGACATCTCTTTCCACAACTCCCCAACAATGGTGAAAGAAAGCCAAAGAGAAACCATTAGGATGAGGGGCTTTATCTTCTTCCAACTCTTATGGAACTCGAAGAACCTCTTCCTGTTCAAATCTCTGTTCAAGCCAGTCCCTCTCCAACTCCTCTATTTGATCAAACTCCAAACCTTCCACAAAAGGCCTCCACTCCTCTGACTCCTGGTACAAGTTTTTATAAAACTGTACAGCTTGGTCTGCCATCTTAGATTCGTGCTCATAGATAACCCCATTCACCTCCAACATGCTAATATGATCATACCTTCTCCGAGAATTGGCCACCTTGTGGAAGAATTTGGTATTGTTATCTCCTTCCTTAATGCAAAGCATCCTCGATTTCTGTCTCCATGAGACTTCTTCCAATGAGAGAAGGTTTTGTATTTGAGATCTCAACACAGCCCTCTCACCTAACTCCACTTCAGAAAGGCCATGCTCCCCTTCCTTAACATCCAATAATTTCAAAGCTTCCAACAATTCTTTTTTCTGACGCTCTACATTTCCAAACTCACTCCAGTTCCACTGAATAATATCTTCCTTCAATGCCTTCAGCTTCTTGGCAAGTACGAAACTAGGAGTGCCTAAGAAGGAATATCGATTCCACCAAGAATGAACCCTATCTTTGAACCCATTCGTCTTTAGCCACATGTTCTCGAACCTAAAAGGATTTTTCCTCTTAATATCCTTCCTGCCTCCACTAATATGGGGAAGTGGTCTGAAATAGGACGAGGTAAAACCCGTTGGATCACATCCGGATAGTGATCCTCCCAGTCATGAGAAACTAGAACCCTGTCTATCCTAGACATCGAGGGCTGATCCGAACCACTCAACCATGTATAGTCCTCCTTCCAATGGAAGATCTATCAAGCTAAACTCCTCAATGAACTTAGAAAAATTCTCCATAGCCGGGGTAAGTCGTGATCCCCCCAACGGTTTACTTGGGAAACGAACAATGTTGAAATCCCCTATGTAACACCATGGGACTTCCCAAAGTTGCTGAATTCCCATTAGCTTATCCCACATCTGCCCCCTCAAATTATTATCATTCGGGCCATAAACCCTAGAACATGCCCAAATAAAACCATCCCCCGGACCCTGCCACCGAATTGATACGGAAAATTGACCCACTAGTACTTCCAACTTTTCCAAAGCCCTCCTATCCCACATCATCAAAACCCCACCAACTGTCTGATCCGCATCCAATGCTACCTAGTCTACGTAGGGACAACTCCACAAGCTGCAAATCAGTTGTCTATCCATGCCCGCAAGCTTAGTTTCTTGAAGGCAAACAACATCACAATTCCATTCCTGTAATAAATTTCTAACTACCAAATGTTTCCGCGCATCATTCAAACCTCGAACATTCCATGACACCATTCTTAACTTCATTGAAACTGTAAACTCTCTACTTCAACCTACAGTAATGCAATCAAAGAAAAGAAAACTATCTCCCTTCATAATTAACCGAAGAAATCAAATTCCTCAGCTTCCTCTTCCCTTTATCCTTGGAGACAGCTTTTCGGTGGGCAGCATTCCTGTGCACCAGATTGGCCGCCTCAGTCTTCGTCTCAAGTCTTTGTAGTAGCATAATACACCTCTTCTCATGTCGACCCAAAGAAAGCCCCATCATCTTACTGAAACTGAGGAGTCTACGTTTCACCCAATTAGAAACATTCAATGTGTTATCCAACCTCATCACCTCAGTGTTACTATTCAATTCAGCCGTCACAACCAACCCCAGAGGATTAAAAGTCATCAAGGGGGAAGAGCTATCCACATCGCTCAGGCCCTCATCGACCTTAGTCAATGCCAACATCGGTTGGTTAGTCTGATGGGGTGTGTCTATCCCCTGAATATCACAAGCACCCTCAACCCGACCACCTTCAACTCCACCCGGAACACCCAATTCCTTAATCCCAACTCTCGGTGGACTCAGAACGTAATTGGATAACACAAGACCTTTTAATGCCTTGTCACCCTCAGTTTTTGCCTTACCCAGTGTGATTTGAGGCCCATTGGTGCTATACCCAACAGAAAAAGGACACTCTGCCTTCGCCGATGTCTCCGTAAGGCTACCCATAAGCTCGGTTGGAGAAGTAGACATCGTATCTGTCCTCGTGGTGTGGAATGGAGCTAGATCGGCCCTATCTAGTGTCACTGGTGAGTCCCCGGCGTGAAACCCATCGGAAAAAGGACCACGGTTCACTGCCACTGCCTTCGCAGGACAAAAGTTCATCACAGATTGGTTAACTACTTTTAACAAAGCCTTACTAGAGAAGTGGTTATGGCGGTTTGGGATTAAGGAGACAAGGCTTTGGAGAAGAGTTGTAGCTCTCAAGTTTGGGGAAGAATGGGGGGGATGGACTTCCAAGCTAGGTAGAGGGGTATATGGGTGTGCCTTGTGGAGAAGCATCCGCATGGGGTGGGAGGAATTTAGCAAAAATATTCGCTTTGTGGTAGGGGTGGGAGATAGAGTTAAGTTCTGGAGAGATCAATGGTGTGGGGATTCTCCACTTCAATTGACATTTCCGAGTGTGTATGGGACTGCTTCCAATAAAGAGGCATCGGTGGCCTCTTCTCTTGAACGGCTGGGGATAGAGGAATGGAGAAGCTGGAATGTTCATTTTATTTGGAGACCAAATGATTGTGTGGATGAATTTCTCCGTACTTTGGGTTCAAATCTACCTCCCATTGAGAATGGAGATCGTATGCGATGGAAGTTGACAAAGAATGGGGATTTTGATATTCTTTCGTTTTACAATAAGTTGAGAAGCCCTATGCCCATTATTTTTCCTTGGAAAGGTGTTTGGAAGGTTAAGGCTCCTCGGCATATTTCCTTCTTTGTGTGAACTACTGTATGGGATAAGATCCTTACAGGTGACAATTTGAGGGGTAGAGGCATGGTTTTTGTTGACTGGTTTATCACGTGCCGTTGTAATGGGGAGACAGTGGATCATTTGTTACTTCATTGTAGTAAGGCTTATCGGTTGTGGAGTTCGGTGTTTAGATCTTTTGGGATTTCTTGGGTCTTGCCAAGATTGGTTGCGGATACTCTATTTGGTTGGTGGAATTGGCTTGGAAAGCATGTGTCTAGCATTTGGAACTTAGCTCCATTATGCTTGATGTGGTGTCTTTGGAGGGAGCAAAATTGGAGGACGTTTGAGGACATGGAAAGTTCGGATGACTAGTTATGGGCCTCTTTTAGTGGCTTTCTGTTTGACTGGTCTAGGGTTTTGGGACTCACCTCTAGTGATTCCCTCTCTTTATTCCTTAGCTCTCTCTCCTTTGTAATTAGTATCCTTTCCTTTCTTTTTTCTTTTTTCTCTTTCTTTCCCATTGTACTTTTCTCTCTACCTTATGTTTTTCTGCATAAGGTAGTTTCTTGAATATATATCTTTATTACTTATCAAAAAAAAAAAAATGTGTACTGAGTTTTCTTTCACCTTAAATTGAAGGAAATTTCTCCCTGATTGAAAGGACAAATGCATTGTCCAAAATGACGTGGACAGAGACAGTGAGAAAAAAAAAAAAAACCATACATTGCTAAGGACCTGACGGCAGATATTGTTGTGATTGGTGTAGAATTGTGCAAAAGTGTCCACATGCACATCCCCATGTAATTAGAATAAGTTGTCATTGGGTCAAGTTCAGTTTGTCTAGGGGAAAAATAGATTAGGTAGGCAGAAGGCAGTGTCTCTAGAACATAAGCTAAGCTATCACTGAAGTAAAGATTTCATGATGGATGTCATTATGTACAAGAGACAACCAGACCATCAGTGGATGCATGTAGGGGGAAAAAAAGTGATTCGGGCTTTTCATAGTATTCATGCAGAAGATTTGGAAGCGTCCCAGTAAATTAAAAGTCTTAAGAAATTTATGTCTGTTATGTTTCAATAACTTGACAATTTTGAGGATTATCAAAAAAAAAAAAACTTGACAATTTTGAGTATGTGCCCAATATATCCCATGGAAATACATATTGCTTCAATGTTAATTAATTAGTGATTTCAAATCATGCAATCATTGATTTTCTGATGCAATTTGTGCACCTGTTAATGATGAAACTGTTTTAGTTGGAAATGACTTCATTGATTTTCTCTCTCTTTAAACGACTGTCTTAGTATCTGAGTTGGGTTTTCACCTTTTGCATGTTCCAGAGTGGTGTGAAGGACAAGTTACGGAGTACCTGGTTGCAACATTTGGTGATTATTTTACAGATGTGAAAATGTGAGTGTTCTTCTTCTCTGACTTAAAAATATTTTTCTAGGTTTCAGTACTGCAGGCTTTTGTTGGTTCAACATACATTTGCGTACTTTTATTGTTTTGAATTAAAAGTAGTGTTTGACATGGACAGGATTACAGCCTTTAGTTTGTTCCCTTCTTCTATCTTATGGCCATCAATTACCCTTGATAAGTTTTGTGTGCATTGGGATGGCATTGTAAATTAATTGTTTCTTCTAAATAGTTTTATTCTAGAGCATCACTTTATATGGAGATGGGACTGCCAACCATTTGAGGTGGTTGGGGACCAACATACAGATTAAACAACATATTTGATTGGATTTCCTACATGCCTTCTTTTGTCTTCAACAAAAAAGAAGAAAGCTTGGAGTTAACTTAGTTGGTTTTATTTTTTATTTTTAAATGAAATAGAAAATTTAGTACGATAACAAATTAAAAGGGGATGAAATGTTGGATGATATAGTTCTCCTAGTTCTCGCTTGAGTATAATATTTAGGTTGATTTTGTCTCCACCAAATTCTCTGATTGACAGCAGGAGTAATGAATGGCTGATCCCAAATATCACACAAAACCAGTTTAAAAGTTACTTCATGTTATTAAATATGTGTTGTACCACATTGATCTTAAGATATTCTGTAGTTTCCTATCTTCCCAAGATAGTAGTGATAGTATATGCCTTCTATTTCTGAAGGTTTGTGTTACCATGAAAACCCTATTTTAGTTTGATTTAATCCAACTCTAGTCTTTCTATATTGATTGAATGTAATTGAGGCATCAAGATATTGGGGCCTAGTCTCTCCATCAGATTTTGTCCCAAGAAGTAGAGTTTGATTTGATCCAACTCTACATGTAAAATGCTTGTGCCTGAGTCTTCCTTCTATCCGATTTGTTTTAAATTAACCCAAAAATCACTTATTAATTTTCCTTAAAATTGTTTGAGTATCACCAATTTTTGGAACTTTGGCTTATTTTTAACAAAATTTGTTGTTGCAGAATACAGATTAAGGTTTTTATACTTTGGTTTGGTATTACCGTATTATGATGATTATGGTACTGCTGTGTGTCTCATAAAAATAAGACATTTATTTTCGCATGTTATATTGGGTATTTAAGGTACATTGAAGAAAGATCATTTAGGAGATTCGTTGAAGCTTGCCTGGAGGAAACAGTGATTGTTTACGTTGATCATCTTTTAATACAGGTTTTTATTTCACATTGAAAAGACTGCTTTTGTTTGTACTCCCCTGTAATTTATATAGTTATTTTTATTTTACAACATGATGAACCTAATGATGCTTGTGACTTTAGAGAAACTATATCAAGGAAGAAACTATAGAACGGATGAGGCTGGATGAAGAAGTTCTTATGGACTTTTTTAGGGAATATTTGACTGTTTCTGTAAGTACTGAATATGTTTTGGCAGTGTTTGGGTGGTTTTTCGAAAAGTCTCCTTATCTTTTGAAGTGAATTCCTATCACACAGAATTTTATTTATTTATTTTAATTCTTGGTTAAGTTTATCTTTTAATTTCTTCCAATGCTTCTTTATTCTAATTTTCCTCACTTGGGTTGCAGAAAGTCGAAAACAGAGTCAGGATAATGAGTGATTTAAGAGAACTTGCTTCAGCAGAGAGCCTGGATACCTTCACGCTCATTTACACAAATATTCTTGAACATCAACCTGACTGCCCGGTAATCTCTTTTATTAATGAAGAAATCTGAGTTTTCCATCACAATTTTGTTACTGGAAATTTCAAAATGCACCTTTTAAGTAAACCAATTAATCTTTTGAGGTTATTAGAATAATTTAGTAATCTAAATATAAATAAATTATATATTTAGTGACCATGTCATCCACTTTCTCCCCTACTTATTATTAATAAACAATACGGTGCTCCTAGAATTATCTTCTGGTTTACTTTATTATTATAAATCATGGTTTATCCGTCAATTGGGTCAGTGTTTCATTATTCTCTTTTAAGTTAATGCTAATTTCCTGCCATAGAAGATAAGGCATAGAAATCTTGACCTCTTCTAAAGTACCTGAACATTACAGATTCTTCATTAATTAATTATCGATATTTTCCTCTTGCAGCCTGAGGTTGTTGAGAAACTTGTTGGACTACGGGAAGGCATACCGAGGAAGGATGCAAAGGAGGTATGCAATGTTTTAGTTCTTCTTCTCAGCTTTAAATCATAGATGTAGTGTTGGATGCTAAAATATGAGAAATGAGTTTCCTTATGGTGTATTATGATGTCTGATGGAGACCAAAATTACTTCATAGTACTTTACAGGACGATTATAAGTAATGGTGCAAATCACTGCCTCATGAGATGTGTACTGCTTTATAAATGTTACAAGGACCAAGTTTACTAAGTTATATGGGTATAAACCACAATAGAATGTATTCCATCTATATATCTTATGTTGAACATATAACCTTGGGGCATTTTACATCCTCCATTAATTTAGGAAGTACAGTTACCCAAAGTTCTATAGTAGAAATTTTGACCTACAGTGACTTGGAGCTATAATTGTCTCTTGTGTTGCAGAGTTTAAAATTTCTTTGCTTTTGTTTCGTTTCCCAATGTTGCTTCGGAGAAAATACTTGAGTCCTGTCCTCTGTAGGCTTGATATTTCTGTTATTTTTTCAAACAGGTAGTACAAGAGTGCAGAGAGATTTACGAGAATTCTTTTGTTGATGGAAACCCCCCTAAGGCAGGATTTGTTTTCCCAAAAGTGAAGTGCTTATCAGCTTCCAAGGGATATCTATGGCGAAAGCTGACTTAGTAATGCAATTTTGATACCCGTAACCTGTGTTTGGATCGGGAAGACTATACTGTTGCTGTATAGACACGTAATCTCTTTTTGATGGAAAGGTCACATTTGCATTGATTGCTTCTATAAATAGTGAAGAGTCTTTGGATCAGAAAGACAATGCTGTTAGTTGTATAGAGCTGTAAATCTTATTCTTTTATCGAAAGGTGATATTTGTATTATTTTTAATTTTATTAATAGTGAAGAGTCTTTTCTGTCTTGTGCATGCTGTTCCCTCTCTCTCTCTCTCTCTCTCCCTCGTACATGAAATTTAAGTTGTATAAAGTTTATTTAATAACTTACATGAAAACGCTAGGAATCTCTGTGAAGACTGATGAATTTATATATTTTATCTCTGGATTCCTGTAGCCTTCTCTGATATAGGTTCGATAAGAGGGAGAAGTATCCACTTGACAATTGGTTTTGCTAATTGGTCAGAGATAGCGACTAATCTGATATGGTATTTTATCTAGGCAGCATAGTCAGATAATCTGTCTCAGACAGCCCCTTTTGGGATTTGTTGTTATTATTGGGAACTGTTTGATCTATAAATTCTTTCTGTTCATCTTATTACAATTTTAGAAAGGTCTTTCAAGGCAGTGTTTTGTCAATGGAAAATCAAGGAAAATGAACTGATTAAAAAATCTAGGAGTATAATTATACATGTAATAAAAACTTTTCAAAACCTTGAAAACATGTTATCGGTTGGAAAATATTTTAATATAAGCATTGTCATAGCCGGGACTTTACTTCAAGCTGGGTAATTTGGCACAATAGTTGAAATTCAATAGTTCGAAAAAACTGAATGAGTTCAGTTCTAAACCAATTTTGAAAAATGAATGGACAACTGCAAAATTGTATTTTTAGACGCAGTTTTCCGAACTCAATATTAAGTTATTTTGGTTTATAATAAGTTTTTTTTCCTGGATTAAATAAATGGTAATTAATTGGTGCATATATATATATATATATATATATATGTATGTATGTATTGATTATTTAAGGATTAGGTTATATATGTCCTTGCACAGTTTCTTTTTTGTTAGTTAAGAACATTTATGGTCCGTCTGAATTAGGGGGAGGGAAGGAGGGTTGAGGGGAGTAGAGTAGAGTTCAACAGGTATAACTTGTAAAAAATTGAAAGCAAAAGATTGGAAGTCATAAAAATATGGTAGCAACAATGCGTTCAACATAGAAAGCTCTCTATACTCTCTAAAGCATAAAAAATGATTTGCCCCAGTCTCAATTCTTCTTTGCTCTTCCCAGACGATAGCGTGAAGTCTCAAGTCTTCCCACGCATACAAATTCTCTTAGCAAGTGTGAAATAAATGTAGGGACAGATTAAGAATGCTCTGCATAAGAAAAATCACGCTTCCTCAACATACTTTGATTATTTAAAAAATGCTATTTGACAAGCTCGCTCAAGGGGGCTTCTTGCTTAAAATGGTCCAGCAAATAAGTGAAATCTCTGGTTGAGAGGGCTTCTTCAAATGGAAATTCTCTATTTAGCTCCAAACTAAAATTTTTTTTTGGTTCACAGAATTACATCCTCAATGCAAATTACATTGTCAAGAATATTTTTCCAACCTAAATTCTAACAAATTATAGAATGGTAAGCATTTCAAGCTTTTCATTGTAAACAATTGCACAATTAGCACGGGTGGGCTTGGAAGGTTTTAATTTATTGGCATGCAACTCTTTCTTTAAATATGTTTTAGTATAGGCTACACATGATAGGGGTAGCCCTCCCTTCCATGTATTGAATAACACCGAATTGAACCTAAAAAAAAGAAAGATTTACCACTCAACAAGAAGGCCAGTAGTCTCTACTTTTCTTTTATTCTCAATACATAATATATATTCTACTCAAATATTGGTAAGAAACAACTCTTAACAATGTTTTTCTCAAAGTTTTAATAGCAATTCTTCATAGACTCTTCCAATACATCGGTACCTTCTAAAGTGCCATACATAATTGTCAAAGAGAATCTTAAAATAGGAATAGTTCATAAATTACATCCAAAATTCAATTTTTAAGGCGCCAAAATCAAGCACTTCTTTGATTCAATTATTTGCATGGAATTTATTTTAAAAAAGAAGAAAATTATCTAATTATATATTTTCTTGCACACAATGTGTATGTAAATGAATCTCTACATTCCAATTGGGGAGAAAAGGATCTCTACATATATATTTTTTTAAGGGCTTTGCTAGGTGCACATTTGAAATACACATATAATGCACGTATGGCCAGGCTGGTCATCGACTATTGCCAGCTCAATTAATAAAAAATGCCACGACATTAAAAACAAAGAATAAGAGTGCCACCTCAACAGAATACAACCAGCAATACTTGAATGAACAAAACATATATCTTTGTTAAGAGAGGCCAACCACATTACCATGCATATGCAAAAACACTGAAAAAGATTAAAAAAGAAAAGAAAAAGAAAGATGAAGTGCTTGAATTGAAGTTGTTTAGCCTGCATCTTAAAAAAAAAAAGAAAAAGAAAAAAAGATTTGAGACATGTTTTGGATTTCAATGACTATTTCTTATTCTATTAGCAATAGTAACGTGTTGTGATTTAAAATGGAGTAGAAATTTAGTGTTTTAGAGACCTCTGGCACTTGAAAGAGATAAGAGAGAAATATTAGGTGTTTTTGTTTTATGGGAAGATGGACAACCTTTGTAGATAAGCATGAGGAAAGTAAAAAAAATTCCCTTTAGAGATCAACAAGTATGTTAGAGAGAGAGAGAGAGAGAGAGAGAGAGGTCTCTAGGGATTGTGGAGCAAAGTTATGGATAATCTCTTTATATGTAGAACCCAATAACTCACTTTACACACACACACACACACAAAGATGAACACATGGGGCAAAATTGAGAATTTTTAAATTTTCTCTTTTAACTTTGATGATATCATATACTATATAATAAAAGTTGGGCTTAAAAGTCGTGGTTGTGCCAAGTGGCTGCACCAAATTGCATAAATTTTATAAAATTTCTTTAAAAAAAATTAAATTTAGTTGTTTGGTGGCCATACCACTACTATACTTAAAGGAGACCTAACTTATCACCTAATTAGGGAATTTTTAGATAATCCTAACAAATTGTATAATAACTCTATTAATATAAATCTATCCCAAAAAATGGTATATATCTCCATTAATTTGATAATTTTTTCATTGATGATACTTATAAAAAATATTCTATCATATTTCCTTATAGCTATCAATCACGTTTTCTTTCGCTTCTCTTTTTCATTTTTTATATATTAACGTTGATTAAAAATTATAATTTCAATAGGATTTATACTCTATAATTATATCAAATGAGACTTAAAAAATATATATCATTTTTAATTTCAATAGGATTTAAATTTTATATCAAATGGACTCTACCAACATATTCATCATTTAAAAAAGAAATTACATCCTATATTTCCTTATTGCTTCATAGGATTTAAATTTTATACATATTGGACTCTACCACATTTATACATCCTTTAAAAATAAAAAATAAAAATCTATCTTATATTTCTTAGTAACCCATTCACATTCTTTTTTCCCCCAATATTTTACGTTATGTTGATATCAACTTTTTTTTTTTCATTCTATTCATATGACCTTTTTTTAATTCCACTTTTTATGGGATAAGAACAAACACATTGATTAGATATCTTAATTTCAATAGGATTTAAATAAATTCTATATCAAATGGAACTCTACCAATATATATAACCTTATATATCCTTTTTGGAGTGAAGTTACTCCAATATGTGAATGCCTAAATCCTATGACAATGCAGGTGTGCATTCTTTCTTTATTATTATTATTATTTTCATTTTGTTTATTTTCTTTGGTATTACTATTGGTTCTTTGTCTTCATGTGATTTTTAATTAATGAATTCAAAACATTCGAAAACATTGTTAAGTTTTTAAAGGCTCCTTCTTTGTTTTTGTATTTTGTTTTTATTAAATTGATTAGGTTTTGTGTATTGGTTGCCTTTTGTTTAAACTAATTTTCTTAGCTTTGATCTAATTTATATGCTTAGGGTCTTAGAGTTAATGATTAAATATGGTTAGAACTAATAGATTAATTTTAACAATTTTCAAATTTGATTTTTATGTTCCATCAAATTATCAAGATGTTCTACATGTGTATTCTTGAATTATCAATTTTAATTTTAAAATATTATCAAGATTATATCAAATTTGGACTTATCAATTGCTCAGTATGTTGTTGTTGTTTTTTTTTTTTTTTTTTTTTTTTTTTTTTTTTTTTAAGAATTATCAATTATCAATTTAATTTGGAATTATCAATTTAATTTAATTCTAGGAAGAAATCTTACCCCTTATTTTAGTGAGATAATTATTTACACTTGATAATTTTTTCTTTAATCTTTATTAAATCTTTAACTCTTTTAGGCAGCTTTTATTAACAGTGCATTGATTCTTTATCTCAAAGATGAGGCTTCCATTGTTACTGTAGCAATGTGGACAGGTGCGTATCTCATGCAAGCATACACGAATTTAAATTTCCTTTCAATATTTTGAATGCTTTATTATTTTGCTAGATGTAATTAGGCTCAAAAGTGTATGCTTCATTATTTTTCTAGATAATTTAAATACACTACAGCTAAGTTAATAGGATTTATTTCATATAATTTATTAAACAAAATGAAATATATTTTTTCTAATAGGATTTATTCATGTTGTTTCCTTTTTTTCTTTTTCTTTTTTTTGAATATTAGCACTTATTTATGTACAGTTTGCATAGAATTATGTATCCGTTTGCAACATTAATTAATATTTTTTTGCTAATTATTAGTATTATTCCCAACAAATTCTTCATTAATCTTTTATTTTTTTGGTTTTAAATTGCAAAGTTTTGGAAATTTAATTCCCGAATTTCAGAATCTTTAAAAAGTCATCATTCTTCCAATATCAATCTTTTTATGCATTGATTATTTTTACTCTTGGGCCATCATTATAAAATAGGTAGGTTTTTTTTTTTTTTCCCTTGCAATTATGGAACTTATTTGACTAAGCATCCTAAGAAAGGTTTGTAATCTATATGTAGAACTTTGCAATTTTTTTTTCATCTACACGAAATGTCTCTCTTACAATTCAAACTATTCATTTGATTTTTGTTTCTCAAATAAATTATGTATAATATAAATTTATGTATAAAACCGTGCAACATACGGGAAGTAAAAATTATGATAGGTTCTATAATTAGAACAAAGGTTATTATTCTTCAAATAGTTCTATCTCCTAAAAATGTCCAATTTTATAATACTATGTCTAAAGATTTCAATAAAGAACAATGATAAAGAAGAACAAGGATACTCTAAAAACATAGTGTACAAATAGGTATTCAATGATTTTCCAAAGGTAAAAATTACTTCTAACATTTTTTTGATCATTAATATTATTGTTAACAATACTTCAAGTCTCTTACAAATTATGTAAGGTTGAATTTAATCAACTATCTTGTTGGTTTTATTCCGTGCCAAATTTGCTTGTATTTCAGCAATTAGTAACCCTGTATTTAGGTGGGATTATTGTAAGGGTAGTGAGTGAGATAGTGTGAAGAAATGCTCAAGAGTGTGCAAGAAAAAACAGGGACTCGCGACTGGATCTCTCGGGTGACTCGCGGCTGCAGGCCGCCAGAAGCTGCACACGTGCCAGGCATGCCAGAAGTTGAAGCATCATGCTAGCTGGAGCACTACAGGACAAAATAGGACAACTGGCAGTTCAGTTATCTCACGACTGGAACTCGCGACTCAGTCAAGCAGCAAGGCCAAGCCGCGAGCTAGCCCTGTTTTGAAAAACCTGACTCTTCACATTCCATTCTCACCCTAGTATAAATACCCCTTATACCCACGAAAGAAAGAGAGCTTCCAGAGAGAATTTTGAGAGAGAAACCCTAGAGAAAAACAAGATTGATTCATCCCCAATCTTCATTAAGAGACTCTTCAAATTCCTTTACTCTCTTCCTCTCCATTGTTAAATCCTTAAGAGGCTTATTACCAAAACCTTTTTCTCACCATATCCATTTCTATGAGAGGGCTGTTTGGTGCTTTGGGAAGCAGTTAGGAAGGAACCAATTTCACATTGGTTGATGCTATGGTCAAGTAGCAGAATCCGGGAAGCTAGAAAAGAAATAGGTTCGGCGCAACCTCGTTGGAGCAAGAAGCTTGGAGGGCTTAGGTACATTGGGGAGGGTCTATTGCTGTACATGTATCCCAACTACATTTTCTAGTGGATTACTTACTGCTTGGCGATGGAGAGGTTTTACGCTGAGTGCTTCGGTTTCCTCTTCGATAACACATCATGTGTTGTCTTTGTGTTTGCATCTCTCTTCCCTTAATCTTTGCCATTTAATTTCTGCTATGGATGTGATGTTATTTGGTTTAGATTGCTTATCAATTCTGTATTAAGCTTATTCATGTTCCGCACACTTATTGTTTGTCATAAAGCTTGTATTGGTAATTTTGTTATTGGGGGTCTAAACGTTCAGAGTGTTTTATACACTATTTGAACTTCCAAATTAGTACTTATATTGCAAATCCATTAGATGCGAAATTCATATGCAAATAGTTTGATACATGTAACTACAAATGTCATTATAGCAGAACTAGTGTCACGACTCAAACCTGTACTTTAGAATTTAGAGAATGACCGGCATGTTAATATCAAGTTTAACTCAATACTAACCAACTAAAGCTGAAGGTGCTTATCAAAAATCATTTCTCGTATTCCTTTTTATTTCCTTGCATAAAATCCATAATATACAAAATTCGTAGAAGTTTGAAACTTCATTTCATTTCAAACTTTGCAAGATTACAACTTGGTTGAAACTTAAGGTATTCGTGTAAATATTACATAACTAAACGTTTAGCAATACTCTTATTTACAATCCTAACCCCAAAGACATACAACTGGGGTTCAAAACAAACTAAGGTTTTGAAAGACATCTGTGCTCAAAAGGATCAAGTACATCTTGATTCCTCCTATACAACAAAAGAGCTAAACTTCTATATAACAAAAGAACTATACATTCTATCAAATGAGAACTACAAATTCCTTGCCACCTCTAATACTCTCGCTGCTTCCAGGAAAGAACTTGTGCACTGAAATATAATAGGGTGAGTTGTGAAGCCCAGTAAGGTTTTAAACTTCATGAGCATTTAATAATAATGCATGTAAAACAAGTATTTTATAGATATGCTAGCTTTGATAAATAGTCTTCAATAGTATTCATACTATTCTTAAAATAACTTATGAACTTTCAAATGAAAATACGTCATTTTCCTTTCATATATAATAAAAGGACATAATAAGGAACTTTAACATAATTCAGCAACCTTATCTTTAAATAGACTATAAAATACTTTATCATAAACTTTCCATCAGCCTTATAACACATTCAACATACTTTTCTTATCATCATAATTTTCTTATAAATTCAAAATAGCTTAATAGCTCATTAATAACATATTAGTCAGTCCAATTGTAAGTCTGTCACAACTTTGGGAGGCTTCCAGCACATTGTGCTAGGCATCCAGCATTTCCCACAATGCTAGGAAATCCCAGGATCATATCAGAAACTATCACACCCCTTTCGGTGTGATCTAATCATCAACCATGGGGTCGGTTGGCATCCTCCACAAGTTGGCCGTTCCCAATAAGGGCGGGCATAGTAGAGTCCTCACCACTTATAATGGCCAAAAAATAAAATTTTCTAATAGTTAAGCTTTTACATAAATATTTCATAACAATAGCATATCCACTTCATTCTTAAATATTGTGTTCGTGGTATTAGTAATAGCATCAATATGCTAAAAATTATCATATATATAAGATTTAACAACTCACGAACATCTATCTTTACTTAAATCATGCTTATATGTAATGTCTCTAATTAAAAGGTTTTAATGCAAATTAAATTTTCTAAAAAATCCTTATACTTATCAAATGCACATGTCACATATCCCTTAATTGAAAACAGAAAACGCGAGAGATTTGAATAAGAGGAGCTCAAGTGTCCACGTTCTCGTTCTTGTCACCTAAATGAAAGACCAAAACTTATTATTGACAAATCTTTCTAAGTATTTAAACTTATACATGAATCACAACCTAACTCTCAAACTCAAGAAAATCTTAATTCCCATCACACAAAGGTTCCCAAAATACAAGATACATTCATCAAACACATGATGTACCAAACCATAGAGAAACCAAGGCATACAAAATTTATTTATGATCCAGACATACCAAAAGATGAGCATACTACCTATACTATACATGTTAAAATACATTAATAGGCATCCAATTGACCATAATATCTTCAATCTTTCAAATTGCAAACACAAAACCACAAATTCCAGGTTCTAAAAATTAAATTAGAGAATATAAAAGGGAAACTAAAGAAAACCAGTACACTATCAAAATACCCATAACAAGAAAATAATCTTATTTGCTTACCCACAACTGAAGCTGAAACTTTAGTAAGTGTTTGATTTCTTCTTAGAGAAAGAGATACAGATTCGGTGAGAGAGAAAAGACACACGAGAGAAGGGGCTGTTGGTGTGAGAGAGAGGGGGGTATATATATAATCTTGGTGAGAGAAAGGAGGGCTGTTGGTGTGAGATGGTGCTGCCGATTCAAGAACAAAGAAAGAGGAAAAGAAAGAAGAATAAGGGATATAAATTTTGGTGCAGTAAAGAAAGATTAAGAAGAAATTTTTGGGTGGGGCTATAATCGGTTCGGTTCGGTCGTTTTTTTAGGGTTGGCCAACCGAAATTGAAATTTTTGGTTTGTGAAGTTCTCAACCAAAACCGACCGAAATGGTTGGAACTTAGTCGGTTTCAGTTTCGGTCGGTTGTTGGTTTTTTTGTGCCTTGAGTTTGGGTTGGTTGGGCCTTTGGTTTTTTTTTTTCCAAAAATTTTTTGTTTGGGCTTTTAAAAAAAAATGCAATATTCAAGCCAGCTGTTTTTTGGCCCTTCTTAGGCCTTTTATGCTCTTTGTTATTAAGCCTTTTTTAGGAACCTGTTTTAGGCCTTTTTTAGGAACCAGTTTTGGCCCAAATTCGGGCATTTTCTATTTTGGCCATTTTTGGGCCATTTTTAGGAATCTGTTTTGGCCCCTTTTGGGCCTTTTTACACATCCATATAGCATTTTACAAACAAGAAAAAATCACAACCTACTTTTGCATTTTACATTTTTCATAACCTACTTTTTCTCAACAACAAAAATCCAAAAATACACATTATAGCAGATTCATCAAAAAAAAAAAAAAAAAATCACAACCTGTTACAAATTCATAAATCCAAAAATACACATATATTAGATTCATAAATCACAACCTATCATAGATTCATAATCATAACCTATTTTAGAGCTTCTATTATTCTTATTAAAATACACATATCACATATTCATAAATCCAAAAATAACCTGTCAACAGTATATAACTTGTCAACAATACATTTGCACAACTTGTCAACACAGATTCATAAATCCAAAAATAATCTAGAGCAAAAAATTGCTTCAGTGCTCAAACTAATCTGTAACTTGTTATAGGTACCCATCAAATACAAACAAGATTAAAAAATAACTTGTACAAGTCAAAATAGAATAACTAGTGCAAATTTCATTACTTCGTTAGTAATATGTCAATGTCCACATATTGTCCATATGTCAATACCTACATAATAGTGTTATAGCCAAAGACCCAAAAAATATATATATATATATATATATATATATATATATATATATATATATATATATATTTATTTATATATATTTTTTTTGAGAATGTCAAAGACTCAAAATAAATTGGCCATATGTCATTGTCTATTGCCTAATATCATATATTTTCTATGTATAGGCCACTGTCAGAACTCAAAAGAAAAGCTCATATCTATATGTAGGCAAATATCTATTAGTGTCTAATAGCAAAAAGTCCACATATTAATATGTCAAGTTCACACATCAATATGTTGTCAAAATAAAAACTAACAAAACCTAATATGACATCATCAAACTCACCACAGCCTTTACTCTTTCTGCCATATACATAGCCTTTTGGTTCTCATTCAAAGTACCAAAACAATACTCAAGATACCGCAACTTGTATCGAGGATCAAGAACTAACCCTACATACAACAAGTGATTCATATTATCAAAGTTCCCCCAATACTTTTCAAATTTTCTCTTCATGTAATCAGCCATTTTTCTCAACAAGTACCAAAACAATACTCAAGATATCACAACTTGTATCGAGGATCAAGAACTAACCTTACATACAACAAGTGATTCATATTATCAAAGTTCCCCCAATACTTTTCAAATTTGTTCTTCATTTAATCAGCCATTTTTCTCAACAAATAACCATCTTTTTCATACTCCAAGTCAATTGTGTCATGAATTGACATGAGCTCCAAAAGAAGAAGAAGAATTGCTAGTGACATAATTAGCACCCGAAAACCGCAAGGTTGCATCATATAAAATTTTAAGAAATTTCAAAAAGATCATAATCTTTTCCCAATCCACATCATCCATTCCCCAAGTAACCTCATGTCTATCATTTCCTTCTTCCTTTGCCTCCTCTTTAATTGTCCTAAGATAATTTGGATCTTCTTCCTCCAATCTCTCAAAAGCCTTTTGATACTTCTCGGTCTTCTCCAACATCAAATAGGTGTAGTTCCACCTAGTGGGCACATCTAAGCACAATTGACTTTTAAATCCAACTTTCTCCTTCTCCGCACATAAGTTAAATGTGCTTTGTCTTTGTGGAGATGATCTCACATATCGCACTGATTTCCTCACCTCAAATGCAAGTATTTATGCCCTAAAATTGTTGCCTTCCTATGCTTAGTCTTTTTTTGAATAAAAGAAATGAGCCCACTATTAGAGGCAGCATTATCAACCGTAATAGTTAGAATATTGTCTATCCCCCAATCAAGCAAACACATCTCAACCGCCTTCCCAAGTGTTTCACCCTTGTGATTTTCCACTAAACAAAAACTAAGAATCCTCTTGTGTATTTTCCAATCACTATCTATATAATGGGCCAGTGAGACACATGTAGTTCAAATTTTGAATGGATGTCCATGTATCTGTGGTAAGGCAAACCCGCTACTCTCTTAAGGCTTCTTTTAACTTATGTTTCACATCCAAAAACACCCTAAAGCAAGCTTTGGCCATTGTTGTGTGGCAAGAGATTGGATGGAACCTAGATTGAGCAACATACATAAACCTTCTAAAACCAAGACCCTCCACAAACCTAAAAGACAGCTCATCTAGAATAATCATCTCTGCCATTGCTTTCTTACATGCCTCAAAATTAAACACATGAGGCACAAATCTCCCACAACTTTCTCCTTCTTCTTTAGGTTTGAATGCTAGGGTTGATTGTTTTTTTTTCCTCTTTCCTATAAGGATATTTCAAACATTGTGATTGTATGTGAGTTTTCATGGCTGTAGTGTCATTCAACTTACTATCACAAACATAAATTGTGCCACAGTAGTTACAAGCTGCCCTAGGTCTCCCCCCCCCCCCCCCCCCCCTTTCAATAGCAGTGAAATGACCCCAAACAAAAGATCTTTTTTTACTAGCATTACCTACTTTTGGTGGGAGTGGGGGTTTGCCTTTGTCTTCATGCACATTGGTTGCCCCTTGACTTGCTTCATTATCTTGACCCTCTGGGGTTTCTCTTGTGTCATTCATCGACAATATAAAATAAAACAACAATAAATACAATAAGTCAACAACTATTAAAAAAAAATTAACACCAAAATGAGTCTAGTCTACAATTAAAAAAAAAAATGGTAACAATAACACAATAAGTCAACAACAGAGGAAAAAAAAAAAAATGAAAAGGACTCTTCACTCTAGTATACAATAACACAACAAGTCAACAAGAAAGAAAAAAAAAGATTGAAGGACTCTAGTATATAGCAACAATAAACACGTCAATAAGATAATAATAAACACATTAACATCAAATCAATAATAAACAAATACCTCAACATCACAGTCAACTATTAACAAATACACCAACATCATAGTTACACACATGGGGTTATTGATTTTTTCCAAACTCTAACATCAATAAGAAAATAACAACTCAACATCACAGTTACGAATTCACAGCATGTCAACAACAATAAACATAAATAAATAAAAAAGCAGCTAACTTTATATATCAAAAGTCAACAAGCACATGAGACAAAGGCAAGCAGCTAACTTTAATAAAGAAACCAACCAACACAAGCAGCCAAGCAAATGGGTTATCGATTTTTTCAAAACCCTAACTTTATTTGCATATAAAACTTGAAAAAATAAACATCTTATGTTGTTACTACTAGGCTATTAGCTTTAATCTTATAAAAATAGCATTGATTCGGTATTAAACAAAACCAAAATACAAAACAGAGAGAGGGTTATCGAGATTTTCAAAAGAGAGACGGTCACCGTGAGAACTGAGAAGCTGATGATCAAGCTAGCATGGGGAGGTTAGCGTGTGGAAGCGGCAGCAGAGGCAGATTTAGCGTGACTTGTGAGAGGGACTGTGGAGTGGAGGCTGTTTGAATGTGAGAGTGAAAAGTGTGGGGTATGTAGGGTAGGGTTTTCTAACTTTTTTTTTTTATAGTTTAATTAGTTTTAGTTTAATTAGATATTTACTTAGTTTAATTATATATAATGATATGTTTCGGTTTGGTTTCGATCAGTTCGGTGTATACAAATCTGCCATCGAAACTGAACCAAAAATTTCGGTTTTTAATATAATAAAACTGAAACCAAAACGAACTAAAACCAAACCGAAATTTTGGCAACGGTTCGGTCGGTTTGAAGCGGTTTTTTGGTTTCTCGATTTTGTGCACACTGCTAGTTTTGTGTGGGGCACGTGTTTTGCTAAGGGTAATAGGGTGGATGACTCACCTATATACATTTCAAAATTTACACTTACCACCCCTCCATAACCTTATATTCTAGAAAGGCCCAATTAATAAAATAGGTATGCATATACACCTTTACCTTATAAAACTTCTTTTCAAAACTTAAAAAAAAAAAAAAAGAAAAAAAAAGAAAAGAAAAGAAAAAAGCCTATATCTTTTATAACATCAAAATATCAAAGTCTTATGCACTTAAATTAATTAAGATAATAACAAGTATATAAATCCATTAAATTAATCATGCATGTAATTAGGCTGGGATGTTACAACTGGTATGCTAGAAGATAATTTTGTATTGAGGTGTATCGTTGTTATACCAATGCAATTTATTCCTTTTGTTATAATAATTATTTATATTATTATAATAATTATTTATACATATTTTTTATAAGTTTTATCATAAAACCATGCAACGCACGGGCCGTTAACTAGTATATATATATATATATATATATATATATATATATATATATATATATATATATATATATATATTTGTTTCAATATTTAATTGATGCACATACTCATCACACTAAGGTGGCCATTAAAAATTCAAGATGCTACACTTATCGATATCTATATTTATTTATGTTTGTATAAAAATAGAAGCATATCATTTAATGTTACTATGCTCTTTTTTATCTATATCATCAGCCACGTCATCACAATTTTTTTTTTTTTTTGGCTTTCCATCTTCTTTCTTTCTTTTTTTTTTCTTTTTTTTAACAATATTAATATATTCAATAGTGCATCATGATTTTACACATTCTCTAAACTTTTCTTTTGATTGTAACCTATCAATCATAATAATTCCATCACTTTTCATGTTCTCTAATATGATTGTAACTTTTCAATCATAATAATTGCTATTATCACTATTATTGAAAGCACATTCATAAAATAATAAAAAAATACTAGAAAATGCATCCCTCAAGGTACTATAGAAGAAAAAAAAAAAAAAACAGTTTTGGTGGAGACACCAATTGCTAATTTTCTCAACAAAATATACTATTTGCTTAAACACTGAAAAATGTTGTTTGAATACTCCTACCAAATAGGCCCTAATGCATTTGCTTAAATTCAAAATGAAATTTTCACAGGACCAATTAAAGTTGGTATGCTACCCACATTTCCTACTAACAATTCGATCAGAGATTTTTATTCAAGAGAAAGCCCTCATCACAATTTGGAAACTTTTTTTTTGTTCTTCCCTCTATTGCGATTAACTTTTTAAAGTTTTTATCTATATAATAATAAATAAAAATGGAAAGCCACATCAACTACTTCATCTACTACAATTTATATGTTTATAACTAAAAAAATAAGTGTTAGGTTCTAAGTACTTAGGAACTTATGTATTAGAACTCTAATTTGTATTGTTGGCAAACCATGATCAAAACAGGTTTTTAGTCTTGTTTAGACTTGCTCAAAGTATAGGTCTTTTGTGTAAAGTTGGAATCGAGCTGTTGCAGAATTCATTGTGCAATTTGGTCTAGCTCGATCTATCGAGAATTAGACTTGATCGATCGAAAGTCAGGCAGAATGTTTTTCTGCAGAATTTTCCAACTTAGCCCTAAGTCCATATGATGTGTAGGGTTAAGTGTTTTACTCCTATTATATAAAGGAATCCCTAATCACGTTTTTATAAGTTTTTAGAGAGAGAAGAGTGTGCCTCTTATATATTTAGGGTTTTGTACCCAAAAGCTCTCTAAGGACTTGGTTGCTCTATTTTGCTGGGTGTGTGAATCTCTTGTGAGATCTAGAGGTAGTTGCCTTCACACATGCTTAGGATTATCAAGAAGGAGATTTCATTGAGAGCTTGATGATTATTCAGTTGCTGCAATAAAAGCTTAAAGATACGCAAGAGAGAGTGCTTGTACTTGCTGGAGAATCCAAGAAAGAAGGAGTCCGTGGTCTCGGAGCTTGCACGTGGTCATGTCAGTAAGTTTTCTACTGGTGGGTTGCAATAGGATGTTAGTGGTCTAAGTCGCTATTGTAAAACTTCGATTCTTTCATAGTGGATTCAGGTTTACGTTGAGGATAGCTAGGTTAAATCCTTCCCAGGTTTTTATCGGTGTGGTTTCCTAGGTTATCATATCTTTGTGTTCTTTATATTCCGCACTTTACATTGATATGATTATATGATTGTATTAACCTAGATCTGAAATTTGGACTAAGTAATCACTTGTCTAATTTACTAGGTTAATTCAGTTGTGTTTTAAGGGGTCTAAAAACGTACAATAAGTACACTGTTTTGTTACTTAATATGGTAAACCGGTGTCCTATTTATTTTTTCCACTAATTATTTTTACAATATGAATTATCTAAAAGTGCCATTCAGTTGCTTTACCACATTAGCCACAATATACTATAATATAAACTAATTGTATACGTGGTACATCTTGCTTTTGACATTTAGATTGCTACTAATTACTTGAAATAAGTTTTGCAATCACTAGAGGTGTCTGAGGTGAGTCATCTTTTAGGTTATTCACCTATATATATATATATATATATATATACTATCTTGATTCTTAGATTTTTTTTGGGTGTAAACTATACTATCTTGGATTAGACAGGACAAGTGTAAGAGGTGAATTTCCTGACTCATGTTTCTTACTCAACAGAATCAATGGAATCAGAAGCTAATCTGAAAATTGCAGTTTTTGCTGATAACATTCAGTTGTTTTTTACCTATAGAGTTTGTGAATCTCCCACAAAACCAAAACCAGTCATTTGACTTTGTTAGCTTTTAATTTCACAGGAGCTTAGTAGCGCAAACTTGGATGAAGTAGTGGCTCTTGCCATGGAGCTAAACGGTCATGTTAATAACGGTAATGTAAATCTCTCCATATATAAGCAAAACATATATATAGCCTTTATTTATATTTTTATTTCTAAAAATCGTAATCCGTGCAGATTCTATTTTTATTTTATTTTATCAATTTAAGTACATGTACATATGTACTCATTGACCAACTAAAAACTTAACAATTTAAGCTTATGAACTGTGGCATTAAACCATGTGATGATTTTTAATTCTATACCCTAAAAAAGCAAACCAGGCAAACCCAACCTTCAACTACCTGTGTTTTGCTACCAAGTAGAAGCAAATTAAGATGGAAGATTATTTTTTTATTTTATTATTATTATAAGTAAGATAGAAGATTAACTCTTATGATGCATTCATTCATGTAAAATTTTTTGTTGTTTTTATCCCCAGCAATTCCCGATATTCTCTTTTCATCACTTTAGTTTAATTTGGTTTAAGCAATTTATTTAACTCTCTTAAAAAACTATGTAAGATTGTTAAATCTATTCACTACAAAACGCGGGGGTATTAGGTTGCGTTTGTAAAAACGTGGCCCCAGACGGACTAAAGCTGCATTTTTTAAAAACGTGGCTTAAAGAAAAAACAAAAGTTGCATTTTAAATGCGGGGCCATAGAAGGGTTCTGAAGCCGTGTTTTTTTTGAGCTGTAGCCGCATTTTTGGGGGTGGAGCTATGGTTGCGTTTAAAACACGCGGCTATAGGACCTTCGTATTTAATTTTTTTTGGTAAACCATTTTTTTTTTTTTTTTTTTTTTGTTTTCCTTAACTGTGGCCGCATTTATAAAATGTAGCTCTAGCCTGCCTAAAGCCGCATTTTATAGATGCGGCTTTAAATTTGGTCAGAAGCCGCGTGTTTAAAACACAGCTTTAGTTTGGGATGGGGTCGCATTTCTTAAACACGGCCTTAGATTTTGCCTATAGCCGTAGGTTAAAAATGCGGTTTTAGGCTTTGTATATATACACTATTGGGTCAAACATTTTCAACCCTAGCCTCTCCCACACATCAACCTCCATCTCTCAAGAGCCCAATCTCAATCCTCACCCTCCAAGCCTCCATCTCCGATCTCAACCCTCACACTCACCCTCCATCTCCGATCTCAACCCTCACCCTCACCCTCCATCTCTGATCTCAACCCTCACCCACCATCTCTCCGATATCAAGCCCTCACCCTCACCCTCCATCTCCGATCTCACCCTTACCCTCCATCTCCGATCTCAACCCTTGCCCTTCAAGCCTCCATCTTCGATCTCAACCCTTACCCTCACCCTCCATCTTCGATCTCAACCCTCACCCTCCATCTCTCCAATCTCAAGCCCTCACCCTCACCCTCCATCTCCAATCTCACCCTCACCTTCCACCTCCGATCTCAACCCTTGCCTTCCAAGCCTCCATCTCCGATCTCAACCCTCACCCTCCATCTCTCCGATCTCAAGCCCTCGCACCCCACCATCATTGCACAGACAAAGTCTGTGTCTCGTCTCTCTCTCTCTCTCTCTCTCTCTCTCTCTCTCTCTCTCTCTCTCTCTCTCTGTGAAATCAGAAAAAGCTGAGAGAGACTTAAATCCGATTATGCAAGGTACGATCTTCTATGGCTTTTCATTTTCATAGCATTTTTTTTTTCTATAATATACCCATGGCTGACCTCAACTCTCTCGCTTGCATGTGGGTCTCTTATGATGTTAATCTCTTGGGTCACAAGGATCGCTGAGGACTGACTTTGAGTTTTGGAAGACTTTGTTCCTGGTGAGTTTGAAAAAAGTTTAAAATTGGGTCTTGTTTTTATGGTTGCATGTTGTTTTGGGATGGAAGACTTTTTGATTCTTCTGATTTTGATTTAAGGTTGTGTCTCTGTTGAATTTGTTTTGATGTTTGATGGAAGAGTTTGTTTGAGGTGAGTGAAAATTTGGGTTTTGTTTGGTTGGTGAGAAGGAGGAAGATGGAAAGAGTATGTTTCTATTTTAGGCCTTTTAATGTTATTTTTGGTTTGATCTGATAGTTGATTTTAGGATTTGTGATCCGTTAGTTGATTTTAGAAATTGTGAATATATTTGAATATAAGAAAATATAGAAAGTTACCCTTTTGTTTGGTTGCTGAGAAAGTTCAAGAGAGAGAAAGAAAGTGATGTTTTGAATTGTATGTTTTGGTTGTTTGATTGGATTTCTTTTGGACTCATTCAGAGTCTGTTTGGTTGTTCAGAGTTTGTAGTGTTCTTTTGTGGAAACCAATCAAAAGGACTAAAAAAAGAAGGCCACTATATATAGTGAGATTCCATCCCATTAGTCATTAGGAAGTCCACTTCTTGTTCAATAATTTGAAAAAAGTCCACTATATGATCATCTCTGCACTACCAACTTTCCTTTTGCATCTCCTTCTTCCTTCATTATGGTCTTTTTGATGATTGCTCTGCCTGTTTTCAATATTAAAATCCTTAAATTTGATGAAACTAGAGTATGTACTGGAAAGCATTTCACTTTTCACCTTAAGTAATATTGATAATTTTTACTAAACTCATATATAGTTTGACTGATATTCATTTTAAAGTGAAGTTAAGATTTTGTTTTGCATGATGCACGTTTCATAAATATCACCAGGAAAAAAATTTCCACCAAGCCTAATGGGTAATGTCATTTTTGTTATCTAAAGAAGGACGAGATTGATCCTTTATTATAATTGTAGTTGGGTAGAATAGTGAAGAAGAAATAACATGTGATCAAATGACTAATGAGGGAGGACCACTGGTCCACTAGTACTGCTTTATGCATAGTGGGTTCAGAAAGATCTTACAAGTGTATGTGGTAGCTAACTTTTTTCATTTTCAAATGGCTTTTCATCTTCATTGCATATTTTTTCTATAGATTCACTCAGATGCTATATTTGGAGATATTGTTTGAATTCAATATGCTTTGGTTTGAGTTTTTTTTTTATTTTTTTATTTTTTATTTTTTATTTTTTATATTTGAATTGGTTTGAAATTCTATAGCTCAATTCGTTAGCTTTGTGGTGGAATTTTAGCCTTGTTGGAGGCGGCGTAGAAGTTGAAGATCGGAATTTACTTCGCTACTTGGTGGGCTTTGCCAAATCACATTTTTCGATTTCGTGGAGTGGGTGGTGGTGACAATTCTGAGGTTGGTTCTCTGATCTTTTATGTTATGAGATTTTAATTTGGTTTGTTGGAGTTTTGCTATGCAATCTGAATTAACATGCACGCATTTTTTTTTCTTTGTTCTGTTTGGCAAAATTCATGTTTGTTGGGATAAAGATAGTTCTTAAACCCTTCTGTTTTGATAGTTGGCAAAGGCTGTTAAAAGTTGAGAATTTTGGGTATCTTGAGCCGTTTGTTTGTTTGTTGACTGAATGAGTTGTTATAGCTGTACCCTTTCTTTGGTTGCAGGGAAAACAAATATGATAAGACAATCATGTTTTGATTTTGAATCTGTTGCAAAAAGAAAAAGAAAAACTTTCAAAGAATTTTCAAGAGGTCTTTGATTAAACAAAAAAGAATAAAGTCTTTTATCCTCTTCTTTTTTTCTTTTTTTTTTTTCATTGCTACATGAATACTAGTTAAAATTTTATGCGTACTCGTTCGTGTGAAATTGATGCTATAGACTTACAGCCTTACAGCTACAGGAGTAAGCTATAGGAAGATGTGTATTTGATACAGCCGACATAATAAAAAAATTTGTCTTATCATTTGTTGCTGTATATTTAACATCTTAGGTCTCATTTTCTTCCAATTATCCTCCATTGTTTTAGTACCCTGATATTGATGTTTGATATAATATTATAGTTACTAAAGTTCAACATCCAACCCATTCTTAAAAGTATATTGTCCTTTTACAAATGAAATTTTATATAACATGTTCCTGGATTGTACACAGTAAATGAGATACGAGAGTGACACATGACTCTTTTAAAATATGTGGTGTGTTCATATTATGGTTAATGTACAAAAGTATTGGACACGATCTAAGGTCATGTTTGTATTTAGAACTACCAATTATACCTTTTAAAAAAAAACCAATATGGCTTTTTTTTTTTTTTTTTTTTTTTGAGAACAAAAAACTCAACATGACATGATCCTATCAGAAGGTGTAAATAAGAGGTTTTAGAGAAAATCTTTATAGAATCTAAATTTCTTTATATGATATTTTATTTGCCTATTGCGTACATAAAACACTATATTTTAGAGTTGAAAGGAAATGAAAAGTAGGTGCACCACATATTTATGTGAGAAGAAAGTGTAGTGCTAATATGTGAGTTTTGCACGAGATCCATATTTATGTGAGAAGAAAGTGTACTACATTGGAACCAATTAATAATATTATTAATTTGAAACCAATAGATAATTTTTTCATATTAAAAACTATTCAAACAAATTTTCGTATTTCTTTTAATAGTAGAAAATTTCTCATAATAACTATCCAACATCCTGTTAACAGGGATAGTAAAAACAATTCGACGATTCATAAAGCTATTGTAGGCACAATTTTCAGGTGGTTGTAATGATTGTCATATATGATTATAAGAGACCCCAACGTTTCTTATAATGTTGTATAAATGAAATATTGTTTTGTCATTAATTTATCAATAAAATTTATAATTGATTTATCCACGCGTACGCGCGCGCGCGCACACACACACACACACACATATATATATATATATATATATATATATATATATATATATATATTCAAACATATATTTGCCTTTTTGAAATTGATATGAATTGGCTAATTTTCAAATTAGTGGTGATTGCCATGCATTTGATGCATTTTAATTTACCTGTCAATTGTTTGAGTAATAAATTAAAGTAATTTATTATAAGTGGTGATTATTCTTATGATAATTTTCTTAAAAGAAAGAGAAATTTGAATAATAAATTTTAAACTTAAAATATTTAGTCACACTAATTTTTTTTTGGAAAATGTAACATACTATAACAGAAGTTAGAAAATATGGACAAACTAAAAAGAGAATAATTATATAATGATAGAAGTGTAGAAATAGAGAGATAAAAATTTTCAGAGAAAATATTATAACATATTTAAGTAAAGTAATTATACATTATACCATATTACAAAATAATTATATATTATCATATTAGAATATTGTAACTAGTTGATATGTAAAAGGAAGTATTATGAATATACTCTATGCAAGAACACCAGAAATTTTTTATTTATTTAAAGAAATTAATTTATTAAGAACAAAAGAAAAGAAAAACTCCAAAAAAAAAAAAACATTATTATTGCTTGTGGAAAATTGTATGTAACTATATATGTGTGAGCAAGTAAAAAGAACGAAAGTGAGAGATCAGGAATACTACACCAAAGCTCGATAATTATTTTTGTATTATGCAATCAATCTAACATCCAAGCTTGAAACGCGGCTATAGCCAAATTAAAAAAAAAAAAAAAAAACCTTATAGCCACGTTTTCAAAATGAGGCTATAGGCTAAGGATCTACAGCCGTGTGGTTTTAGGGTTTCATTTCGTTGTTGTTGTAGTGTTTGGCAAAGAGAAGCTCTTAAACTTGGATATATGCTTGTATATATTGTTAGATATTAAAATGAGTTATTTTACTTTGTCTTTTTCACTTACATTCTATGCAATTGATTGTTGTCTATATTAACATTTTCTTTGTGTTGTAAAGTTGTTGGACGCAAGAATGGGAAAGAGACGTCGATTGCCGCTTGTACATGTTAGTTGAGCACTTGAGCTATATATAGTAACTTTTCTCTAATTGTGAACTTTGAAATTTCATTCCTAATGGTGGTTTACTATATGCAGAAGATTTGGTTCGCGAAACCCCAACATCCAGTAATGGGCATAAAAAGCGTGGGAGAACGCTAATGCAACGAATATGGAGTCTTCCAGACAACATGAAAATTCAATGTGAGTTAAATGTACATGGCCAACCGATTGGGGAGAGCGGGCCAACATTCAAAAGATGGTTGGACACTTTTTCCCTCAGCCCCGCCTTGTGCCCACTTGTGCCACCTGCTTGGACACGTGTCCCTCAAAACCATAAAGAAGGATCATTGACCCAGAAATTATCCGACTAGCTAACCAATGAACTGGGCAATGCACCTACTAGGGGAATTGAGGAGGAACCGAAGGAGCAAATTGAAAAAGAAATGCTACCTAAAAGGTGCGTTGAAAGAAGATGTCATTAAACGCATACCAGATTGGGCTGACAAGCAGCAGTACGAGGAGCTAGTTGACTATTGGTTTTTGCCTACTACACAGGTTTTGCTATTTTCTTGCTCTATTATCTTTTTGTGGTAATATACATATCATGGGGTATTTGAATTTACTGAGTACAGTTTATTTAACTGAATTTTTTGTTTTATTTTGTTGGCGGGAATGTGTTCGTAGACATTAATTAATACGAACTAGAGAAGTCGTGGGTTTCAGAAGGACATAGCAAGGTTAGGGCCTATAAGTTTTGCCCAAACTGTTGACAATATGGTAAGAAATGCATTATACAACAACTAGCCAGGGTTTTAATATTCTACTATTTTAGATTCAAATGTAATGAATATAAAGAGTTTGATGAAACTAATTGACTGATGAATCTGAGCATTTTGTGTGAATATTCCGTATGAAATTTTTAGCATTGCTTGCCTCATTAGTAAAATTTCGTAATAAAAACTAATGTCAGAGGAGCATGTGAGGTTTCATGTTGTTGCAGATGAGAGCACAGTGTTGGGGTAAGGAAGACTTGGATTTTTTGCATGTTCATGACTGTTAATAGACATTTCTTGTGATGTTTCCTATTCTTGATTAGTGATTTCATTAAGAATTATGTTTGCCACTTTGTTAGCAAGATATTGGTTTGGTATATAGCAATTGGTTGTTCTTTGAATTTGCTTTCCTTTGTTACCTTCTCTGTGGAAAACTAAATAGGTTGAAAGTGGATAGCTCCAATACAATTGGCATGCATATGCACATAGGCGCATACATAAAACACATACCTTATCTTGCCTTCACTTTTTAAAATTTTGAAAATGTTAGTGTCTATCACTCTGTGCATAGCCCATTGGCCCAATTGATTGTATGTTGTAGAATTAATAGGTGGCAATGAGATGGGTAGATTGTGCAAAATCAATGTGGCATTGGGACCAAAAGTCGTACTATTATGATCAAAGATGCGCTCATTTTGCATATGTTTTGGCTCAAGTGTAAGAAGTACATGTACCAGGAGTTAGAAAAATGTTGACAATGTACTCAGCTGACAATATACTTAAACCTTAAAAGGGTTCATTAATCATAAGGGTACAAATAGTCGTACTCAGCTGACAATGTAGCTAGCTTCTAAGGCAGATCACCTGTCTTGCTTTGGTTCTAGCACCATGAAATTGTTATTCTCAATACTTTCTTCAAAATATTGTTTTGAAGAAAGTATTTAGGTTACTATTTGTCACTTGTGGGAACCAAATTGATTTTGAACTGAGTCTCCTAATTTAGTGATGACTACAACTTAAAAAAAAAAAAAAAAAAAAAAAAAGTGCTTATGTTGATAAGAGTTACTCTATATTAAAATCCATTTGGTTTGGTGATTTGGGAGATTAAATGTACGTTTTGAAAACCCCAAATGTCATTTCACAATAACTTCTGAAAAAACACTTTTATTATTTTAATTTTCTTGGGATAGACATTATCTCTTATTGGAATAAATAGGGATAGTATTTTAGAGAGGGAGAGAGAGAGAGAGAGAGAGAGAGAGAGAGAGTTGTCCTTATCGTTGGACCTTGGTCAAGATCATTACCATTTTTGATTATTCAAGAATGAAGAAACTAGTAGTCGTTTTATTGGAACTTTTAGAAAAGTAGGAAATTTTAAGGGTTACTTTATTTTTTAGGGTTTAAGCCAATTTAGAGGATAGTTTGCCTAAATAAATTTATTACCTTCTGTGTACAATATGCTTTGGCTTTATAGGGACAAAAAAAAAAAAAAAAAAAAGTTTCAGAATTTTTATTGATAGGAACATTTCATATTTCTTCATTTTTTTGTTCATAGTTTTGACGCTGTGACAGCAAAGACAAGATGATTGCAATAAAAATTGACGATGTGACAGTAAAGACAAGTGAGAGAGAGGAAATGTGAGGAAGTTAAGTGAAGGAAATTGGGTTGGGGTAGTAGCTAGCCAATATATAGAGCTTTGGGATGGGGGTAGTTAGGGACTATTTCAGCCACTATCACAACTAATTGCAATGGATATTAAGAGTGTTGGGAACAAAAACCACTTGATACTAAGCATTTGCTTAAAGAAAACAACTCACTTGTGTTTTTGAACGTAATAATCTACATTTTTTATTTTGTTTTACATTATATTGCATGTTATGTCCCAAATTCCATTTGCTATGTTTGGTTGTCGATTGCCGCTTCATATCACCAACATAAATTTTCACTATTGTAATGAGATTGTTGAATATGATGTAGGCAAAAGAAAGTGGGCAAGCAGTGGAGCGTGCAGTTGTTTTTGCGAAAGTATACTGCACCAAAGATGGGCATCCTGTTAGTACTGAAGTGAGAGATAAGATTGTAAGCCTTATATCGTAACCTATTTCTTTTGTATTTTGTGCGTGAATTGTTTATAGCATGTAATATGTTATTTGGTTCTTGTGTGAAAACAGGAGAAAATGATTGAAATTTTAAACAAAGGGGGCTCACTACAAGGAGAGCGTCGTGAAGGAATCCTATGGTCAAAAGATGATGCCTTTGCTCAAGTGATGGGGGCAGAACGTTGTGGACGTGTACGTGGGGTTGGTTTTGGACCAACCCCATCAAGAAGAAGTGGGTCCAACCTTCCATGTTATACATTGACTCCACCATCGTCCAATGAAACGGCCCATCAGATGACTGAATTGGAAAATTCGCACCAGACTTTGAGGGACAAACTTGCCCAATCAGAGCAGAGGCATGCTTTGTAAATCGCCGAATTGCATGCGTAGCATTAGGAGGAAATCGCCGAATTACATGCGTAGCATAAGGTGGAAATCGCCGAAGCACTAGCTGAAGCAAAGCGGCAATCAGATGCACAACATAAGGAGCATATGGACGAAATGATGTCGGGCATGAGAGCCATGTTAGAGGGAATGAGGCCACTCCTCTCTTCCTCACTGCCTTCTCAGGTAGTAAAAATGTTGCATTTAATTTAATGAAAATTGCGTGTTTATTGCAATGCATTGTTATGTGCTACTAATATGATGTGTTTAATATATTCAGGATAGCGCTGCATCACAATGAAGACTCTTCGTTTTCATTTTGTGATTGTATGTTGTATTACTTTTTGGCTGTTCATGAAGGAATATTGTACACATGAATATTATTTTGATATTATAGACAGGTTGATATGTAGACAGGTCAATCACACCTTGTTATGAGGTTGACAATCTTTTTCGTCAACAAAAAACTTTTTCGTTGAATCTCTTGTAGAAGAACAACCAAGAGGATTAAATAGTGAAACCATGCATTGTTCTCACTGTAAGTTTGAAATAAATAAATTTTACCATTTTGTAATTTTAAGTACTTTTTGATGGTTCCACATTTGTGTAATTTTGTTGTATAGGAATTTTTCCATTATTGCTCATGTTGATCATGGCAAGTCTACGCTTGTTGACAAGCTTTTGGAGCGCATTGGGACCATTAAGAGAGGACATGGTCAGCCTCAATACCTTGAGAAGTTGCAGGTATATCAACACTTTTAAAAGATTTGTTTTTGTTGTTGTTTAGGAAAAACATAGATTGGTTATTCAATGGAATTTGTATTGTTTTCGAGTGGGCTTGTTTATACTTGCTAAGTTGTCTAGGAAGAGACATGCATTGGGAATGATATGAAATTTATATTGCTTTTGAGTGTATGATGTTTTTCATGGGTTTGTTTCTGAGTGAAGAGTGAAGTATATGCTTGCTAAATTGTTTAGGGAGATACATGGATTGGATATTCTATGGAATTTGTATTGCTTTTGATGAGTTTGTTTCCGAGTGAAGTTATAGACTCTTCCTACTTGGTTTGAATTATAACAAAGGAAAAGATGAGTTTGTGGTGGAGTTTCTATGGAATTTGCATTGCTATTGAGTTTGTGGTGCTTTTGATGAGTTTGTTTCCTACTGAAGTTCGAGTGTTCTTCAGTGATGAGAATGAAGTTATGGCTTTAGGGTGCTATATGATACAAGTACCACAAGCAACTTGATATGAGCCCAAGGTGAATTCTGTATTGATAAACAAAGCATGGGTTTGGAAGGAAGCCTACAAGATCTAACTAGCTTTAGTTAAGTTTTAAAGCCAAATTTCTTTGGCAAACTTTACTATTGTAACGCCCCCAAATCATAGGCAATAAAAGTCTATTTAATCTGAATAATCCATAAAAATATTAAATAAAAGAAACTAGCAACCTTGAAACTAATTACAAAAGTCAGAGCTCTAATTCACCAAATACAAAACATCCTCAAAATAATTCTCCAATACAAAGTTTAATGCCATAAAATAATAATAAAATCCTCAGTTCCACAAAAATAATTTGTAACTTCTGTCTCCCAAGAATCTCTACTCCAATAATCCACCTAATGTATCTGTAATGGGAAATAAAGGGGGGTGAGATAACTCAATAAGTGGAATTCACTAACATTGGGGTGTGGGAACAAACCTTTCAAATAAATAATTCTTTCAACAGATTCACAACTTATAATTCACCAATATTTTGTCATCAACTATTTCATGTAAAAGAAAATAATATCTTTATATTGTGAGCCATCATAATATATATATTGATACCATCACATAAACAATTCCCTAGGCTTTTCTCGTGGTCAACGTTTATGCCCCGTTGACAGGGTTGTGCTGTCCCCTTTTTGGGACTGGAACCTCCTTTCATCCCATTTCTCAAGGATGGCTCCTTTGGAACCTAAAGGTACACTCCCTTGCTAAGGAGCTTCCTTTTGGATCCTCAATAGTATGCTCCCTTGCTAAGGAGCTCTCAAATGTGCACTATCCCCTTTTTGGACCGTCCCTTGCTAAGGACTAGCTGCAGCATGATTGTCCCTTGCTAAGGACTAAATATCATACTGAGCTTCTAATCATGACTTGCCATAGGTTTTCAAAACATATTCAATATGCTCACAAAATAATCCATTCATACTTCTCAAAATATAAAGACATATTCACACATACAAGTTTAAATAAAATTAGGTTGTCCCACAAGTTTTTCATAAAACGAATAGCCAATGTGCACATCAAACATTTGTAAAATATTCATTTATATATAGAATATCAACATATTCTTTCATATAAAATAGTTTAATAATTAACACTGTTTTGGGAAAACCCCCAAAATTAGTAAACACCACTTACCTCTTAGTTGCAAAAATAAAGGAAATCAACCTCCCTTGAATCACAACAATTCAGTAGAATTAGAACCTAGCAATACCAAAAATAGGTTCATCAATACACAATTTCCCACTTCAAAATTTATTTTCACACTTAAATGGTTTTATCCTAAACAATATTAATATATCCAAAATCCTCCATTTATTCACTTAACTATCAAATTTACTATTGGAAGCCACGTATTGTCTTAATTTGTTGCTTAGCATTCCCTCTTGATGCCACTGGATGTCCATTGACTCTAACCATTATATATATAACTATATATATTCAACTTAACATTGAAGGCCACGTGAGATTGCTTTAATCCATCAATCTAGTGCTAGAATGCTCTCTTGATGCTGCTAGGCATCTACCGACCTTAATATTACATATATATATATATATATATATATATATATATATATATATATATATATTAAACCAAAGTAAAAGCTACATAATCAATCAAAGCTTGGACCATGCTTAGTAGGGAATAGCATGGCAATACGTGATGTAGCATGGCAAACGGTCAGAATGTATTTAGTATTCTTAGTTTTTCAGCCTCAATGTTGGACTTAGAACTACTAGATCACTGCAGCTATATAAACAATTGCTATTATAATATTGAAATCATCACTCCAAGGACCCAAAATCTATTACACGTTGAACTAGTGTGAATGCATAATAACTGGTCAACAATTGTGGCTTAGTGTGAATGCAATACCATAAGCATTCTTTTCACTTTAACATGGTGACCAAGTCCACACCTATTACTCTATTTGGCTCAATTTCAAGTCTGTATCCCTGCCTGACATATTGACCAATCTTTATCTAATATAATACAATTATAGGAAACCCTTTTCTATTAGTATAATGATAGTCTAGGTTCAAATCAATTGCAAGCTATTGACCATACAAACTTTTTAAATCTTGAGCATGAGAAAAATCATACCTGAAGATTCCCACCAACGCCACAGTGGAGAAAGGCAGAATTCAATTGTCGGCTGAAGCAAAAAGAAATCCCATCAGAAAAACACGTGTGACCTAAGAGGAAAAGGCTAGGGTTTTCAAGGCCCATATCTGTACTTATGTCACCTCACTTGGGCTTCATATTCCATAGAATTTATCTTCTTTTTAATACCTTAGGCCCAAATTTATTTAATCCATTTTAATTATAGGCCTCCATTAAAAATTTACGTATAATAATTTAATTGGTATCAAATTATGGGGTGTTACAACTATCACTAGCTGCGGTTCAAACTAGTTGACAATCTAAAACAAACTAAGAACGAAGGATACACTACCTCCATTAATGCCGAAATTGTATTGCTTTTGATGAGTTATAGACTCTTCCAAGTGAAGTTATAGACTCCTCCTAGTTGGTTAGAATTATTAAAAAGGAAAAGACAAGTATGCTTAGTTGTTTAGGAAGAAACATGAATTGGGTATTCTATGGAATTTGCATTGCTTTTGAGTTTGTAGTGCCTTTGATGAGTTTGTCTAACTTCACTAATCTTGTTTTTAAGAGCGTCTCTAGTTGTTGTATATTCTGATCGTAGCATTCAATTTTGGAAAAGTTAAGGTTTTCTTTATATGAAGTAACTTATGTTCTTCTTAGTTCTCTGCTTGGTTCGAAATAGCTGACTGCTGCCTTTATATTTTTGCAGTGCCATTATGGACATAAACTGTGTTGTACCTTTAAACCGATGCCCCACTTGTAGACAAGAGCTTGGAGATGGGAAGGCACCCCTAGAAGCATCCGGGATAGCCATAGGAAGTTAGAGACAGTCATGTGCATAATGTTTGTAGTTGAGGTATAACCATAATCATGTGTGATGCTTGCTGCATCTTTTTTGTGTCAAATGGACCCTAAACTTTCCTCCATTTTGTTGCTGTATTGAACTGCATATTCCTTAAAGATTGATAATTTTCCCGTATTCCTTAAAGATTGATTGAAATTGTGACATGTTTGAGAAAATTCCAGCTTGATATTCCTTTGAAATTCCGACTTGTTGTTTTGTTGCATGCAACAAGCTGGAATTTCAAAGGAATAGCAAGCTAGAAAACTTATTGTGACAGGTTTTTTATAGTAGCGTTTGTAAAACTTATAGTAGTGTTTGTAAATGCATTCGCCATCTGGCATAGAAAGGAAAAAAAAAAAAAAAAAAAAACCATAGCCGCGTTTTTAAAACGCGGCTATAGACAAATTCAAAAAATATTCAGGGGGTTGTAGCCGCGTTTAAACGCGGCTATAGGTGACAGATATAGCCACATTTCAAAACGCGGCTATAGTTGTGGTCTGTAGTTGCGTTTTAAACGTGGCTAAAACGTGTCTTGGAAACTGTCAACAAGGGTCCTATAGCCACGTTTAAAACGCGGCTATATCTATGGCCTATAGCCACGTTTTGAAAGCTATAGCCATGTTTTAAACATGGCTATAGGACCCTTGTTGATAGCTTCGAAGACACATTTTAGCCGCGTTTTAAATGCGGCTATAGGCCAGAACTATAGCCGCGTTTAAAACGTGGCCATTGGTCCTAGCCTATAGCCACGTTTTAAACGCGGCTATAGCTTTTACCTATAGCCACGTTTTAAACGCGGCCATTGGTCCGATCCTATAGCCATGTTTTAAACGCGGCCATTGGTCTGATCCTATAGCCACGTTTTAAACGCGGCTATAGATTTCACCTTAGGCCACATTTTAAACGCGGCCATAGGTCCTAGTCTTAGGCCGCATTTGAAAAAGTGCGGCCAAAGACCCCTCAGGCCTATAGTCAAGGGGTTTAGCCAACATTTGAAAATGCAGCCTAAAAAAACACGGCTATAGGCCAAATCGTCCTATAGCCACATTTTTCTAACCTATAGCCGCGTTTTAAAAACGTGGCTACAGAACCTTTTTTTTGTAGTGTAAGACCAGGCTTGTGGAGGTTCAATGGATTCAAAGCGTGGCATTGGGAAACCAATTTAGGGAGTTGTAAAATTTTTGATGAGATTTGACTCAAAATCCAGAATAAGAGAGGTCAAGGTGAGTATGCATTGAAAGCCGCCTTACTCCAACGGGGATTTCAGAGTGATTGAAGTTGTTGCGGGAGAGATTAAGCTTTTGAAGGTGAACAAGCTGGACGAGGCTGCTATTGGAGTTGATAGAACCATAAAGAGAACTATTACTGAGGTCAAGGCTGATTACACACCATTCATTTCTTATCTAATTGCTCCATTCAGTCCTCCTTAACATTTTCCATAAGAAATTGCCATCTATGTTAAACGACAAATGTATCATTCTTAACGATGAAAATCTTGGCCAAAACGATGAAAGTCTTGGCCAAGTAGACTATAGTCACTTTTACGCGTGAGTGTAGACTCTATCATTCTCAATGACAGCAATCTTCTGTGGAATTTGGCATAGTAAGATAGAAACAAGGACAAAGACCGGTGAGGAGAAAATCTATGTAATGAAGGAATAGGAAATGTATTTTTCTTTCTTAATTTTGGTGTTAATCTAACAATATATGTGGTCCCAGTGTTAGGGTATTGAGCCACTCCATGTATCATGTGAGATGGTGAGTCTGGCATTTGATGCTGGCAATACTAGACTGAAATACATGGGCCACATAATGAAGCCCAATTTATTTTTAAAAAGAGTATTAAAACGCATCTACTATTCTCCTTGTTTGAGAATACTGGGTGTAGTCATTTCTCAATAAAATTTATTTCAATTTTCATTAATATAACAGGTATTATAGGTCAAATTAAAAAAAAGAAAAAAAAAAAAAAGAAGGTATTATGTATTTTAAAGAGATCATAGAAAAAAAAAAAAGAAGGTTAATCTTAGCTAGAGGGTCAATGAGCAACTTACTCGACTCCTCTATTAACCTTCCAACGGCTAAATATATAAATGGAATAAATAACAGAAAAGATCTCTTTGATTTTGTCCACAACCTAGCCTAGTCAAGACCTCGCCAAGCTTTTCTTTTTAATTTCTATGAATCAAAGAAAAATAAATGGTTAATCTTAGCTAGATGATTAATAAGCAACTTACCCGGCTCTTCTATTAGCTTTTGAACGGCTAAATATATTAATAAAATAAATAATAGAAAATATCTTTTTAATTTTTTCTATATAAGCCTTTTTTACTTCCACAACCTAGTTTAATCAGAACATTGCCTTTCCTTTTTTGTTCCTATGAATCATAGAAAACAAATGATAATCTTGGTTAAAGGGTCGATGCTAAACATACCTAGCTCCGTTATTAGCCTTTGAAGGGAAAAATATATAAACAAAATAAATATATTAATAAAATAAATAATAGAAAAGATCTCTTTTATTTTGTCCACAACCTAGTCTGGTCAAGACCTCACCAAGCCTGTCTTTTTTATTCCTATGAATCATTGAAAAAAAAAATGTTAATCTTGGCTAGAGGGTTGATCAGAAACTTACCCAGCTCCTCTATTAGCATTTGAAAGGCTAATTATATAAATAAAATAAATATATTACTAAATAAATAATGGAAGCGATCTCTTTGATTTTGTCCACAACCCAGCCTAGTCAAAACATCACTGAGCCTTTCTTTTTTGAAAGCTCGAAATGTGTGAAAACACAAGAGCTTGGTTAGACCCCCAATTCAAATTACGGCTTGGTTGATTTTACACTAACTTAATACTAAGTGCGGAATAGTGTAAACACAAGCATACAAGCAATAGAACTACTCTAATCCATATTTAAAGCAACACAGCAGTAAAATGAAATGAACAAGAGTAGGGAAGAGAGATGCAAACACAGATAACACCGAGACGTGTTATCGAAGAGGAAACTGAAGAACTCGATGAAAAACCTCTCCGCCGCCCTCCAAGCGGTAATCGATCCACTAGACAATCAGTTGAGATACATGGGTCAGCAAGAGACCCTCCAAGCCTAATCTACCCTCTGTACCTAAGCCCTCCAAGCTCTTACTCCAACAAGGCTTCTCGGAACCGTGTCTTGTCTAACTCTCCGGATCCCGCAACAAGCTCCATGTTGCATCTGCCATCCTTGGCTTCTTCCAACGTTTCCCAGCAGCACCAAAACCTCACTGGACACTCTCAAATGGTGTGGTAAGTGTTTGGGCTATTGACCTCTCAATGGTATGGAAATGGAGAGGTAGGAGATGAGGAAATTCCACAAACAAATGTGTAGAGACTTGTTGGTATAACAATTTCTAACTCTCAAGTGTTTTAGCTAGGGTTTTCTCTCAGAAGCTCTCTTTCACATTTGTGGGTAATATGGGTATATATAGTGAGGGTATAGAAAGTGTGTATCAGACAGTACAAACTGGCAGAACAGAATGTCTCGCGGGTGTCTCGCAGGAAGGCCTTACCCGCGAGATACTTGCGAGACACAGCTATCTCCATCTGTACAGACTCTTCGCATTCCAGTCATGTGTAGGGCACATGCATCTTTTCGCGGGATGCTTAGTCACGAGATACCCGCGAAAACCCTCCTTGCTTCAATAGCTTGAGTCTTCACACTCTCTCTCACTATCACACAACCCTTACAATAAATTCCCACAACAAATACAGGGTACAAAAGATTGAATAAAATTACAATCAAATTTGGCACGGAATAAAAGCCAACAAAATACATATTTGTAAATCACAACTTTACAATCTCCCTCTTTGGCTATTTCGTGACAAAACCCCTAACAACAGACTCTAGACTTAAACGTGAGTTTAGGAACAATGACAAAACTCACTCACACCTAATCTAGAAACTGTGAAGCACTTGCAGTTTATACCTGTAACCTGAAATACTCGCACATAAACAAAACTTTCATTAAGCTTATGACAAGTTGAACACAAGGTATGAACAAGAGCAAGCATAGTGCGATCAAGTATGTAAACAATAGATATCATGCAAACAAACACTTTATCAAACAAGGGCAATCATTAAAAAAATGACTCCAATGAACATATAACAAGTAAATGTTCATCCGGACATGTACAACAAAGCAATCATTTATGATTACTTGCATGTCCAATTATACAACCAATGCAACATACATGAAGTATATGCATCTAGGAACAATCCTACTAAGGGCACAAGTGTGAAGTACTCAAGACATTTTAGCCATATCTATAAGTACAAAGAAAAATGCTACAAAAGCATTAAGATAGTCACAAACAATAATATTTTAAATAGCTAAGCATAATCATGAACTATGAGCAAAGCAAATATAGTTAATGTAGCACAAAGCTTTTTCTCTCTTTCTCCCCCTATCATATCACTCCCCCTATCATGAATCTTAGGAGCTGTGATGAACTTGGAACATATATACCTATAACCTGAAACACTTGCACAAAACACATTAGACCTTCAAGGTAAAACAAGTAATAAAATGACAAGTATAATGTAACAAGTAAATTGCGATCAAGTAAACATGATGTGAAACATATGGGCAACTTGATCATACACCAAAACAGTCATATAGAAATGACTACAATGACCACATAGTAAAGCAAATGATTATCCAAACAAGCATAAGGATGTATGCATGTTCAACACATAAACACTGAGAAAACAAGCATAAGGTAAAACAAGGTTTTCTCATAAAAGAATGTCTTCTCCCCCTTGATATATGCATCTCCCCTATGGATTTCTCCCCGTACGAATGTGCACGAGGTAGAATTTCTCCCCTTAAGAATGTGCACAAGAGTCATATAGAAATGATGAAAGTATACACTCCCCCTTTTTGCCACGAATAGACAAATGAATCAAGAGGAAGGTGGGAAAGAAAAGAAGATATGACAAGGGTAAAAGATGATGCATGAGGAGTGTAAGATAAATGAGAAAATGAAGCTCCAACATAAGACAAAAACATCAAAAAATGCTACAAAGCATAAAGAACATGACATGCTAAAGATGATGGATCATGATATAAACCTAGGCATGACATAGACACAAGAACATGTTATGTGTGCTAAAAGGTCTAAAAGGACTTAACTATCGTGAGTGAAGTGCAAAACATGTCAAGTGTTAGAGTGTGTGCAGCAAGGTGCATCTAGTGTGCATGTGAGATGCATGACCAATGCATGAATAAGCACTCACGGGGCAAAGTGCATAAAACACACCACCAATGATCAAAACATGATAAACATGAACTATTATGGTGATCCCCAAAGTTTGGTACTCATCGGAGTCCAAAACAACAACAAAATGTCATTTGGGCATTTTATCAAACACATAGAGTGCACACACTACACATGTATGTTAAACAATGCATGAACATATGAAAATCTTGCCTAAATACATGTTATTTTTGCCACAAGGGGCCAACAACTAAAGGAAATCATCATTTAAAACAAAGCCCAATCAAAAAGATTGACAAAAATTAAGTTTTCCAACTCCTATTTGAGAAAATCTCAACTATGAACATAAAACTCCCAAAAACATAATCTAAGGATCAAAATCAATGAAAAGAGTTAAAGATTACCTTAGAGATGTTAATGGAATGAAAAACACTTGAATTTAGTTGGGTTTTGATGTAGAAACATTAAAACAGGGGTTTGGGAGAGGATGGGAGACATTTAAAACAAATTACCCACGAAATGCCCTTTAAAAAGCTGACCTGGAAATTTTCGCTGGTATCTCGCTGGTTAGCTTCCCGTGAAAATTTTGCTGGTATCTCGTTGGTATTTCGCTGGTAAGCCTTACTCGCGAAACAGCCGCGAAACAGTCGCGAAACTCTCTGTGTAAAGCTGAAAAACTTGAGAATTGGACCATTTAACTCCCAATTGAGCTTATACATGAAATAGGTCACGAAAACACCCAGAAAACATGTTTTTCACACAAAAACACTTTAAAAACTTTGAAAAACATGGGTGATAAAAATCACTTTCAAAAGCAAACAAAAAGAACAAAAATCTTTTTGGTTTGATCCACATATGGTTGAGCACACACATATCACATTTGAACACGTACAATCACACAAATGAAATAGATATTCATTAAACATTAACCTTGTGTGTTGTGTGTGTGAATCAAGTGTGGAATAGTCCTTAGACTAGAGTGAAGCTTCAATGATCAATTCAATCAAGTCATACACAACTAATACGAAATCAAGTAGTCTATCTCAATTATAGAAATGAGCATATATGACCTCCCACAAGAGAATGATTACAAAATTTAGAAGCTTTTCATTTGGCTTTTGCATAATTCATGACATTTGATCCTTTTTGGATAATACATCTCTTTTTGAGATTGGTGTTTGAAATTTTTGATATTTCAACATTGTGATTTAGCCTTTGGCTTTTTGAGCACCATACATTTCAATTTAAAAGGTCGCTTTCCCTTTTTCCTAGTCAAATACTAGTATGTGCGACAGGTTTTTGTAGCTCATAATCTCTTTTTCATTTTGAGATTTACATTTGGTGAGGTCTATTTGCAAAAACATAAAAATAAAAATGGGAAGATATATAGGCACAAGTCTATGCAAGTATCAAGACAAACAAGACTATTGACCAATCATTCATGACAAGCTTGAAGATCTATTTACAACAATCACACATAGATTTCAAGATTTCTCCCACAAAGATATATGTGCATACATAATAAGCTAAGCTCGTAAATGCACTACGCCATTAGTATGAAGGTACTAGGCCAAACTCACATGTGAAAAGTGCTCTAATATATATGATCAAACTTTTTGAATTTTTCATTTTTTATGTGGTTTTGGATTTTTACACACAAAACAAAGACATAAAAGTAAGATCAAAACAAAAACAAAACAATGCATATAAAGAGATGCATGATGCACAAATGCATGACAATGAAGCATTTAATGCATGAAGGGTCCTACAAAGATCGAAAGAATTAGATCAAGGACCAAAAGAGCAAAAGCTCAACCATAGGAACCCTTCCTCATCTAAATGGAACTATTGTTTGGAATGAGTGTCTCATGAGAAGCGAGATGAAGGTTGGAAGAATGAGAACCGGAGATGCACATAGACAAAGAGGTAAGAACATCAAAGACTTTTTCCAAAAACTTACCATTTTCCCCCAAAACCGGTTTAGTTTTCATAGCACAACTTCCAAGAAGCTCAAGTTTCTCTTTTCTTCTGATTCTTTTAAGAGCTTGAAACTTAGAGTAAGGAGGTCTTAGATGACCAAAGGCACCACAATGGTGACAAACAATGTGTTTAGGCCCACTAGGCTTTTTGGGAAGAGGTCTAGCAACATGTGTTTGTTCTCTCTTTAACTTATGACATTAAGGTCTTATATGACCAATCACACCACAATGGTGGCAAGTAGGATCAAACTTAAATCCACTCAATTCCTTAGGATGGGACCTAAACAGAGGCTTTGGCTTGAGACCTTTCTCTCTACTTTTTGATTTCTTTTGTGTGGAGGAATGTATACCGATTTGTCCTTTGAGATAGAACACACAATAGGCACAAAATCAGGTACTACAACATGATTGCAACAAATATTTTCATCCTTTTTAGCAATAGGTTCAGCAATCAAACACTTGGTATGCATTTTCAGAGATTCATTCTCACATTTTAGCTCATCAACAAGTTTGTTAGACAAAACAAGTTTAGCATCCAAGTCCATATTCAAACATTCAAACTCTTTCTGCTTTTCAAGAGAATTTTCAGCAAGTTTCTTATATTTCTCAATCAATTTGTTGGATTTATTGAGCTTAGCAATCAAATCATCCTTTTCAAAAATTAACTTGCTCAAATTCTTATGAAACTTGTTAGCCCTTTTCTTCAAGAGTTTAACATTTGGAATATCAACAACAACACCCATAGATTCATGTAACATGTCATCACAATCATGTGGATAAACACTCATAGAGACATTTTCACAAACACATGGTATGCTACAATCAACAATATCCATAGACGCATACAAAGCATTATCCATGGCAAAACACACAAAGGGTCAAGGATCACACTTAAGTAATGAAACCGAAACAAGTGTACCCGCTCTGATACCAATTGAAAGCTCGAAATGTGTGAAAACACAAGAGCTTGTTTAGACCCCCAATTCAAATTACGGCTTGGTTGATTTTACACTAACTTAATACTAAATGCGGAATAGTGTAAACACAAGCATACAAGCAATAGAACTACTCTAATCCATATTTAAAGCAACACAGCAATAAAATGAAATGAACAAGAGTAGGGAAGAGAGATGCAAACACAGATAACACCGAGACGTGTTATCGAAGAGGAAACCGAAGAACTCGGCGAAAAACCTCTGTGCCGCCCTCCAAGCGGTAATCGATCCACTAGAAAATCAGTTGGGATACATGGGTAAGCAAGAGACCCTCCAAGCCTAATCTACCCTCTGTACCTAAGCCCTCCAAGCTCCTACTCCAACAAGGCTTCTCGGAACCGTGTCTTGTCTAGCTCTCCGGATCCCGCAACAAGCTCCATGTTGCATCTGCCATCCTTGGCTTCTTCCAATGTTTCCCAGCAGCACCAAAACCTCACTGGACACTCTCAAATGGTGTGGTAAGTGTTTGGGCTATTGACCTCTCAATGGTATGGAAATGGAAAGGTAAGAGATGAGGAAATTTCATAAACAAATGTGTAGAGAATTGTTGGTATAACAATTTCTAACTCTCAAGTGTTTTAGCTAGGGTTTTCTCTTAGAAACTCTCTTTCACATTTGTGGGTAATATGGGTATATATAGTGAGGGTACAGAAAGTGTGTATCAAACAGTACAGACTGGCAAAACAGAATGTCTCGCGGGTGTCTCGTGGGAAGGCCTTACCCGCGAGATACTCGCGAGACACAGCTATCTCCATATGTACAGACTCTTCGCATTCCAGTCATGTGCAGGGCACATGCATCTTTTCATGGGATGCTTAGTCGCGAGATACCCGCGAAAACCCTCCTTGCTTTAATAGCTTGAGTCTTCACACTCTCTCTTACTATCACACAACCCTTACAATAAATTCCCACAACAAATACAGGGTACAAAAGCTTGAATAAAATTACAATCAAATTTGGCACGGAATAAAAGCCAACAAAATGCATATTTGTAAATCACAACTTTAAATTTTTTGCTCCTATGAATCATAGAAACAAAATGTTAATCTAGGTAAAGGGTTGTTTTTCAACCTACCCGACTCCTTTATTAACCTTTGAAAGGCTAAATATATAAATAAAACAAATAATAGAAATGATCTCTTTAATTTTGTCTTCAAAAATCTTTTTTACTTCCACAACCCAGCCTAGTCGAGACCTCACCAAGCCCTTCTTTTTTATTCCAATGAATCATAGAAAAAAAATATATTAATCTAGGCTAAAGGGTATATGAGCAACTTACAAGACCCCTCTATTAGCCTTTGAACAGCTAAATATATAAATAAATTAAATATATAAATAAAATAAATAATAGAAAAGATCACTTTGATTTTGTCTATAACCTAGTCTAGGCAGGACCTCGCCAAGCCTTTCTTTTTAGTTCCTATGAATCATAGAAAAAAAATGGTTAATATTAGCTAGATGATCGATAAGCAACTTACCCGGCTCTTTTATTAGCCTTTGAAGGGCTAGATATATTAATAAAATAAATAATAGAAAAGATCTTTTAAATTTTTTTTTTTCCTGCAAAAGCCTTTTTTACTTCCACAATCCCATCTAATCTAAACATCACGGAGCCTTTCTATTTTTGTTCCTATGAATCATAGGAAAAAAATGATAATCTTGGCTAGAAGGTCAATGCTCAACTTACCCAGCTCTGTTATTAGCCTTTGAAGAGAAAAATATATAAACAAAATAAATATATTATTAAAATAAATAATAGAAAACATCTCTTTTATTTTGTCCACAATCTAATCTAGTTAGGACCTCACCAAGCCTGTCTTTTGTATTCCGATGAATCATTGTAAAAAAATGTTAATCTTGGCTAGAGGGTTGATCAGAAACTTACCCAGCTCCTCTATTAGCATTTGAAAGGCTAATTATATAAATAAAATAAAGATATTAATAAAAAAAATAATGAAAAAGATATCTTTGATTTTGTCCACAACCCAGCTTAGTCAGGACATCACTGAGCCTTTCTTTTTTGCTCCTATTAATCATAGAAAAAAAATGTTAATCTGGGTAAAGGGTTGATGCTCAACTTACTCGGCTCCTCTATTAACCTTTAAAAGGCTAAATATATAAATAAAACAAATAATAGAAATAAATGATCTCTTTAATTTTGTCTTCAAAAGTCTTTTTTACTTCCATAACCTAGCCTAGTCGAGACCTCACTGAGCCTTTCTTTTTTATTCCTATGAATCATAGAAAAAAATATTAATCTAGGCTAGAGGGTCGATGAGCAACTTACAAGACCCCTCTATTAGCCTTTGAATGGCTAAATATATAAATAAAATAAATAATGAAAAAGATCTCTTTGATTTTGTCCATAACCTAGCCTAGTTAGGACATCACTGAGCCTTTCTTTTTTGCTCCAATGAATCATAGAAAAAAATGTTAATCTGGGTAAAGGGTCGATGCTCAACTTACCTGGCTCCTCTATTAACCTTTGAAAGGCTAAATATATAAATAAAATAAATAATAGAAATGATCTCTTTAATTTTGTCTTCAAAAATCTTTTTTACTTCCACAACCCAGCCTAGTCGAGACCTCACTGAGCCTTTCTCTTTTATTCCTATGAATCATTGAAAAAAATATTAATCTAGGCTAGAGGATCGATGAGAAACTTAGTCAATTCCTCTATTAGCCTTTGAACGACTAAATATATAAATAAAATAAATAATAGAAAAGATCTCTTTGATTTTGTCTACAACCTAGCCTAGGCAGGACCTCGCCAAGCCTTTCTTTTTAGTTCCTATGAATCATAGAAAAAAAAATGGTTAATCTTAGCTAGATGATTGATGAGCAACTTACCCGGCTCTTCTAATAGCCTTTGAACGGCTAAATATATTAATAAAATAAATAATAGAAAAGATCTTTGAATCTTTTTTCTGTAAAAGCCTTTTTTACTTCCACAATTCAGTCTAATCAAAACATCACAGAGCCTTTCTTTTTTTGTTCTTATGAATCATAGGAAAAAAAAAAAATGATAATCTTGGTTGGAGGGTCAATGCTCAACTTACCTAGCTTCGTTATTAGCCTTTGAAGAGAAAAATATATAAACAAAATAAATATATTAATAAAATAAATAATAGAAAATATCTCTTTTATTTTGTCCACAACTCAATCTGGTCAGGACTTTGCCAAGCTTGTCTTTTTTTATTCCTATGAATCATTGTAAAAATATGTTAATCTTGGCTAGAGGGTTGTTCAAAAGCTTACGCATATCCTCTATTAGCATTGGAAAGGCTAATTATATAAATAAAATAAATATATTAATAAAACAAATAATGAAAAAGATATCTTTGATTTTGTCCACAACCCAACTTAGTCAAGACATCATTGAGCCTTTCTTTTTTGCTCCAATGAATCATAGAAAAAAATGTTAATCTGGGTAAAAGGTTGATGCTCAACTTACCTGGCTCCTCTATTAACCTTTGAAAGGCTAAATATATAAATAAAACAAATAATAGAAATGATCTCTTTAATTTTGACTTCAAAAGTCTTTTTTACTTCCACAATCCAGCCTAGTCGAGACCTCACCGAGCCTTTCTTTTTTATTCCTATAAATTGTAGAAAAAAAATATTAATCTAGGCTAGAGGGTCGATGAGCAACTTACTTGACTCCTCTATTAGCCTTTGAATGGCTAAATATATAAACAAAATAAATAATAGAAAAGATTTCTTTGATTTTGTCTACAACCTAGCCTAGGCAGGACATTGCCAAGCCCTTTTTCTTAGTTCCTATGAATCATAGAAAAGAAATGGTTAATCTTAGCTAGATGATCGATGAGCAACTTACCCGACTTTTCCATTAGCCTTTGAAGGGCTAAATATATTAATAAAATAAATAATAGAAAAGATATTTTAATTTTTTTTCCTGTAAAAACCTTTTTTACTTCCACAATCCAGTCTAATCAAAACATCGTGGAGCCTTTCTTTTTTTGTTCCTCTGAATCATAGAAAAAAATGATAATCTTGGCTAAAGGGTCGATGCTCAACTTACCCAGCTCTGTTATTAGCCCTTGAAGGGAAAAATATATAAACAAAATAAATATATTATTAAAATAAATAATAGAAAAGATCTCTTTTATTTTGTCCACAACCTAGTCAAGTCAGGACCTTTCCAAGCCTGTCTTTTTTATTCCTATGAATCATTATAAAAAAAATGTTAATCTTGGCTAGAGGGTTGATCAAAAACTTACCGAGCTCCTCTATTAGCATTTGAAAGGCTAATTATATAAATAAAATAAACATATTAATAAAATAAATAATAAAAAAGATTTCTTTGATTTTGTCTACAACCCAGCCTAGTCAAGAAATCACCAAACCTTTCTCTTTTGCTCCTATGAATCATAGAAAAAAATGTTAATCTAGGTAAAGGGTCGATGCTCAACTTACACGGCTCCTCTATTAGCCTTTGAAAGGCTATATATATATAACAAATAATAGAAATGATCTCTTTAATTTTGTCTTCGAAAGCCTTTTTTACTTCCACAACCTAGCCTAATCGAGACCTCACCGAGCCTTTCTTTTTTGATTCCTATGAATCATAGAAAAAAATATTAGTATAGGCTAGAGCAACTTACCTAGCTCCTCTTTAGCCTTTGAAATACTAATTATATTAATAAAATAAATAATAGAAAAGATCTCTTTCATTTTGTCCACAACCGAGTCTAGTCAAGACCTCGTCAAACCTTTCTTTATTGCTTTTATGAATCATAGAAAAATAAAAGGTTAATCTTGGGTAAAGGGCCAATGCTCAACTTACCCGGCTCCTTTGTGAGCCATTGAATGACTAAATATATAAATAAAGTAAATATATTCATAAAATAAATAATACAAATGATCTCTTTTAGTTTATCTGTTAGAGCATATTTACTCCCACAATCTAGCCAAGTTAAGAACTCGTCGAGCCTTTCTTTTTTATTCAAATGAATCATAGGAAAGAAAATGTTAATCTTGGCTAGAAGGTTGATGAGCAATTTACCCAGCTCCTCTATTAGCCTTTGAAAGGCTAATTATATAAATAAAATACATATATTAATAAAATAAAAAATATAAATGATCTTTTTGATTTTGTCCAAAACCCATCCTAGCCAGGATCTCGTCAAGCCTTTCTTTTTTGTTCCTATGAATAATAGAAAAAAAAAAATATTAATCTTGGCTAGAGGATCGATGAGCAACTTACCAAGCTCCTCTATTAGCCTTTGAACAGCTAAATTTATAAAAATAATAAATATATAAATAAAATAAATAATAGAAAATATCAATTTGATTTTGTTTGCAAGAGCCTTGTTTATATCCACAACCTAGCATAGTCAAGACCTTGTCGAGCCTTTCTTTTTTATTCCTATGAATCATGGGGGGAAAAATGTTAGTCTTGGCTAAAGGGTCAATGAGCAACTTACTCAGCTCCTCTATTAGCCTTTGAATGACTAATTAATAAAAATATTAATAAAATAAACAATGGAAAAGATTTGTTTGATTTTGTCCTTAATCCAGCCTAGTCTGGACCTTGCTAAGCCTTTCTTTTTTGTTCCTATGGATCATAGAAAAAAAAAAGGTTAATCTTAACTGGGGGTCGATATGCAACTTACTCGGTCCTTTATTAGCCTTTGAACGGTTAAATATATTAATAAAATAAATAATAGAAAAAATCTCTTGAATTTCATTTGCAAGAGCCTTTTTTACTTTCACAACCTAGCCTAGTCAGGACCTTGCTGAACCTTTTTTTTGTTCCTTTGAATCATAGAAAAAAAAATGTTAATCTTGGTTAGAGGGTCGTTGCTCAACTTACTTGGCCCCTCTATTAGCTTTTGAGCGGCTAAATATATAAACAAAATAAATAGTAGAAAAAAAACTCTTTGATTATGTCCACAACCCAGCCTAGTCAGTTCCTTGTTGAGACTTTCTTTTTCATTCCTATGAATCATAGAAAGAAATGTTAATCTTGGCTAGAAGGTCGATTAGCAACTTGCCTGGGCCCTTTATTAGCCTTTGAATGGCTAATGTGGACTCCTCACATATGGTAGGGGTCGCAATTCCTATATAATTTTTAATATCCCAATAATTTTATATATTCCATAAAATACTATATATTATTACTTAGGGCAAGACTTAGGTACATTACTTAGGTGATATTCCTTAGGTTCCCCTCTTAAGATTCTGCCATGTGGATTTTTTCTCATGGAATGGAAGTGTATTTTTTAGTTATGTAGCCATATGGCTAAATCCTAAGAAGGGAACCTAAGGAACAGCACCTAAGGTACTATACCTAAGTTTTGTCCTATTACTTATATACATAATTTATAGAATTAATAAATAAAAAGTAAATTTATAAATAAGTTATATATGTAATATTAAATATATAAGTTAAATAAATAATAACGTAGAACTCTTTTCTTTCTTCCGCAAGAGCTTTTTTCATTTCCACAACGCAGCCTAGTCAAGACCTCAATTCATGAAAAAAAAAAAATGTTAATCTTAGGTAGAGGATATTGGATTATAGAATTAAAAAGATCCTTACAGAATTTATGGAAGTGAGATCCCGACAACCATGGGATTACTGGGCTCGAATCCCCAATTAATTTGTATTCCATTTTGGGTTTAGCCCATAATAGGAGGCCCTAAGAGAAGTTTGGCTAATAACTGATGATTTGAAAAGGTAGTATAATGGTTTTCTAATGGAAGTGTGACTGTTCGAGGAGAATTTCAGACAACCAGGTTGTCCCTTTAGGAAATCGAGCTGGATCCCCTTCCCCAACTATTGTCTTCTAATCTCTCACTGTTCACTCGCATTTCTCTCCCCAAAATTATGTTCCAACCTCTTGCACCTCCCCCTTGTCCCATTTTTATAAGCTTACTTTTAGTGGGTTTGTCATGATTAGAGAATCTTTGGCATGTATGTGGGTCCCTCCACTTATAGGGCTTGGATGGTTTCCTAAGCCTGGGCTACTATTCTAGCACGTCTAATCACGCATCAGTGATAGGGCCCACAGTTATGCCATCAAAATGATTTTCTAGTAAGTTGTGTCTGATGCCAAACCTTGTGTTCAGCGGGGGGATTTTTCAAAGACATTACCTTCCTTCTTCAAGGATAATAGGCTTTGTTCGGATATACATGCTGGGGAAGCGTGGGTCTGTGTTTAAGTTTTTCGTTCATTAGATTTGGACCAAACCTAAATTTACTGGCCTCAGGCTTAGGCCCAATAGACTCTTTTTAAGCCCTGGGCTTCGGCCTAGTATAGACTGAGCTCTTGTCTACTTACAATAGCCCCCTACGATCCTATCTCCAATACGTGGTGAGGGGATCGTGGTTGTGACCATGGCATTTTAGGATATGTATCGCTATAACCATCACATCTTGGTGACACCAAGCGTCAAATAATAAATACGTCGGATTTGACAGTTATCATGGATAAACGGTCATGATTGCCTGTCCGTTGAGCTCCCAAGGTACATGAAGATCGAGGGGCAACGTGGGCATTCAATAGATTTGGACCAAACCTAAATTTACTAGCCTCAGGCTTAGGCCCAATATGGGCTAAGCTCTTATTGAGCATTGGCTTAGTATAGACTGAGCTCTTATCCACCTACAATAGCCCCCCACGATCCCATCTCCAATTCATGGTGAGGGGATCATGGTTGTGACCTTGGCATCTTAGGACATGCACCGCTATAACCGTCATGTCTTGGTGACACCAAGCATCAGACAATAAATGCGCTGGATTTGACAGTTGTCATGGATCAACGGTCATGATTGCCTGTTCGTTGAGCTCCCAAGGGACGACGTGGGCAATAATTTTCCCGCTCATTGATCCAATTCTTACCATATAAATACTCCCCTGGGGCTTTAGCTTCATTTCTTCTATTTCTTTCCTCTGAGCCTTTCACTCTCTCACTAACCCTGTCTCTTTTCCTTCTTAAAGCATTCCTACCGAGACCACCTGCCCAACCCCTGTAAGAATACTCATCCTTTCTCATTTTCATGTTCTTTGGGTAGTTATGGGTAGATTTGCTAGGTTGGTAGACAACCACAAGGCAATCTTGGCTTTTAAGGCCAAGTATCACATCCTTCATGATATTGAAATAGAGTTTTACACTCAAGATGCTGTAGCCAAACAGTGGGTACCAGGGGCTATTTTTGTTTCCTTAATAGCCTGCAATAGAAGGTGGAGTTAGGTTTCCTTTTAGCTCTCTCTTGATACATGTCCTTAAGCTCTATAGGCTCAGACTTGAAAAATACATGCCCATCCTCTTTCGTGTGGTTGGGTGTATAGAAAAGTTTAATAGGCAGTTCTGCCTAAAGCTCACCAACCATGCTATAAATTATATCGATAATTGTTGCAATAACCTATCCTCGGGTTACTACATCAAGGTCCACCGAGGCCGATTAAGGCAGATTTCGTGTCTTTCTGACCACAACAAGAATTCACAAGAGGAATTGTCAAAGGTCACGAATTCTCAAAGGTCACTGGGAACTGCCTACTGAGGAGATCTCACGCCCGGCCTCCTCGAACAAACTAGGTCCGTAGATCCAAGGGGTTGTTGCATATCTTTCTTTTTTTTTGGATAATTACAGATTATCCATCTGTGGTTTAGCCCTAATTTAACTTATCCACCCGTGATTTTATTTGGCGAAAAACACATTTTGGTCCCTATATTTTCACACGATTCTTACTTTGGTCCTTAAATTTTATTTTTACCGCTTTTAGTCCCTGTTTAGAAAAACGCCTTCTGTTTTAGTCCTTTCCGTCAGTGCCGTTAGGGCACTAACCTACGTGGCAAACGGAATTATTAAAATAATAATAAAAAATTTTATTTTGTCATTAAAAAATGCCAAGTCAGCATTTAAATTTAAAAAAATAATTTATTAAATTTAATTAAATAAAAAAATAAAAAACAGAAATAAAAATAAAAAATCACATTAATTAAGATTGAAGTGTGTTTTGAGCAAGAACAACAAGAACACATACTCAAACCCAGAAATTAAAATTCAAAAATTAAAATTTTCAAAATCATCATTTTCTCAACCCAGCAAAATCATCAAATCCTAAAACTCCAAACTACCAAATCAATCCAAAAATACCTCACAACCAATCTAAAAATATTCTGCAAAAATATTCTCCAACTGCTTCTGCGCCCAAAATGGTCAGCGCCCCAACCGCAAACCCAACAACGAACACCATCAACCATAGAAACAGCACCATCATTTTGACTGTTTGCTGGGTATGAAACGAGGTTTCCATCAAATAGCATCACGAGATGAAACCGTCCAGTTGAGTGGTCACTCTCACTCAAACTGGAGAGCAGTTGACCTCCAGTGAACAGAGCCTGATCTCCTAAAATGGTATCAGTAGGATAATCAAAACTCTGCCAGATGAACTTAGAATCCTTGTCATAGAGCACAAAATTTCCAGAATCAAGCATGGCGGCATGAGAAACTGATTTGTTGCACTACTAGCAATGAGGTGTTTCTGTCCTTGCTCTGTTATTAACAGAAGCTTACCATCCTTGGTAAATTCCAGCTTTGCCTTTGAAGTGACAGGTGGATCGTCACGATTTGTTGTCCACACAACTGTTTTGTTGTCCATACCAACCAACCAGTGGGCAACCAAATTTGTTGAAAATGATGGTGTTGTTTCTATGGTTGATGGTGTTCGTTGTTGGGTTTGCGATTGGGGCGCTGACCATTTTGGGCGCAGAAGCAGTTGGAGAATATTTTTGCAGAATATTTTTAGATTGGTTGTGAGGTATTTTTGGATTGATTTGGTAGTTTGGAGTTTTAGGATTTGATGATTTTGCTGGGTTGAGAAAATGATGATTTTCAAAATTTTAATTTTTGAATTTTAATTTCTGGGTTTGAGTATGAGTTCTTGTTGTTCTTGCTCAAGACACACTTCAATCTTAATTAATGTGATTTTTTATTTTTATTTTTGTTTTTTATTTTTTTATTTAGTTAAATTTAATAAATTATTTTTTTAAATTTAAATGCTGACTTGGCATTTTTTAATGACAAAATAAAATTTTTTATTATTATTTTAATAATTCCGTTTGCCACGTAGGTTAGTGCCTTAACGGCACTGACGGAAAGGACTAAAACAGAAGGCGTTTTTCTAAACAGGGACTAAAAGCGGTAAAAATAAAATTTAGGGACCAAAGTAGGAATCGTGCGAAAATATAGGGACCAAAATGTGTTTTTCGCCATTTTATTTTTGATACTTTACCCACCCGTGGTTCATTCCGTCTATACTGCGTAACCCACCTCTAATTTTTCCATTACTCTAACATGTTTCATCAAAAAATCAAACAAGAAATCAGATCAAACACTCCTCTCCCACACGCTCTTTATGCTTGCTCAACCACTTGGGATCTTAGATGCTCCACAAACAGGACTGATCTCTTCACTTGTTGCTTCTGTTTAGGCTGAAGAACTTGGATTTAGATGTGATGGTAAGCCACTTCTAATTTTTCTGTCTCTGTCTGTGTTTGTTTGAAGTGTGCGGTGATGAGGCTATTTGTGGACTAGAGTTTCTGATAGAGGTTCTTCTTCCCTTCTGATTACAAACCCTTGGCTGTCTGAGCACGTTACCTCCTCTATTTCTTTTTATTTTTTGGTTTTTTTTTTAATTTTTTTAATTATTTTTTTTTTTATGTGTATAAAAGATGCATGATTTTTTGAATTGGGCCAATGATGATAACTTCATTATCTTAGCGGATTTCGATGAGAGATTTATTTCGTTGATCTGAATGTTACACACACTGAAGCCCTCTAATAATATGTATGTTGTCTTTTAAATATTATATAGTTTCACTTTTTTTTTTCCTTTTAATTGTTAAATTTGGTTTGTGGGACTTGGTTGCTATGATGAGATTAAACACTTGGATAATGTTTTAGGCAATGGACGAGACCCCAAAGGCCTCACCGTGAGCTCATTTTATTAAAACTACTTCTCTTTCCACTGAGCTCTAGTCCCAACAAATCCATTGCTCAATTTATGCAATTGTGTACTATATATGTGTGTGTGTTTTTAATCAAATCTGTTTGGGTTTTTCTTGATTATTTTTTTTAGGGTTTGAATTTTCTAGGTTTTGATGTAAAAGTGTTTGTGTTTTTTCAGATTAGGAAATTCAGTTTCCTTTTCCGTTTGGGGTTTTTGATTGTTGTGGGGTTTACTGCAAGGGGGTTTGTGATTTGGGAAATTCCACGTTGTTACTTCAATTTTGGTGTTTCTGGAATTTTTTTTTGAGCAGGTGCATTATTGGAATTGTCTGGAAAGGTTTCACTTTCAGATTAGGAAATTCAGTTTCCTTGCACGATCAAAACCCAGATGATTCTCTGTCTAATAAATTAAGTGGGTGGCATTGTAGCATCTAAGATCCCAAGTGGGTGAGCAAGTGTAGAGAGTGTGTGGGAGAAGAGTCTTGTTTGATTTTTTGATGAAATGAGTTAGAGTAACGGAAAAATTAGAGGTGGGTTATGGAGCATAGACGGAATGAATCACGGGTGGGTAAAGTGTCAAAAATAAAACCACGGGTGGGTAATCTGTAATTATCCTTTTTTTTTTTCTTTTTTTTTTTTGTTGTTGTTGTGTAACACTACGTGTTTTCCACTAATTCCCCTTTCTCTAATTTTTGGTGTGCAGATTCTTGAAACATTAAGGCGAACTTGAATTTTGTGGAAGTGCAAAACCCCAATCAAATTCTTCGATTTGAAGTTTACGCCCACACTGATGGTCACTCCATGCCTTAAGATGCTATAGCCGAACAGTGGGTAGCAGGGGCTATTTTTGTTTACTAAATAGCCCACAATAGAATGTGGGGTTGGATTTCCTTTTAGCTCTTTCTTGATACATGTCCGTAGGTTCTACAAGCTCAACCCTAATAAATGCATGGCCAACCTCTTCTACGTGGTTGGATGTATATAAAAGTTTCATAGGCAGTTCGACCTAAAGCTCACCCACCATAATATAAATTATATCTATAATTGTTGTAGTAACTTATCCTCAGGCTACTACATTAAGGTCCACCAAGGCCGATTAAGGCAGATTTCATGTCTTCCTGACTCTAGCAAGAATTCACAAGAGGATTTCTTAAAGGTCATTCAGAACTGGTATGCTAAGGAGATCTCATGCCCAACCTTTTTGAACAAACCAGTTTCGTAGATCCAAGGGGTTGCTGCATATCCATTTTTTTTTTTAATTATCCAACACCAGGTGTTTTCTACTAATTCCCCCTTCTCTAATTTTTGGTGTGCAGATTCTTAAAACGTTAAGCCAAACTTGAATTTTGTGGAAATGCAAAACCTCGACCGGATTCATCGGTTTGAAGTTTACGCTCACTCTAATGGTCACTCTGTGCCTCAAGATGCTATAGCTAAATAGCCAGCCCTGATAAATGTATGCCCATCCACTTATGCATGGTTGGGTGTATAGAAAATTTTAATAGGTAGTTCGGCCTAAAGCTCACCCACCATGATATAAATTATACCTATAATTATTGCAGTAACCTATCCTCTAGCTACTACATAAAGGTCCACCAAGGCCGATTAAGGCAAATTTCGTGTCATGTATACTACGACAAGAATTCACAAGATGAATTCTTAAAGGTCCTTGGGAACTGGTATGCTGAGGAGATCTCATGCTCGGCCTCTAAGAACAAACCAGGTTTGTGGATCCAAGTGGTTGTTGGATATCCTTTAAAAAAAAAAAAAAAAAAAAAAATCTAATACTAGGTGTTTTCTATTGATTCCCCTTTCTCTGATTTTTGGCGTGTAGATTCTCCAAACATTAAGCCGATCTTGAATTTGGCAGTAGTGCAAAACATCAACCGAATTCCTCAATTTGAAGTTTACGCCCACTTTGATGGTCACTCTGTGCCTCAAGATGCTATAGCCAAACAGCGGGTACCAGGGGCTATTTTTGTTTCCTTCATAGCCCGCAATAGAAGGTGGGGTTAGGTTTCCTTTTAGCTCTCTCTTGATACATGTCCTTAGGTTCTATAGTCTCAGCCCTGATAAATGCATGCCCAACCTCTTCCATGTGGTTGGGTGTATAGAAACGTTTAATAGGCAATTCGATCTAAAGCTCACCCACCCTATTATAAATTATATCTATAATTGTTGCAGTACCCTATCCTCGGGCTACTACATCAAGGTCCATCGAGGCCAATTAAAGCAAATTTCGTGTTTTCCAGACTCCAACAAGAATTCACAAAAGGAATTCTTAAAGGTGATTGGGAACTAGTATGCTGAGGAGATCTCATGCTCGCCCTTCAGGAACAAACCTTGTTTGTAGTTTTTTTTTTTATATCTAACACTAGGTGTTTTCTACTAATTCCCCCTTCTCTGAATTTTGGTGTGCATATTCTCCAAACATTAAGCCAAACTTCAATTTGTGGAAGTACAAAACCTTAACCGGATTCTTCGATTTGAAGTTTATGCCCACTTTGATGGTCAGTCCATGCCTCAAGATGCTATAGTCGAATAGCGAGTACTAGGGGCTATTTTTGTTTCCTTAATAGCTCGCAATAGAAGGTGGGGTTACATTTCCTTTTAGCTCTCTCTTGATACATGTCATTAATTTCTATAGGCTCGGCCCTGATAAATGCATGCACAACCTTTTCCGAGTGGTTGGGCATATAGAAAAGTTTAACAAGCAGTTCAACCTAAAGCTCACCCACTGTGATATAAATTATATCTATAATTGTTGCAATAACCTGTCATCAAGCTACTACATCAAGGTCCACCAAGGCCGATTAAGGTAGATTTCGTGTCTTTTAAACTCCAACAAGAATTCATAAGAGGAATTCATAAAGGTCCTTGGGAATTGGTATGCTGAGGAGATCCCATGCCCGACCTCCAAGAACAATCCAGGTCAGTGGATCCAAGTGGATGTTGCATATCTAATAATTCCCCTTTCTCTGATTTTTGGCGTGCAGATTCTCTAAACGTTAAGCCGAACTTGAATTTGGTAGTAGTGCAAAACCTCAATCGAATTTCTCGGTTTGAAGTTTACGCCCACTCTGATGGTCACTCCGTGCCACAAGATGCTATAGTCAAACAGTGGGTATCAGGGCCTATTTTTGTTTCCTTCATAGGCTGCAATAGAAGGTGGGGTTAGGTTTCCTTTTAGCTCTCTCTTGATACATGCCCTTAGGTTCTATAGTCTCAACCTTGATAAATGCATGCCCAACCTCTTCCATGTGGTCGGGGTGTATAGAAAAGTTTAATAGGCAATTCGGTCTAAAGCTCACCCACCATGTTATAACTTATATCTGTAATTGTTACAGTACCCTAAACTCCGACTACTAAATCAAGGTCCACTGAGGTCGATTAAAGCAGATTTCGTGTCTTCTTGACTCCAACAAGAATTCACAAAAGGAATTCTTAAAGGTGACTGGGAACTGGTATGTTGAAGAGATCTCATGCCCGACCTCCAAGAACAAACCAGGTCAGTGGATCCAAGTGGATGTTGCATATCCTCTTTTTCTTTTCTTTTTTTTTTCTTTTTTTTTTAATCTAATAATTCCCCTTTCTCTGATTTTTGGCGTGCAGATTCTCCAAACGTTAAGCCGAACTTGAATTTGGTAGTAGTACAAAACCTCAACTGAATTTCTCGGTTTGAAGTTTACGCCCACTCTGATGGTCACTCGGTGCCACAAGATGCTATAGCCAAACAGCGGGTACTAGGGGATGTTTTTGTTTCCTTAATAGCCCGTAATAGAATGTGGGGTTAGGTTTCCACTTAGCTCTCTCTTGATACATGTCCTTAGGTTCTATAAGCTTGACCCTGATAAATGCATGCCCAAACTCTTCCACGTGGTTGGGTGTATAGAAAATTTTAGTAGGCAATTCAGCCTAAAGCTCACTCACCACGATATAAACTATGTCTAAAATTGTTGCAGTAACCTATCCTCAAGCTACTACATCAGGATTCACCAAGGCTGATTATGGCAGATTTCGTATCTTCCAAATTGCAACAAGAATTCATAAGAGGAAATCTTAAAGGTCACTGGGAACTGGTATATTGAGGAGATCTCATGCCCACCCTCATCGATCAAACCAGGTTCGTATATCCAAGGGGTTGTTGCATATCCTTTATTTATTTATTTATTTTTAATTTTTTTATCTAACACTAGGTGTTTTCTACTAATTCCCCTTTCTCTGATTTTTGGTGTGTAGATTCTCGAAACGTTAAGTCGAACTTGAATTTTGTGGAAGTACAAAACCTCAACCGGATTCTTTGGTTTGAAGTTTACACCCACTCTGATGGTCACTCCATTCCTCAAGATGCTATTGTCGAACAACGGTTATCGGGGGCTGTTTTTGTTTCCTTCATAGCCCACAATAGTAGGTGGGGTTAGGTTTCCACAAGCTCCCTCTTGATGCATGTCCTTAGGTTCTATATGCTCAGTCCCGATAAGTGCATATCCAACCTCTTCCGCGTGGTAAGGTGTATAGAAAAGTATAATAGGCAGGTCGGCCTAAAGATCACCCACCACGATATAAACTATATCTATAATTGTTACAGCAACCTATCCTCAGACTATTACATCAAGGTCCACCAGCACCGAATAAGGCAAATTTCGTGTCTTTTTTACTCTAACAAGAATTCACAAAAGGAATTCTTAAAGGTCACTGGGAACTGGTATGTTGAAGAGATCTCATGCCCCTTTCTCCTCAAATAAACTAGGTGTTTAGATCCAAGGGGTCTTTAGATCTAACACTAGGTGTTTTATACTAATTCCCATTTCTCTGATTTTTGTTGTGCAGATTCTCCAAACGTTAAGCTGAACTTGAATTTGTGGAAGTGCAAAACCTCAACCGGATTCTTCGGTTTGAAGTTTATGCCTACTCTGATGGTCAATCCGTGCCTCAAGATGCCAAAGCTGAACAACGGGGACTAGGGGCTATTTTTGTTTCCTAAATAGCCTGCAATAGTAGGTGGGATTAGGTTTCCCTTTAGCTCTCTCTTGATAAATGTCCTTAGGTTCTATAGGCTCAGCCTTGATAAGTGCATGCCCAACCTCTTCCACGTGGTTAGGTGTATAGAAAAGTATAATACGCAGTTCTACCTATTGTTCACCCACCACGACATAAACAATATCTATAATTGTTGTAGCAATCTATCCTCAAGCTACTACATCGAGGTCCACCAAGGCCGACTAAGGCAGATTTTGTGTCTTCTTAACTCCACCAAGAATTCACAAGAGGAATTCCTAAAGGTCACTAGAACTAGTATGCTGAGTAGATCTCGTGCCCATCCTCCTCGAACAAACCAGGTTCATAGATCTAAGGGGTTGTTGCATTTCCCTTTTTTTTTTTCTATCTAACACTAGGTGTTTTCTATTAATTCGCCTTTCTTTGATTTTTGGTGTGCAGATGCTCCAAACGTTAAGCTGAACTAGAATTTGTGGAAGTGCAAAACCTCAACCGGATTCTTCAGCTTGAAGTTTATGCCCACTTTGATGGTTAGTCCGTGCCTCAAGATGAAAAGGCCAAACAACGGGGACCAAGGGTTATTTTTGTTTCCTAAATAGCCCGAAATAGAAGGTGGGGTTAGGTTTCCCTTTAGCTCTCTCTTGATACATGTCCTTAGGTTTTATAGGCTCAGCCTTGATAAGTGAATGCCCAACCTCTTCCGCGTGGTTGGGTGTATAGAAAAGTATAATAGGCAGTTCTGCCTATAGTTCACCCACCACGACATAAACAATATCTATAATTGTTGTAGCAATCTATCCTCGAGCTACTACATCAAGGTCCACCAAGGCCGACTAAGGCAGATTTTATGTCTTCCTAACTCCACCAAGAATTCACAAGAGGAATTAGTAGCAATCTAACTCCACTGGAACTGGTATGCTGAGCAGATCTCATTCCCGTCCTCCTCGAACAAACCAGGTTCGTAGATTTAAGGGGTTGTTGCACATCATTTTTTTTTTTTTCTATCTAATACTAGGTGTTTCTACTAATTCCCCTTTCTCTAATTTTTGGTGTGCAGATTCTCCAAATGTTTGGCTAAACTTGAATTTGTGGAAGTGCAAAACCTCAACCAGAATTTTCGGTTTGAAGTTTATGCCCACTCTGATGCTATAGTCGAATAGTGGGTACCAAGGGCTATTTTTGTTTCCTTAATAGCTCGCAATAAAAGGTGGGGTTTCATTTCCTTTTAGCTCTCTCTTCATACATGTCCTTAATTTCTACAGGCTTAGCCCTGATAAATGCTTGCCCAACTTCTTCCGCATGGTTAGGTGAATAGAAAAGTATAATAGGCAGTTTTGCCTATAATTCACCGACCACGACATAAACAATATCTATAATTGTTGTAGCAATCTATCCTCGGGCTATAACATCAAGGTCCACCAAGGCCGACTAAGGCAGATTTTGTGTCTTCCTGACTCCATTAGGAATTCACAAGAGGAATTCTTAAAGGTCATTGGAACTGGTATGTTGAGTAGATCTCATGCCCGTCCTCCTCGAACAAACTAGGTTTGTAGATCCAAGGGGTTGTTCATATCCTTTTTATTTATTTATTTATTTTATTAGCTAACACTGGGTGTTTTCTACTAATTCCCCTTTCTCTGATTTTTGGTGTGCAGATTCTCCAAACGTTAAGTTGAACTTGAATTTGTTGAAGTGCAAAACCTCAACCGGAATCTTCAGTTTGAAGTTTATGCCCACTTTGATAGTCAGTCCGTGCCTTAAGATGCTATAGTCAAACGGCATGTACTAGGGGCTATTTTTTTTTTTTTTTTTTCCTTCATAGCTCACAAAAGAAGGTGGGGTTACATTTCCTTTTAGCTCTCTCTCCATACATATCCTTAATTTCTGTAGGCCCAGCCTTGATAAATGGTTACCCAACTTCTTCCGCATGGTTAGGTGTATAGAAAAGTTTAATAGGCTATTCGGCCTAAAGCTCACCCACCATGATATAAAATATATTTATAATTGTTGTAGTAACCTATCCTTAGGCTACTATATCAAGGTCCACCAAGGCCGATTAAGGCAGATTTCTATCTTCTTAACTCCAACAAGAATTCACAAGAGGAATTCTTAAAGGTCACTGGGAACTGGTGTGCTGAGGAGATCTCATGCCCCTCTTCCTCGAACAAACCAAGTTCGTAGATCCAAGGGGATGTTGCATATCCTTTTTTTTTTTTTTTAATATATCTAACGCTAGTTGTTTTTTACTGAATCCTGTTTCTCTGATTTTTGGTGTGCAGATTCTCGAAACGTTAAGTTGGACTTGAGTTTTGTGGAAGTACAAAACTTCAACCGGATTCTTCGGTTTGAAGTTTGTGCCCTCCCTGATGGTCACTCCATGCCTCAAGATGCTATAGCCAAACAGCAGGTACTAGGGGCTATTTTTGTTTCCTTAATTGCCCGCAATGGAAGGTGGGGTTAGGTTTCCTTTTAGCTCTCTCTTGATACATGTCCTTAGGTTCGATAGGCTCAACCCTTATAAATGCCTGCCCAACCTCTTCCGCGTGGTTGGGTGTATGGAGAAGTTTAATAGGTAGTTCGACCCATAGCTCACCCACCATGATATAAATTATATTTATAATTGTTGCAGTAACCTATCCTTGGGCTGCTACATCAACATCCACTGAAGTCGATTCAGGCAAATTACGTGTTTTCTAGAATCCAACAAGAATTTAGAAGAGGAATTCTTAAGGTTCACTAGGAACTGGCATGCTGAAGAGATCTCATGCCCGGCCTCCTCAAACAAACCAAGTTCGTAGATCCATGGGGTGGTTGCATATCCTTTTGTGTGTGTGTGTGTGTGTGTGTGTGTGTGTGTGTGTGTGTGTGTGTGTAACACTAGCTGTTTTCTACTAATTCCCCTTTCTTTGATTTTTTGTGTGCAGATTCTCGATATGATAAGCCAAACTTAAATTTTGTGGAACTTCAAAACCTTAACCAAATTCGTCGGTTTAAAATATACACCCACTATGATGGTCACTCTGTGCCTCAAAATGCTATAGTCGAATAGCGGGTATTAGGGGCTATTTTTGTTTCCCTAATAGCCCGCAATAGAAGGTGGGGTTGGGCTTCCTTTTAGTTCTCTCTTGATACATGTCCTTATGTTCTATAGGCACAGCCTTAATAAATGGATGCCCAAACTCTTCCGCGTGGTTGGGTGTATAGAAAAGTTTAATAGGCACTTCTGCCTAAAGTTCACCCACCATAATATAAATTATATCCATAATTGTTGCAAAAACCCATCCACGGGCTTCCACATCAAGGTCGACCGATGCCGATAGAGACAGATTTCGTGTCTTCCTGACGCGAACAAGAATTCATAAAAGGTATTCTAAAAGGTCACTGGGAACTAGTATGCTGAGGAGATCTTATGCCGACCTCCTTAAACAAACCAAGTCCGTAGATCCAAGGGGTTGTTGCATATCCTTTATTTATTTATTTAATATTATCTAACACTAGGTGTTTTCTACTAAATTTCCTTTCTCTGATTTTTGGTGTACGGATTCTCGAAACGTTAAGATGAACTTGAATTTTGTGGTAGTACAAAACCTCAACCGAATTCTTCGGTTTAAAGTTTACACCCTCTCTGATGGTCACTCCGTGCCTCAAGATGCTATAGCAGAACAGCGAGTACCAGGGGCTATGTTTGTTTCCTTAATAGCCCACAATAGATGGTGGGGTTAGGTTTTGCTTTTAGCTCTCTCTTGATACATGTCCTTAAGTTCTGTAGGCTCAAACTTGATAAATGCATGCCCAACATCTTCGGCATGGTTGGGTGTATAGAAAAGGTTAATATGCAGATTGGCCTAAAGCTCACCCACCATGATATAAATTATGTCTATAATTGTTGCAGTAACGTGTCCTCAGGCTACTACATCAAGGTCCACCGAAGCTGATTAAGGCATATTTCATGTCTTCCTTACTTCAACAAGAATTCATTAAGGGTATGCTGAGTAGATAGCATGCCTAGCCTCCTCGAACAAACCTGATTCATAGATAAGTTTAATAGGCAGTTCGGCGTAATGCTCACCTACCATGATATAAATTATATCTATAATTATTGCAGTAACTTATCCTCGGGCTACTACATCAAGGTCCACCAAGGCCAATTATGGCAGATTTCATGTCTTCCTAACTCCAACAAGAATTCACAAGAGGAATTCCTAAAGGTCACTGGGAATTGGTATGCTGAAGAGGTCTCATGCCCGACCTCCTCAAACAAACCAAATTCGTAGATCCAAGGGGTTGTTGCATATCCTTTTTTCTTTTTTTTTTTTTAATCTAACACTGTGTTTTCTACTAATTCCCCTTTCAATATTTTTGGTGTGCAAATTCTCGAAATGTTTAGCCAAACTTGAACTTTGTGGAAGTGCAAAATCTCAACTGGATTCTTCAGTTTGAAGTTTACACCCACTCTAATGGTCATTTCATGCCTCAAGATGCTATTATCGAACAGCGGCTATCAGGGGCTATATTTGTTTTCTTAATAGCCTACAATAGAAGGTGGTGTTAAGTTTTCATTTTTCTCTCTCTTGATACATGTCCTTAGGTTCTATAGGCTCAACCCCAATAAATGCATGCCCAACCTCTTTCGCGTGGTTGGGTGTATAGAAAAGTTTAATAGGCAATTTGGCCTAAAGCTCGCCCACCATGATATAAATTATATATGTATATATAATTGTTACAGTAACCTATCCTCGGGCTACTACATCAAGGTCCACCGAGGCCGATTAAGGCAGATTTCGTGTCTTCCTGGCTCCAACAAGAATTCACAAGAGGAATTCTTAAAGGTGGAACTGGTATGCTGAGGAGATCTCATGCTCGGCCTCCTCAAACAATCCAGGTTCGTAGATCCAAGGGGTTGTTGCGTATCCATTTTTTTTAATCAAACACTAGGTGGTTTCTACTAATTCCTATTCTATGATTTTTGGTGTGCAAATTCTTGAAACATTCAGCCGAACTTGAATTTTGTGGAAGTGCAAAACCTCAACCGGATTCTTTGGTTTGAAGTTAATGCCCTCATTCCATGCCTCAAGATGCTATAGTCGAACAGTAGGCACAAAGGTCTATTTTTGTTTTCTTAATATCCTGCAATGGAAGGTGGGGTTAGGTTTCCTTTTAGCTCTCACTTAATACATGTCATTAGGTTTTGTAGGCACAGTCCTAATAAATGCATGCCCAAACTCTTCCGCATGGTTGGGTGTATAGAAAAGTTTAATAGGGAGTTCGTTCTAAAGCTCACCCACCATGATATAAATTATATCTATAATTGTTGCAATAACCTATCTTTGAACTACTACATCAAGGTCCACCAAGGCTGATTATGACAAATTTTGTGTTTTCTTGACTCCAACTAGGAACTGGTATGCTAAGGAGATCTCATGCACGACCTCCTCGAACAAACAAAGTTCGTAGATCCAAGGGGTTGTTACATATCCTATTCTTATTATCTAACACTAGGTGTTTTCTACTAGTTCCCCTTTCTCTGATTTTTAGTGTGCAGAATCTCAAAACGTTAAGCCGAACTTGAATTTTGTGGAAGTGCAAAACCTTAACTGTATTCTTCGGTTTGAAGTTTACGCCCACTCTAGTGGTCACTCCATGCATCAACATGCTATAGTCGAACAACAGGTACCAGGGGCTATTTTTGATTCCTTAATAGTAGAAGGTGTGGTTAGGTTTCCTTTTAGCACTCTCTTGATACATGTCCTTAGGTTCCATAGGCTTAGCCTTGATAAATGCGTGCCCAACCTTTTTTGCGTGGTTAGGTGTATAGAAAAGTTTAATAGGCAGTTCGGCCTAAAGCTCACCCACCATGATATAAATTATATTTGTAATTGTTGCAGTACCCTATCCTCGGGCTACCACATCAAGGTCTAGCAAGGCTGACTAAGGCAAATCTCGTGTCTTCTTGACTCTTACAAGAGGAATTCTTAAAGGTAACTGGGAACTGGCATAATGAGGAGATCTCAACCCCGGCCTTCTCAAATAAACCAGGTCTGTAGATCTAAGGGGTTGTTGCATATCCTTACTAGGTGTTTTCTACTAATTCTCCTTTCTTTGATTTTTGGTGTACACATTCTCAAAACGTTAAGCCGAACTTGAAATTTATGATAGTGCAAAACCCTAACCGGATTATTCAGTTTAAAGTTTACACCTACTCTAATGGTCACTCTGTGCCTCAAGAAACTATAGCCAAATAGCGGGTACCAGGGGCTATTTTTTTTTTTTCCTTAATAGTTCATAATAGAAGGTCGGGTTAGGTTTCCTTTTAGCTCCCTCTTGATACATGTCCTTAGTTTCTATATGCTCAACACTGATAAATGCATGCCCAACCTCTTCTGTGTGGTTAGGTGTATAGAAACGTTTAATAGGCAATTCGGCCTAAAGCTCACCCACCATGATATAAATTATATCTATAGTTGTTGTAATAACCTATCCTCAAGTTACTACATCAAGGTCCACCGAGGCCGATTAAGGCAAATTTCGTGTCTTCCTGCCTTCAACAAGAATTCAAAAGACGAATTCTTAAAGGTCACTGGAAACTGGCATACTGAGGAGATCTCATGCTCGGCCTCTTCGAACGAACTAGGTCTGTAGATCCAAGGGGTTGTTGCATATCCACAGTAGGTGTTTTCTACTAATTCCCATTTCTCTGATTTTTGGTGTAAAGATTCTCAAAACGTTAAGCCGAACTTGAATTTTGTGAAAGTGCAAAACCTCAACTAGATTCTTCGGTTTGAAGTTTACGCCCACTGTAATGGTCACTCCGTGCCTCAAGATGCTATAGCCGAACAGCGGGTACCAAGGGCTATTTTTGTTTCCTTAATAGCTCACAATAAAAGGTCGGGTTGGGTTTCCTTTTAGCTCTTTCTTGATACATGTCCTTAGTTTCTATAGGCATGCATACCCAACCTCTTCTGCGTGGTTGGGTGTAGAGAAAAGTTTAATAAGCAATTCGGCCTAAAGCTCACCCACCATTATATAAATTATATCTATAATTGTTGCAGTAACCTATCCTCAGGTTACATCAAGGTCCACTGAGGCCGATTAAGGCAGATTTCGTGTCTTCCTAACTCCAATAGGAATTCACAAGAGGAATTCTTAAAGTTCACTGGGAACTGGTATGCTGAGGAGATCTCATACTCGACCCAAACAAGCTAAGTCCATTGATCCACGGGGTTGTTGCATATCCTTTTTTTTTTTTCCTTCTTTTCTTTTCTTTTTCTTTTTCTTTTTCTTTTTTTAAATCTAACACTAGGTGTTTTCTACTAATTCCCATTTCTCTGATTTTTGGTGTGCAAATTCTCGAAACATTAGGCCGTACTTGAATTTTGTGGAAGTGCAAAACCTCAACCAGATTCTTAGGTTTAAAGTTTACCCACTCTAATGGTCACTTCGTGCCTCAAGATGCTATAGCCGAACAACGGGTACCATGGGCTATTTTTGTTTCCTTAATAGCCCGCGATAGAGGGTGTGCTTAGGTTTCCTTTTAGCTCTCTCTTGATACATGTCCTTAGGTTCTATAGGCTCAACCCTAATAAATGCATGCCCAACCTCTTCTGCATGGTTGGGTGTATAGAAAAGTTTAATAGGTAGTTCGGCCTAAAGCTCACCCACCATGATATAAATTATATCTATATTGTTGCAATAACCTATCCTCGAGCTACTACATTAAGGTCCACCGAGGCTAATTAAAGTAGTTTTCATGTTTTCCTGACTTCAACAAGAATTCACAAGGGGATTCTTAAAGGTCACTAGGAACTGGCATACTGAGGAGATTTCATGCTTGACCTCCTCGAACAAACCAGGTACGTAGATCCAAAGGGTTGTTGCATATCCTTTTTTCTTTGTCTAACACTAGGTGTTTTCTACTAATTCCCTTTTCTCTGATTTTTGGTGTGCGGATTCTCGAAACATTAAGCCAAACTTGAATTTTGTGGAAGTGCAAAACCTTAACCGGATTCTTCGATTTGACGTTTACACACCTTCATACAAAGGTTTTTAAGTGCGGTTGAATGGATTTTTGCCCAACATACAAAGCTCAACAGGCCGGTCTCCGACGACAACAGAGCGGTTCTCCTCCACCTTTCTTGAACAATACAGCTGACCATTGAAAACAAAACTACTAAAAACCAAGAAATTGACGTAAAAACCAAGGCTACTGAGGGATCCTATGCTGAGGATATGATGGTTCAATGTTGAACCCTAGAGGTTGAGGACTTCATGGTCCCCCACCCCTCATGGCAGTATAGGACAAACTCCCTAGACCTCATTCCGACTAGCCGTAATCACCCCTCCAGCTGCTTAGTGGAATAAGAGGCAGAGAGTGGGAGAAGGCCTTAGGAGCCAAGTGGTTACAACTATTGCTAAGCGTCCTTCTTAAACAATGCCTTAATCTGCCCCTCTCATCTAAAGTAGGTGAAGCGGTCAACACCCACCTCGTAGCCCCCACTATACATGCACGAATTCAAGCTGGGCAGTGGCCCACTCCTCCCGATAAAGACACTCGTCAATGAAGGAAAGGTGAAGGTGGGTGGATAGTAGACAACCTTGGCAAGACTTTTCTCATGCCCACCAATATGGACACATGGAAAGAACAGGACGACCATAATGTCTTATTGGCAATAAAGAGGCATACTATGGTGGTAAGAAGTTGGGGTTTGAACCCCTCCCCCCTTCCCACCATATTTTTTTTTGGTACATATATTCTATCTCTTTTTGCAAACATTTTCCTTGTTTCATTTGTAGGCTTGCCAAGGGGTCCAATGTGCTAAACACCTGCTTAAAGAAGGCAACTGAAGACTATAAGAAAGAGACCACTTGTTAGAGAGTGAACTCTAAACTAGGGTAAGGGTCATTTTCTAAGCTGAGATGGCTCAGGCATCGACTCAATGGAAGGTGGATTCCCTAATGAAAAGGGTGGAGGAGTCTGATACCAAGTTGGCTTAGGCTTTGGGCCTAGTCACCGCAAAATCTGCCGAGATGAAGACGATGAAAAAGCAACATACCTTGGTGGAGTGGAAATTTAATGACATAGGCTTTTTGGATGCCAAGAACTTGGTCAACAATGTGGTGAGGAAGGCTTGGCTTGGGAGCTTCATGGATGGATGGGTGGCCGCTCTAGACATTCTCAATGTGCCACTCAACTACCCCAGCATAGAGGAGCTCCTATCTGACGTGGAGGCCCAAGCCTTTGTAGCTCGGAGGGAAGTGGTGGAGTTGGAAGATGATCCTCTTCTTCCAATTGGTACCCCTGCGGCGAACCTCCCTCTACCCTTACGCCCTAAGTTGTAATGCCTCTTCCAACCCCAACCAAATGTAACGAAGGAGGGGCCTCTAGCTCTTTTTGTAATGGTTTTTTTTTTTTTTTAATGAAAAGTACTTTCACATTATTTGGTAAGTGTCATTTCTCGGTCTATCCTATTTAGGCTTATTTTTCTTATCTCACTAAAGCAATAGAAAATGATGATTTGTCAGACATAACAATGTTGCCGAACGTAATTAACCAGTATAAGATATAACCTCATAACTTATTCTAACAACAAAACCCATCACACGCAGAGAATATCATTACGTAAGAATGAATGATATACTTGGTTTCTAACTCATTGATGACCGAGATTAGGATGATGTTAAACTCGTACTTAGCAAAAGGAAACTTTAGGTTTCCATCTAGTTAGTGACCAAGGTTAGGTTGAGGCTAGGCTTCTGTCCTTAATGAGTAAAATTTTAGGTTTCCACCTAATCAGTGACTGCAATTAGGCTGACGCTAGGCTTTTGTCTTTAATGATTAAAATTTTTGGTTCCCACCTAGTTAGTGACCATAGGCTGAGGCTAGGTTTCTGTCCTTAATGAGTAGAACTTTAGCTTAAATGGTTCTTTGGATGAGATGCCTTGAATAACATCTTTAATTCACATACTTGTATACATACAATTATAGTACAATTTGCAAGAAAGGCATACATGTTTAACAACTAAAATAAATAGTTGGTATTCACGCTTCATGGCCGAGGTATAGGTTTCTCCTCCAAATCTTCCAAGTACTAAGCCCAGGTCCTGCCACCAAGGTCACTATATATGGACCCTCCTAGTTTGGGTCAAATTTTCCCTAACTCGTATCCTTGGTATTTCTATTCTATCCTTGGCAGAGCTTCTACTAGTAATCGGCCAGCCATATCAATGCTATCTCCCTGTTCTCCTAAATGAGGTCTAGCTGCTCAGTCTTCATTTGGTTTTTACTGTCTGGAGAGAATTCCTCATAGTGGGAAGGCCAACTTCCAAGGGTTATGTAGAAGGAAATTTATCCTATGGATCTTCTAAAGGTAGTTTTGTATGCCCATAATACATTTAGCAACTCCTTAGCCCACCTCTCCTTGGATTCTTCTAGCCCTTTCTTTAACCCATTTATGATGATATTGTTTGTGGCTTCGGCTTGTCCATTACCTTACGGGTAAGCCGGTGTGGAATATATGTTCTTGATCTCGAGCTTATTGCAATACCTTCTGAATACTTTACTGTTAAACTGAAGCCATATTGATGCTATCTCCCTATTCTCCTCAATGAGGTCTAGCTACTCGATCATCATTTGGTTGTTTCTGTCTGGAGAGAAGTTGTCTATCCTCATAGTGGGAAGGTCGACTTCCAAGGGTATTACAGCCTCAGTTCCACAAGTCATGGAGAAGGGAATTTTTCCGGTGGATCTTCTAGGGGTAGTTTTGTATGCCCATAATACATTCGGCAACTCCTTAGCCCACCTCCCCTAGGATTCTTCCAGCCCTTTCTTTAACCCATTTATGATGATTTTATTTGTGGCTACAGCCTGTCCATTACCCTAGGGGTAAGCCGGTGTGGAATACACATTCTTGATCCCAAGCTCATTGTAATACCTTTTGAATGCTTTGCTGTTAAACTAAAGCCCATTATCAAATATCAGGATCTTTAAGACGCCGAACTGGGTTACAATGTTTTTCGACATAAACTTCTTGACATTAGAGTCCCGTATATTAGCCAAGGGCTCAACCTTTAACCACATTGTAAAGTAATCGATGGCCACACAAAATCTAATCCCCATTAAGCAAAATGCCATGAACTAGATAGGGGGTTGAGGGATCCCTAGGGCTGGTGGATATCAGGTGCATATCTTCAGCATTAATCGCATTTGTTACATACTCTTGAGCATTTCTCTCATGTTTGACCACCAATATCCTTGCGTCATCGCCCTGTGCACCAAAGAATGGCCCCCTGTATGGCTCCCACATATTCCCTCATGTAATTCATAGTGAAGACCCTTAACCATGTCTAGATTTACACACAACAAGTATGGACTCCTAAATGACCTCCTATATAATTTATTCTTGGTTGATAACCAATACCTAGGGGACTTCCTCCTCACCTTTTTGGCCTCTTTCTTATCCTTAAGAAATGTGCAATCTGAAATAAATGCAACAATAGGATCCATCCAACTAGGTGAGGCAATGATGCTGAACACTTGGCTACTTTCCTGGTGATAAATACTAGTGAAATCAACTGACTCTACCGAGATAATCCGAGGTATAGACCTGCCAACCGAGGAAGCCAATTTTGCTAAAGAATATGCATGGCTATTCAGTCCTCGAGAGATTCTGGCGACCTTACCTTCTTAAACTTTACTTGCAGCAGCCGTGCTACCTTCAAGTACTTTGACATTCTCTCATCTCTTACCTTAAAATCTCCTTGAAATTGGCTAACCACCAGTCATGAGTTTGAGCACACCCCCACTTTTGTGACTCTTGACTTCATGATGGCTTGGAACCCTACAAGCAATGCTTCGTATTCAGCGTTACAGGTTGATGCCTGAAATGCCAACTGCAAAGAATGCTCCATCCTTATACCCTTGGGTGACTCCAACATTACCCCAATGCTTGATCCTCGGGTGTTTGACGCCCTATCCACATATATTCTCCATGGACGGGTTGAGATTTGTTATACCCCACATATGACCATACTTTCGAGAGAGAACTCGACAACAAAGTCTTCCAATACCTGCCCTTTAATAGAATTCCTCGATTCGTACTTGATGTCAAAAGCCCCAAGAGTGGCCCCCCACTTGGCTGTTATATCAATGAAATTTGACCTTCTCAGCAATGCTTGCAAGGGGAGTTCGGTTAGGACATAAACTGAATATATCAATGCTAAGGCTACCTTCTCTAATGGTAAGTACCTGGTCTCAACATCCAGTAGGGTCTTGCTCACATAATAAACTGGCATCTGAATGCCATCATAAACCCTAATCACCACTGCGCTCACTATATGCTAGGATGTCGCAAGGTATATGTAAAGATCCTTGCTGGGCTCTGGACTCGAGAGTATCGATGGACTTTGCAAGATAGGCTTCAATCTTTGAAAAGAGTTATCACATTCCTTAGTCCATTGGAAGCCCTTCTATCTTTAGGGGCTAAAAGAAGGGATGACACCTATCAGCTAACTTGGAAACAAACCTATTCAAAGCTACTATCATGCCTATAAGCTTCTAAACTTTTTTGGGATTCCTTAGTGGTTGCAAATGTTGGTCACTTATTTGATTGGGATTCACCTCTATTCCTTGGCAAGTGACCAAATGTCCAAGGAACTTCCCCAAGCCAACTTTGAACACACATTTTAATGCATTAAGGCGTAATTTTTGTTCCCTTAAGATATCGAAAGCCTTGACCAGATCCAAAAGATGCTTGTCCGTAGTCTTGCTCATTACCACCAACTTGACCCTAGCGTTTTTCAAGCCAAAGGGCATAACAGTGTAGTGATAATTTCCAGGGCAATCTGGTGGTAACCCTGAAAAGCATCGAAAAAGCTCATCTGTAGGGCATGCTTTTATTCAGGTCGATGAAGTCCACACAGGCCCTTCAATTCCTATTTTTCTTCTTCACCACTATAGTTTTGGCCAACCACTTTAGGTAGAAAACCTCTGTGATAGCCCCTACTTATTTCAATCTCTCTACCTTTTCCTTCACAGCCTCATCATGGGGTTTGGCTGATTTTCATGGCTTTCATTTCTTAGGGGGATAAGAAGGATCCATGTTTAGCTTGTGCATTATAAAATTAGGGTCCACCTTGGGAACCACATAAGACTCCAAGAAAAAACATCCAAGTTCTACATTAGGGATAACAATAACTCCACTTTATCTTGCTCGGGTACAATATGAATCCTTTCAACTTCTTTAGTACTATCAGCCCCAATAGCTTGGTCTAGGATCTGTAATTGCTATAATAGGGTGGGTGGCTTGATTTTCTCCTGCTTGTCTTTGTGATTGATCACAACTATCAAGCACTACCAATGGGGAATTTTACCTTTAGATGTAAACTAGACGGCACAGCCCCTATAGCACGTAAATCCAACTAGGAGTTTGAGTTACCCTATAGGAGTCACCACTTTCCCATTAATTCCAACTAATGGGAGTATCATATTTAGTAAGGTCTTCATCTTTGAGCCCCAATCCTTAATACAGGTCCAGTACATGATCTCCATTATGGCTATAAATAAGCCGAGTTTTGTCGAGTAGTGAATGTTCAAGCTCAACTTGATAGCAAAAATAGAATGTTCAAGCTTGGCTTGAGCTTGATACAAGCCTACAAATAATGTTCAAGCTTGAGCTCGTTATAAAGTATAAAAGCTTGAGCTCGACTTGGCTTGGCTTGATTCATCAGTCAAGCCAAGCTCAAGCTCAATATCATGCTTTTGAGCTTGAGATCCAACATAAGTATATTATCAAGCCTATATCAAGTTTATTATCTAGCCTATTGGTTTGGATGAGTGGTCTCAACATATAATTAATTAAAGTTTTAGAAAGATATGAGTTTTCTTGTCAAGCTCATATCAATTTTATTACCAAACTCATAAATAAGCCTAGGCTCAACTTGTTTTGTTACTTTTGTATCAAGCCTTGGTGTTCACGAGCTTGTTCATGAACAATATTTTTTACTCGAGCTTGGCTCGTTTATTAAACAAGCCTAAAACTAAAGCTTGAGCTTGGCTTGTTTATAAACAAACAAACATGAACAAGCTTTTTATCGAGCCAAGTCCGAGCTGTTTATGAACGGTTTGGTCCATTCATCACTCTTTTCACATTGAACCCTCTAATCTTAAGGGTGGTTCCCACAAGGTCCACATTCCCAAAGGCAATTCTTTCCTCAACCACTCTGCCTTTTGTCTAGCTGATCTCCGAGTTCAGAATCTTGTTGGGGGGTGATTCTTAATACCCTTCTGTGCCCATGAGTAACAATGTTGCCGCTCTATGCAGCATGTATGACCTCAATTATTCTATGGCTACCGTTACCTCGAAGTCCCAGCCCCTCACTCGTCACAAGCTCCCTCAAGTGACCAACTTTAGCTAGTTGTTCCAAATGATCTTTAAAGGTTCCTCCTTGATGGATCCCCACTCATCTTCCCTAGCAAGCGGAAGAACGGTTCGTGTTTAATTTTCTCTAGTTTCCTGTGGATTGGCTCTTTGAAAGCCAAATTCACCACCTTTCATCAAGGAGTTGGATTTTACCCCTCAGGACACGTCTTTGCCTCGGCAGGTAACCTTCCACCCTAACCTCTTTTCTATCCTGAAATGTAGCATATGCCTTTCCTTGGCTCTACAATCTATCATCCTCCAACCTTTTATACTCCTCTATCCACCTCATGAACTAGTGCACTTTCTCTGAGGGTTATTTGGTCAAAGACCTCTCCATTTGGAGTCCAAAGGGAGCCCCAATTTAAACGTGCTTGCTGCTATACTTCTTTGTAATTTCTGCCGATCTCATTATACAACTCCTAATATTGGTCGGAATAAGCACGTAGGGTCTCTCTTTCCCCCCGAAAGCTTGAATTAACTCTTCGAAGACGTGAATAGAGCCCTTCTCTAGCCCATTGAACCTTATTGCAGTTAGGCCGAGGCTAGATGTGAAAACCTTACACATCAACCCATCGTTCCAAAAGTACAAGGCCAATAATTGGCTAAAGTGGCTCACGAGTTCAATTAGGTCCTTCTTTCCATTGTAAATAACGAAAGCTAGTCGGACGAAACAATGTAGGGACCCTTGATCTTTCAACATCCTTGGATTCTTGTCCTTATGGTGAGACCGTTCAATGGATCTTCCTTAGTATCTCCTACCAGCCTCTAGCTCCAGTTGCCTGACATGGGCACGCAACTCCTCTAAATCTCTATCCTTCTCGCTTGTAAAGGAGGTTTCCGGAATGTTTGACACAAACCTCTCTCACCTCTAGATGACACATGAGTGCTATTTCCCAAGCTTTGAGAGATTTGAGCGTGCTTCCAGCCTATTTGACACAAACCCCTCTCACCTCTTATTTGTCCCTCCTGGACCAGTCAGAGGGATTGTGACAGTCCCCTTTAATGATCATTCCTCTTCTAGACCTTTAGCTTGGTGAGCTTTCCCACAAACGACACCAATTGTGGAGGTGAGATCCCAGCAATCCTGGGCTTGCTTGGCTTCAATCCCTAATTTATTTGTATTCTATTGGCTAATAATTGATGATTTGAAAATGTGGTACAATAGTTTTCTGATGGAAGTGTAACTATTTTCTAATCTCTCACTATTCACTCGTCTTTCTCTCCCTAGAATATGACCAAACAGTTATAGAACAAGGATCCAAAGTTTCATGGATACATATTGTACACAATTTTAAAAACATATACACTTCCCTAATATGATAACATTAGGCTAATTACGGGCTGAAGATTAATTAATTAAAAAGAAATAGAAAAGAGATGCAGAGTAAAAGTGTGAAGCACGTACTTTGGATGTTGCGTATTACCTTTACAGAAGAACATTGCATGCCATGCCTGATGTTGTGGGGTTGAACTGCATACCTCCCAAGGATTGGAACATGACTCAATGAATAAGTAGCAGTAAAAGGGTCCTGCAGACAATTCAAATTGCTATCATATATATTATAACAACAACAACAAAGGGCAAATTCAGGCTCCACTCTTAGCTCTCACATTAGCAGTTCTTTTTTCTTTCTTTTTCTTTTTATTACAAAAGTGCATGTACCAAAAAATGGAGCTCAAATTGCACTGCCCTAATTAGACCAAATATTGTATGGAAGGAAAAATGAGGAATCAATAAAAGTCTGAGAGCATCACCTCTAAAAGTTCTGTTCTTTCACTACACCCTTTCTCTGAAGGAAGATACTGTTACACACCAGCAGAACCAGTATCAGGAGACTGCTTTGAGAAAACTTGAAATGCCTGCAAGGTCAGAGTGCTCACTCTTGGCCATTGGGTCCAAGCGGAGTACTCCAGGACTATGGCAAGCATGCAGAAAGCAAAAGGATAAAATCTAACCACCTCAAAAAACAAAATCAAAAAGTAATAGAGAACATCTGTCTAGAACCTTACAACTCTTATGGACTTACCTTACAGGAATCACCATCGCTTATAGGTAATAATGATGATGTACCTGAAGATGCAACTGCAAGAGCAGGAGCATTGTTGCCACAAGGTGAAATTGATGCAGTGGCAGAAACACCACCAATGGTTAATGCTGGAATGTTATCTATATATTCAGTGTGCACATTGCCTGTAATGGGAGACATTGACTTGTTTCTTAAAGGCGCAGCTGCAGGAACTGACAATTTAGAGCCCCCATTGTTTTACTGTCTGAAGCAGCCGGGGAAATCTTCTCCTTGTTAAAACTATCAAAAGCTACCGAATTATTTTCAGTGGATATTATCACAGATTGATCAGCTGAAGATGATATTACTAGTTTTTTCTGGGAAGGTTTAGTAACAGCATTGAAATCAATCCAGCCCCTTGAATTTTCCCTTTTAATTTCCATCGCATTCCCATCAACGGATCCTATGCTACTAGAAGAGGGAGTTCTCTGCAACCAGAATTCTCGTTAGGATAAGAACCATGCATATATTTCCATCTAGAGTATGTTATGATAATGACAAAGAACGAGATCGCTAAAAAATAGTCATAAGTTTTATTTACAGTATGTTCACATTATGAGCAAAGTCATTTCCAGAAAGAATAAGGTAAAGCAAACTGGAAGACTTGGACAGCAAAGCAACTACATTTAGGAGTGCTGCTTTGCTAAAGCAGTTTCACTCCATCAACTATATTTGGTTTTTGACAGGTGCCTTATCATCAGGTTGAAAGTTTGACTAAATATGGGAAAAGCATGTCCTTGGTAAAGTACCAGTTCAGACTTTTAGCATAAAGCTGCACTACACCATCACAATTTACAGTTTAAAACTGTACAGGAACAACACACATTCCTGATGTAGACCCTGTGGCTCAAAAGAGTAATTTGATGTAAGTACAAGAACAACAAAGCCTTGGTCCCAAAGTTTTGAGGTTGGTTTTGGATCCTCAATAATTTGATGCAAGTAGAGTGAAAATAGTCCAAAGGGACGCCAAAAATGAGATGGGCAGAATTAAAGAGGAAGGACATAATTATCAAAGATGTAATAAGGAAAATGGAATTAGTGCTAAATGATCGAAATAGATTCGTGTATGGATCAAATTTAGATCATGACACTCTCAACAACCAAGATAAATGAAAGAAAATATGCTGCAAAAATGCTGTCTACTTCAGAAATGTTAAAAAGCCAGTTGCATAGCAAACAATAAGAGTATAAAACACTGAGGGAAAATTGGGGGGCGGGGGCGGTAGGCGAGGCATATTATCCATTTTCAAGCATTGATTGAACATAAAACACAACTCCAAAGCATAAGCAGCAGAAAACTCAACCTGCTTCTGAGCAGAATCATCAGCAGCTCCATCACTATTTGCTCTAGAATGTCTATCTCTCCTTAGAGTTGGAAAATGTTATCATCAGCAGCTCCAGTATAGGCCGAGCTCTTGTCAATCTACATAATTATTCCAAAAACGAAAGAAATATATACCAAGAATATAAAAATGCCCACAAAGCAAAAATAATTTCTTGATTGTTTTTACAATGCAAATTGCATTAACATTTGTTTCATCAATAAAATTTAAACACTTTATGGGGTAACAGGTAGAAATATAATAAAAGTATATTTGAAAGCCTACTACATTAGAAGAAAATGATAACAAGGAATAGCAGAAATAAGCAGTTCATTAGATGAGGAAGTACCCAACCCTCAAGTCCGTAGAAAAACATAAGATCTACAGGAAAAAGTTCTTCTAAAACCCCACAAGAATCAGTTTAACCAGATAGCATATGCAACTGTCAAAGCTCCATATTCTAGAAAAAAAAAAAAAAAAAAACCCTAATAGAACGATCGATTCAAGAATGTACTAAATTTATATAAATTGAAAGTTAGCAAACACCTAAAAAAGGAAGAGTTGCTAAGGAGCAAAAATTTAGAATGTCCAGAAAATCCAAGACAGTAGAAGAAGAATATGCAGGATATATGATTATTGGTGATGATCAGCTAGTCTTACTAGAATTACACTACTCTAAGTGTAGAAGATCACCTTGATACAAAATTAAAGGTTAGAAGGCAAAAAGGACTAATGCAACATAAAAAAAATACACTTGGATTAAAAATCCTAGAACAAATAAATTATCTTTAAAATCCAGCTGAAAAAAATAAGAAGATAAAAGAAGATTGGAAAACCAAGAAAAAATAGATGATAATTTCTTTAGAATCCAAGAAAATGAAAATGACAAGGCTAAAACAAGAATTGAGAAACAGATCAAAAGCTAGCCAAGGAAAAAATCCTAAAGAAAAAGAAAAGAAATTTGTGAAAATTATCAAAATAGAACCAAATAAATAATAGAAGGAAATCAAATAGCCTACAACCAAGCGGGTAGAATAGAATTTCCTCAAGCAGATTAACGACAAACCCCACACACATGCACAACCACATACATCTATCAAATGTATTTAAGAATGGATCCCAGATACTGGTTATTCGCAAACTCACATAATGCGCATCTTGAGTGAAAAACTAAGGAGGCAAGAAAAATTGACAAAGGAGGGTGAAAATAAAGTATAAACTGTTATGAGTTAATTAATAGGTATTTCAGTTCTTGTTCCCGAGAGCAGTCAAAAAAAGGAATCCTGCTACATTAAAATATCTGTCCCTTGGCATCTCAAAGAAATGCATTATCTTAGAGAAACAACTTGCCAGCTTAAAAGTGATTAAGCATCAACCAGCAGGGGCTGCTATTGAATTAACATTTCTATCAGTCTTCCACAGAATCGCCACCAGGGTCAATTCTAAAGAAACTTTCCTGATAAAATAGGGGTACAGAACTTAAAGAAGACAGTCTTAGCTTAGCCATTTGGTTGTTGTATTGGTAACTAAGTTTCCTTCATTGGGCATGGTATTTTTCTGCTAGAAATTTTCGTGAAGGTCATGGATTCATAATTTCTACAAAAATTTGTGAATTTTCAAGAATAAAATTATGGTTTACAAGGAGGGAAACGATTTGTCACAAGTAGTGAAATGTAATTGCAACAGAAAGGGGGCTCCTACTCAAACTTAACAATTCTATTTCAAACATGAAAGTATCAAATTACAACAGAACCATCATGATTACAGAGACAAATTAGGAATTTGACAAGATCCTTAGCAATATTGTTAACTGAGTTTGGTTTATTCTTGAAAATTTTGTATACAGAAAACTAATTTGATACAGTCTCATTTTTAACATTTGAATATAGCTTGGGGATTATAATCTATTATCATGCAATTGTTTCAATTTTTCAAAATAAAAATCTATCTTGTCAATTATTAATCTAACAGTTGCTCGAAATATCATAGAAACTTCTCATTCATGAAAATCAAAGCCCAAATTCTAAATTAAGAGGAAATTATCTGTGCAAAAACCCATGACCATGGCAAAAAGAAAAACCATTTTGCCTGCCCCATCACCCTATGGATCAAACAAACAAAGTGATCTTTTGAGTTTTGACAAAGAAATACATAAGAATAGAGTCACAGATACATAGAGAATAATAAGAGAGACAAAGAAAGAGAAATGGAAGCCGCAAAGGGATTGATGAGAAAGAAGAATACCTCCGAAGCAAACGGAGACAGCGCTCTCTGCACTCCCCACCCTTTTGCCTCATTGCTGATACCCATCTCTCTCTCTCTCTCTCTCTGCGATTTCAAAATCTAAAACAGAGTGTGGGTTTATGTAAGGGATTACAATTTATAACTATACGGGGAAAGCAGGGTAGGGGCGTGGCCTCAACACAACGGTAACATTTTTCGAAATTCAAAAGAATTTTGTAGTTGGACTTGGATCACTGCTGAACGGTATGGGCCTAAGCTCATTTAAATGGACCCATTACTATTAAATTTTAAAAATAAATTAAACAATAGTATTTTCTAGCCCACTAAAAAAATATGTATACTAAATTTATTAGTATATAAATTAAAAAAATCGGTAGTGTATGAAGTGAAATAAAAGTTTAGTTTGCTTTTAAAAAAAAATTGTTTTGTTTTGTTTCCCATAAAAAGTAAATAAAGAAGTTGATTTTTTTGGTAGGTTTTGATTTCCAAATGTTGATAATATTTAGTGGTCCTCCTTTCTCCATCGTGATAATAAAAAAATAAAAAAATAAAAGTGATAATGTTTTTATTTTTTTGGTAAATAAAAATGGGTAGATGGAAATGAATTCTAAAGAAAACCATACACTTAGTATAAAAAATAATAATAATAATAATAAAAAAATAAAAACCTCACTTAGCAGTTAGCATGAATCATCGTATTTGAAGCCATTATTATTAATATAAAACCTCACAAAATAAAGGTAATCCTCCCACACAAATTCTTTCCCAACAAAATCAATGAACTTTAGCTTTACCACTCCTTAGCTATAAAGGCCAGTGATGGTCATTACCTTCCGCTTATTGTTGATAAAAACATGTATTGCGTTGTAGAGAAAAAAGTAGTAAGTCACTAACAAAGACAAAGTAACAATCTACATTCCCTCTCGTGCTTGTAATGGCAATTCCATAGGATATTTTTTGATAACCAGCCAATTCATTAAACTAGGAAGAATTACAAAAGGAACCCCAATCTTGCCTACAAGCTTTCAAGATAGGGGGAGGCAAATCATAGTTATTACACAAGAAGCCTGCCTTAAGAGCAACAGCATATTTAGCAGCTGAGTGAGCTACTGAGTTCAGAGATCTCTTAACCCAGCAAAACTTACAATTATCAAAAAATACACTCAAAACAGCAGTATCCCAAGTGATGGAGGAAATGGACCAATCAGATGGTTCTTCAGCTTTGGACAGGGCATCTAAACATATTTTTGAGTCTCTCTCCACAACGATGTTGCTCCAGTTTTCATCGATAGCCAAATTTAGAGCCCACTAAATTGCAGCTGCTTCAACTTGAGTAGGAGAGCATAAATCATGAATTTTAGTCCATACCTTTAACACCTCGCCAAACTCATTTCTTGCTACCACAGCTAAGGAGGTGAAAGCCTGTGAGACAGCAGCATCCACATTTAGTTTTATATAGTTTCTTGGAGGGGGCATCCATGAAGTTAATTCCTCACTTCTATCCTTGTCATGCTCATGGTCCAAAGCCATAAGATATTCCTTTACTCTGTTTTCTGCATTGCATATGGTAGAAATAATGTTCACCTCACTGCCATTATGCCGAACCTGATTCCTGAGGTGCCAGATAGCCTCCATGGTGACTGCCATTTGAAGAGTACTTAGCTCATCCGAATTCAAGACTTCTATACAAGCATTAATAAAAGATTTATATATAAACTAAGAAAATACCTCAATATTATAATTAATATTTATTAAAAAAATATATAATAAAAATGAAAGTACAAAATTACTTCAAGTTAAATGGCAAAAGGCATGTCGATTAACATCAAGACTTTTTTTTTTTTTTTTTTTGGTTGAATGAGGATAACTTGCATTAAAATTAAATAAGCCTATTACAAAAGGTCCCTTCCTTGTCAAGGGTACAAAGCTGATCCACCACAGGCGGTGGAAGAGAAAACAAAATAAATGGCTCGCCGCTAGAGCTGCCAATTCTAGCCAAGGCATCCGAGCATCGGTTTGCTTCCCTATACGCGAATATCAAGACTTTGATTCTTGCCCATCCTCTTTTTTTTTTTTCACGCACTTAGAAATACATCTAATAAAAGAAGTATAGAATTTCCTTCGAGAGAAGATTGACCTTCTTGTTTGATTTTAATTTGGATTCTATTAACCAAGATTTCCGTTACACCAAACATCATAAAATGTGGTAAAAATTTTGTGACATGATTGAAACTAGAAAGGAAAATCAACGACCTAAGGGTATGCAGTGAAAAAATAAATTTGGCCTTTGGTTTTTTGGTAAAGCACCAAATAATTGAATTTTGTGAAATGTTTAAATATCAACCATTCATTTCTAACTTTGTTTATGTGTTGCATCAAAAAAAAAAAAAAAAAAACTTTGTTTATGTGTAACTTTCTCCTGAAAAGAAGAGAAAATACCTTGATACATATTAACTGAAGGTTTAAGTCAAATTCCCAAATCCTCAACTTCATAACTGAAATTAGATTTAGAATCCAATGAGATGTGTCTTTTAGAGATAAGCCTTCAATTAATGACATACAAATAGAGGTTTGTCTCAACTTGGCAGGATAGAAACATTGCAGCTATGGGGGGAACTCAGTATTAGGATACTTGTTGCGGTAATTATGGCATTGGTGTTGATCTTGCTTGCAGTGGCTGAAGCTGAAAGGCAAGAGTTCACATCTAAGATCTATCTCGAATGATTGCCATTGAAAATGTTTAAGTAAACCTGTTTTAGTCAACCCCAGATAATCCCTGCAATTGTACTAACAGCTGCTCAAACTTTGTGTACAAATGTGGGCTCTGGTACTAACCAAAAAAAAACCCTATGCACAACCTTTTCAACATACAATTTAACATGCCCCCATGCATCCAACATTTTATTTCAAGTTTGAAATCCATCAAATTGGGTTTCATTCTTTTTTCCCCCCCTAAAATCCTCTTTTTAAAAAAAAAAATTAACAAAAAGTAATAAGTTCAAGTAAAATTTCCTTCACTTTAATTATTCTTCTCCCAAAAATGAATTCAATATTTTACATATTTGCTTTATGTTGCAGATCTGGATAACAGTGCGAAGCTATGTGATGAGCTGCTTCAGTCCATTAGTACACCTTTCATGTTATTGAAATAAGAAAGCAGTAAGACGCATATGATATTAAAGAAATATTTCAATATGGATCCTGGCCTATGTTCATATTTGTGCGTTCTTGTACTCAGTCCTGAATGCCAACTTTCAATTGCCATCATTTGCTCAAAGCGGACATAAATTTGATGAACAATCATCTCAGGCTGAATCATTTACATTCTTAATCTGTGTGATTATAGGCTGGCAAAACCTATAACTAAAAGGAATGACCTACCATTCTAGGGAAAATTAAGGTGACTAGCTCTGGCACAAGGTAGCATATAACTCTATACATTTAGAGAGTTGTATGCCAAAACTGTGGTAACAAGATTACAACTAAATGCCTATATATGAATGTGGAATCTCCAAGCAATCAATCCAACCCCTCTTCTTCTTTTTCTTAGTACCAAATTTACATGGCCAAGTGTACATTTGAAGCTTCTCCTGCCCAGAAGTTATTAACACAGCTCCTAAGGTTCTGTTATCTAAAGCAACTTTGCAGTACTCATCTTCAAACAAAGCAAGAAAATCATGTTTATTTCTTCAGATATTTCAGGCACAGTTAGAACATGCTGCCTGAAAAGATTATCATACGATTAGCCCTGTTTCTCATATTTATCGAAAATAGTTTCCTCCAAGGGAAGAGAAAGAACGCAAGGTTGCCTAGATAGCGAATCCTCCACCCAGCCTCTGATTTGTGTTTATGCTGTCAGAAACAGCTCATCACTACCATAAACCCCCAACTCCTTGATGTCAGCAACAATAGCCAGCCATATAAATTAAATTTTCTATATACTATCTCCAAAAGGAGGTTTCAGGTGATTGATTGAAACTGTTAGGTAATCATGAATGGTATATTATCCTCTTCTTAAGCAATAGTTGATAGATGTCTAAACTTCAAAAAACTTATTAAGCATATTTAGACTGGCGTATACTCCAGCACCACATTCCATTTTAATTTCTCTATTCATTACTATCTCAAAGCTAAATCAACAGGGAATTACTTAATGTCTTCACTTAAGGCATTTGAATTGATTATTATAAGTTGTATAGGAATCTATTTGTGTGAGTAACAAAGTTGCTTCAATTTTCAATTTTCAACAATTTTAGGTGATTATTTCTCAAGGATGATTTTATTCTTTGAATTGCTAGGTTAAAGATTGAGGAATTATTACATTGCATTGGCATTCAAATATCCCTTAACAATGCACATAGGCCAATATCAGTGAAATTTATCCCAACAAAAAGTTCTGCATTAAATTAGATAAGACAAACAATATACTACCCCAAAAGGGGCAGATCACTTGATAATTGTTGAACTCTGGATGCACCTGACGAATATGAAATCATGCATCAGCAAAATAAAAGTACCAAACCAGCCCCTATGGAAAGGAAATAAAATGGATGCAAGATAAAGATATTGAAAATTACCCGTTGGCATTCCCAAAGAGTTAGGATGTGGCTGGGGAGAAATTTATGTTGCATAAGTTGTTGACTGTGGTGGCATTTATTGAGGAGAAGAGGAGTTAAGGCTGGAAGTGTGCAATAAACTTGGCACCATTCTTGAAGCGGACATGTTTAATACTGCTCCTTGGGAAGAACCTGTTGTAGGTACCTGACACAGAAATTTCAGATTATGAGAATTTTTTCTTCCCCATGCCATCTGCAAATTAACAGAAAAGTGATTACAACTATGAAAAAATTCTTTTACACCATAAGTAAAATGTAGATATTGATGTCCACATTTTACACATGATGTGTGTTAAAATTATGGTTAAGTGACAAAATTCACAATTTTCTAATAGCTTAAGCTTTTGGGAGAATCGATAATTTAACAATGTGAAAGAGTGTGCACTATTGGATGTGAAGTAATGATTAACCCTTTGGTTTATCACCAAACAGTTATAGAACAAGAATCCAGAGCTTCATGGATACATCGTACATAATTTAAAAAACATATACACTTCCCTAATATGATAACATAAGGCTGGTTACAGGCTAAAGATTTAAGTAATAAAAAAGAAATAGAAAAGAGATGCAGAGTAAAAGTGTGAAGCATGTACTTTGGATGCTATGTATTGCCATTACAGAAGAACATCGCATGCCATGCCTGATGTTGTGGGGTTGAAATGCATACCTCCCAAGGATTGGAACATGACTCGATGAATAAGTAACAGTAAAAGGGTCCTGCAGACCATTCAAATTGCTATCATGTTATAACAACAATAACAAAAAGTACATTCAGGCTCCACTCTTAGCTCTCACATTATCAGTTCTTTTTTATTTTTTCTTTTTCTTTTTATTACAAAAGTGCATGTACCAAAAAAAATGAAGCTCAAATTGCACTGCCCTAAATAGACCAAATATTGCATGGAAGGAAAACTGAGAAATCAATAAAAGGAAAGTCTGAGAGTATCACCTCTAAAGTTCTGTTCTTTCACTATACACTTTCTCTGAAGGAAGATACAGTTACACACCAGCAGAACCAGTATCAGGAGACTTCTTTGAGAAAACTTGAGATGGCTGCAAAGTCAAGAGTACTCCTGACTCTTGGCCATTGGGTCCAAGCAGAGTACTCCGGGACTATGGCAAGCATGCAGAAAGCAAAAGGATAAAATCTAATCACCTCAAAAAACAAAATCAAAAAGTAATAGAGAACATCTGTCAAGAACCTTACAACTCTTACGGTCTTACCTTACAGGAATCACCATCGCTGATAGGTAATAATGATGATGTACCTGAAGATGCAACTGCAGGAGCAGGAGCATTGTTGCCACAGGGCGAAATTGATGCAGTGGCAGAAGCACCACCAATTGTTAATGCTGGAATGTTATCTATGTGTTCAGTGTGCAAATTGCCTGTAATAGGAAACATTGACACGTTTCTTAAAGACGCAGCTGCAGCAACTGACAATTTGTCAGAAGCAGCCTGGGATATCTTCTCCTCGTTAAAACTGTCAAAAGCTACCAAATTATTTTCAGAGGACATTATCACAGATTGACCAGCTGATGATGATATTACTAGTTTTTTTCTGGGAAGGTTTAGTAACTGCATTGAAATCAATCCTGCCTCTTGAATTTTCCCTTTTAATTTCCATGGCATTCACATCTATGGATCCTATACTACTAGAAGATGCATTTCTCTGCAACCTGAATTCTCATTAGGTTAAGAACCATGCATATATTTTCATCTAGAGTATGTTATGATAATGACAAAGAATGAGATGGCTAAACAATAGTCATAAGTTTTATTTACAGTATGATATCATTATGAGCAAAGTCATTTCCAAAAATAATGAGGTAAAGTCAACTCAAAAACATGGAAAGCAAAGCAACAGCATTTAGGAGTGCTACTTTGCTAAAGCAGTTTCACTCCATCAACTAGGTTTGGATTTTGATAGGTGCCTTGTGATCAGGTAGAAAGTTTGACGCAATATGGGAAAAGTATGTCCTTGATAAAGTACCAGTTCAGAATTTTTAGCATAAAGCTGCACTACACCATTCCAATTTACAGTTTAAAACTGTACAACATACATTCCTGATGTCTTAGACCTTGTGGCTCAAAAGAGTAATTTGATGCAAGTACAAGAACAACAAAGCTGTAGTCCCAAAATATTGAGGTTGGTTATGGATCCTCAAAAATTTGATGCAAGTTGAGTGAAAATAGTCCAAAGGGAAGCTGAAAATGAGATGGGCAGAAGTAATGAGGAAGGACATATTATCAAAGATGTAATAAGGAAAATGGAATTAGTGCTAAATGATGGAAATGGATTCATGTATGGATCAAATTTAGATCATGACACTCTCAACAACCAAGATAACATGTTAGCAGAATACTCAACTAAAAGAAAGAAAATAAGCTGCAAAAATGCTACCTACCTCAGAAATGTTAAAAAGCCAGTTGCATAGCAAACAATAAAACAAAAATGGGGGCCAGGCGAAGCACTGATTGAACATAAAACACAAGTCCAAAGCATAAGCAGAAGAAAACTCAACCTGCTTCTGTCTGAGCAGAATCATCAGCAGCTCCATCACTATTTGCTCTAGAATGTCTCTCTCCTTAGAGTTGGAAAATGTTCCCATATATCTCAAACAGGATGCACCATAGGCGAGCTGGATATATCTTTTTGCTGGTTTAGTGATCTGCCACAAGTATATACATGAAGGGGCTAACAAACAAAAAGGAAAAGAATAACCAGTACATTAGTTGTAAATGAATGTCAAAGTATACCTCATTTCCGCCTCCTTGAAGAGCACTAACTTCTTCTGCACTAAAGTTGGCCATTGATATTGATTTCACTCGATGTGTGAATTCCCGGCTAGAATTGTTTCAAACACAGAAATTAGACAGCATATAAACATCCAGAAAAAAAAATTACAAGATGAAAATGTAGATAGCCCCAATTATCAAAATTTTTATATGAGCTTGAAATAGAATAGGAGGCAACATATGTGATGAGATATGTCAGCATACTGTACTCTACTGCAGATTGTGCAGACAAATGTCCAAAAGTTCATGCGGACATATTGTGGTCCCTGTTCACAATGCATACAATAGTCAATGTATTGTTCCACCAAATAGATTCTTAGGTGCAAAAACCAGGAAAGCATTAATTAATGTAGAAGTTGATTCTGTCATAAGAAAACTAAAGCATCTTATATTATACACAAGCAAGAGTCAGCTTTAAATTGAGAAATAAAGACAATTAATACGATACAAGAAACTCAAGGACTATGTATCCTAAAAGTCTAGGAGATGTTATTCCAAGCTATTTCGAAATAACATCCATCCAACTTGTTAAAATACAAGGTTTAATAAGATACAAGAAACACAAATAAGAAATACAAGTAATATTACTTAAAGCTACACCATATTTAACTTGAACTGTTTTATGTGTTTTCCATAGGTGGAAGATTCTTGCAAAATAATAATATTAATGCTAAAGGGTCTAGCAAAAGAAATCTAAAAGTTTCTCACGATATTTATTTAGTTTTGAATTGTGGATTTCTCACATTATTAAGTATATAAAAATGAGTGAGGCCAGTTATTACCAAATTTATTTGTATAGAGCCAATAAACTGGTTATAAAAAAATTTTAAAAAAGAAGAAAAAAGAGTAAAAAAAATAATAAACTGAAAAAGGCTTAAAAAGAAAGGGTTATAACGTTACCGTTATTATTTTAGAAAAGAAATTTTTTTCTTGAAAACATTTTTTTAAGTGGTATAAGGGTACGTTCATGAAAAACATATATATATATATATATATATATATATATATATATATATATTTTTTTTTTTTTTGAAAGAACGTATTTTAAAAGAAATACTTCAAGAACATCTTTTTTTTTTAGAAAAACGTTTTTGAAAACACTTTGGAGAACATTTTTAAAACAACTTTGAAAACACTTTTTATTTTTATTTTAGAGTTTGGGCCCTCCTTAAAAAAACAGATTTCAGTTTCATTTGAAAACAGATTTTCTTTTAAAAAAACAGTATTCGGAAAACAGATTTTATTTACTACACAAAACAGTTTTGATTTCATGCAGAAAACAGTTTTTTATACAGTGCAGAAAAATAGTTTTTAAACAATTTTTTTTTTTTTTTTACTTTATAAAACAGATTTTTTTAGGAAACGTTTTTTTAAATATAGTTTTGGAAAACATATTTTTTTTTTGTTTTGAAATTTCGGGCTCCCCAAAAAAAGATTATCATTTTAAAAACACCTTTGAAAAAGGATTTGAAGAGAAACATTTTTTAAAGCACTTTGAAAAAACATTTTGAAAACAACTGTATCATTATTTTTAGGGTTTCGGGTTTCCCTTTAAAAAAGATTTTTTTTTTTTTTTGAAACTTTCTCTCTTTTTTTTAGAGGAGGGAGAAACATAAAGTAAAGATTTTGTTTTGAAAACTTTTAAAAGACAAAAGACATTTAAAAAAAAAAAAAAAAAAAACCTTTTTGAAAAAGAATTTTCTTTTAGAAAAGGGTGGAAAGAGATTTTTTTTTTTTTTTTTTTTTTAACATTTTCTTAGAATAGAGGTGTAGAAAAAATTTATACCCAAGCATTTTCTTTATGACACATTATCAACAAGTAAAAGATAAAGAGACAACAACAAGATAAGGTGCATAAAAAGTAAAGCTTGAAAAGCAAAGAACTTGAAATGTAAAGACTTGGAATTTAAATTGCAAGAAAAATAATAATAAAGACTTGAAATGTAAATGACATAAAAGTAAAAGCTTGGAATATTGTAAAGTTTTCTTCTTCTTTTTTTTTTTTTTTTTTTTTTTTGAGAAACAAACACACACACATACAAGAAAGAGGGAAAATGGTTCTAATACAAAGGCACACCACAACTCCACTCAAAAGTCATGGTAACTTTTAAGGGAGGGTGGGGCAAGTTATACTACACACAACACACTCTCTTAAGCAATGTGGGACAATTACCCATTGTTTTTTTTTTTTTTTTTGAGAAACAAACACACACACACACAAAGGAGAGGGAAAAGGGTTCTAACACAAAGGCACACCACAACTCCACTCAAAAGCCATGGTAACTTTTAAGGGAGGGTGGGGCAAGTTATACTACATACAATACATTCTCTTAAGCAATATGGGACAATTACCCATTCTTTTTTTTTCTTTTTCTTTTTTTTGAGAAACAAACACACACTCACAAGGGAGAGGGAAAAGGGTTCCAACACAAAGGCACATCACAACTCCACTCAAAAGTCATAGTAACTTTTAAGGGAGGGTGGAGCAAGTTATACTATAGACAACACACTCTCTTAAGCAATGTTTATTGATTTATTTATTATTTCCTCCTTAAATAGAGTCTAATCCCCTTCAAGCCTTATGAATCCTTCATTATAAAGAAGTGAGAGTTCTTAGGCCATCACCACTCTTATGAGACATACCCATATTGTGCCTTAATGGAGGTTTAAACACCATTTAAAGAGGATGATAGAAAATCTTTTTTTTTAGATGTCTAGATATAAGACACACAAACGTGCACGCACACGCGCACGTGCGCGCACACACACACACACACACACACACACATATATATATAGAAGCAATAAAAGTAAATGGGGATGAGGATGTTGCAAGAAAATAAAAGGGATTGCAAATAATGTGAAGGCAAATAAATAAAATCCTAGATGCCTAGGTGGTATAGGTTTTTTTCCCCCTATGGGTACTTCCAATTCATGGCCTAGGATGATGGTCCAATACCCATCTAGGATGAATAATACAAATATAATATCCAACATTAATATTAAAAACAATGAAAGAAAGGGGTTAGAAACAAGCACAATATATGCAAGAACTTAAGAAAGCAACTATTTACACAACAAAGTAAAGGAAAGATTTTTTTTTTATTATATGAAAATATTATTACAATATACAAAAGGGGTGGGATGGGTTTAGTTATTAAAGAACTAAACCAACCCCCAAATCCTTACCCACAAAAGATTACAAGAATGGAGGAAGGATGGAGCTTTTGGTGTGGGGTTTCCTAAAGAGAAAGAGAGAGATTTTTTTTTTTTTTTTTTTTAATTTTCTAGGGTTATTCTTTTTTTTTTTTTACATCTCACTATTTTTTTTTTTTTTTTACTCTTTTCTCACAAAAACCTTACATTAATTTCTACATGAATTTTCTACCTCACTTTTCTACATCACTTTTCTACATGATTTTTCTAAAAGGGGGAAAGATTTTTTTTTTATATGAAAATATGATTACAATATACAAAAGGGGTGGGATGGGTTTAGTTATTAATGAACTAAACCCACCCCCAAATCCTTACCCATAAAAGATTACAAGAATGGAGGAAGGATTGAGCTTTTGGTGTGGGGTTTCCTAAAAAGAAAGAGAGAGATTTTTTTTTTTTTTTCTAGGGTTTTTCTATTTTTTTTTTTTTTTTTTACCTCTCACTATTTTTTTTTTACATTTTCCTCACAAAAACCTTACATTAATTTCTACATGAATTTTCATGGGTTCCAGTTAGCTCAACTGGTAAAGTTTCTGATGGTTGTATAAGAGATCTGGGATTCAATCCCTGCCTACACCAAAACTAATTGGTGTTTTGATCTAATAATAAAAAGCTATTATCAAGAGCGGACGTCATAGGTTGAAACTCTCTCTTAAAAAAAAAAAAAATTCTACATGAATTTTCTATCTCACTTTTCTACATAAAATTTCTAAATGATTTTTCCAAAAAGGGGGGTGGGGTATTTATAGGAAAAAAGAGTTAGAAACAAGCACAATATATGCAAGAACTTAATAAAGCAACTATTTACACAATAAAGTAAAGGAAATATTTTTTTTAATATGAAAATATGATTACTGTAAGGACCAGAATTGAGATCCTAGCCCAAGGTATGAATGGACTTAGGCCCAAAGAGCCCAAAACAATGAATTTGTAGAGAATGGGTTGGAAAACTGTGCTCTAATGAATTAGACTAATATATGCAAGAACTTAATAAAGCAACTATTTACACAATAAAGTAAAGGAAATATTTTTTTTAATATGAAAATATGATTACTATAAGGACCAGAATTGAGATCCTAGCCCAAGGTATGAATGGACTTAGGCCCAAAGAGCCCAAAACAATGAATTTGTAGAGAATGGGTTGGAAAACTGTGCTCTAATGAATTAGACTAACTAGAAAATAGGTTTAAAGGACAAGAAAATGTAAATGAACAGGTTTATAATGAAGAAAATCGTCCTCCGCAAAGTCCGAGGAGATCTATTCTTATGTATTTCTTTCAGGTTTGATTACAAAGTCAATTCTAGATGCTACAATACTTTTCTCTCTCCCTTTTGATCCCACAGTCTCATTTCCTCCTTCTCATTTTATACTGTCTTCCCTTTCCATCTCCACATTTCACGTGCATGCCAGACGATCGGTGTTGATACTTGTCCCATCAGCACTCCCTATAAGTCTTTATGTAGTAGCTGTAAGGCTAAAATCCACTATTCAGGCATCACCTCAACATTAATGCGGCCAGAGAGTTAGCTGCAGTGCATTTAATGCGGAGACAGCAACTTTCTCCCAGGATATTTTTAAGACTTCTCCCAGTCTGATCTCACTACAATACATATCTGCACCAACGGAACTTCCTGGAGCGTTACCCTGGACGACTGATAACCCCTCCGGACCTCGGCATTGGTTAGCCGAGGATGTGCTTATCCTCGGCCCACCCTTTAAACTGTTATGACCCAGACTGATCTCTCTACTTACTATTGCAGTCTCTTCTAAGAAAGATATCTCATCCTCGGACAAACCCTCATCCTCGGATTGGGCCACAGGCCAATATATAAACAGATAAAAAGGTTCTGGGCCCAATATCCCTACAATAGCCCCTCGTGATTCTTCTTTCTGGCTCCTTGACAAGAAAGGAGGATTTCGATGCCACCTTAGTCAATTCGTGCCTATCACGCATCACTCCTGCCTGCGCAAACGCCTTTTTAACTACCCGAGACACACTCCTGACGCTTTTGCTTACGAGATGTGTTCCTCATTAAATTCTGACGGCCTTATGTCCCCTACGTTCTACGGTGCGATGCAAATCCAACGATTGAGAACTCTACTAGGACTTGGGCGAGAACTTTCCCGCTCTGTAGCTCTCTCTTTCATATAAATACCCTTCAAATCAACTCCTCCTCTCACTTTAGCATTTGCACCATTCCAGCACACATACCTTGAACCTGCTCACCCTTCCAACTCACTTGAGCGCTTTACAAATACCAAAGGCCTGTCCAAGGACCCTTTCATTTTTTCTGTAAGTCTTCTCGAACTTTTACTCTTTGCATTCTTTCCTCTTTGTCTCCAATTCCCTTTCTCAATCTTCTTAGTTTCTCCCTTCCTTTCCAAAAATAGGTAATTCAAGTGTTTGGTAGAGCCCGATGAGGGAATGGAGAATTTTAGGGCCCGGTACAGGATCCCTCCTAGGGTAGGTATGAGGTACTATGAGGAAAGGCAATGGTTTGAACATAGGTGGAAGGGAGAAGTGGTAATCCCCATGATCGCTTTCATAGAAGGGGGGATGAGAATCCCTATGGGCATGATCACTAGGGATTACCTTAGAGCCCATAAGTTAGCTCCCACCCAGTGTGCTCCTAACATGTTTAGGATCCTAGGTTGTGTTGACATCCTAAATGAGAGAATGGGTTTAGGCCTTACCCATCACGACGTAAACTGGATTTACAACCTCCACCACCTAACCGAACAGGGGTACTACCTGAAATCTAGGTACCCTGAGGTTAGGCTCATCCAATGCCTTCCCAACTCCAATAAAGACTTGAAAAAGGATTTTTTGATCCTATCGGGGGAGTGGCACGATGGCCTCCCTTGTCCGATGAAGGAGGGGAAACCATGTGGGGTTCTAGGTCTAAATTTTCAGTTTTTAAGTCATACCCTTCTCTTTTTCCTTAACTCTTGTTTACCCAAATATTTCCTTTGATTTGCACTTTGCTAATGAATGGTTCTTTTGTCCTTGTTGATGACATTGTAGACCTACACGCTGCTACGCCCAACTTCAACCTGGTAAACCGAGCAAGTTTGGACAAGATCTTGAAAGCCGAGATCTTCGTCCACATAGACAGCCAGCTCAGAGCAGCTTATTTGATTTTGGACTACGTCCCGATCTCCAAGAGCTTTTTTGCGCCTAAGTGTGTCATTAAAGCTAGAGATCCTCGGCTGCAACGAATCAGCGTAGCAGCCCCAGGTTTTCTGCTCTCTAGCCCTATTCCAGAAGGCACACACATTGTTGATCCTATTCCTGAGGGCATACCGAAGGTAGCCTCACCACCACCACAAGCCACCGGAGTAGCTACTTCTTCCCATCTTGCCAACACTGAAGAGGAAGAAGTAGTTGACGTACCTGACTCCAAGGACGAATTTGAGGTTTTCAATTGAGCTTGGTCCCCAAAAACTTCAACTTTTGATCTCGGCCCTCCATTCAGTCCATTAATAGACGAGTTGGAGATCCAGCACAAGCAGAGGTCCAGTCTCCAAGACTTGCTAGAGTCCCAACCGGGGAAGGATGCGCCCAGGAAGGTTGCATAGTCCAAGCCTCCCACTCCCCTACCTGCCTTACCCCTCTAGCTTGAACCTACTGGATTAAAGAGGAAAGGGAGCCTAAAGGCAAGGAGGTGATGGACACTGGAAAAATCCATCCCTCCTAAGAGAACGAGGCCCAGAGAGCGGCCAAGCAAATTAAAATTGGGCAAAAAGGAGCTGAAAGGAGGAGTGAGCCTCAGGATGCGCCCCCAGCTTGGCTTTCTGCCCCAATGTTGGACAGGGCACCTCTGTTAGCCACTGCCTCTATTAGAGACTTTCAGGGGGGAATCGCTGGCTACGTGGCCGGTGTGGTGGAGCAGGCTTTGTTGCTCCCCAGGGATATGGTCGAGCTGTGGTCAATAAGGAGGCACAAGGTCTTCCTCAACCACAAGAGGTATCTCGCTATGGTATGTCTTCTACTTGACCCCTTCTTTTTCTCTTTCTCCTTCATTTCTTTAATTGGTTTACTTATTTCCCTTTTCTAAACCCCCTTTCTTTCTTTGGCAAGCCGTTCTAGCCTCCTTCCGAGTAGAGGTGATTACCAACTACTGCCAGCAGCAGATGAAGGAGGAGGAGAGAAGGGGTAACTCTGCCGTGAAGGCCTTCAATGTGGCCGAGCAGAACAATAAAGAGCTCAAAAAGCAACTGCTGGAAGAGCAGAGAGAAAGGAAAAGTGCAGCAACAGCTCTTGATAGTGCTAAAAAACAGGGCGAGAGCTAGAGGGTGCTCCTTCGCAACGCCAAGGATCAGCTGGCCGACTCCAAAACTCAAATCGTCGTGCTTAAGAAGAAATTAGAGGAGGTCGAGAAGGCGAAGGTCCAGGCAAAGAGGGCTCGAGATCAGGCCGAGCAGGATGGGTACGACGCCGGAGTGTTAGAGATCGAGAAAGCCCTCAGGGCTGAGGTCCTGGGGGTATGTAGGACTTACTGCTCCCAGACGTGGTATGAAGCTCTTAACCAGGCTGAGGTTGAGGCTTCATCTGTGCTTAGGAAGGCAAAGAACGTCTATTATCCCCCTGCCATCCGTCAGTCTGTTCCCTCCGTTCCGAGGATTGATGCCGAGTCCGATGTGGCAGAGGTGAGTAAGGACAGCACAACCAACGTTACAACCACCTCTGCCAACCTCTCCGAGGAGGCTGAGAAGCCCAGGGCTACCGAAAAGGAAAAGAACTCTAATCAAGTGGTGGCTCCTGATGCCATGAAGCCCCCAACTACCTCCTAGGACCCTCCTACAGAAAAAGAAGCATCTAAAACAATGGAGATTGTCCTCGCTTCTTTGCCTTTGCCTGCCAAATCTGATCCTGTGAGCAAGAGCCCTGAGGTCTCGGAAGCTGCAACTGCTCAGCCCATTGGAGGCCTTCTAAAGGAAAAAATTGTAATAAAAAAGATATAGAATAAATGTAGTTTTTCTTTTCATTTTGTCTGTTCCTTTTTCTTCATTTTCTTTTACTTGCAACTTTTGTTTTAATTCCCAAAGTTTGTAATGAAGTTTTTGTACTCTATCTGCCTTGCTTAAAGGCTCTGATTAATGAAAGTTGTTTATATTTTCTTCATTTCTATGATTCTTATATTGGTGTTGATATAACTTCTATCTTATCTAACACTTAATAAAGGTAACAATGGGGTAAAACCTTCCTTACTAATCTATGTAAGTAACAGAAAAGTTACCCCATCTCATATGGTCAGTTGTAAAATAAGTTAAAAACTACTAAGTCCATTACCTCGGCAGGGCATAACTTTAACTTTTAAGAACATACACAGTAATATAATCTGTGTACTGGTTTAAACCTACTCTGCCCTTTACTTATTGATAAGTTTAAAGTAGCAAAGGGATAATCAACTCTTAAACAAATACTGGTAAGCCTATAAATGCTTTAAGTGATGTTCATGAATATCCAAGTGAGTTTGTTACCACCATGAAGATCTTTGTTGTTTAGAGAAGCTTATCACATTTGACATTCTGGTAATTAATAAGAGATACTTGTTTTACCTTAAGTATGTGGGATGAACTGAGGCTTTGTCTGGACATTTGTCAAAAATGAAAGGAAGTATTGGTGATTTAAGGACATTGATTTATCCAAAGCATGTGGTCCAAGGAGCCAGACATAGTTAGGGTTCTGTTGAATACTTAGAATAGTGATTAAGAGATATCAATTAACCAAAGGTATGTGGTCCGAGAGCCAGGCATGACCAAGGTTCTGTTTGATATTTAAATAGATGTCAGGGAGTATTAATTTTCCTAAAGCATGTGGTCCGAGGAGCCAAGCATAGCTAAGGTTCTGTTTAATACTTAGAACAGTGATTAAAAGATATCAATTTACCCAAGGAATGTGGTTCAAGGAGCCAGGCTTGATCAGGGTTCTGTTTGATACTTAGATAGATGTCAAGGAGTATTAATTTTCCCAAAGCATGTGGTCCAAGGAGCCAGGCATAGCTAAGGTTCTATTTAATACTTAGAACAGGGATTAAAAGATATCAATTTACCCAAGGTATGTGGTCAGAGGAGCCAGGCATGACGAAGGTTCTGTTTGATACTTCGATAGATGTCAAGGAGTATTAATTTTCCCAAAGCATGTGGTCCGAAGAGCCAGGCATAGCTAAGGTTCTGTTTAATACTTAGAACAGTTATTAAAAGATGTCAATTTACCCAAGGTATGTGGTCCGACGAGCCAGGCCAAAGCATGTGGTCCGAAGAGCCAGGCATAGCTAAGGTTCTGTTTAATACTTAGAACAGTTATTAAAAGATGTCAATTTACCCAAGGTATGTGGTCCGACGAGCCAGGCATGACCAAGGTTTTGTTTAATATTTAGATAGATGTCAGGAAGTATTAATTTTCCCAAAGCATGTGGTCCGAGAAGCCAGGCAAAGCTAAGGTTCTATTTAATACTTAGAACAGTGATTAAAAGATATCAATTTACCCAAGGCATGTGGTCCGAGGAGCCAGGCATGACGAAGGTTCTGTTTGATACTTAGATAGATGTCAAGGAGTATTAATTTTCCCAAAGCATGTGGTCCGAGGAGCCAGGCATAGCTAAGGTTCTGTATAATACTTAGAATAGTGATTAAAAGATATCGATTTACCCAAGGTATGTGGTCCGAGGAGTCAGGCATGACCAAGGTTCTGTTTAATACTTAGATAGATGTCAGGGAGTATTAATTTTCCCAAAGCATGTGGTCCGAGGAGCCAGGCATAGTTAAGGTTCTGTTTAATACTTAGAACAGTGATTAAAAGATATCAATTTACCCAAGGCATGTGGTCCGAGGAGCCAGGCATGACGAAGGTTCTGTTTGATACTTAGATAGATGTCAAGGAGTATTAATTTTCCCAAAGCATGTGGTCCGAGGAGCCAGGCATAGCTAAGGTTCTGTATAATACTTAGAATAGTGATTAAAAGATATCGATTTACCCAAGGTATGTGGTCCGAGGAGTCAGGCATGACCAAGGTTCTGTTTAATACTTAGATAGATGTCAGGGAGTATTAATTTTCCCAAAGCATGTGGTCCGAGGAGCCAGGCATAGTTAAGGTTCTGTTTAATACTTAGAACAGTGATTAAAAGATATCAATTTACCCAAGGTATGTGGTTCGAGGAGCCAGGCATGACCAAGGTTTTGTTTGATACTTAAATAGATGTCAAGGAGTATTAATTTTCCCAAAGCATGTGGTCTGAGGAGCCAGGCATAGCTAAGGTTCTATTTAATACTTAGAACAGTGATTAAAATATATCAATTTACCCAAGGTATGTGGTCCGAGGAGCCAGGCATAACCAAGGTTCTGTTTGATACTTAGATAGATGTCAAGGAGTATTAATTTTCCCAAAGCATGTGGTCCGAGGAGCCAGGTATAGCTAAGGTTCTGTATAATCCTTAGAACAGTGATTAAAAGATATCGATTTACCCAAGGTATGTGGTCCAAGGAACCAGGCATGACCAAGGTTCTGTTTAGTACTTAGATAGATGTCAGGGAGTATAAATTTTCCCAGAGCATGTAGTCCGAGGAGCCAAGCATAGCTAAGGTTCTGTTTAATACTAAGAACAGTAATTAAAAGATATCAATTTACCCAAGGTATATGGTCCGAGAAGCCAGGCATGACTAAGGTTCTGTTTGATACTTAGATAGATGTCAAGGAGTATTAATTTTCCCAAAGCATGTGGTCTGAGGAGCCAGGCATAGCTAAGGTTCTATTTAATACTTAGAACAGTGATTAAAATATATCAATTTACCCAAGGTATGTGGTCCGAGAAGCCAGGCATGACCAAGGTTCTTTTTGATACTTAGATAGATGTCAAGGAGTATTAATTTTCCCAAAGCATGTGGTCTGAGGAGCCAAGCATTGCTAAGGTTCTGTTTAATACTTAGAACAGTGATTAAAAGATATCAATTTACCCAAGATATGTGGTCCGAGGAGCCAAGCATGACCAAGGTTCTGTTTGATACTTAGATAGGTGTCAAGGAGTATTAATTCTCTCAAAGCATGTGGTCTGAGGAGCCAAGCATAGTTAGGGTTCTGTTTAATACTTAGAACAGTGATTAAAAGATATCAATTTACCCAAGATATGTGGTCCGAGGAGCCAGACATGACCAAGGTTCTGTTTGATACTTAGATAGATGTCAAGGAGTATTAATTTTCCCAAAGCATGTGGTCCGAGGAGCCAAGCATTGCTAAGGTTCTGTTTACTGCTTAGAACAGTGATTAAAAGATATCAATTTACCTAAGGTATGTGGTCTGAGGAGCCAGACATGACCAATGTTCTATTTGATACTTAGATAGATGTCAGGGAGTATTAATTTTCTCAAAGCATGTGGTCTGAGGAGTCAGGCATCTCTAAGGTTCTGTTTAATACTTAGAATAGTGATTAAATGATATCAATTTACCCAAGGTATGTGGTCCGAGGAGCCAAGCATGACCAAGATTCTGTTTGATACTTAGATAGATGTCAAGTAGTATTAATTTTCCCAAAGCACGTGGTCCGAGGAGCCAGACATAGCTAAGGTTCTGTTTAGTACTTAGAATAATGATTAAAAAATATCAATTTACCCAAGGTATGTGGTTTGAGGAGCCAGACATGACTAAGATTCTGTTTGATACTTAGATAGATGTCAAGGAGTATTAATTTTCCCAAAGCATGTGGTCCGAGGAGCCTGGCATAGCTAAGGTTCTGTTTAATACTTAGAACAGTGATTAAAAGATATTAATTTACCCAAGGTATGTGGTCCTCGGAGCCAGGCATGACCAAGGTTCTGTTTGATACTTAGATAGATAGCAAAAATGCATGACATGTAATATAATAAACCCAAATAGGGTGAATAAAAACTTCATTAATAATAATATCTTCTAAGGTTATGTACATTCCAGGGGCGTGATACAACCTTTTCCTCTAGATCCTCAATATAATAAGCACCTATTTCGGCCATCGAGGTGATACGATATGGCCCTTCCCAGTTGGGACCCAATTTTCCCCATGCTGGGTTCTTTGTAGTTCCTATAACCCTTCTCAAAACCAAGTCTCCAACTGTAGTGGCCTTAGATTTACGTTGGCATCATACCCCTGCTTGAGCTTGTGTTGGTAGTAAGCCAATTGGACCATGGCATTTTCTCTACGCTCTTCAATTAAGTCCAAGCTTTTCTCTAATAGCCCATCGTTGCTGCTCGGAGTGAAAGAACTTGTTCTCAACGTAGGGAATCCAGTTTTCAAAGGAATAACAGCCTCGGCCCCATAAGTCATTGAAAAGGGCGTCTCCCTAGTGGACCTACTAGGAGTAGTTCGGTATGTCCAAAGGACGTGTGGCAACTCTTCCACCCATTTTCCCTTTGCATAGTCCAATCTCTTTTTAAGTCCACCTACTATGATCTTATTGATTACCTTGGCTTGTCCATTCCCTTGTGGATAAGCCGGAGTGGAATACCTGTTCTTTATTCTCAGATCACAATAGTATCTTCTGAAGGCTTTACTATCAAGTTGAAGTCCATTGTCCGAGATGAAGGTGTGTGGGATTCCAAATCGTGTGACAATGTTTTTCCAGACAAACCTTTTGGCATCCATGTCCTTGATATTTGCCAGTGGTTCAGCTTCAACCTACTTGGTGAAGTAGTCTATGCCGACCAACAAATATCTCTTATTCCCTGCGGCCTTAGGGAAAGGGCCTACAATAGCCAACCCCCACTGAGCAAAAGGCCAATGCCTGGATAGAGGATTGAGGACTCCTCCTGGTTGATGAATGTTTAGCGTAAATCTTTGGCATTGGTCGCACTTCTTCACATATTCTTGTGCTCCTTTCTGGATATTCGACCACCAATAACCTTGTATGAGGGCCTTGTGAGATAAAGATCTGCCCCCCGTGTGGCTTCCACAAATCCCTTCATGTAATTCTTCTAGGAGCAGCTCAACTGCTTCAGGGTGTACGCATAGCAGGTATGGGCCAGAGAAGGATCTTTTATACAACTTTTGGTCCTTAGACAGCCAAAACCGAGAAGCTTTTCTCCGTATCTTGTCGGCCTCGGACCTACTCTCAGGCAAGACATCGTCCTTAAGGAATAGCACAATAGGGTCCATCCAGCTAGGCCCCACCCTTACTTGGTGAACATTAACCACATTCCTTTCCACTTCGGAGGGTTTGCACAAGTCCTCCAGAAGGATTACCCGAGGTAAGCTTTATGCCAAGGAGGTTGCCAACATGGCAAGAGAGTCCGCATGTGTATTTCTACTTCTAGGAACTTGTGATAAAATAAAAGACTCAAATTCAAACTGTAAGTGTCTAACCTGGCTCAAATATTCCTGCATTCTAGAATCTCTTGCTTCCAGCTCTCCCTGGATTTGGCCTACAACCAGCCTTGAGTCAGAGAATATCTCCACTGCTTTTCCACCCATTTTTTGAACCAGGTCATCCTTACCAACAGAGCTTCGAACTCAGCCTCATTGTTCGTGGCCGAGAATCCTAGTCTTAAGGATTTCTCAATTGTGATCTTCTCCGAGGATACTAGAACTAGCCCCACCCCAGATCCTCTATGATTAGCTGCACCATCAACGTAGACCTTCCAGGACAAAGGCTCTTGCAAGGAGATTATACCAACCAATTTTCCATCCATGTTCTGCTCCTCTAATCTATCTACTGATGGGGTTTCGGCAAACTCAGCCACCAGGTCAGCGAGGACCTGACCCTTGACAGAGGTGCGAGGCATATATTTGATATCGAAAGCCCCTAGGATCGTGCCTCATTTTGCAATTCTCCCTGTGTAGTCAACGCTCCGAAGTAGGGATCTGAGCGGGAGCTAAGTCAAGACAACAACCGTGTGTGATTGTAAATAGTGGGGAAGCTTATGTGTATCATGCACCACTGCTAGAATGGCCTTTTTAAGTGGCAAGTATCAGACATCGGCTTCATGTAGTGACTTGCTCACGTAATAGACTGGCATCTGAACACCACTATCAACCCGTATTAGCACCAAACTCACCTCGTGGGAGGCCACCGCGATGTAAGCAAACAAAACCTCATCCACCTCAGGTCTTAACATGATGGGTGGCCGAGACAGATACTCTTTCAACTGCTGGAAAGCCACGATACACTCCTCGGTCCATTCAAACCCCTTCCATTTGTTCAACAATTGAAAGAAAGGCCTACACCTGTCTGCTGACCGAGAGATGAATCAGTTTAGAGCAGCGGTCATATCCGTAAGCTTCTAGACCTCTTTGAGATTTCGAGGTGGTTGCAGATTGTTAATCGCCTTAATCTGGTCGGGGTTGACTTCTATCCCGCGATGTGTGACCATGTAGCCCAAGAACTTCCCTGATCCGACGCCAAAAGAACACTTGGAAGCATTAAGTATTAGCTTATGTTTCCTCAAGATAGCAAAGATGTTTCTGAGGTCATTAACATGCTTGGACTCTGCCTTGCTCTTTACCACCATATCATCGATATAAATTTCAATGTATTTTCCTAACTGTGGCTCAAACATCCTGGTCATCATCCTCTGGTCAGTAGGCCCTGCATTCTTCAAACCAAAGGACATCACCTTGTAATGGTAATTTCCAATTTGAGTGACAAAGGCTGTCCTCTCTTGGTCGTCCAAAGCTAAAGATATCTGATGGTATTCTTGAAAGGCATCCAAAAAACTTATCCGAGGATGGCCCACCGTTGCATCCACCAGCTGGTCAATCCGAGGCATAAGGAAAGGGTCATTTGGGCAGGCTTTGTTCAAGTCTGTAAAATCTACACATACGCGCCACTTCCTAGTCTTCTTCTTTACCACTACAGTGTTAACCAGCCATTCAAGGTAAAAAACCTCTTTAATAGCCCCAGCCTGCTTAAGTTTCATCACCTCGTCCTTGACAGCATTAGAGTGTTCTTTGAACGAACGTCGAGGTGGTTGCTTCCTGGGGGTGATAGATGGACTGACATTCAGATGGTGGCAAATGAAGCTCGGATCCACCCTCGGAGCTTCGTAAGCATTCCAAGCGAATACATCAATGTTCCTCTTGAGAAATACCACCAACTCCTCCTTCTCCTGAGGTGGTAGCTGAGCTCCAACCTGAAAAAACTTTTTCGGATCATCACCTGCGGCAAAGTTCTCTAAATCTTCACATTTGGCCTCCTCGATTGGCCCCTTTACAGGTAATTTTGGAGACTTTGACTGCTATAAACCTTCCTTAACCGAGGCCAAGGACTTAGCTGCTGGCTGATGCAAAATTGCAGACACGAGGCACTACCTAGCCATGGATTGGTTCCCTACCAGCTCCTCAATCCGGTTTCCTGACTGATACTTCACCTTTTGATGCAAAGTTGAAGAAACAGCACCTAAGGTATGAAGCTAGGGTCTGGCCACAATGGCCGTATAGGGGGAGTATGCATCCACCACTATGAAGCCCACTTCCACTACCTTTGAGCCGGCCTGTACGGGCAACCTAATCTGGCCCTTTGGGGTAACAAGCTTCCTATCAAAACTTACCAGAGGTGAATCGTAGGCTGTCAAGTCTTCAGGTTCTAAGTTCAGTCCTCTGTACAAGTCAAGGTACATGATCTCTGCACAGCTGCCCTGGTCCACCATTACTCTCTTCACATCATACCCCATATTCTGAGGGTGACCACCAAAGCATCATCATGTGGTTGGATGGTTCCAATCTTGTCTTCATCCGAGAAACTCAACGAAGGTCGAATTTCCAGTCTAGCTCTCTTCGACTTGGAATTGGAGTCCTCGGTTGGTGATCTAGCTACAGACATCACCCTCGAAGGGTGAGAATCGATTCTCCCAAATGCAGCAAAAATGACATTGATTGTACCTAACGGGGGCCTTAGAGGAGCATTCTCCTGAGCCTCTGTCCATGACTGGTCTCCTTATCCGTTAGGTTGATACAGAAATTGTTGTAACCTCCCCTCTTTGACCAGTTGCTCTAAATGATTCCACAACGTTCGACAGTCCTCGGTGGTATGTCCCCGCTCTTGGTGGTACAGGCAATGAAGGCTTTAGTTGTGCCTCAAAGGGTCTCCACTCATCTTGTTTGGCCATCTGAAGTATGGCTCGTTCTTGATCTTCTCCAAAACTTGATGCACCGGTTCTCTGAATATAGTGTTCACCACTTGAGGAGCTGCAGGCTCAGACTGCCCAACAAAATCCCTTCAGGTCCTGTTATTGTTGTAGCGATCCGACCTGAAATCCCTTCTCTCCTGAGGGATAACCTTGCCCTTCCCCTTACCTTACTGCTAGTCCTCTTCAACCCTCTTGTAATTGTCAATCCGATCCATGAGCTAGCGTCTACTGGTAACAGGTTTCCTAGTCAAAGACTTCCTTAAACCATACTCGGCAGGTAGGCCGAGCTTGAAAGTACTGATGGCTACATCGTCAAAATCACCATCTATCTCGTTGAACATCTCCCAATATCTGTCTGAATATGTTTTCAGGGTTTCTCCTTCTCTCATGGACAAAGACAACAATGAAGCCAAAGGCCGAGGAACCCTATTGTATGTAATAAAGCGAGACCCAAACGCTTGAGTGAGTTCCTTAAAGGAATCAATGGAACCTGCCCTCAGTCCATCAAACCACCTCATCGCCACAGGTCCCAAACTGGATGGGAATACCTTGCACATCAAGGGCTCGTTCTTGGAGTGTACGGCCATCCTTTGATTGAAATGGCTAACATGCTTTACAGGTTCAGTTCTACCATTATACATGGTGAACGTGGGCTGTGCAAACCGCCGAGGAAGTCTCCCTCCCTCAATCCAACGCGTGAAAGGTGACTTGGAAATTTAGTTGAGTGCTTTGCTCATAGCATCGTTTCCTAGGCCTACCAAGGACGAATTTCTATTTCGGCACTCATGATGATAATCTTCATCATATGAGAAAGACTCACTAGGAGGAGTCCTTGATCTACACCTATTGCTACCATCCTCTTCACCATCAGAAAAGAAGTCAGAATGGGATGGAGCTCGCTTTTGCCGTTCATGGCGCAGGCTCCTCTTCAGGTGATCAATCTCCTTCTAAATGTTTCTGGCATTCTCCTCATGAGAGACGTGGTTTTTACCCCTAGATTGATTCTTACTGGTGTAGGTAGTATGTACACTTCCCTCCCGGTCCCTCTTTCGTTCAAGATCATGGAAGTGGTCTTGACGCTGAGACCCCATAGATTTTGCCTGGTGTGGACCTGAACCTACCATTGTTGAACGTCAAACTCAATATCGCACCAGTCTTTCCCACAAATGATGCCAATTGTAAGGACCAGAATTAAGATCCTAGCCCAAGGTATGAATGGACTTAGGCCCAAAAAGCCCAAAACAATGAATTTGTAGAGAATGGGTTGGAAAACTGGGCTCTAATGAATTAGACTAACTAGAAAATAGGTTTAAAGGACAAGAAGATGTAAATGAACAGGATTATAATGAAGAAAATCGTCCTCGGCAAAGTCCGAGGAGATCTGTTCTTATGTATTTCTTTCAAGTTTGATTACAAAGTCAGTTCTAGATGCTACAGTACTTTTCTCTCTCCCTTTTGATCCCACAGTCTTATTGCCTCCTTCTCATTTTATATTGTCTTCCCTTTCCATCTCCACCTTCCACATGCATGCCAGACGGTCGGTGTTGATACTTGTCCCATCAGCACTCCCCATAAGCCTTTATGTAGTAGCTGTAAGGCTGAAATCCACTGTTCAGGCATCACCTCCACATTAATGCGGCTAGAGAGTTAGCTGCAGTGCATTTAATGCGGAGGCAGCAGCTTTCTCCTAGGATATTTTTAGGACTTCTCCCAGTCTGATCTCACTGCAATATATATCTGCACCAACGAAACTTCCTGGAGCGTTACCCAGGATGACTAATAACCCTTCCGGACCTCGGCATTGGTTAGCCAAGGATGTGCTTATCCTTGGCCCACCCTTTAAATTGTTATGACCCAGACTGATCTCTCTACTTACTATCGCAATCTCTTCTGACAAAGATATCTCATCCTCGGACAAACCCTCATCCTTGGATTGGGCCACAGGCTAAATATATAAATAGATAAAGAAGTTCTGGGCCCAATATCCCTACAATTACAATATACAAAATGGGTGGGATGGGTTTAGTTATTAATAAACTAAACCCACCCCCAAATCCTTACCCACAAAAGATCACAAGAATGGAGGAAGGATGGAGCTTTTGGTGTGGGGTTTCCTAAAAAGAAAGAGAGAGGATTTTTTTTTCTAGGGTTTTTTTTTTTTTTTTTTTTTGACCTCTCACTATTTTTTTTACTCTTTCCTCACAAAAACCTTACATTAATTTCTACATGAATTTTCTACCTCACTTTTCTACATGATTTTTCCAAAAAGGGGGGTATTTATAGGAAAAATGAGGGAATGGGAGGCTAGCATTAGTGTACTATGTTACACTAGTGCTAGCCGCCCCTTCAAAGAGGCAGCTAGGTACACCAATGCTAGCTCCATCCTTATCCACCACGTCATCCACCTTGTCAGCATTTTTCGTCTTTTTCTAATTTCTGGCCCTATCTTTGTGCGGCTTTTTGGAGGCCTTTCTGAGCTCTTGTTTCTTCAAATTTCATATTCACAGAAAGCTATAGATGTCTAGTTTCCAATGGTTCTAGCCTCATTCAATTTGGAGCTACGGTCGTCGAGATATCGCGCTCGGAAGGGAGGTGACGCAAAGCTGAAAAATTCTGAACGTCTTCCCTTGAAAAATTCATATCTTTTAATCTAGAGCTGCTGTCGTCAAGCCCTTTTGGTGAAAATTAGCTAAGACCTTGTTCTTCAAGATGGTCCAACCTGCTTGTTCCAATTCTTGCCCAATTAATGCAGTTTATTGTGCAAAACCGAGTCAAAACTGTCAGTTTTCCTAAAAAATACAGTGAAGATTTTATTAGGGTTTCGATATTTTTGTGATATCTCATCCATTTTAACTCCAATTTTGGCCCGTAAAATATCGTTTCAAAGGGAAAAATATGCCTTACGATACAGTCTAAAATTCAACATGATCCAATAGTTGAATCAAAAAGTAAACTTTCTGACCATACCTGGTTAGGGTTTTGGCCATATTTTCTGTAAAGTGGGTTTTTTCAAATGTTGTGGCTTTTTGATTTGCCATTCAAACATGTTTTATTTATTTTTGCTCTTTTTGGCTATGAAATTCATGGTTTTGCACATTTTCTAATGTTTTTGGTTTTTCTAGTTTTCGTTTCGACGTATGAATCGAGGCCAGACAAAATACAGTATCGATTGTAGGATTATGGAAACAAATGATATGTGAACAAGGATAACAATTAAGGGACATAGGCCTTAATGCTAACCTGCACCGTGATAGGATTTCCTAGCGCCAAATAAGCCAACGAAAGAATGATTTATGTGTCATGTGATATTTGGCCTTTAAAATTTAGTAACAAGTTGATTCTTATCCCTAACTATCCATGCCTATAAACATAATTTAAAAGAAAAATCTTAGTTTATATTGTGCTATCAATGTAAATTTTACATTGTAAGCTAAACAAATGTGTTCAATGTGGGAAATTATTGTGTACTTTTGGAGTACCATAAATGCGTACTCCCTCCTCTTACATGAATGGTGGGTCCCACCATAAATTTAATTAGTGGGACCTACCATTCATGTGAGAGGATGGAGTACGTATTTATGGTACTCCGGGAGTACCTAATAATTTTCCATTCAATGTAGTGTATAATTAATGTAAACCTATAATTACCCTAATTTAAAAATATTTCATTTAGGGCAAGAAGGAGAAGAAAGAGAATAAAAAAGGGGATAGAAAATAAATTTAGGGCAACAAGTTGATTAATGTATTGCATCATTCTTGCTTAGTTTATTTGCCTTCCTTTCTTCTGTGCCGCTCTTATGGCAGCCCTATAGCATTTACACGTAACCCCTAGATTTAGGCGGTGCATTGGGTTTTATACTTAAGCATTGCTGTCAAAGTCGACGTAATTGTAGAATTCACCACAGAAAGGATTGTTATACTGTGGGAAAGACTGATTATTTCCCTAGTCCCCACCACCACCTAAGAGGAAATCCCTGTCATTGGCTTATCCTCTTAGCCCTTCAACACTTTCTTATTTGGGAGTTCAATTATTTGGAGTTTTCTAATTATATTTTAAGGTTTAATAACTTTATTTCCCATTGATTTGATTTTTAAGTATACACTTAAATTTATATTATGTGGGAGTGGGACTACATATAACCTGTCGACACAATTGTTTATCAATTTTTTTCCCTCCAAATCTTTGTCGTCATTTTTTTTACCCATATTAAGGGTCCGTTTGGATACAGCTGAAAACTAAAAATACTGTAGCAAAATAATTTTTAAATATGTGAATAGTACTGTGGGACCCATTTTTAATGAAAAGGTTGCTGAAAAGTGATGTTTGTGGATCTTGTGAATAGTGCACGGGTGCACTGTTCAAGCAGAAAGTCAACAATCACGGCTAAATAAAAAATAAAAAAAAAGCTGAAAATGCAAACGCAAAACGTAAATCATCCGGATCCAAACGCCACCTAAGTTGCCATTGCATTACCAGTGGCTTTTGAGTATGTTTGAAACAACGCAAGCTAAAAGTATGTCTGACCATTAAGTTTACGCAAACATTAGTTCATACACCCTATTATACACACTCTCACACATATTTAAATTGTACATAAATTGTAGGGCTAATTACAATTTATCCACCTGTGGTTTGGCCGAAATTTAAGTTGTCTACCTGTAGTTTAAAATTTGACACTTTACCCACCTGAGTTTTGCTCCGTTAGACTTCAGTAACCCACCTATCTATTTGCCGTTATAAAAAAACACATTTTAATTTGAAAACATAACATAAAATGGATCAAAAAGATAGGGTTTGAAACTCTATGAACATTAACATGGAATTTCAAACAAATACAAATTTCAAACAAAAACATGGAATTTCAAAAAAATACAAATTTCAAACAAACAAAAAGGAAATGAAATTTAATCCGCTGCAATTCATCAAATGTAGCAAAAAAAAAAAAAAAAAAAAAAAACCCAAGACCAAGAGTATGAAACCTTTTTGATATGATAGATAGAACTTTATTGATGTAAACTATACGAATTACAAACTTAGCCGTGAGCAACGTGGGCAGTACAAGAGGGCCAATAGAATAAAACAGTAAAACCATGGCAAAATTTGCCAAACAGTATAATATTGGGAAAATTTTAGGCGGATGACATGCGTTCAAAGTTTATTAATTAGTTGGACTGTTTTTTGGAAATCGAGTATAGCAAAATCAACTTCCAGCCAAAATCAAGTTTACTAAACTCGACTTCCTTTTTTATCCATCTCAGAGCTAATTTTCGCTAGGAAGTCGAGTATATTAAACTCGATTTTGGCTGGAAGTCGATTTTGCTATACTCAATTTCCAAAAAATAGTGCAACTAACTAATAAACTTTGAACGCATGCCATCTACCGAAATTTTTTTCAGAATCATACTGTTTGGCAAATTTTGCCGTAAAACCATCCACAGACCGATCCAAAAAAAAAGAAGAAAAAGACATCAGTGCAGAAAGAACAAAAGCACCCAGCAGCAGTAACAACAATAAAGCCATGTTTGAAGTCTTTCTTAATTTTTAACCCAAAAAAAAAGAGGTATTTCTTAATTACAGAACGTAGGCTAGTGTAATCAATTTACGTCTCCACACATGCACAACATTGGGCATTCATACATGTCTCTCTCTCTGGCTGGGCTTCTATGCTTGAAATAGAATGGGTGATATGGCAATTTGGCTATGCCCAAGATCATTGTTCACAGCAATGTTCATCCATTTTTTGCAAAATTTCAAACCCTAACTTTTTGATTTGTTTTATGTAATGTTTTTTTAATTAAAATATGTTTCTAACGGAAAAGACAAAGGTGAGTTACAGAAGTCTAATGGAGCAAAGTTCAGGTGGGTAAAGTGTCAAACTTTAAATTACAGGTAGGCAATTTAAATTTCGACCAAACCACAGGAAGGTAAGTTGTAATTAACCCTAAATTGTAATTTATGTATAGTTTGAGTGTATGTGAGAGTGTGTGTAATAAACACTACCCTAAAGTAGCATTTTTTAAAACTTTTTTGGGGCGTCTTGTTATTATAGGTTTGCGTTAAAGTGATATTGATGGTATTGGCATACATAAAAAATAAATAAAATAAATAAAATAAAATAAAATAAAAAGCGGTTTTAATTAGTGGCAAGATCAACTCATGGAAAAGGTTGTGAATTTTACATGTTATCCATCTGTAGACTTTATTGAAGTAGTAATCAAACTTATCTCATTTGTAGGTGAGACAATTTCCAAAGCACAATGTCCCCACCCATATGTTATTTGGAACTTTTTCTTGTTTTTTGATTAGTATGTTTTTGGCCCCCAGCAAGGAGGGAATGAAAGGGGATATGTCTTGACTCTAGTCTTGAGTAAACATACAATAACGTGGTTCATCATTTGGAAGGACGAAGTTTGTTCTCAAGGGGCCCATAGCATGCTTGAAAAATTGCAAAAAATTCGGCAATGCAAATCTAAAACCACGCCGCTAAAAGAGAGAGAGAGAGAGAAAAGAAAAAGAAAAATGGTGGAGCCTTTCACACTATGTTTTGTTTGGTTCTCCCCCGAAAATGGTGAACTGTCATTTTCCACTTTGCTATAGGGTTTGAGTTAGAAATATGTAAACTTGATAGGTTTCATAAATTAACCAGATAAAAAGTTCTCTGTGCTCAAAGACTAACAGATCATCCCACATGCTAAAACAATGGTTATGATTATTCATGAGTCACAATTTAATGACCGACAAGCTCAAGCCGTAGATTTAAATAGGGTTATAATGGGGGGATATATTGAAAGCGTTCAAGCTATATGAGTTTATCAATCCGTGAGAGACTCTTTAAATATATAAGGTTGTGATGGGAAATATCCTTGGTGTTTTTTAGTCTTCAAGAAAGCAAGAAAGTGAACATTCATCGTAAAGATCAACATTGAATTATTTACATATTTATATATTTTCATTTCTACAAAGCAATTTTATACAACATGGAACCAAACACACACCAGAACAGACTGATTTATTTTTTCATGCATTATCACCTGGCTTTGTTCATTGTATAGATTCATCCAAAGCTCTAGCCAAATGGGATTATTTTACCTGAGACAAGACTGGAAGTGTCACAATTTTCAAGCTATAAGTACTATATATCTGTTTGACCATCAAGCAGCTAGCGTTGATTCCCCACTTTTGATTCTCATGTTCTCCAAATGCGACTTCCCATTCAGATTACGGGAAAAGAAATCTTTGACATAGTCTTCCTTTGTAATCCTTTTAAATAATGGTGGGTTTCGTGGGCTTAAAGTACTAGTCACAGGCCCAATCTCTGCCTCAAATTTGGGGTTGAAGAACATAGCAAGTGAGATTCTTTCTTTATCTGAATTTACAGTTACCCTGTGCTCAATGCTGGTAAAGGCCCCATTGCTCAGGATCTGCAGAATGATGTGACAATATACACATAACTAACATGTTCTCCCATTTTAAACTCATTTTAATTTTTGCATGCTAATTAGATCAAGAGCAGAAGGTTGTCTTCTTCACCTTGGATTCTATATCAACATACCAATACAAATTCTAAGAGGTTACAAGTACAAATAATTTATTGACAAATTTTACAACATTAATAATTATTTCATGTGCTATATATATACATATATATATATATATATATAGTATCATTTCTTTCACAGTCTATCACATTAATGAGAATGTTAGATTGAGATTTGGTGCGATAGCTGTACCATGCAATCTACCACCCAAAATTTCAACTTTTTAAAACTTTTTAATTTTTTTTACCTCCTAACTTTTTTACATTTTAACCATTCAAAGAGTTTGCATGGTGCAATAGTCCTAACTATTACACTGAATCTCAGTTTGGATATATATATATAGACACACCATAATCTTGACCATGCTAAAATTGTTGATCTTCTTACTACCAGTTTTTTTAAGACCCTTCGCGGTTGTTGGGAAAAATATCTTACTGAAGAGTCTAGAGAATCTATCAAAAAGGCTGTTAAAAAAGATGAAGATGGATTACCCATTTTTAATGAAAGAGTTGGTCAAAGTATTTCTAGTGGCGTCAATATTTTAATCTATACTATTATTAAACATTTTGTTGGAACTATATATATATAGTTCTTTCTATAGACAACAAATTTTACCGTAAGTTAAGGTATCTTGTCATCTCAAACACCCCAGGTCCACTACAAGGCAAAATAATAGTTCAAATCAGAAAAAGAAATTACACTGTCTAGTTCATCACCACTCACGTCAAGTTACTTCAACTTTAAAAAAAAAAAAATGTTGTAAGATTTTTTTGCGTCTCGAAAACTTTATGATCCATGCATGAGATATGCATGAAATAACTTATTGTTTGGCTGACCAAACTAGGTAAGGATTGCTAAATTCGTTGGTCCCTGTAGATGTAGGGTGTCCCCTTGACCAAAAAGCGGGGTCCTAAAGTCACAGACTCAGTGTCATACTAAAGTTATCACTTATCATGGTGACTGGTTTTAAACTCCTAAAAGATCCACATGCGGAAGCTAGTATATATATTTTTTTAATTTTTTGATAATCGCACAAGCTTAATTAATAATGAAGCAATAGTTGTTGCAACATTTACCGACTCACGAGAACAATTGAACAAAGCATGGTGATGGTGCATATCCCAACAGAAATTTCGTGGCAGCTATTCAGCCAAATTCCTAGATATTATCATATTCCTGTCGGCCAAGTCAAATGAGATCCTATTTTTGTGACGCACACACCTCATCTAAACGTCTAAATTTACACTTAATTTTACAATACGTTTAAGCGTACAACTTGTAATTGAATTTCAGTACTTACATACAAGACAACTATAAGTATTTGTTGGAAAAAAATTTAGATGGACGAAATCACAAAATAACACTTATACATATTGTGAATTTGGGTATGTAATTTGGAAGGAAATAGGATTCTTTCTATAACATTTTAATTAAAGAAAATTAATTTTATAATTATGATTTTATTTTCTAAATTAAAGTATACAAACTGTCATGTCATTTACAATTTTAAATGACATTACACTCGATATATATACTTCTAGACTTGTAATATCTAATCTTAACAATGAAATGAATTTTCTTTATTCAAAGCAAAGAATAAACATATAGTTACAAGTACGACAGTTTCACAATAAATCTTAGATGATAAGTTGGTAATGGTAAGTAAAAAAATTATGTAAATGCTGAACTCAAATGAGAGCCATTAACATTTTGCCACTTAGAATTTGTAGTAAAACTGTTGTAAAAATATCATACCCCTAGGGTTTATTTAGGATCCGTTTATTTTGCTAAAACTGAAAACTTTTTGCTGAAAGTACTGTAGATAAAGGTAAAAGTTAGTTGAAATAGTATAGTAGGACCCATGAATAATATCAAAAAGTGTAGTAGAACTCCTGAATAGTAACAAAAATAAGCTGAATAATAAAATAAGTTAGCAAAATTAATCATGCCAAATGGACAACCAGAGGAAAAAATAGATTGAAATAGTGATTAATTATCATTTTACCAAAACAAGGACCATATTTACTAATCACATTATTCGTGCAATATGTAAGGTTTTACCGACCAAGTTTGGAAATGATTTTTTTAGTTTTTTAAAAGTAAATGTTTGGAGATGATATTCAAACTAACAGAAAAGTTTGACTATGATAGCTAGGGTTTTTAATAATCTAGACTAGTTAAATTCAACACGTGCTTTTTGAAAAAAAGAATTTGGATAAAGGAAGAGAGATTGAAGCATGACAAACCTCCATAACATCTCCGGCATTCACAACTAAAGAATCAGCGCAAAAGTTCACAGGAATCCAAACCCCATCTTTCTTTATCTGAAGACCTTGTACTCCATTAATTTGGTGAAGGATGGTGATCCCAGTAGCGTCGGAGTGGGGAGTAAGACCCACAACAAGTTCTGGTTGTGGGCATGGAGGATAGTAATTCATCCTCATTGATTGCATCCCATCTTCAAATAACTCCTCCATCTCTTTGATCTCTATTTTCAGAGCTTTTCCCATATAACCTAGAAGTGTCATGGCAAGCTTTTGCAACTCTGAGATGTATGCCTCTAAGGTGTTTCTGTAAGTACGTATGAAAATAATAATTATTATTATTATTACAAATTAAATATTGCTATATAACAATAGTTTCGTAATAATTTCACAATAAAGTCTAAGTAATTATTTGTTACTGTTTATCATTTTTTTTAATTATCATTAACAACAATTGCCATCTAGGCTTTGTTATGAAATTGTTGTGGCTGTAGCTTTATTGTGTGTGAGAGAGAGAGAGGAGAGAGAACCTCAAGGATGAAGGGAGCTCTGGAAATAAATATGGCTTTCTTTTTTGAATAGGGTTGAGTGTCATGTAGAACCTATCACCCCAATCGAGTGTTTGGTCGTTGCATCTGATGATTGTTCCATAGCCTTCAACATCACCTGGCCTTGCCTTATATTTCATTTTCTCTTCCGAAGGAAGCATGAAGAATTCTTCAATCTCATGTTTTAGCTTTTCTAATAGTGAAGAGCTAACTCCATGGTTCGCCAACTATATAACAATAATATAAAAATATCTTAGGATATTTCTCAAACTTTAATTTCTGTCTCAAAAAAGGAAAACTAGACATTATGATATGCTGTGTCTTTTTTTTTTTAATCAAATAGCTGCAGCATTCAAGGGCATTCCTGTGTATAAATAATCTAAAAAATTGAGAAGAACCTGTATGAGTCCCCACGCTTTACAAGTTGAATGCAACTTCTCTAGTTCCAAGTCCGAGGTCTCCCCCAAGGCCAATTTTTTCAGGTCAATGGTGGGGATTGTTGTCAAGGTACTGTAATCTGAGGGAGCGGAAAGTTCTTGATCTGGACGAATATAGTTCTTCGGGACTACGGTCATTGGCTCTTTGGTGAGCTCCATAACGCTGAGAACTGAATTAGAGTTCCAAGAGCTAACCGGCTCCATTGATGCCATTGCTTAGCCTAGGTGCAACTCTACCTAGCAGCATGGTGCAATGGGTGTTATATATATAGCCCGAAAAATGAATTTTAAGAGAAAAAAAAAAAAAAACAAATTATATATTGTATTAGAACAAAATAATAGCAAAGAAGACTAACAATGGAAATATTCTAACGGGTAATTATAAGTTGACATTTTAATAGTAATGTAATTAATCTTACATTATAGATTAAATAAATGTGTATATAATGTTGTACACATTTGTTTAATCTATCATGTGAATCTTACAATGCAAGTTACATCTTAATATCTAAGAAATGTGGGTTCTATTTAGTTCAACTGGTAAAGTTTTTGATGATTGAATAAGAGATCTGGAATTCAATCTTCGCCTACACAAAAAATCAATTGGTATATTGGTCTTATGATAAAAACCACAATCATTATAAACGGATGCCACAAGTTGAAACTCTATATAAAAAAATAATAATAAAAAAAATAAATAAAAAAAAAAATCTAAGTATTATACTAAAGCCTGAAATAAAAATCAATTTTGACAATACTAAAGTGTCTCACATATTATGCCAAGTTACATAACTAATTTGTAGATAAAAGAAATTAGAATTGATTAAAAAAAAAAAAAAGGAATTGTAATTGGTGTAATTAGGACAAGCAATTACAATTAAAAGTGGAGGGATGAAAAAGTGAGAGGATAGGAAAAGAAGAAATGATAGAAATGTGAGAAAATAGAAAATGGAGAAGTGATAAAAAAAGTGTGAGAATAAAATATATTTTAGTTTCCTTCATTTGTGTTTTAGTTGAGGATGAAAAAGTGGAGGGATGAAAAAATTGAGTTTGTATAAATTTACTCATATGTCATTGTTAAAAAAATGATGCCCAATTAAAACAAAAAAGTGGCAAACAACCAACAAAAAAAGAAGGCAATCACCTAAATTTATTAAAAAAGAAAAATCATGTAAAAAAAAATATTCACATCTAGTTACCCCCCCCCCCCCCCCACAAAAAAAAATAGAAAAAAAAAAAAAAAAAAAAAAAAAAAAAAAAAAAAAAGAAGAGCAAAACCTAAATCATGCCTAGGAGGGAAAAAAAATTGGAAAAGTAGCCAGAAAGTCCCACACCAAGGAAAAAAAAAGGAAAGAAAAAAAAATAGTAGTTCAGTCATTAGTGCAACTATTCATCTCCCCTCTATTTTCTCCTTAAATTGGGGAGATAGAATTTTGGTTGGTCAGGGGAGAAAACATCTGACTTTCACCAATTTTTCATCCTCCCATTCTCTCCAGTCAAACACTCATAAAATCAGTTTTTACTTCATTTTTCTCTCCCCAATTAACACTTGTAATTTGATTAGGTAACTAGCTAAAATATTCGTTGTAGAGATATTCTTCAATACATATTCTTTCTTTTGACTAACGTATTTATATTTTAAACAATTGAGAGGGATTTTTTTTTTCTTAAAAATAAAAGCCGACTAATTATGGTGAACATCAAGAAATGTTTGATCCCTAATTGTTACTCTTAATATTACTATTATAATACTAATATATAAAAATGTTTGGCAATTGGTTGCTTGTGGAATAAAATTTAAAAAAAAAAAAAAAAAGTCTTCTAAAAGAAAGTTTAAAAAATAAAAAGAATGAAATAGGTTTGCTTAGTGTTTTTCTGCTGGTTTGGCAGTAATCATGAAATATTTCGTTGTTCAAGTTACAACAATTGCAACTTTGGTATTATTATTTTTTACTCAACAAATCATTACAAGTTAAAATCTCTTTTTAATTTTGTAAGAAATTATGGTGCAAAATTTGATTTTTTACTTTCACGTTTGGAATTGCCAAGTTGACTCATAGGAATTAGGATCCATCATATAAGTTAACTCATAGGAAATGTTTTTTTTTTTCTTTATTTATTATTTTCAAACTTATATGAGAATTTTTTTATTATCATTTTGATTCAAAATTTTCTTCTGGAATATCAATGATAGGTTCTTTACTCATGTATGTAATTTATCTACTTATATCCTTTTGTCTTTCAATTCCTCTGTCTCTCATATTTTTTGGTCTTTTTTCTTATAAAGAATGCAAGCTACGATTAATTGATTCACACAATTAGAGAAAACATTAATGGACAATGTGAAAGAAGTATAACAAGGTTTTTTTTTTTCTAGAAACAAACACATACATATAAGGGAGAGGGAAATATGTTCTAACACAAAAGTAAATCACAGACTCTACTAAAAAATCATGATAATTTTCAAGGGAGAGTAGGACAAGTATAAAAAATTAAAGCTTTTTTAGTTCCCCGATGAGGATTTCAATTGGGTATCTTTGTAAACTAATTTTTTCTATCCGTTTTGACTTCTAAAATCAATATTTAAGTAGGACTGATTTTTAAAAACCTTAGTGTTCTTTTTTTTTTTTTTTTAAGTATATATGTACTGCTTGTTAATAAAATAATTTTATCCGGCAAAGGTTTTTTTTTTTTTTTTTATCATTATAATTTAAAATAGTAACTGTTAACATACTTTTTTTTTTATCTGTAATGGAAAATAATAAAGATCTAAAAATTCTTAAAAAGTTCTGAACAATTGATTGGGATAAAAAAAGATATCTAAAAAAGTCTTAAAATTTTTAAATATTTTGAACAATTATTTTCTTGATAACGTATTCGATGAAATTTGCGAGTTATTGTCTAGTAAGAATAACAATCCAACAATTTAGACCATATAATTTATTTTCTCCTTAGGTGACCTCATGGACAGGACTGTCAACAGGTTGAGGTTCACCTCTTTCTCATTGGTGATTAAGGTTACCTTATATAAAAAATTTCAGTTCATTTGTGTGGTAGTTTTTATGTAAACGGACGTGCCATATACTTCTTCTTTAATTAATTAATTATGCAACCTAGAAGTCTTCTCTACTTTTCTTTTTCAGTTAATGGATTAAGCGTTTTTTATACTAATTAATCGAATGTAATGTGGTAAAATATTAGAAGGTTAAATATTGGAATAAAAATATTAATATATTAAAAAAAAACAAAAATATTAATATATTTTGGTAGCATCTATTATCTCTAGCTGTGAATTATTGGTTCAACTTGCAATAGTCACAACCCCTAACCTCAATAGATTATAAATCATATATATTTGCTAGCTACTTCATATTTGAATCTAAATCAAAATTAACTATAAAGCTACGTTACAAACCAAACCGAAGTAGTCAGCCAAAGCAAATATAAAAAATTTCTTTGTCTTAAACATTAACAATTGCCGTGGTGCATGCACAATGGAATTTCAAGTATAACTTGGAGTCTTTGATAATTTAAGTTGACAAGGATCTTGAGTCCTTATAGGACGTATTTTTTACCATTAATAAAACAAATATTGGTGATGTGAAAATTTGTAAGATCCCGAAAGTAACGTGGTAAAATGTTAGAACGTCAAACATGAGAATAAAAATATTAAGATACTTTTGTGGCATCCATTACCTCTAGCTGCAAATTACCCGAAATCATAACCCCTAACCTCAATAGATTATAAATCATATATATTTGCTACTTAATTAATATCTGAATCTAAATCAGTATTTACTATAAACCTATGTTACAAACCAAACCGAACCAGTTAGCCAAAGCAAATATAAAAAATTTCTTTGTCTTAAACATTAACAATTGTCGTGGCGCACGGACAATGGAATTCCAAGTATAACTTGGAGTCTTTGATAATTTAAGTTGACAAGGATCTTGAGTCCTTATAGGACTTATTTTTTACAAAACAAAAAACAAAAAAACAAAAAAAACAAAAAACAAAAAACAAAAAACAAAAAACAAAAAACAAAAAACAAAAAACAAAAACAAAAACAAAAACAAAAACAAAAAAACAAAACAAAACAAAACAAAACAAAAAAACAAAAAAAAAAAACAAACAAACAAACAAAGATTGGTGATGTGGAAATTTGTGAGATCTTGAAAGTAATGTGGTAAAATATTAGAAGGTCAAATATGAAAATAAAAATATTAAGATACTTTGGTGGCATCTATTACCTCTAGCTACGAATTATTGGTCCAACCTGAAATCATAACCCCTAACCGATTATAAATCATATATATTTGCCACTTCATATTTGAATCTAAATCAAAATTTACTATATATCTACGTTACAAACCAAACCGAAGCAGTCAGTGAAAGCAAATATAAAAAATTGCTTTGTCTTAAACATTGACAATTGCCGTGGTGTACACTGAATGGAATTCCAGTTATAACTTGGAGTCTTTGATAATTTAAGTTGGCAAGGATCTTGAGTCCTTATAGGACTTGGCCAAAGTTTTATAACTAAAAAATAAATTATAATGAGGTGTAAATTTGTGAGGCATATAAAGCTTATGTGTCAAAATTTTAAAAGGTCATCTAAAGTCAAAAGTTTTGATTTTATATTATATATAGAATATTTATAAGTAGTTGCGTACATGCATTTGTATACATGTGTGCATCAATTAGAAATTCTGTCCTCCCAAAATCAAATCCTAACCCTAACCCCACCATTGATTGCTAGTTCACAAGGAAGTTGTCTTTAAATGTAGTGGTTAATATTTAGTGTTTTTCATTACAGAATTGCATGATAAGTTAAGAGTCTTATAGCTCAATTAGTAACTCTTGGTATTTCAATGAAAATATTCAAAGTTCAAATTCTTTCTACTTCATTGCAGTTATGATTTATCCACACACACACACACACACACATATATATATATATAGATGGGTTCAAGTTACACCATTGGATTTAAGTAGATCCAACGGTTAAAAAAAGACCCTCATTAATGCTAATATTCTAATTAATCTCATTTATTATCCCTTATTTAATACATTCCATACATATTTATAAACCCAAAAAAATTTATACGGTTGATTTTCTCTCTCCATTGCATGTCTCTTTCTTTTTATCTTTGAATGTTTCTCTCTCTATCTCCTCCACGGCCAGGTCGCCGGCAGCAACCAAAAAAAAAAAAAAAAAGCACTTAACATGTTCTCCAGTTGAACTAAAGCAATGATTATTACTGAGATTTTATTTTTCTTTTCATTATTTAATATGTTCTCTAGTTATGCTAGACTGACTTAAATCCCTAGTAATTGTCACAGAAAGATGGCCCTTGAATTTTTTCAAAGAACTTAACATTAGCTTATAAAAAAAATATATATATATATATATATATATATATATATATATATATATATATATATATATATATATAATCATATCAAAGTTATTACAGACTCCAAATTAAAATTTTGCTATATAGTCTCCAAATGAAAATTTTGTATTCTCTATTTCTTTAATTAGTACTAACCACAACACTTTCCTTCATCAATATCTTTTGTCTCCTGTGACATTTTCTTTTTATGATATCTTCGGCCAACCATGTCACTCTCTTATGGTCATTGGAGTATTGCCGACAATCCACTACTCAACTATATAATCACATCAAGGCTATTACAGTCTCCAAATTAAAATTTTGCTATATAGTCTCCAAATGAAAATTTCGTACTCTCTATTTCTTTAATTAGTACTAACCACAACACTTTCCTTCATCAATATCTTTTGTCTCCTGTGACATTTTCTTTGTCACTCTCTTATGGTCATCAGAGTTATTGCCAACAATCCACTATTTGTCATTGTCCATTGTTATTGTCAATGGTTGTCTTACATGCATATGCAATCCTTGAACCACCGTTCTTTTGTTGGTATCCTCTAGTCGCTGGTGCATTGTCCTCCAGCCACAATAGTCATCTTTTGGCCCCCATCCATCATTAATTAATAGTTGTCATTTACTATGATCTTGGGCATTTCAATTCATGTCAAGCTCAATCCATTCTACATCTGATTTGGTCAAAAGAACATAATTACTTACATGCATAACACGGAGCCTATGGAAATTGTGAAGATACGAATGTGAATGGTTGGGAAATTTGATAAAACATTTTTTATGTCAAACACGGAGAAACACTCGTATTCAAATGCCCCCAAATAAATAGAAAAAAGAAATTCTCTTTTATGCATATAAAAAACAAAGATCCCAGAACCTTTTAGAAAGAATAGAGGGTGGCTAAATGGCACATTGATGTCCACTTATGAGACAACTAAAAAAATTTAAAAAAAAATGATGCGATTACCAAGAGGCATCCTCTAAGCAAAGCATCCAGTCTAGTCAAGATTACTTACAATACTTAGCTAATGAAGGGTGACGAATAGAAAATTGTAATCTAACAAATAGAAAAAAGTTTAATCCCATCAAAAAATAAAAATAAAAGAAAAGAAAAAAATTTAAAATTATCTTACTCCAATCCATTATGTAACAAATTATATGACTATTCATAATTTTTTTTTAATGAGTCATATAACTTATTTAAATAATATACTTGGACAGTTTTATAATTTACCATAATATACTTGGAGGTTACATATAAACTTTTTCTAAGAAACATTACTTTTCTGAAAAGAAAAAGATTGGGTCCAATGTTTTAGTGCAGTGAATCTGATGACAACCTGTTATCATCCTAATGAGTCGTGTACCTAATCCACTATTTTTTTTTTCATAGTAGTGACACAAATGTTTCATTAAAAAATTGAACATATATAAATTCGACCGGCATCTTGTAATTTTTAAATGTTCTCCTTTTTAACACATTATCACTGAAAATTGTTGGCCAACTTAACGGTTGTGCTTTCTCAAAAAAAAAAAAAAAAAAAACTTAACGGTTGTGGGGGCTATTGGTATTATTGTATTGCATCGAATTGCAAGAAAGATTAAAAAAGAAAGCTTAGTCAAGTCATGACCAAATTATTATTATTTTTTGATATAGGAAAAGTACTTAGTACTTACAATGTTACAATTGTCAAATAATATGAGATATTATCCCTTGAATCTGTCCAAGTTGCGTGATAGACATAGTTTGCATCTTCTTCCACAACATTGATGTTACTTAAAAGTGATTGTATTATTTTTCTATGGCTATGCAAAAGCAAAACGTGCTTAAATTCAGGATTTTTCTTTTGTAAAGTTGCTATACGCCTGGTTTGACGAATTTGCAATCAATTCGTTTTACTAGAAAACCCAATTAAGCACGTTTTTGAAAATGACAATCAAATTTCTAGAGCAATACTTTTTAATGTATAGGATAAACTCAAAGTCATTTTGGTAATAATGAAATCGTCATTGGTGATGCATGATTGATATATCTCCCAACACAGCAGTTTGCCAAATGGGTACATGTTCTATGTAGTCGCTAGCTAGTCAGGCAAAACTTGGACCATTTTAACAGCATGGTTGGCCCTAGCCCAATCCAATGAAAAATATCTTGAGCTAAGGGATTTTTTATTATTATTATTTATTATAGAGGAGTGTTACGTCTATAATATTTTCACAACAAATCATATGTGGTAAGTTGTTATTGGTTCTAACTTGAATTTACAACTTAAATTATTTTTTTGTCCACCTATAAGAATGTGTCACTTAAGATTTGTTATGAAAATGCTGTGAACATAGCATTTCTCTTTATTTTATATAGAATCAGATATAATTTCATTACCATAGAAAAAGAATCAACACAAGGATTAGGTAAAACTCATATATAAATAAAGTATATTGCGTACAAATATTATCAAAATTGATCAATATAGTTAATAAATAATAAGGAAAATCAAACGTACATATATAGAGTTGTTTTCCACTTCTGAAAAACTCAATCTTTTACCGTGGAAAACAATTTATTCCACACCAAGCTAAATAAGAAAAGTTAAACATAAATAGAGTTGATTTCAAAAGTGGAAAATAATTTTATCTCATGTCAAGCTAAATAAGAGAAGTTATATGATAATTTTTCAACTCATTTCAAAGTTGCAACCAACATGAAAATGAGATGTTTTTCTAAAAAAACGCTTTTTGGAAAATTATTCATTTTCTAGAAAATGTTAATGTTAAAACAAATGGAAATGAAAAATTCTTTAGCAATTCAAGCATTTGATAAATTATAATGAAAAATATTTTAGAATTCTAAATTTATAAAATATAAACAATAAATTATAACGTATTTTCTTAAAATCTTAAAATTTCACATTTTCCTTATAGAGCTTTTTAGAAGCTTAAAGATATCTCTTTTTGGTGGGATATCAGATGCTAACATTTTTTTCCATAAAGATCTTTTGTTAGGATTCGCTAAATGTAGAGCCTGATAGAGTTTATTTCCATATAAACAAATATTATCAAAATTGATCAATATAGTTTTTTTTATTTATAATAATCAATATAGTTAATAAATAATAAAAATTTTATCTCGATTTCTTTTCTTTTTTTGCATATAGCACAGAGTTATGAATTGGGGCTTTTCTTATGTGGGCGATCAGCAACCATTAAACTCTTAACAAAAATCAGCTAATATAATGGAAGCCTATAGTGTAAGATCTTTTTCTTTTTTCTTTTTTCCTTTTAAGTTATATGATGGAAGCCTTTACTACAGTGTTAGATTTTTTTTCTTCTTCAAAACAGTAAATTATGGTAGATTACTAAAATAATATAAAATAGGATTTTTATTAATTGAATTTTATGTAAAATAATAATTTAAACTCCTTGAAATTTTGATAATATAGTTTCATGTAGAATAGGATTAGTTTAATTATTTAATATACTTATAGTGTTGTGAAGACTCTTTCGTTAGTTGGGATGAAAATCTTAAGGGTGTTTATTTGGTAAAAAGAGGGGAAAAATAAGAAGAAGAAGAAGAAAATTTCCATTTAACACAACCAATATAGTAAACTATAAGTTAATTACTAATTTGGTCCTTCAACTAATTTGGCTTTCAACCAACCTTTAAACAAATTTTCTTAAAAAGGAATATATTTAATCACTGCTTACATATTTGTTCTTAAATTATTGTAATCCAAATTGTGTGAGCTATGCTAGATAATTTGGGGTATATGAACTTGACTTGTTCCGAATATTACATCACTTCTACATAAAATTAGAAGAATTTAACCACTACGTTTAGAAATCTTTTATTACTGCCAAAATTCTTTTATTACTGACAATTATATTTTGAGGTTCCTTCATATATTTTATGATAGAATACATGAGGTTACATACTTAATTTTGAATGTGGAAAAAAAAAACAAAAAAAAAACAAAAAAAAAAAAACAAAAAAAAAAACAACAACAACAACAACAACAATAAACCTAGAACCTCATTGTTCCAAAGTCCTTTCAAAATCATAAATAATAGGCACAAGGTAAAGAGGTAATTAACTTCCTGTAAATGTTAAGGCCAACACCCTCTTCCACGCTTACATCTTCTCTCTTCATCCCGTTTGGCAGTTTCCAATCAAAACGGTACAATAAGTTTGCCAATGTAACCATAACTACAGTGGATGCCATTGTAATGCCCGGACACATCCTCCTACCGGACCCAAATGGTAGGAGTTCAAAATTTTGACCCCTAAAATCAATGGCATTGTCCTCAAACCTCTCAGGATAAACTCATTTGGATTCTTCCAAGTGTTTGGGTCTCTCCCAGTAGCCCAAACATTAATCAAGATTCTTGTTTTTGGATTAATATCATAATCACCAATCTTAAAATGTGACATTACCTCACGAGGAAGCAAAAGTGTACCTGGAGGGTGCAACCTTAGAGTCTCCTTCACCACCATTTTTAGATAGTGAAGATTTTCTAACTCACTTTCATCCACATACGGTTTCATTCCAACATATCTTCGAATTTCTGCCTGGGCTTTTTTCATCACTCTTGGATTCCTAACAAGCTCTGTCATTGCCCACACAATTGTTATAGAACTTGTGTCTACTCCACCGAGAACAATGTCCTACATATACAAACATGAAAACAAAAAAAAAAATTCTAAATTAGCTCCTCATGGAACATGCAACTTGTGTGTACACTTTGGAAAATGAAAAGAATAAGCTAAAAATTTACTAAATTTTAAGAATCATAGGTGATGTAGAAAACTGAGTAACTTTATGGGCGTTTGTTTTTGTTTTTGTTTTTTTCATAGTAATTTTATGTTGTATAAGTAATTTTACATGCACTACCCATAGTGATCCACTCAAAAGCAGACATTTGGAACAAACTAGCACCAAAACCTCATGCATGTGTTTCATGTCCAACTCCACTAATGATAACATAACATCAAGAGGTGACACATGTTTTTCACTAAACCAAATTATATAATTAATTTGGGGAGATTATATAATAATTATTATTATTATTTTAACTCTTAAGTAGTTTGAGCTCTTTAATTAGTTATTAGATTAATGTGTATGATATCTCATTGCTATAAATCCCTTTAAATAGATTATGGAAACTTTAGAAAGTATTAACATGTAGCCACTTATATTTTCTTGTAATGTTGTTAAAAATAAAAAATAAAATAAAATAAAATAAAAACATACAAGTTATGTGGTTTACATTAGTATTAGAATGCCGATCTAAGGCTAAATCCGTAATTAGGTTTGGATATTGATAAACATGAATTTTGAAATATAAAATAAACTCTAACCTTTTAAATCTCACTCTCTCTTTGAGGGATTGAATTTCATATCTTTACATTTGGAAGGAGGTCAGATTTTGAATACATCTGGAATAGTCATTATGGTACACTATTTTTTTACTGTTCCATAGTACCTAATAGGGTAGGAGTTCTCTCTCTCGTTGGTATACGAGCCTCTCCCTCCCTTAGTTTCTACTAAGGGTTTGATTTTTATTTTGCTTTGGTCTTTGCTCTTCTCGGGTTATGGCAGATGATGTGATACATAGTCTGGAGAATATGAAATTGACTACAAAAGAGGAAGAAGTTATCTCTATTTCAGATGAAGGATGGCAGGAAGAGATTGAGATTAGTTCTTAGAGCTTGATTAGGAAGTTTCTCACTTGTAAACCTTTTAACAAGCGGGCTACTCAAAGTACACTGAAGAGAGCGTAAGGTTTGGAGAATAAAGTCCAGGTGGTGGAAGTCGGGGCAAACCCCTTTCAATTCAAGTTTCAAACCGAATTTGATATGGAGAGGGTTTTGAGAGGTGGGCCATGGACGTTTGATAATCAGGTTTTATTGTTAGTCCGGTGGCAATCTAGGATGACTGCATGCAACTTCAAGTTTGATTCAGCATCCTTTTGGGTGCAAATCTGGGGGCCCTATTTGATATGGTCTCTCCGAAAGTTGCAGAGGAGATAGATAGCCGTTTAGGGGTCGTTGAGGAAGTGGAGAAGAGGCTGAGATAGGATGCACCAAGTTTTTTTATGAATGTTAGGTTCTAAAGACTTAGGAACTTATGTATTTAGAACTCTAATGTGTATTGTTGGCAAACCATGATCAAAACAAGATGTTTAGTCGTGTTTAGACTTGCTCAAAGTTGTGTGATTTATGTAAAGTTGGATTTATGTTGATGCAGAATTAATAGTGCATTTCGGCCTGGTTCGATCGATCGAAGCTTAGGCTCGATAAATCGAAATTCAGGCAGAATGCGTTTTTCTGCAGAATTCCAACTCAGCCCTAGTTCATTTAAAACGTTTAGGGTTTTGTGCTTTTGCCCTAGGTATATAAGGCAAACCCTAGCCACGTTTTGGTGTTGCTCATATTGCTGTTTGTGTAAATCTCTTGTGAGATCTGTGAGGAGCTTTCCTTTACACAAGTTTAGGGTTATCAAGAGGAGATTCGTTCAAGAACTTGATGATCATTCAGTTGCTGCCATAAGAACTTAAAGAAACACAAACAGGTGTGCTTGTACTTGCTGGAGAATCCAAGAAAGAAGGAGTCTGTGGTCTCGGAGCTTGCACGTGGTCGTGTCAGTAAGTTTCTACTGGTGGGTAGCAATAGGATGTTAGTGGTCTAAGTCCTATTGTAAAATTTCGATTCTTTCATAGTGAATTCAGGCTTACCTTGAGGATAACTAGGTTAAATCCTCCCCAGGTTTTTACCGGTTTGGTTTCCTAGGTGATCATATCATGTCTTATTTATCTTTCTGCTGCTATGCATGATATGATTGTTTGATTGTGATAACCTAGACTTGGAATTTGGACTAAGTAATAACTTGGCTAATTAACTAGGTTAATCCAATTGTGTTTTAAGGGGTTTAAAAACGTACAAATGGTATCAGAGCGGGTAGCTCTCTTGTTGTTGATCTTTTGATCTCTGAGCTGATCCTTGACCCCTGTTGTCATGGAACACTGGCATTCTCTTGTTATTCCTCCTCACTTTGATGGAAATAATTATACTTATTGGAAAGTAAGGATGAAAGCATTCCTGAAATCAATTGATGAGAGAGTCTGGAACTCCGTCGAATACGGATGGAAGAAGCCCACTACCCCTGTTAGTAAGTGGCAAACTTCTCAAAAAGAAGCAGCTGCGTTCAATAGCAAAGCTATGAATGCTATCTTTAACGCTGTTTCTATGGAGAAATTTCAGAGAATCTCTAATGTTGAGGTTGCTCATATTGCTTGGAATATCCTCTAGACTGTGCATGAAGGCACAAAGGCTGTCAAAATCAATAAGTTGTAGCAATTAACTTCTAAATTTGAAAGCATTAGGATGTCTGATGATGAATCTTTTGATGAATTCTATGCTAAACTTAATGATATTGTTAATTCTGCATATAACTTGGGTGAAATTTATGATCAACCTAAAATTGTTAGGAAGATTCTTGGATCTTTGACTGAAGATTTTAGACCCAAAGTGATTGTCATCACTGAGAGCAAGGATGTGGACTCCATCCCTGTTAATGAACTTGTAGGATCTCTTTAATCCTATGAGTTGGACCTACCTAAGACTAGCAAATCCAAATCAATGGCTCTTAAGTCAGTTGATGATGTTGATGTTGGTGGATTTGGTGATGTGCTCTCTGCTACAGAGATTGCTTACCTTGCCAAGAACTTTAGGAATTTCCTTAGAAACAACAACAGAAGGGCAAGAGATAAAAACACTGTTGAACCTAGAAATTTTAGGAAGAATGATCCCACTAAGGTTAACAACATTGATAAACCTAGAGAAAAAGTAGGTCAATCTTCAAATAATTCTATGGGTCCTCAGTGTTTTGGATGTCAAGGGTATGGTCACATGAAATCTGAATGTCCTACTTACTTGAAGTCTAAGGGTAAGGCTATGGCTGTAACCCTTAGTGATGGTGAAATTTCTGATAATGAGTCTGGTTGTAACAAGGATGGAAACTTCATTGCTTTCACTGCTACTGCTGTAGTAAATGAAAGCGTATCTGCTGAAGAGAACCCTTCTGATGGGGAACTCTCTGAGGATGCAGATCTTCAAGAAGCCCACAATAAACTTTGCAAAGTTGCTGCAAAGGATGCTATAAATGTTGAATTAGGCTTGAAGAAAATTGCATCTCTTGAGCTTGATAAGAAAAATTTGCTTGTTAAATTGTTTGATGCTACTGAACTTTTGAATAATGTGAAAACTGAGAACATGCTTTTGCTTGATAAAGTCAAAATTTTGGAACATGAGCTTTCTGTTGCTAGAGAACAATCTAATAGGTCTGCTAGTTCTAAACTTGATCATATGCTTAGTGTTTAAAAGTCTCCTTCTGACAAAACTGGGTTAGGTTTTGTAGAAAACATCAATGTGTCTGCACCAAATTCCACTGTCTTTGTTCCTTCATCTTCTTCTGAACCCCCTGTGAGTGAGGTTGTGAGTAAGGTTCTCAAACCCTTAGAAGTTACACCTCCTAGGAAGATTAGGGTTGATCAAAAAGAATCTAAACCTAAGCAGTCTACCATTTCTAAGGATAAGTCACATGATAAGCCTGTATTGGTTTGTCATTTTTGTGGAAAGTCTAAACACATTCGTCCAAACTGTTACAAGCTGCAAGCTACTAAGAGAGCAAATAAACCAAAAGTACATGTGCCTCAAGCACAAGATCCTATGGTACTCATTGGTGAATTAGTAAAGGCTCTAAACCTTTATTCCAATCCTGGAGTAGGAAATCATTCCCATGTGAATAAGAACTCCAATGCTCGTGATGCGTCTAAAAAGTTTTGGATGCAAAAGGCTCAATCTAATTGAGTCCTTCTGACATGGTCCTTGTGCTTCATTGCTATTCTTTGTGACCTTTGTTCTTTGTTTTTTTTGTTTCTAGGATTTGCATTGCATAACATTCATGCATTTCATTCTAAGATGTTTCTTTTTTTCAAATAATATTTTTTTTTTTTAAAAAAGGGAGAAAAAGGAAGCAAATTGTGTTTTTGCACTATTTTCTTGGTTTTTGAAAACAAGGTTGGTCAATTTATTTTCACATAACATGTTTCTTGTACTTTGTTTAGCTTTGATGGGCTTACTTTTTGCTCTCTACTAGTTGAAGCTTTGTAGTGCATATTGTGTGGGAAAGATGTTTATGGTTTTGATCACTTTATCTTGATCTTCAAGTCACATGTCTTTGACTGTCAGACTTGAACCTTTTGAGAAAGGCATAAATAACCATCTCACCACTGTTCACTAGCCAATCATGAACACCTTAGTGCATATCGTGGTGCATCTAAAAAGTTTTGGATGCAAAAGGCTCAATCTAATTGAGTCCTTCTAACATGGTCCTTGTACTTCATTGCTATTTTTTGTGACCTTTGTTCTTTGTTTTTTTTTTGTTTCTAGGATTGGCATTGCATAACATTCATGCATTTCATTCTAGGATGTTTCTTTTTTTCAAATAAAATTTTTTTTTTAAAAAAAAAGGGAGAAAAAGGAAGCAAATTGTGTTTTTGCACTATTTTCTTAGTTTTTGAAAACAAGGTTGGTCAATTTATTTTCACATAACATGTCTCTTGTACTTTGTTTAGCTTTGATGAGCTTACTTTTTGCACTCTACTAGTTGAAGCTTTGAAGTGCATGTTGTGTAGGAAAGATGTTTATGGTTTTGATCACTTTGTCTTGATCTTGAAGTCACATGTCTTTGACTGTCAGACTTGAACCTTTTGAGAAAGGCATAAATAACCATCTCACCACTGTTCACTAGCCAATCATGAACACCTTAGTGCATATCGTAAGATTTTCTGCTCGAGAAAGTGTAGCACATGCACAAAAAGATTATAAGGTGTAGCCTCGATTTAAATGCTAAAATTTGTGTGTACATTATTGGACTTAAAGCTAAATCAAATAATTGCTAACATTGGTGTGTACATTATCCCGGCTATTTTAAAAAGTTTCTAAATAATTAAAATTTGTGTGTATAATATGAGGCAAAATCAAGAAATTTACATGATTGCAAGCTTATGATCTAGGAGATGTGGGAGTTATATGATGTAACTCTTTTGGATATAGTCTCTTTCAAATTCTATGTGATGAATTTTGTAGATTTTGTGTTACATTACTATACACATATCACCTCACATGTATCTCAAACTTTTGCTAGTTGCACACACTATACAAGTTACTCTTTGCTAAACATTGTACATGTTATTGTGAGTGTCTTTGGTTTGACCAACCAAGTTTGCAAATACTTTGAGTTTTTATGCAAAACAATTTTGATGCTTGAAAATCTTATGAAAAATGCTTGAAAATCTTAATTTTGGGAAAACTGGGTTTAAAATTTTGTTTTTGAAAAACATTACATCACATACTCATGCATTTTGTTCATCAATTTCAATGCTTTGAGATGTTTCTAAAATGTGTCTTTGTTATTTTCAAAAACTGTGTTTTTTCTCAAAAATTTTGTGAGTCTCTGTCTAATTCAATTGATCTAATCTGTTTTTCGATCAATCGAAATTGTTTTAAAATTTTTAAAGAAGCCTCTGTCTGTTTCGCTCAATCGAAACTGAATTTTGATCAATCGAAAATCGTATGAGAAGTTTTTTTAAAAAAACTGATTTTCAGTTGAGTCAAACACTTTTTCAAAAAGTTCTTTAACTTTTCTCTCTCCATACGACTCGGTCAAGGCTTAATCTCAAATTTTTGTCGTTTTCGTCCATTCTTTTTGCAAGGTTTTCCTCTCCCAAGGCCAGTAAGACCCTTATACCCTTCCTTTTGCTTTTATTTTCATGTGTTCATGCATAAACTCATGCATTCTGTTGGGATTTTCGGACCTTTTCAATTTTGGGGTTTTTGTGGTTTCAAGCCAAATCTTTTGAAATTGATCGATGGGTTTTTGTTCTATAATGTTATAATCATGATCTATGATGTTTAATTTGATCAATTTGGTGTTTTGTGAGAATTTGAAAATTCTAGGGCTTGTATTTATCCGAATTTGGGGATTTTGTTCAAATTGGTTCAATTGATGAAATTGGCTTGTTGAATTGATGTAATTGATCATTATTTTATGTATTCTATCTTGTGTGATGATCAATTGGTCAATTTTTTACAAATTGAACAAGTGGTTTTTCAAATTTTGGAGTTTTTGTTAGAAACTCTATGCTCAAGCCAATATGTGAACGTGAACTTTATTTGAACTTAATTTCACTGCATTAGAGTATGCATCATGACATTTAATTTGTTCATGCATCATATAGATTTTTGTTCTATATTTTTTTTGTGCTAACTTGCAGTCTGCCCTTGGTTTTTTTTTTTTTTTTTTGCCTTGTATCTTTGTCCTTATCCTAGCACCATGCCTAGGAAGACTAAAGCCCATAGGACCCCCTCCACTTCCTCTACGTCTCCCTCTAGGTGCGAGTTGTTCAGGAATGACAAAAGCAGAGAGGTCTATGAGAAACTGAACTATAAGAGAAAGATTTGGGCTGAGCATTCTGTTGTGTTAGATGAGGTTGATCCTACCATTAGGACAAACTTTGAGAGTAGAGGTTGGCTGTCTTTGCTGGAGGTAGATCATCCACCCCGACCGCCCTGATTAGAGAGTTCTTCTCGAATCTCTTTTGTCACGTCTATGATTCCAACACCCTTGTTAGGAGTTGGATACAAGGTGTTGAGTTCACCATTACCCCTCGGATAGTGGCTGAAGCTCTTGGGGTTCCGGTCGTTAGGGAGCCTGTCTATCCCTATGAGGAGTCTTCACCCTTAGATGACGTTATGTCATACATCACTGGGTCTTCTATCTAGTGGGGTTCTGATTCTCGAATCACGTCTGCTGAGCTTACTAAGACTACCTATCTCTTCTTTAGGATAGCGTGTCATTCTTTGTGGCCTATTTCTCATCTCCACACCATCCCTCTTGAGCGATGTGTGTTTTTGTATGCTTTTGTTTCCGATGCTTCTATCAGCTTTCCTCATCTCTTTCTTCGTTCTTTGAACAAAGTTCATAGGAGTTCTGCCGTAGCTCATGCTCTTATTCATCCTATTTTCATTCATAGGATTTTGTTGTTTCTTGGTTTAGCTGATTTCCCTGCCGGTGAGCCCGTTCATGTCATAGCTCCCATAGGTGCCACCTTCCTTAGGCAGAGGGCTTCTCACTTGAGAGTTGGCTCTACGCGTCCTAGAGGTGCGTCATCTGGTGTTGTTCCCCCTCCTCCCTCTTCTACAGGTGCTGATACGATTGAGGTGTCTGGTGCTACTGCTGCTGCTGCTGCTGATGCTGATATTCCTCCACCGACTGCTTCGGATGATTCAGACATTCGACGTACGTTGGATCATGTCTTGACCGTTCGGGCGGCTCATGGACAGATTTTGGTGGACGTGCTCGATGAGATCCGTGCTTTGCGTGCAGAGTTGGCACAGTTTCGACGATCCTCACCGCCACCTCCTTTTGATGATGGATTTTGATTGCCCTTTGGCATTCCGTCACAAAAAGGGGGAGTACATTTTGGTTTTGAGCACTTGTAGAGTTTTTGTTTTCAGGGGGAGAGCATTTTTGTTTGTTGGAGCTTGTGGAGATTAGATTGTATCTAGGTGCTTCACTGTGTATTTACTTTTTTAGCTCTTGTTTTAATTTTTGTTGGGCTATTCATGTTAGGGGGAGTTACATTTATTGTTTCGTATGTTTTCTTGTTTCACTGCTTATTGATTTATATTTATGAGTCATTCATTAATATATGTCTTTATTTTGTGTTGAATGAAATCAATAATTTATTTTGTTTACTTGTATTTTCCACACATGCGGTTATGCATTTTGTTTAAGTGTTTCAGGAAATATACAGGCTGATTCAATTGAACTGCTATCTACATTTGCAACTGATGGATAGTAGTTAGGATTGGATTTGTTTTTAATGAGCAATTTTTTGTAAAGCGCGTGTCTTTGTAAACTTTGAGCTTTTAGTTGTGTTTTGTCACGAATTGCCAAAGGGGGAGTTTGTTAGGTTCTAAAGACTTAGGAACTTATGTATTTAGAACTCTAATGTGTATTGTTGGCAAACCATGATCAAAACAAGATGTTTAGTCGTGTTTAGACTTGCTCAAAGTTATGTCATTTATGTAAAGTTGGATTTATGTTGATGCAGAATTAATAGTACATTTCGGCCTGGTTCGATCGATCGAAGCTTAGGCTCGATCGATCGAAATTCAGGCAGAATGAGTTTTTCTGCAAAATTCCAACTCAGCCCTAGTTCATTTAAAACGTTTAGGGTTTTGTGTTTTTGCCCTAGGTATATAAGGCAAACCCTAGCCACGTTTTGGTGTTGCTCATATTGCTGTTTGTGTAAATCTCTTGTGAGATCTGTGAGGAGCTTTCCTTTACACAAGCTTAGGGTTATCAAGAGGAGATTTGTTTAAGAACTTGATGATCATTCAGTTGCTGCCATAAGAACTTAAAGAAACACAAGCGAGTGTGCTTGTACTTGCTGGAGAATCCAAGAAAGAAGGAGTCCGTGGTCTCGGAGCTTGCACGTGGTCGTGTCAATAAGTTTCTACTGGTGGGTAGCAATAGGATGTTAATGGTCTAAGTCCTATTGTAAAACTTCAATTCTTTCATAGTGGATTCAAGTTTACCTTGAGGATAACTAGGTTAAATCCTCCCCAGGTTTTTACCGGTTTGGTTTCCTGGGTGATTGTATCATTGTCTTATTTATTTTTCCGCTGCTATGCATGATATGATTGTTTGATTGTGATAACCTAGACTTGGAATTTGGACTAAGTAATAACTTGGCTAATTAACTAGGTTAATCCAATTGTGTTTTAAGGGGTCTAAAAACGTACAATGAGAGTAAAGGTTGCACTCCCTATATCCAAGCCTATTCAGAGAGGGGCTTTTTTGGCAGGATCGAGTGGGCAGAGGACATAGGTAACGTTTAAGTATGAAAGGCTTTCTCTGTTCTGTCATCATTGTGGGCTACTTAGACACGATCTTAAACATTGTGCTCAGTATTTTGCGTTGACCAAGGGTAATGGGGATGTAGCATGCCAATATGGGGAATGGATGAAGGCATCGGGAAGTCGTGTCTGTTCACCAAGCCGTAGAGGTCAGGCTCGAGACGTGGATGATCATAGGACTGACGAAAGGAGTGCCAACCAACAACAGGTGAATGATATGGCAGGGGTGGCAAACGATGGCGGAAAGGTTGAAACAGCCACTAGGGTTGGTGATGATAAGCGTATTGATGAAAATAACGTAAATATCAGGATTGTTTCAAAAATTTCGCTGGTGAATCCCGTGAATCCTAGAGAGAGGTCTATGGGTAAGGATGATATGGATGAAATCACGTTTGGTGAAATTGTTGGCCCAAGTGGGGACGGGCTGAGGATCTTGGATGGGCCTATGAATGAGAGTGGAATTATTAGGCCTCAAGGACTTGACAAACAACGTACGTGGACTAGGTTAGCCCACATGGATTATGGGCCGGTGGAGTTACTAAAGGAGGGTGCAAAATCAATTCTGGGCAAAAGAATAAACCAAGGTCAGCAGCAGGTAAGCCTTGACAGTATTGACGAGCAAGCAGGGAAAAAAGTTAAAACTGGAGATGTTTCACAATCAATTGAAGTGGAGGGGGTGTCGGAACACCCTTGCCGAGTACAATAAGGCTGCTAAGTTGGAACTGCCAAGGGCTTAGGAACTCTTGGACAGTTCGAAGCCTTCACGATTTAGTGAGGGATCAAGCTCCCACTGTATGTTTCCTAATGGAAACAAGACTTGATAGAGATGGTTTCATGCACCATTGTCAAGAACTAGCTTACTCAAATAAATTGATTGTTAAAAAACCCGACTCTGGTGGAGGGTTAGCATTGATTTGGAAAAAGGAGGTTCGGTTGGAGGTGATTAATTATACGAACAATCTTGTCTTGGCAAAAGTGGTAGAGGATGATGGATTTCAATGATTTTTAACTGGATTTTATGATTGGCCGGAAACGAATCAAAAACACAAATCTTGGGCTCTCTAAAGGCATCTTTCTTCTCTTGTAAATGGTCTGTGGTGCTGTGTCGGTGATTTTAATGCATTTTTACACTCTTCGGAAAAGCAAAGAATCCATCCGCCTCCGGTAAAACAGATGGAGGACTTTAGGGCTGTTTTGGATGATTGTCATTTGATTGATTTGGGCTTTCAGGGATATAAATTTACTTGGAACAACAGGTGACCAGGTGCAGCAAATACTAGAGAAAGGCTTGATCGAGCGGTTGCGAACAAGGTGTGGTTTGATATCTTTTCGGCGAGCACTATGTCTCATAAATTTTCACATGCTTTGAATCACTTGCCAATAATTTTACAGATCAGGATGGATAATAGGTTCCAAGGTAGAATTGCACGGGGGTTTAAGTTTGAAGAAGTGTGGTTATTAGATGAGGATTGTGAGAATGTAGTTAAAGATGCATAGGGCCGAATAGGGTGTGGAGATTCTCCAATGGTCAGCGTTAACACTAAAATAAAGCACTGTGGGGCAGATTTACATGCATGGGGTTCGACTAGGACAAATCCTGAGGTGGCCGAAATAAAAAGGCTGAAGAAAGTGCTCGAAAGGTTAAATGAAAGTGACCAAAATGAGGCAACCAGGTTTGAGTTTGTGGCAGCCAGTAAACAACTTGATGATCTTCTTCTTAAGCAAGAAATTTATTGGGCACAACATTCCCGTTTGTCTTGGCTAAAGTCTGGGGATAAAAAGGCTAGAGTCTGAGGATAAAAACACTAAAATTTTCCACTCTAAGGCCTCACAACGACGTCATAGAAATTTTATATAGGGTATTAAAAATTCTGAGGGGGTTTGGGTTGATAAGATTGAGGACATAGCAGAGGTGGCAGTCCATTATTTTGAAAATATATTTTCTTCAGGTATGTGTGACCGGATGGATGAATGTCTTAATGTAGTCACTCATAGGATATCTTCAGATATGCTCAATATTTTGTCTAGTGAGTTTAGTGCTGATGAGGTGAAGACGGCGTTGTTTCAAATGAGACCAACTAAAGCTCCTGGACCAGATGGTATGAATGCTCTTTTCAATCAAAAATTTTGGCATGTTGTTAGTAATGATGTGACTAATGCTGTTTTGGATTTTTTGAATACTGGTAATATGTTGTCTGAAATAAATTATACCCATATTGTCCCCATTCCTAAGGTGAAGTCTCCGGAGAAAATGTTAGATTTTAGACCTATTAGCCTGTATAATGTTATTTATAAAATAATTTCTAGGGTACTGGCTAACAGATTGAAGTTGATTTTGCCCCAATTAATTTCACCCACTCAGAGTGCTTTTGTGCTTGGCCAGTTGATAACTGATAATGTGCTTGTGGCCTATGAAACTTTGCATGCTATGCATGGCCAGAAAAAGGGCAAAAAAGGAGCTCTTGCACTGAAGCTGGACATAAGTAAGGCTTATGACAAGGTGGAGTGGTCTTTTTTTAAGGGAATGATGATCAAGTTGGGTTTTCCGCAAGGGTGGATTGACCAGATTATGAGTTGTGTCACTACTTCCTCCTTCTCAGTCCGTCTTAATGGTAAGGCATATGGTAATTTCAAGCCTACTAGAGGGATTCGCCAAGGTGATCCGTTATCCCCCTATTTATTATTGATTTGTGCCGAGGCTCTTACATCTCTGCTGGCCAGGGAAGAGGAGAATGGTCGGCTTCATGGTGTGTCCATTAGTCGGTATGCCCCTACTATTTCTCATTTGCTTTTTGCTAATGACTCTCTCTTGTTTTGTCAAACTAAACAGGAGGAAGTGCAAGTGATCTTTGAAGTATTAGAGTTGTATGCCATGGCTTCTGGCCAATGTATCAATTTAGAAAAATCTTCAGTCTTCTTTAGTAGTAATACAACGAGGGCACAAAGAGATTGGATAACAAATGCATTAGGGATGAAGGAAGTGGAAAAATTTGAATCCTATCTGGGCTTACCCACATTGATTGGTAGGTCAAAATATCAAGGTTTCTCTTTTCTTTAGGAGAGGGTTTGGAAGAAGATTCAGGGGTGAAAAGGGAAGTTGCTATCTAAAGCTGGGAAGGAAGTCTTAATCAAAGCTGTGACCCAATCAATTCCTACATACACGATGGGAGTGTTTCAACTCCCAGTGAAACTTTGTAATGAATTAAATATGATGTGTACAAGGTTTTGGTGGGGTTAATGTGGGGATGATAAGAAGATACATTGGAAGAGTTGGGAGTCTCTGGTCCATCCAAAGAAGGAGGGAGGTATGGGATTTAGAGACATTCGAAGCTTCAATCTAGCAATGTTGGCAAAGCAAAGGTCGAGAATGTTGACTGACCAAGAATCTCTTTTCTATCGATGTTTTAAGGCTAAATACTTTCCCCAGTGCACTTTTTTGGAGGCGGTTGATCATCCACATAGCTCTTATGTTTGAAAGAGCTTACTTGCGGCTCAGCCTATTTTGGGGTGTTGTTGGCGTGTGGGCACAGGTTCTTCCATTCGGGTATTATCAGATAAGTGGTTTCCTTGCCATCCAACTAATAAAATTCTTGTCCCACCAAATGAAATAGAGGAAGATTGGCATGTGTCGAAGTTGATAGATTGGACAACTTTCCAGTGGAATCGTGATTTCATAGACACAGTTTTTAACAGGTATGATGCTGAGGCTATTTATCGGATTCCTCTGAGTCGACGGTGTGTACCAGATGTGATGGTTTGCCTACATAATAAAAATGGGGGTACTCGGTGAAGTCAGGTTACCATACAGCAAGGATTTTGCTGAAAGAGTCAAGCCAAAAGGGAGAAGGGTCCAATCCAAGGTCTAACAGCAAAGTTTGGGCGAGAATTTGGAAGCTTCACATCCCAAATAAGATTAAAGTGTTTGGGTGGCGAGCTTGTCACAATATTCTACCTACGTATGAAAGGCTACGATAACGACGGATTATTGAGAACGATATGTGTCCCATTTGCAAACGATTCCCTGAAGCAACAATACATGCATTGTGGGAGTGTGGAGCTGCTCAGGACATGTGGGCTAGATGTTCGCACCGTACCTTGCAGAAGGGGCTGACTGATCAAGAGACTATGATGCAATTATTTGAGAACCTAATGCATAAGCTGCCCGAGGATGTACTTGATCTTTTCTTGGTGCAAAGTTGGCTAATTTGGCATCAACGTAATCGAATTGTGCATGGAGGTAATCTGCAGGAACCTAGTACGTTGAATGTGCGAGCTAGCAGCTTTCTAGCGGAGTATAAGAAGGCACAATCATAGTTAACGGTCCCTGTTTCTATTGGTTTATCACAATTGAAAGTTCAAATAGTGTAAAACACCCTTGAACGTTTAGACCCCCAGTTTACAAATTAACCAATTCAAGCTTTATGTCAAACAACTAGTGTGCGGAAAATGAACATAAGCTATAATGTAGAACTGGAAAAACTATCTAAGCCAAATTAAAATCACAACCCACAGCAGATAATAAAAGGCAAAGATAAAAGGGAAGGAAGATGCAAACACAAAGACAACACGTGATGTGTTATCGAAGAGGAAACCAAAGCCCTCGGCGTAAAACCTCTCCGCCGCCCTCCAAACGGTAAAACAATCCACTAGAAAATGTAGTTGGGATACATGGACAGCAAAAGACCCTCCAAGCCTAATCTACCCAGTGCACCTAAGCCCTCCAAGCTTCTTGCTCCAACGAGGTTGCGCCGAACCTTTTTCTTTTCTAGCTTCCCGGATTCCGCTATTAGACCATAGCATCAACCAATGAAGATTGATTCCTTCCTAACTGCTTCCTAGAACACCAAACAACCCTCTCACAGTAATGGATATGGTGATAACAAGGTTTTGGTAAAAAGCCTCTCAAGGGTTTGGCAATGGAGAGGAAGAGAGTTGAGGAATTTGAAGAGACACTTATGTAAAGATTGTGAATGAATCAATCTTGTTTTACTCTAGGGTTTCTCTCTCAAAATTCTCTCTGGAAGCTCTCTCTCATTTGTGGGTATAAGGGGTATTTATACTGAGGTGAGAGGAGAATGTGAAACGTCAGGTTTTTCAAAACAGGGCTGGCTCGCGGCTTGGCCTCGCGACTTGACTGAGTCACGAGATCTAGTCGCGAGATAACCGTATGGCCAGTTGTCCTGTTTTGTCCTGTAGTGCTCCAGCTAGCATGACTGTTCACCTTCTGGCATGCTTGGCACGTGTGCTGCGTCTGGCGGCTTGCAGCCGCGAGTCACCCGCGAGATCAAGTTGCGAGTCTCTGTTTTCTTGCACACTCTTGAACAATCTTCACTCTATCTCACTCACTACCCTTACAACAAGCCCACCTAAATATAGGGTTACTAAATGCTGAAATACAAGCAAATTTGGCACGGAATAAAGCCAATTAGATGGTTGAGTAAATTCAACCTTACAATCTCCCCCTTTGGCTATTCCGTGACAAAACCCTTAAAACAGACTCTAGACTTAACATGTGAGTTGGGAACAGTTGAGCAAAACTCACTCACACCTAACTCTAGAAGCTGTGAAGCACTTGAATCATATGAACATAAGACTCCTGAAACACAACAATACACCATGATCATTGTAAGCAGAAAATCGTGAAATGCATATGAAACAGGCAATATGTGATCAAGCAAAGATGGAGTTAAGAAACAAACCATGACTTGATCAACCAAGTAATCACTACAAGGTAGTGACCACAATGCTCATTCACACTTGGAATGAACACTAGGACATACAAGCTAACAAGCTCAATGCAAGTCACTTGCATGCCAAACACTCAACCAATGCATAATACACTAAGTATATGCATCTAGGAACAATCCTACAAGGGCACAAGAGTGATAGTACTTAAAGAAAAATGCAATACATTTATATAGAAGTACTGATTTAAACAAAGCATAAAAGGCTGCATAAAGCATGGTACAAACCATAAATCCTACATACTATGCATAAAACAAAACCCTAAAAGCTTACATAAGCAACATGGGTACAAGGACACAATATAAACTAAATAACATCAACAATATATATAAAAAAAGTAAACCAAGTTTATAAGATAAGAGTTAGAAACAAAAGTACACAAAAGCCACAATGTATAAAACCCATAAAGACAGCAAGCAAGATAAACTATGCTCCCCCTCAACATAATGCTCCCCCTCAAGGTCTGTTTCTCAAAAATTTCTCCCCCTTTTTGACCGGAATGGCCAAAGGGTCAGTGCCTATGATGTGTGGCGAAGCTGTCGAATTTGGCGGAGAGAATATCCAGCTGGTCCTGCATGGCTATCATCCTCTCAGACTGCTCTGTCTGGACCTCCCTGAGTCCATCAAGTCTGTCCAAAATTACTTGAAATGTGTCTTGAGGTACAGCTGAAGAAGTTGATGCTCTAGTCCTCTTGCCACTCCTTCTGGGTGTTGAAGTTGATGCCTGGCCTGCTGCCTCTGTCTCAGTCTCCATTGGAGCACCTTCATCTTGTTCAGCCCCTTCTTCATCTACATCACCCGGAAGCCGTACTTGTATCCTTATGATGGTTTGCTTGTTGATTGCTGAGGGTATTGGCATTAGGCTGAGGTCTTGAGGAATTGGAATTCCTTTTGCCCTGAAAATCCGCATGAGGAGGCTAGGAAAAATCAGCTTAGCTCGAGAAGTTGTTCTGGTCTCTTCCATGATTGTATCAAATATATGAGAGCTGATATCAATGAATGTTTTCTCCTTTAGCTCCATAAGAAAAATGGCTCTGGCATTGTTGATTGTAGTGAGTTTCTTCACAGGATACAAGTTGTTCATCATGATGATGGTGAGGCACCTCATGTCAACTGGAAAAACTGTGGTATTGAGACACTTTCCTTCTCTCTGTCCTCCAATGCAGTTTTGAACAGTTTCTAAAGACAACATTCTGTCTTTGTAGTTGGTAAACTTATGCTCCTCTAAACCCTCAAGACCAAGGACCCCATCAATATCATGGGCATCTAGAGTGAATTCATGCCCTCTTATCCAACAATCTAGCTCATCTTCCCTAATCTTCACATTAGAGTAAAATTCTCTTATCAGAGGCTCACACACGCCCGGTAATCCACTTAACAACTTTTCCCAGCCTCTGCCCTCAAAAAATGTGGGAATAAATGTATCTTTTAGGTCCACTAAATCCACAAATCTTTCTTGAATTATGGTTCCCTTCATGAAAGAATCTTTGTATCTCTCAAAGTGTTGAACCGACCTAAACAGATTAGAATCCATTTTCAATCGTTTGTCAGCCTTCTTTGCAGGAGTTTTCTTCTTCGGAGGTGAGGGAGCCATCTGTGAACAATCAGAAGAGGCCACAACAGCATAGTACAATACATGTGTAGAGTAAATCAGTACTTTGTTAGTGACAAGGACAAAAATGCCATTACTCAGATGAACTAAAACAATTAGACCTCATGCTACTTAAATCAACCACACAGATGAACAGGCTTAAAAGTGGATACACAAGAACAACTGGTATAATGCATGGGAGAGATGTTGAAGACATCCGAAAGACAAATATATGTCAATGAGACATACAGATTAATGTGTATGACCAGACACAAAGAACAAACGACAGATGCACACAATAGATGGACAGGCACAATTTCAGCACAGTAAACTTCACAGCCAAAATAGGAACATTTTGAACCAACATATTAACATAAGATCAGACAAGAAGAGAAACCAACAAATAGCAAACCCTAGCTAAGCACATGAGGAAGAACTAACCAACAACTTAGTTAAAATCAAACTAAATCAATAGCTTCCATAAGCTAAGCAAGGACAAAGAGCAACAGCCGCAACAAAAACCCATATCAAGAACATAAACAAATGCGAGTAATCAAGAGGGAAATGCACAGAATCAAGTGAAATAGGGTTCAAGAAAGAAAACCCATACCTGTTACTTGAAGATTTCGAGCTGAAAGGAAGCAACAATGGTGTTCGAAAATGGAGGCACAGTGTATGGGTAAGAACAGTTTAAAGAGACAATGAACAGTCACAAAAAGTTCGAGGGAAAAACTGAAAAAGCTTTTAAAAACTATCCCTATTTTTGCCAAACACGCGTTTTTCGCGACTGAAGTGAGTCACCAACAAGTCGCCAGGTTGAGCCGCCAAAACACTCAAAGATAAAATTTTGAAAAATTTTTCTAAGTGTTTTTCGCGACTGGAAGGTCAACCCGCGAGGGAGTCGCGAGCTGAGCCGCGAAAATCTCTGAGTAACCCTCGCGACTCGACCTTTCACTCGCGAACAAGTCGCCAAACAAGACCCGCGAACACGCGACTGAGGCCCGCGACTTGACTTACCCGCGACTGAGTCGCCAAAACAGGGCAAAAATGAATTTTTGAAAATTTCAGTTTTTAAGAACAAAATACTTTCCAAAAACACCTAAAATACTCAAAAATCTTTTTGTGCTTGAAACAACAAAGATTGAGTATGTGAAAACACATTTCAACAAGTACAATCACACAAATGAATATGGCATTTAATGAACATAAACTTGTGTGTTGTGTGTGGATATCAACAATGAGATAGTCCGTAGTCTAAAGTGAAGTTTCAATAATCAATTCAACCAAGGCATACACAATTAGCACTAGATTATGTGATCTATCTCAATTATAGAAATATGTATATATGACCTCCCACAAAACTTGATAACATATCTTGGAGCTTTACATTTGACTCCACTTTCAATCATAACATTTGATCTTTTTGATCCTTTTGAGACAATTACCTCTCATTGTGAGCGTGATATTTGACAATTCACTTTAATGAATAAGCCTTTGGCCTTTTGAATAAACATTCACTTTAATTTTTTGGTCGCTTTCCCTTTTTCCTAGTCGAATACTAGTATGTGCGACAGGATTTTGCAGCTCAATATCTCTTTTCATTTGGAGATTTACATTTGCTGAGCTCTTTTTGGCAAAAACAAAAAATAAAGAGTGGGAAGATATATAAACACAAGTCTATGCATGTCTCAAGATCATCATAACCATTCACTCATCATTCATGACAAGTTTGAAGATCTATTTACAACAATCACATAGATTTCAAGATTTCTCCCACAGTGATATGAGTGCAAAGAAACAAGTAATGCTCGAAAATGCACAAAGCCATTAGCACAAAGGTACAAGGCAGAACATGTTTTGAGACAAAAGCTCATCAATGTCAATCAAACTTTTGATTTTCTAATTTTTATGTGATTTTTGGATTTTTGACACTAGAAGAAAAAGATTAACCAAAAACAAAAACAAAATCAAAAGTATGCACAAGTAGACAAGCAAACAACCATCAGCAAAAACAATAAGCAAACAAACAAACATCGTCGCAAAGCATAGGAAGTATTAATGCATGGACATGTTGTAATGCTTATGCATGAGTACCCTTCTTCACCCACACGTCACTTGCGTTTGGGGTGATTTCCTTATAGGATTGGGTACGGGAGTTAGGGCTTTCAAACCTTCGTGAGAAGCTTTCCAAGCAGTTGGTGAATGCACCAATCATCTTCATCACGTTTATCATTTCGGGATCACCATTTTGATCTCTAGATTGTTCACCTGCCCAATTTCTTCTATCATTTCTAGGTCCTCGTGACCTTTGAGGAGTTGCACTATTCATTGCTCTCAGCTTTTGACAATTTGGTCGAGTATGCCCTTGAAGTCCACAATGATGACACACATAATTTGATCTAGGACCTCTTTGTGGTCGTGGACGAGACTTGGCACGAGATTCAGACCTGCCCACATTCTGATTGCGGGGATTCAACACCCGTTGGTTCTCTAAATTCTTCTTCTCCTCTATCTTGGGCTTCTTAGCAGTAGGACCAACTTCAACTGGATCTTTAGCCTTCACAAACTTCACTTCTTTAGTGACAATTCCAGATGAGCCACTTCCTCCGGTATATCCCAATCCGAATTTGTCTGAAAAGCTCTTTTGAGATGAAATAACATCATCTAGCTTCTTGGTGGAGACCCTCTCTATCTTGGCATTAGCTTGCACAACCTCTTGCTCAAGAAATCTCACTTTTGAGTAGGCTTCTGACAGCTCACCATTCAATGTTTCTATCTCACATTTGGCCTTCCTATATCAGATTAGGAGACTTTTATAGTCCCCCTCTGCCTTCTTCATTTTTCTCACAGCAGCCTTGGCCACCCTTGTGTACTCACCCGACTTCTCCAGGAGTGAGTTATAATTCTCTTGAAGATTGGCTGTGCTTTCATTTTCTTCAACATCTGATTCTTCGACAACTCCCAATGATTCTTCATCACTATGTTCTCCAAGGTCTCGTACAAGCAGATTCAACTCATCTGAAGACTCAACATGGGCAATAGTCATAAAAGCTGAATAGTTCCCCTCTCCATCACAGCTTTCTTCTGATTCTGAGTCGGATGAATCCGAGTCACTTAATGTCGTGGCATACACCTTGCCTTTCGATTTCAAATAATTCGAACATTCTTTCTTAAAGTGTCCATGCCCGTTGCATTCAAAACAAGTGACACCTTGTGTAGATTGGGATTCTTTTCCATCTTTCCTTTTGAATTCCCTTTTCTCCCTTCCTGAACTTTGGAATTTTCCTTTATCACCAAATTTTCCATTATTCTTGAATTTCAAGAATTTTCGAAAATTTTTTACAAGGTATGCAACATCTTTATCAACCACATCTTCTTCCGATGAGTCATGGACTTCTACCTTCTCATTAATGGTCTTAAGAGCAAGAGATTTACTCTTCCGTTGATTGGGCAGCGACATCTCATAAGTCTGAAGAGAACCAACCAGCTCCTGGACTTTGATGTCATTGAGGTCCTTGCTCTCTTCAATCGCTGTCACTTTAGCACGAAAACTTTCGGCAATGATCGAAGGATCTTCCTTACGATTTTAGAATCCTCCGTTTTCTCCCCCAAATTGAACTTGCTGACAACCACCTCATTCAGCTTCCCATAGAAAGAGTCAAAGGACTCATCCTTACTTATTTTGAGCTCCTCAAACAGAGTGGTCAGCATTTGCAACTTGGTGTCTTTCACTTTCTTCGTGCCTTCGTAGGTGGTTTCCAATATCTCCTATGCTTCTTTGGCAACGGTAATGTGGGAGATCCTGTGAAATTCATCTGGAGACACACCACAAAAAATAGCATTAAGTGCTTTACTGTTAGAATTAGATGCAGCGAGTGCTGCCTTATCCCATGCCAACCAATCTCAACAGCATCCCAAACAGATTCATCAATGGAGTATAGAAAAGCTCTCATGCGAACCTTCCAAAAAGCATAATTACTACCATCAAAATATGGAGGTGCATTTAGGGATTGAGACCGATCCATCTCAATAGGGAGTCAAGGATCACACAATGGTATTGAAACCAATAAAAGTGTACCTGCTCTGATAACAATTGAAAGTTCAAATAGTGTAAAACACCCTTGAACGTTTAGACCCCCAATTTACAAATTAACCAATTCAAGCTTTATGTCAAACAACTAGTGTGCGGAAAATGAACATAAGCTATAATGTAGAATTGGAAAAACTATCTAAGCCAAATTAAAATCACAACCTACAGCAGATAATAAAAGGCAAAGATAAAAGGGAAGGAAGATGCAAACACAAAGACAACACGCGATGTGTTATCGAAGAGGAAACCGAAGCCCTCGGCGTAAAACCTCTCCGCCGCCCTCCAAGCGGTAAAACAATCCACTAGAAAATGTAGTTGGGATACATGGACAGCAAAAGACCCTCCAAGCCTAATCTACCCAGTGCACCTAAGCCCTCCAAGCTTCTTTCTCCAATGAGGTTGCGCCGAACCTTTTTCTTTTCTAGCTTCCCGGATTCCGCTACTAGACCATAGCATCAACCAATGAAGATTGGTTCCTTCCTAACTACTTCCCAGAACACCAAACAACCCTCTCACAGTAATGGATATGGTGAGAACAAGGTTTTGGTAAAAAGCCTCTCAAGGGTTTGGCAATGGAGAGGAAGAGAGTTGAGGAATTTGAAGAGACACTTATGTAAAGATTGTGAATGAATCAATCTTGTTTTACTCTAGGGTTTCTCTCTCAAAATTCTCTCTGGAAGCTCTCTCTCATTTGTGGGTATAAGGGGTATTTATACTAAGGTGAGAGGAGAATGTGAAACGTCAGGTTTTTCAAAACAGGGCTGGCTCACGGCTTGGCCTCGCGACTTGACTGAGTCGCGAGATCCAGTCGCGAGATAACCGTATGGCCAGTTGTCCTGTTTTGTCCTGTAGTGTTCCAGCTAGCATGACTGTTCACCTTCTGGCATGCTTGGCACGTGTGCTGCGTCTGGCGGCTTGCAGCCGCGAGTCACCCGCGAGATCAAGCCGCGAGTCTCTGTTTTCTTACACACTCTTGAGCAATCTTCACTTTATCTCACTCACTACCCTTACAACAAGCCCACCTAAATACAGGGTTACTAAATGCTGAAATACAAGCAAATTTGGCACGGAATAAAGCCAATTATATGGTTGAGTAAATTCAACCTTACAACAGTCATGGTAGCCACCTGAAGGAATGATGTATAAACTCAATTTTGATGTTGCGGTCTTCACAGACATTTCAGCCTCAGGTGTTGGTGTGATTATTAGGAATGAAAGGGGTCAGGTTATGGTAGCATTGTCGTCAAAGGGTCTTGCAGTTACGAATAGTAAAGAGGCAGAGGTTTTGGCATGTCGACAAGCTATGGAATTTGTGCTAGATGCTGGGTTTTCAGATTTAATTGTGGAAGGTGATAATTCAAATGTTATGCGGTCTATTGTTTCAGCTCAGATAGATTGGTCTCACTTGGGGAACCTCTATGATGATATTCGTTGTTTGGCTGGATGGTTGCGATATGTGGAATTTTGGGGTATTAGACGTACTGCCAATAGCATAGCACATTCTTTAGAAGCATTGTATTCAGATTCTATTTCTATTGCTAATTAAATGAAGTTGGTTTTGCTTTCAAAAAAAAAACTATTGCGTCAATTTTTGTATTGTAAAAAGGAAAACAAACTATTTAACCCATGATCTTGCTAAATGGGCAAGCTTTTATAATGTCAATGACTTTTTTTTTATCTTTCTTTCTAATTGGGTTTTTCTATTGAGAAATAAGAGATAACCTTCATTCTTATCTTTTCTATCTTCTTATCGGTATTCAATTATTTCCATAAAGAAAAAAATATATATGTTTGTAAAAAGATAATATGCATTAGCTAGTGGAAGACTTACTTAGGTGATATGTTTGCAAAATTATGTTTATGAATTTTTTTTTTAGTCACCATAGATAAGTGGTGATCACTAAATATCATCAAAATCTAGAAGGGAAAACTTATCACAAAATTCAAATTTTTTATTTATTTCTTTTGTGGGAAACAAAAATCAACTTTGATTTCACGTCAAACACTAATGATTTTTTTAGGCTAAAATGCAAAACTGACCCTCTAAGGGAACGACGACATTCCCCTGCCTCTGAAAATCAAAAACATCATCGATACCCTATCTGGCTATCCCTAACAATCCGACTAGCTAAGAAATTTTAAGGGAGAGAAAAAGGGGGAGAGAGAGAGACTACGAGGTCTAGACCGAGAGAGAAGAGCGTGGGGATGGACGATTCGACGGAAGAGATGAAGTTGCTCGATACAGAGGCGTTGAAAATCGGGGCTAGGGAGGACGATGCGGCGGGTTCTACTAGCGTTGTCCTTTTCGATCTCTGGACGAAATCTACGGGGGATGTGGAAGCTCTGTAAATGGCGGAGGCAGAGGACGCCATGGATTCATCTTCAGCTCCTTTGTCGTCTTAATCGTCATCGTCGTGGTCATATATATGTTAATTCCTTTGTCGTCTTGATCGTCATCGGTGATGTTTTTAGTTTTCAAAGGCAGGGGAACAACGTCGTTCCCATTAGATTCTTTTTTCTTTTTTTTTTGGTAATTAAAGTATTTTAGTAAAATTAAGAAGTTAAAAATAAATTAAAATTTAAAAAAAAAAAAAAAACGACGTCGTTTTGGTTTAGTTAAAGGCAACACTTAACTAAAGGGTAACAGAGGACTGAATTGACAAAAGTTGAAACTTAGAGGACTAAAATGACAAAACTAAAATTTAAAGGACTGAAATGACAAAAGCTGAAATTTAGAGGGTCAATTTTGCATTTTAGCCATTTTTTTAATATATATACTAATAAATTTAGTTTTTTTAGTGGGTTAGAAAATGTTATCATTTGTTGCAGTTTTAAAATTTTAATAATAATGGGCCCAATTAAAACGAGCATAGGCCCATTCCGTGAGCAGTAATCCAAGTCCAACTCTCCCATTTGAATTTCAAAAAATGTTACCGTTGAACAGTCAAAAATCCAAGGCCACGCCCCTGCCCCGCTTTCCCCATATCGTTATAAATTGGAATCCCTCACATAAGCCAGACTGTTTTAAATCTTAGATTTGGAAATCAGAGAGAGAGAGAGATTCTATGTCTCTCTTTCTCTCTCTTATTATTCTCTGTGCGTCTGTGAATATATTCTTATGTATTCCTTTGTCAAAACTCGAAAGATTGAAAGAAAGATGCTTCAATTTTCTGTGCAAAGCATGTCACCAATTTTCTGTGCAAGCACATCTAAACTAGTTCTCTGCTTATTCATTTGAATATGAGGGTAATATTTACTATTTAAGTGTTCGGTTTTGTGCACTTTCTCTAACTATGCAGGTAGCCTATAAACTGAAGTGCATGAAGAATGTTTGGAAGGGAAAGTTCAGTCTATTGAAAGGCTAAGGGAAGCCAATCAGCAGAAAGCTTCTGTTCATCATGTCAGACAGGTGATTATAAGTATAAATCTTGGCCTGAATCATTTATGCTCCTTAGGCAGAATAATTTTTCTTATAAGGTGTCATACTTCTGTTTTTCCCTTAGATTATAGTTGATTCATGCTGTTAAACCTGTGAGATAGTAAGTATTTTTAATGAACCTAAATGTATCAAAACAGGTGCATCAGTTGATATGATGTAGGTAGTTTCTTGTAATAGTTGTAACCAAATTATGACTGTGTCCTTTGGGTCAAAAGGTAGTTTCACATTTCTATTTTAAATATATATATATATATATATATATATATACACACATTCTGGTTTGGAGGGGGCTGATGCTTATTAGTTGTATATTTTAGAAAAATAGAACTACTATTGTTTAGCAGATGTGATTTTTTATTTGGTTATCCCGATGAAAGTAGGACTAATGGTGGAGACTAAGAAATATGAAAATTTGTTAGCAGCATTTTAAGAAACCCTCAATATGTCAATATATATAATGCTTTAATAATATATTTGTCTTTTCTATTTTAATGGTCTTTTGTGTTGTAAAAGAATTTTAGATGATCACAATTATGCATCAATTATGATGGTATTTTAGATGATCACGATTTGTTACTGCTTTTGCATTCATTCCTGGAGGCTGCTAAATGGATATTCATCTAATGGATGCACATGAATTTTTTTACTTTATTCATATTGATGCTTAGGATGAACTTTTCAGATATGGAGGAGGAAGCATTAGAATTTGTCATTTATTAAGAGGGTAGAAATGGATTAGCATCATTGCACATTATTATTGGATGCATTTGTTGAGTTAGAGGAAGCTGTGATACCAAATTGTTGAACTAAACACCAAATTGACTCACGTACACTGTGACTAGTGCACAAGCACACACACACGGCACTTTTCTTTCACTTCTCACACACTAGCTTTTTATTTAATGCACTCACTCACCAAATAAACTTGCACACACCTGACACTACTAACACTATGAGGACGTTACTTGCTTCACATTACTCTAACTTGGTGCTTATGACACACGAAAACTGAGCGCCACTTCTACATATTTATACATGCTTAAAGCCCGTTAACTCAACGACTATGAATTCTCTAGCACATTCTTTTATTGTCTTTCACTATCAGTAAAAATTTCTCTCTTGCGCCAACCTTCTAGACAAGTTAAAAATTTGTGGCCGAGATTAAACTATGCAGGGAAGCTCTAGAGAATTACGGAGAGAAAGAGATTGAGTGAGAAACTCTAGAAATTTCTAGAGAGAGGCAGTGTTGATTTTTAACAGCATTTGCCTTCAATTAGTCTAAGAAGTACGAACACAAACACGGACATGACATGGGTACTCAGGGCAGGTAATGAGCTCTGTTGCCTTCAGTTATATGGCTCGCCCGTAGACCTTTCAAAATATGGGTACTCTGAAGAAAGTAAATTAGATCTTCTATTGTTTGAGTATATGAACACAAAGTTGGGCTTTGAGCACAATGTAAAAACTTATGAACTTTTAGTTTAAGTGTTAGATTTCACTTTTGTATTTTTTGATTAATGAGAACAAATTATGTACGCTTATATCAATTTTTTTATGTCTAGGCGATGTGTAAGATGGGATGAAGCTAATCTTGTTGAAAATGAGGCAAATAGACCTGTACGGAAAAATATTTCTGAACCCAAGACACCATTTCACCGAATGATTGAGGAAGATGGTAAGGACTAGGGTGGTTTTTTTTCTTCCCTTAAAGCTCTGTTTTGAGAATATGTTGAACATTATAATGCTAATGAAATAATTATAAATTTATAATGGTTGATTCTTGTAGATACACCATCCGCTATACCGGATTCTGTTGCAAGTGTTGGTTATGCTGCACATGCTGAAGCTATAAGAAATGCTTTAAATTTGGTTTCGACTCAAAAGCATTCTGCACCTTTAGAGGGATGTGAGGATGACGTTGATGTCATGGAAGTTGGAACAAGATGAAGGTACTTGATTTATCTTAATTACGACAGGTCTAATGATTGTGAGTGAAATATTATGCTAGTGACTTTTTTTTTTTTTGCTTTTTTCTACCCATTTACTATTTTCATGTTGCTGTTTTTGAAAGCCAAATGATTCTCACGAAAATATAAATTTCCCTTCACCTAAATAAGCAATTAGGTTCAATGCCTCACTTTATTAGAGTTTTTTGTCTTCTCAGGTCACGAACAATGTAGTCTTAGAATTTTACGCTATCTCAGCAACCAAATTTGACATAGGTTTACGAGTCCACGTTGCACAGCATCAGGTTTCACCATTATATAAGTCTCCTCAACTTGTTCCTGCACACACAATGACACCAAGAAAGACGAAAAAAAGTACAAAATTTTCAAATGGGGTTCTAATAAACCTTGCAAATATAGAATAAAATGAGAGAAGACTCAAATGGGTTTTTGATAATTGAGGTAATAAGTTGAAAAGAAAGAGGGAGAGAAGCAACCAAGTGGGGAAAACTAAAATATGTTTATGTTTCATAGTTATAAGTGGGTTTTCTGTCTTGTAATGGAAAAACCTACAATATGGAGTATGGACCTAAATTTGTCTTTTCCTTACTTTTCCTGTATTTTCCTGGCTACCAAATGGTTAAATTTTTTAGCTTGCTTCATGGGTTTGGTTCTGATCTCTTAAGTCAATTATTTGCTTGCCCACATAATTGTATTTGGCTCAATTGAGTGATGGTTTGTGTTATGTGTTCTGGTCTTGAATATGGAACACTCTTAGGTATTATGTTTTATGATGATGAGTTTGTGGTGGGGTTTTGAATTGACATTGGTTTGGCTGGTTATAGTTTCATCAATACCAGGTGGTGGGGAGAGGTCTGCCTTCTGAAACCGGTGAGCATCCAAAGATTTATCGGATGAAACTTTGGGCTACAAATGAGGTCCGTGCCAAGTTGAAGTTCTGGTGAGTAATCTTATCTCTATGTATTATTCTTGCAATCGAAATTGGAATTAAAGTGAATGAATTTCATATGGAGAACCCCCAATTTTACTACTACTAGTGCTAGGTGAAGGGTAGGGTTGTGGGTTCAACATCCCTTGGATCATTAACTTACCAATAAAAAAAAGGGACAAAATTTAGCTACAAAACCTATTGTAGCCTTAGACACAAACTGCTCTAATAAACTGACATATGTAAAAAATGGCACGTGCACTGCACATGATTACTTAAGTAAACTTAACCCAACTAACCCTAATTAACTACACCACCTACCCACCGTATGGTCACTCCACAAGTATAAGTGTTTGTTGGGGTGTAGGGGGCAAGGGCCAGGATTCGAGTCTCCAGGAGAGAGTTTCACACACATATACACTTAGATTAGGCTAGAGTAATCTTATATCAAAAAAAAAAAAAAACTACACCACCTATTAAAAAAATAAAAAATAAAAAGTAAAAAACCTATATATATATATATCTCTCTCTCTCTCTCTCATGGACTTCTTTGAAAGCTGTAACCCAAAAACCTAGCTCCCACCGATCACCCTAAACCCTCCTTTGTTTCCACCGCCAGCCTACCCAGTCTCCGCGACTCAAAGCCACCTCTTGTATGTTGCTCCGCTGCTTCACCAGTCAAAACTAAATTTCCTTTTTTCCTTGATAACCATGATTCCTTCAAGAACTGAAGTGGATTTGCTAGCTGTTTTTTTTTTTTTTTTTTTTTTTTTTTTTTTTTTTTAATGTTTTGTTGAGGTTTCAAGCTGATTTCTCATCAACTCTCACATTCTTCAGTTGGGTCAAGAATGATTTAAGTCTTAAACCCACTATCTAGAATTACTGTATTATTGTGTAGTGAACATTGTAATTGAGCAAAATTTGCCAAATAGCATGTTTTTAGAAAGAAAAAAAAATTAGGAAAGTAGCACACGGATGAAGTTAATTAGTTAAGTAGACTGTTTTTGGAAGCCCAAACTCAAGTTCCAAAAATAGTCTACTTAACTAATTAACTTCAACCGCATGCTATTCACCAAAAAGTTTCCTAAAATGGTATTATTCAGCAAATTCTGCCTTGTAATTGGGATCCAGTTGTCTTTGATATGCTTATTAAGGCTTATGTGGAAGCCAACATGATAGAACAAAGGTTTTAGGACTTTTAGGAGGTCTGTGGAGGTAGGTTTAATCCCTAGCGTAGTTGCTTGAATGGGTTGGTGAAGCTCAGATGTGTTGATCGGTGTTGGGAGGTATATGAAGAAATGGGGAGAATTGGGATACACCCAAAAGCTTATATACATTTAATATGTTGATTAATGTTTGATGAATGGTCTTTGTAAAGAAGGGAAGGTTAGGGAGCTTTTTCATCGAATGGTTCACAGAGGGTTAAGTCCAGAACAATTTGGTTGTAGCTAAACTTTGTCCTAAAAATAATAATAATAAAACTAGATTTTAAATAGGATTGACTCTTATATTATGTTTCTGCAAGGCATGTTGAAAGCAGAGCAGACCTGCACTAACAAATTGATATGGAATTTTGAGCTTATTTAGACTAAAATAATCTTGTGAGATTATTTTATCTTTCCTATAGGCAAATGTTTTTGTTAACACTAAGTCATATATGATGATTTTTCAAACTTACTACCAAATGCCCTCTACTCTTATTCCCTAGGATTTACGAAAAATCATTTTTCTTGTACTTATTTTTAATGTGTATTTTGTTATGGTAATGAGTGCCTTGGTTTAAACAGATTCTTTTTATGTTCTTGACTTTGTTGGCATTGGTTTGCAGATATTTATTCAAACTGGATACCTTCTTGATTTACCTTCAGGGAGTTAGGGAGTTTCTGTCTTTATGAATATCACATTTTTTTTTTTTTTTTTGGTAAGGCACCATCTATGAGTTCTCCCTACTGCCCCCCTTCTTTTCTTTTTATTTTATTTTTCCCCTTTTTTTCCCCAAACTTCTTAATTTATGTGTACATGTTTGTCTCGTTCTATTTTGTAGTTTATGGTAGAGTTTTATTTCTTTCTAACATATAACTAGAAAATGTTAGGTGTAAAAGCTACTGCATCATCTGCATGGGTTTGCTTGAAATATAACTAGGGTTCCTAACAAAGAGAAATTAATAGGTTATAGTGTGTGTTATATGCTAGTCTATTGTAATAGGGCTAATTTAGACATTTCAGTTTTATTAATTTTTCCAAGATGCTTTCGCATTTTTCCAATTTCTCCTTTATTTACTCTTTGAGCCTATTAGAAGGTAAAAGAGTTGGGTGTTCAATGTACTAGGATTGTGCGTGCCCCTTTTACACTTTTTTGAATGAAAAAAAAAAATACTACTTAAAAAAAAAAAAGTGGTAATCAATTATGTGTGAGGAACATGCACCATTTTGTTTGATTCTCATTACTGCATAAAAAAGGTTATAATCTGTCCTAGAAATTATGTGAAAACTAAGTAGTAGTGTTATTTTTTATTTTTTGGTAACAAGTGTTATTGATTAAGAGGCACTTCCTCTGGTACACGACGTATATATGATTTAGTGTTAAAGAATTACAATGAATGAAAGTTACAATAAGAAAGAGAGAAAATCAATAAAATCTACAATAGAACACGTGACTAAAAGTAACTTGTTTTATTCTCTTGTGAAATATGACATCTAGTTGTTTGCCTTTAAATCCTTCAAGTCATGCATAGCTGACAATTTGCCTTCTCTTTCGGATTGACAGCCTCGTTCAATGGGTTTTGCCTACTGGTGGAAAAACATTCTTAATGTGGGTTTTGCCTCGTTCAATGGGTCTTTTTTCTTTTTCTTATGATGATTGATATTCCTCCAATCAAGGGCGGCTTATGGCCTAGGCTATTTAAGCCTTGGCCTAAAGGCTATTCTCCACTAATAAGTAGCAAAAACTAAAACAACATACCCAATTTTATTTTTTATTGGTAGACAATTTGGTAATTTATAATGAAAATAAAAATTCTAAGAATTTCTCCATGGAAATAGTAAAAGATGAATTTTTTTTCTATGAAGATAGTAAAAGGCAAAGATTTATGTGGTTTTTCACAAATTTCTTTGCTTTTTCTTTAGATTTTTTTCCTAGGCTAGCTTTGAACTATATTTCAATTCTTGTTTTTAGCCTTGTCAACAGGTTCGTCTTGCGCGCAACCGAAGAGGGCCTTTAAAGGATTTTGAGGAGTTGAAGGCTTACCTTGCATCTCCACCTTACTTAGCCCCTCTAAGTTCGACAAAGAGCTCTCCTGCTACTTAGTTGTGTCCCCCACAGCTTTCATAGGAGAGGTACCCCCCATGGAAAAGTTAGCATTCACATTGATCACAGTTGCCCGTAAGCTAAGGCCATACTTTCAAGCTCATACAATAGTGGTCCAATCTTGAAGCTACCAGCCGATTAGTCTTCTACGCCATCGAGTTAAGCAAATTTGTCGTGTAGCCTTGGCTGACTTCATCGCTGAGTTCACAACAAAGAAGGATGAAGGCTGGGGGGTAGCCCCATGGACTGACGGCTCCAATTCTCGACATCCAACAACGAGATTAAGTATGAGGCCTTGCTGACAGGCATCACTTACAGTGATTGTTGGGCAGGTCAATGGCAACTATGAGGCCAAGGGAAGCGTCGTGTACCCAAGGGAAGAGAATACAAACGCCGATCGATTAGCCAAAGAGGCATCCTCAAAGAGTACATGTGTGATCCTTCATACAATATTCTGCTGCTACTAATGAGGTGGATGTGATGTGCATGATCCCAACATGAACTGACTAGATGACCCCTGATGATGCACAAAATCGTTAGTGAGTGAATTGTCAACAGGTGCATCAAATGTATGTACTTGAAGAACCTACAGAAAGCACTGGTGGAATGTCGGCCAAAGACCATTTTAAGTTAGTGACTGAAGGATCTCCAATATAAAGCTGACCAAGAATCCCATGAATGAAGGATCTTTGGGCGTGGTGTTTGTTCTTTCCATACAGGGAAGTAAGAGTGGAACTAAGTATTATGATTGGTTAGTATAGAGATGCTCATCGATACCACGAGTCATATTGACTGTCTTTGATCCATTGTGGTATTATGATTATAAGCCTAACGACCCAAAACGAAGCCTGACTAGACAAAAAAGGCAACATAAGTTTGGTGACCAAAGGCCCTTTAGAGGCCAAAGACATTTCACAGACTGAAGACCTTTTATAGGCTGAAGACTCTAGGATTTTAGTTGAATTTTTAGGAGTTGAAAATGTTACTTATCAGCTGCCCCTTATTTTGTGTTTTTCAGGTATGCCCGATGAGCTATAGAATACAACGAGCAATTATGTTCCTTGCATTTAATCTTGGGATCTATGCCTTGTGATTAGTCCACACGAACAGTCACATCACTTCGTTTCTCATGCTCCGTTGCCTATAAATAGCTCATTCCCTTTCCTGACCTTCCTACTTGCTTATTTACATTTCAGACCACTTTGTCGTTGGAGCTCTTCATTCGTCGGGATACTCCCGTTCGTTTCCTATGAAGATTGTCTGCTTATGTGGGTAAGCTTCTTGTCATTTTAGCTATATTTCTCTTTTTTGAATAGCCTTTAAGAGAGTAATTTCTTAGTTTTTATTCGTTGCTTGTAGATGTGAGGGAGTTGGACGACGACCTAATTTCCCAGCCTAGATATGAGTCCTTGACTGACAAGCCAACACATTCTTCTACTACGAAGCAAGCCCATAACTGCACAACCTTTGGAATCCAACCCTCCTACTCCTCTCGTCGGGGATATTGACCTCAACGAGTGTTCTGAGCATGAAACCAACAATCTTGGTGACTCAAGTCTTCATGATCTAACAAAGGTTGGTACTTTTTAGCTTGTTTCTTTAGTTTGGCTCTTCCTAGTGACTAACTACCTCTTTTCTCAGGCCCTGGTGACGTTGATAAGATCCTTCCATCTAGTAGCACCTAGTTAAGGGCGAGGTTCAAATGAGGAAAGGCTTATTATGGTGGATACCTAGGCACCCAGAGACGAGGAAAGGCGTAGTAAGCGACGAAATGCTTTAGGGAGTTGAAAATAAGCATAGATCCAAAGATTCCCGAATAGGTCTACCTTTCGAATTGCTGCTAAATCCATGGGCAGGCAAGAGACAACCTGACAAACTAAAACATCTTAGTAGCTAGAGGAAAATAAAGCAAAAGCAATTCCCGTAGTAGCGGCGAGCAAAATGTGAGTAGCCTAAACCGTGAAAACGGGGATAAGGGAGAGAGCAATAAAAGCGTCGTGCTACACCCTAGATGGCAAGAGTCCAATAGCCAAAAGCATCATTAGCTTACGCTTTGACCCGAGTAGCATGGGGCACGTGGAATCCTATGTGAATCAGCAAGGACCACCTTGTAAGGATACTCCTGGGTGACCGATAGTGAAGTAGTACCGTGAAGGAAGGGTGAAAAGAACCCCCATCGAGGAGTGAAAAAGAACATGAAACAGTAAGCTCCCAAGCAGTGGCTGCAGTGGCTTGGCTAAGGGAACCCACCGGAGCCGTTGTGAAAGCGAGTCTTCATAAGGCAATTGTCACTGCTTATGGACCTGAACCTGGGTGATCTATCCATGACCAAAATGAAGCTTGGGTGAAACTAAGTGGAGGTCTGAACCAACTGATGTTGAAGAATCAGCGAATAAGTTGAGGCGCCACTCAAACCCAAAGCTAGCTGGTTCTCCCCGAAATGCGTTAAGGCGCAGCAGTTGACTGGACATCTAGGGGAAAAGCACTGTTTTAATGCAGGCCGCTAGAGCGATATCAAATCGAGGCAAACTCTAAATACTAGATATGACCTCAAAATAACAGGGGTCAAGGTCAGCCAATAAGACGATGGGGGATAAGCTTCATCATCGAGAGGGAAACAGCCCGGATCACCAGCTAAGGCCCCTAAATGACCGCTTAGTGATAAAGAAGCAGCCACCCTTGAAAGAATGTGTAATGGCTTATTAATCAAGCGCTCTTGCACCGAAGATGAACGGGGCTAAGCGATCTGTCGAAGCTGTGGGATGTAAAAAGGCATCGGTAGGGGAGCGTTTCGCCTTAGAGGGAAACACCCATGAGAGTAGCGGTGGACGAAAGGCGTAGTCGATGGACAATAGGTGAATATTCCTGTATTGTCCCTTATTGGTCCTGAGGGCAGGAGGAGGTTAGGTTAGTCGAAAGATAGTTATCAGTTCAAGGACGCAAGGTGCCCCTGCTTTTTCTGGGTAAGAAGGGGTAGAGAAAATGAATCGAGCCAATGTTCAAGTACCAGGCGCTACGGTGCTGAAATAGCCTTGTAACTTCGGGAAAAGGGGTGCCTCCTCACAAAGGGGGTCGCAGTGACCAGGCCCAAGCGACTGTTTACCAAAATCACAGGTCTTCACAAAGATAGCGAAATTATAACGGTCCTAAGATAGCGAAATTCCTGGTCGGGTAAGTTCCAACCCGCACGAAAGGCGTAACGATCTAGGCACTGTCTCAAAAAGAGACTCGGTGAAATAGACATGTCTGTGAAGATGCAGACTACTTGCACCTAGACAGAAAGACCCTATGAAGCTTCACTGTTCCTTGGGATTGGCTTTGGGCCTTTCCTACGCAACTCAGGTAGATAGTTTCTATGGGGCATAGGCCTCCCAAAAGGTAACAGAGGGCGTGCAAAAGGTAACAGAGGCATGCAAAGGTTTCCTCAGGCTAGACGGAGATTGGCCCTCGAGTGTAAAGGCAGAAGGGAGCTTGACTGCAAGACCCATCTATCAAG